>JAYXKI010000001.1:2400000-3600000 GCA_037892935.1 Phlebopus portentosus
GCTCTTTTTAATTGTAGTGCGACCGCACAATGCATCACTTATGTAGATTTCGCAGGAAACCTCCATGTCGACACCGTCATTAGATCCGTCAAAATCTGAGGACATAGGACTGGAGGTGAAGTCGGTGGGAGACCTTGATGAACCGAGATTTCGCGCTTGGTTGATTTCGAGTTGGACTTGTCTCCACATGCGATACAGTCCGCCCTCGCTCGGAGCGTGATTCCTCCCATATATTTCCGCGACAGCGTAGGAGCGGAGAAGGGCAATCCAAGTATTCATTGAATCAGAACTTGAAAATTTCATGTATATGATATCCTCCGTGTTCTGGTCCAGCCATCGTTGGCCACTTATGAAGGCAAATACGTTAGCATCAGAACGCACTTTGATAGATTATAATGCTGGCTCACGGTTTGACATGGATTCCGACGCAATCATTACGGAAGAACAGTGAACGGTCCGCAGGCCTTATGTCCGTGCAGCGCAACAAATGTACATATATTGAATGCTGCAAAATAGTCTCCTGTGTCCATAAAGCTTATCATCAGAAGAAAGCTTGGACCTGGTTGAAAGCTGGTACTTACGTCAACGTAGATATTCAAAGCGCACCTATCCTGTTCTTCGAACAGGATACAACGCGCAGGTCTCCAAAGTCCATTCGCAGTCGGACTGTTTACGTGGCTCCTGAACCAACTAGGCTTTTCTGGGTGAACGTTGTGACATTAGAATCGATATTAATTGCTATTTTAAACGTGAAGACGGACACACCTCTAATCTTACGCTCATCACCGCCTAGGGCCGCACCTATGGATTCTCTCTTCTCCGATGCTTTGCGTGGAAGGTGAGGCTTGAGCGGAACGACGCAGTCAAAATGAAGGCTTAGACGGTGGGACGGTTCACGAGCGCTTACCTTTCGCGCGGATGCGTTCGCTGTCTTTGCGGGCACCCATAGCTCTATTGAGGCACTGAACTCGCGTAGGCCGCCACTTTGCCACGACGAGTCGTCATACCAGGAGTCGGAGGAGACGACGTCGCCGCCGCTGGCAGCCATCTACTGGGCGACCCGGATGGCGGTCGAGTTTGAAGTTGGGGTTCTCGGGTGAACGAGCGCGGACGGCGGAGCTATTTCAGTAACAATTTCAATTCAATCTCGTCGCATGTCAGGGGCGCGCTGATATCTTCGATAGCCGCAACTCTCGCGATGTTTTCCTGTCGCGGTGACGATGAAACAGGAACTATCCGTACGCAAGGGGGAACAGGCAGCACATTATGTGGTTTACTACCAGAAAATATCTTACTAGTACTCTCTAACTCGTCCGGCACACAGCTTCAACTCAACTGATCGTGAATATCTATGAGAAAACAGATATATATTTGCTGCTGTATTACGATGTATGCTAGTTGATCAATAGTGGAGCAAGCGAACAACGAGCGATGGTGATCCCTCATCTGACCCAAGGAGTTATAGGCTAGACGTCCGCGAAAGCACAACAAAAACGCCAGAAGGGACAAGGTATCAGTATGTACGGGGCACGAAATTAAGACAACTGTGTAAATGCTACAAAAAGGTCATCTGTTCGTGTTTGACGTGTAGAGTGCTCATGAAATGCTATGCGGAGCAGTGATCTAATTTGCTTTCCCGCTATGAATGAATACATAGTCAGCTGCTTCAGATCCAGGCGCTGACGATCCGGAGCTCACTTTGCAACGCCATTTACTTTCGCACTTCCGTTTGCGACAGCATTCCCATTCACGGCTGGCTTCTTCCCCTTGGCTGGTTTCTTGTATGTCTGGATATAAAAGTTGATGAAGAGGCCGAGGTAGCTTGTCAGCAGGCCACAACCGAAGAGTGCGGCACCCTCTGTTCCAGCACAAGATCCCAGAACTGGGAGCTGATCAGGAATGTAAGTGGAAACGAAATACGAATAGGCTAGAAAGCCCGGCATTAGCAAATATGTGAGAGTGTAGATATTGGACGTACTGCCGAAGTATACGGCAAATAGATCAATGACAAACTGAACAATTTGCATGGTCGTGAGGTGCTTCTTCCACTACACCTGCTATCAGCCAAAAGGAGCTTGAACAAGAGCAGATGAGGACTAACCCAGATACGAGCTCCACCAGCAGTTGCATAATAATAGTAATCTGTTTAAAGTGAACTAGAGTTGCGAGATAAAACAAGCCTGATACCATTCCAACGTACACATTAAGACGTGAACCGTAAGATTGAGCGTGATTACTACCCAAGACTGCATGAAAATCAGCAATGAAAGTGAGCTCAGACGAGTGTTTTTTTAGACATACCACGCTGGTACGTCCATTAAGTTGGGTATAACAAAGCAACGCCGTAGCGGAGTGGTGGAACACGTGCAAAAACGCTGAGATTTGGGTCAGCATCGCATCACCCGAATATGCACAAAACGCACCCAGCGGCTTCTTTTTCAGTGCGAGGAAGATGGTATCCAAGAGCTCGAGGTATTTGATATAATAGTTGATCATATAGTAAAATTCCATGCGCTGTTGAATGATTCGTGTCAATTGCACATGAGAAAAACGTGAAGCAGCAAAAAAACGCGTACAGGTGTCCAAGAGTTGTGGTTGCAGATGCCATAGAAAATGCCATGCTTCCAAACAATCGGAACAATTTCTTCAACCATCAAGACGAGCAATATCCCGCTTCCAACACTAAGAACGATATTGTGCAGCTGGAAAAGAAACTGAGGCCTTATTGGAGGTTGCGACTTCATGAGATGTCGAACACCGAAAATGATGGCGAGGTAGGATGCGAGGGCCGCCGCGACCGAGTTGGACGTCGACAGGGGCGTTTTACCTCGTTCGTAGCTAGTGAGGTAGTGGGGAAGGGTCGGGAGGGGGACATGGGCGAGAATGAAGTCTGCAATCGGGGCCATGATGAGGGCGAGACGCGACACGTCTAGTCGAGGGCAGAACGAAGGATACTCGGAGGTGAAAACGGAGAGAGAAAAAAAAACGCCGATCGCTTACTTACCACCACCCAATCATTATTCTTACATAGCGCGTGATTACACATGGGGACTCCAATAAAATATACACAGGCATATATTTCTCGTAAGCATGTCTTACTTGATACATAAAGGGGGCTTTACAGGCAGACAGAGAGAGCGAGTGTATATGTATATAGTATAAATGTCCACGTCCGTTTTCATGTCATAATAATAACAGGTCCTTCCCGCGTTCGAGCAAGAAGCGTTTTTCCGTGCTCCGTATCCTGAGCAGTGGCCAGAAGATCATGGTCGATAGGAAGCTGCTGCTTCGATGATGTCTCGCTAGCTGATATTGAAATAGTAGCGAGATCGACGCTTGACGGAACCAGACGGTATGTTGCCTGAATCTATTTTCACATCATCGAGAGTTAACCACAAACTGTAGTCCAGTCCATTGCAAATCTTATACACTCACTCCGCTAGCTCGCAGCAACTTCAGCAGCTCGTGCACGAAGACGATCGACCGGTTTCTCAAGTCATGAAGATCATGCAAGTCCAGGCCTGTACATCAATCAGCGTCGTTGAGGACCTTAAACCCCGCATATAGGAACTCACAATGCATGGGAGATGAACTCCAGGTCGGTACAGTGCAGAGGAGGCGCAGAGACTGCCCATTAACTTTCGCCGTCACTCTGAGGAGGGTACAACAGTCCATACATTCCAGGTGAACAGACAGCAGGGGCATACTCACTGCTCAAAGGAAGACGCAACATCCTCCGCATTAGACACCTGATCAGTTTTGTCAGTCTCACCATAACCAGGAGTGTGGTCAGTTCAGTCTGACCTCTTCCGTACGCGCATAACCGCGACGTCTCGTAGGAAGTCGCTGGGGAAGAACGCCTGACGAAGATGCGATAGACACGGACATCTTGATTTTTGCTCTGCAAAACGGTTCTTGCTCTGAGGTGGGGTTGGGGGAGACCTCAAAGTGTGGGGTGACAACCTCAGAACACCCGCATCTTTTAAATGCAGGGAAGAGGCTCTGCAGCGGCGTGTATGCGCGCGTGCCAGTAATACGGACCGTAACGCAAAGATCGGACGATACCGGCTTCGATGAAGTAGGCAACACATTGGAATTCCGAGGTTCCGTGCCGAGTGTTTCGTTCGACTCGAATAAATTTCCTCTTCTGGCAGGAAATACGACATCTAGGCCACCAGTTTACGAAATCTCGTAATTGAGGGTGAAGAACTACCGAGGGTATGAGCAAACCCGTCGGAATCCCAGAGATCGCTCAAGCTGGTTCAGCGGTCCTAGAAATAGGCGTTGGTATAGCGAATAGTCATCAGCACCAGCTTTTGCGTATTTGGCAATCAGCCAGTTTCTCACGACGATACCACTGAGCTTGCAGTGGGAACTTCGTCGTATATGACCTTTCATTCGCCAAACTTTCGCTTGCACCGACCGTGGCCAGTCACAGGCAAGGTCAGTGCAGGGTCTGCAAATTAGCCGACGTTTCATCTCAGCAAGACAGGAAGCGCGCATGTCTGAGAAGAGCCGGAAAGACTGCATAGACGAACGGAACAATGTAGGCCATTCTGATTAGTCGGAAGAATTGAAGTTGCGTCAAGTATAAGGATGACGGTGGTGGCCAGTCGGCGTGTGTCTATCGACAAGCCCCTTGGAACTGTGGAATCGTCGCAAAGGAAACTGTTTTCCAAAGTACGCTGGCCTTCTTACGTTTAACGATTCAAGGTGTATTGATCCCTGTGATAGCAAAATTAAATTGTAATGTGATGTATCTCTTGGCCTCTGTATACAAAAAATATGCCACTCGCACGCATCTGTTATCGCGTGTCTTCAAGAAGCATGTAGGTATAAGAGATGAACATATACGTACTGATTCAACACTTCAGAGTTTCAGAGTGAGCGTCGTGACAAGCGTCACGGAATCTGTCACAGATACGTGACAACGTGACAACGTTTCTTCGAATTCATACATATATGATACTACTTGCTATGATATTGACAGCATCTTCATATACCCCTCAAAAATAGCAGTTATGTCCAATTTTGAATGGACTCGTCTCTGTTCATGAATTGCATTTGCTGACAGAAACTATTTTAATAAGTTGCTTCCACCAATGCTGCGGGTCCAAATTTCAGTACTGTCACAGCAGGCAAACTGTTATTTGGACCTGGAATAAATTCATAACTTCATGACAAACGGATTAAATTACAAGTAAGGTCATGTGAGAAATACATAAAGAAATTTGAAATCCCATAAAGGAAAAGATGCTTGCATTTCTCCATGTGTGACATTTTAGATTATCCCAAGGAAGAAATAGCTTGCACGGTCAATACAAGTTATTCCTTCCTTGGGATAATTTAAAATATCTCACATGGGGAAATGCAAGCATCTTTTCCTTCATGAGATTTCAAATTTCTTTATACATTTCTCACATGACCTTACTTGTAATTTAATCCCTTTTGTTATTTCAAATTTCGTTTGTCATCTAGTTATGAGAATTTATTCCAGGTCTAAATAACGGTTTGCCCGCTGTGTGTATCACGCGCCGGGACCGGAAGATGATGACGTACGTATGTACGGTTGCAACTTCAGTAAGACGCGTCTCTCTCCGTGGCGCGCTCTTTCCTTCTCAACCCTCGATCCTTACCCATCAGTAAATAGGGCAGAAAAACATGGATATATTCGCAGGTTATGCAAAGCCTTGGGTACATAGGGTGAGTATTGAGTATTCCCAAATTCTGGGCCTTGCTAAAAGTGGCGGTACATTTAGCTCTTGATGAGCTTCATAGGCACATATGTAGAGAATCTATCACCCGACCAGCTATCTGTCGGTATAAACAATGGTTCGGCGCTCTTTGTCAACGCGTCGGTAGCATCTAGCTCACTCTAACATGAAAGGCAACATCGACTTGCGAGATCTCCGGCTCAAGAAGAGCGTGTTGGATAAACTTGATTTACCATTTGGCGTTGTTGAAGGTTCGTTGAGGTCCGGATGTACTCATGTTCTCTCTCTCTCTCTCTGACGTTATTTGTTATTAGGCCGCATAGGACGTTTCATGCTCTCTATAAACTGGGCCAAGAAAGAAACACCTGTCACAATTGAAATCGAGGATGTGCAAGTCCTTATAGCTGCATCTTCTGCAACGGAATACAGCCGGGGAGACGAGGAAACTAGAGAACAGCAGCTGAAGATGGAGCGTCTCGAGCGAGTCGAAGCGATGCGCATGGGCGAAGTAACAGGTAGCCCGAGTCCTCCTCCGCACAAGGCTTCTTACCATACATACTGAACTCTCATAGATTCAGCTACAGCCAGCTCTTCTTTCTTTGATTCCTTCGTCGCAAGGATAGTCAACAACGTGCAAATAAGAATCACGAATATACACTTGCGATACGAAGACAAACAGACCGTCCCATCGGTGTGTTTGAAGCTGGCATACGAAGCGAAAATACTTATTCTCCACTTCAGCACCCTTTCGCGGTCGGAATTACTCTAGCAAGCTTGTCCGCAGTATCCGTTGATGAGAATTGGATGCCCAAGTATTTGGATGCTTCCGAGCAATCCATCCATAAGGTACGTGCATCTCCGACACCACAGTTACTTGCTCGAAGCCAACAGTCTTCAGCTTCTCAGCCTAGATTCTCTTGCCGTGTACTTCAATACCGATTCCCAAAGTATCGCAGGCTTACCCTACGAAGAATCAAAAAAGCTCTTCAGAGAACTGGTTCGACTCTACCTCTTATCTGCGTTGATCTTCTTATCTAACCCAGATTAGATTTCATCCGAAGCTCATCCTGTCGACCACCACTTCATTCTCAAGCCTGTCTCTGGTGAAGGACGAGTATGTCTATCTTGTCCATTCTTGATTATCGGTTCTGACCGGAAATTATATTTAATAGAACATCTTGAACAAGCGCTGGGGAAAGAACGGATTGCCGCATTACGATGTACAGCTGTTGTTCAATGAACTAGGCTTCATATTAGACATTTTCCAATACCGCAATGTTATCTCGTTGGCGGACGAGTATCAGATATTTGCGAGGCAACATAAGGTGCTTTCTTAATATACATTTATCTCATCTCTGACGCTTACTGTTTTCAAGTATCGGCGGTATCGTCCAGCCGAATCGGAATTCGAGCAGAACAAGCCAAAGGCGTTATGGAAATTCGCTTTAACTGCCATTCACGAAGAAGTTCACGACAAAAATAGCAGATGGACGTGGGATCACTTCCGGACGCGCCGCGACGAACGACATCATTATGTTGAATTATTTAAACAGAAGGAGCTTGCAAACAAGAGCGAGGTATGGTCTATCATAGCGCACATTATCATAATTGACTGAAGAAATAACAGGAGATCATCAATGATCTGGCTGCATTGGAGAGAAAGCTTCCTTACAATGACATTCGCTTTTATCGATCAATCGCTCGTTCACAGCTGAAGAAGGACAAGAGTGCAAAAAACCTGGAACAGAACAAGAACAAGCAACAAAGCTGGACGTCATGGCTGTGGGGCTCAACAGCCGAGTCGCCACCCAGGCCGTTAGACCAGATGACGGAAGAAGAGAAAAAGGGTCTGAACGAATTCTTAGATTATGACGAGAGAGCGGAGTTGGCAGAAGCGTTTGATCCTTCTCGCGAAACTATTTCTGCTCGCATAAAGATGCATCTGAAGCAGGGTTCGTTACGACTGAAGCAAGGCCCCTTAGACGGATCTGGCGATGTCGTTTCACTTGTCTTTGACTCGTTCAATATGAATGGAACTCAGCGTCGCGACAACTTTGACGCCTCGATTTCTCTCGGCAATTTCAGAGTTTTCGATGGGACTACATCAAATGAGGCTTATAGACAGATCGTGCATGTCAAGGAGAGCGAAGATGGATTTAGCGTGTCCAGGTCAACGGAGCCGGGCCGTGATACGGACGAGAATGCTTTCTTCTACATGAAATACGAGTATAAGCCGTTGGACGAGCGCGCTGACAATGGATTGACCGTCAAATTACGTTCGATGGAGATCCTTTATCAGAGGGGCTATGTGGAGGCTGTTATTGAGTTCTTCAGACCTCCAGAGAGTCAGCTGCAATCTGTGGAGGCACTCTTGGTAAGGAAGTGTTTTTTATTTGGCTATTAATTCTAACTTCTGTGCAGAATGTGGCTGGAGAGACGCTTGAGGGTTTCCAGAGAGAGACTCGGGCGGGCCTAGAATATGCTCTTGAGACTCATAAAACTGTTGATCTACATCTCGACATGCACGCTCCTATCATCATTATACCGGAAAGGTACGTTGTTTCATACATATGCGAGTCTGAGGGCATATTCTAACACCCGTTTGCGACTGTTAGTTCGACCGCGGAGCGTTCCAATCATTTGGTTATTGATGCTGGGAGGGTGCTTGTGGAGAGCGCGTTGGCGAATAAAGAAACGATTCGCGAGATTGAGAGAAAGCGCAACACCAAATACACGGACGATGACTATAGGCGACTAGAGTCGATGATGTATGACAACTATTCGGTCAAGCTTATTGCGGCCCAGGTATGATCTTGTGTTTCCGTCCCAAAAGCCTCTGCTGATCTTGTGTAAGTTTGTCATCGGGAATAGCCTTGAGGCCTGTCGACATGCTTTACAATCAGAAGAGCCAGACCCTAAACTCCACATCTTAGAGCGCGTTAACATTGACTTAATGGCGCAGAACTCCATTGTGCCTTCAGCACGTAGTCTCAGTCGCTTCAAACTTTCTGGAAGACTACCCAATCTGCATGTCAATTTTTCAGATAGCAAGTACAAGACACTCGTGCGCTTGATTGATGTTGCTTTGCCTCGCTTTGGGGATGATTCAGAAAACAAGCGAGCATCACAGCCTACCACAAAGACGAAACCAGCTTTTCAGACCTCGGTCAACTTGTTTGGTTCTGAACAGGGAGAGTACATTGTGGACGATGTATCCGTCAAAGAAGCCTCCGAAGATGAGGCGGAGTCATCAAATAAAATGGTGAGCACAGTGTTATTTCTGGTGCATGCATACCTGGTAACACGTTCATCCCTGAAAGCTATCGGACGTCCGGCAGCACCAGTTTGAATTCTCATTCCGAGTGGATTCGCTGCAAGCGACAATGTCGCGGACGGCAGCGGATGGCACTGAGCGAGCACTAGGCAATCTCGTTTTGGACCATTTCCTTCTCAATTTTGCGATGGCTAAATTTGAAATGAAGGTTGACATAAATCTCAGGCAGGCGATTAGTCAGTAACATCGAATTTTCACTCACTAATATCTTAGAGCCATCAACTTGAAGAGTTCACCTCCCGGATTGGAACCTCTTCTACTCATATCAACAGAATCCGACTCTTCGATGGGAGCGAACTTGATGAACATCGCTTACCGCCGCGCTCAAGAGGCTTCTCCTGACTTTCTATCTGTATATGACGGTTACAACCAGTCGGTGGACATTAATCTGACCACGTTTGTTCTACGCTCTATGCCAGAGCACGTCTTATCTCTACATGAGTTCATCATGACTACATTCGTTCCGAATAATGACGGCACTGCTTCCCAGCAAAAAGAAGGACCAATTTCGCCTGAGAGTCCCATTGACCAGCCTTCTGATCGGGTCTCTAGTGATCGTATTCGCGTACGTTCTAGATTGGCCAGTTTTCAAGGTCAGATCCCTGCATTTCTACATCGGGTGTCTGCTCAATCACAGTTTACCACAGTTTTACTGCTCGATAACGCTGCCACTCTGGCTAATTTGTCACTCTCGACGGCAAACGTGGACGTTGACCTCGGAGAAGACGGGATGGTTGTCGTGGCTCGTCTCGGAAAGCTTCAACTTACGGATGAATCTCCATTGGAAGCGAAGTCCTCTGACTTCAAGCATCTTCTCTCGATCGAAGGAGATGAATTTGCTGAGTTGAGATACAAATCTTTTACTCCTGTGCAGTCTTTGCAGAAGGGAATCAATTCTTCTGTCGACTTAACGACCGGATCGTTGAAGCTACACTTCCTCGAGGCTCCTTTGAACAGCATATACCTATTTCTATTGAAGTTTGCGCGTCTTAAAGGGCTTTATGATGCGGCCGCCGAAGTTGCCGTCCAACAAGCAGCGAAGGTGGAGCGAATGGCCTTCCAACTAAATGTGCGATCCCCAATAATAATATTTCCAGTCGATCCATCCCGATTAGACGACGTATTTACACTTAAGCTGGGAGAACTGGAGGCGCATAACAAGTACGAGGGCTCCGCTCAGTTCGTTATTGGAAGCCTAAGTGGAATCCAGTTGGCATCCCTGTTTTGCATTGCCGGGAAATCGGAATTGAAAATCATCGACGATGTAAACATCTCCACGGAAATCGTTCAGTCTCAACTTGCCGATACTCAGTCCCAAGCGGAGATTCCGGAGTTTAAGGTGAGATATTCCATCTGTCGTCGAATTCTGCTAAATTGTGAACATAGGTAAAAGTCGACGTCTCAGATGTCCGTCTTCAGCTGACAGAACTCCAATACTGTCGAGTCGTCGCACTGTCACGTTCGATTCCTGCTGTGTTTGCTGGTTCCACTCCGGTTGACGCGGCAACGAGCCAGGCGCTCGTGAAACCGCAGCTGCCACGTTCCGACGCGCAAACAGATCTTCTTCCTGAACTGAGCCCGAGGTTGCCTTCTTCCGGGAAGTTGACGGTTAAGAAACTCGATCTTGTTCTATCAATGCGAGTAGTGAAGCTGCATTTGTATGGCCCAGGTGCACTCTCCGAGGACAACCTAAGTGATCACGGTATCGCCAAATTTGCGCTTTCTGGTACAACTATGACGTCAGATGTACTTCTGAGTGGCGCGCTGCAGTGCCAGCTTTGGATCAAATCGTTTACGATGAGCAATACGAAACCCGGACCCTCGAAATTCAGAGAAATCATTCCTGCTGCAGATCACGGCCGGGATCAATTTCACTGTCTCTTCACGTCATCAGAGGGTCCGGAGGCATCTTCGCAAATCGTGGCTACTCTCGATTCCCCGCACATAATATTTTCAGTCGAGCCTATATTTGCTTTGTCTAATTTCTTTTCGAGCGCATTTGACCCGGCGAAGAATCCTACAAGTTCCACACCGTCTACAAACGAGGCTCTGGGTCAGACCGCGAAGCCCTCTGCTAGTCACGAAGGTCTCTCCAGTCCGACAATGAGTTTCCGTTTCGATCTCTACGATGCGATGGTCAGTATTCTCGAAGACGACCAGAAAAATGATGCCCAGGCCATTAGGCTTTCATTGGCACGTCTATCGCTGTCTAAACAGGTACGAGTGGAAGTATTTTCTATGCATACGTTTATCTGATTAAAGGGCTCAGAATGCAACGGTGTTCGACATGCATAAATTGGGCATGTCCCTGGCCCGCATGAACAAACAGACAGACGCTGTACGTTTTCTGGATGACGTCGATATCAAGTTGGCCTCGGAATCCCGCTCTGAGTGGAACAGGCTGTTCACTGGCGTGAACGTAGCTGCGGAACAAGAACTCGTCCTCAGGGTATCATATCGAGACATCTTGCTTATCCAGACGATAGTCAACAGAGCTACAACTCTATTCTCGGGTTCGGATACCAAGGAGTCTCAAGTTGCAAAGCAAGCCGCGTTCGATAATGCAGCAAGTGTGGTGGCTTCCCGAACCAAGAATGATGGACGGAGTTCAAACACCTTGACGGGTCAGTCACAGTCAGGTTCCAAGTCCAATATGGGCGCAAAAGTCATTGTGACCACGGAAGAGGTAATCTGGAGCTTCCGACAATGGCAGGAAATGCTGACAATTATTTCAGTTAGAACTTGCATTAAGAGGTTTCCGATTAGTCCTCATTGGTGATCTGCACGAGGCTCCGGTACTCCAGCTCGCCACCAAACCATTCTCAGTATCAGTAACCGATTGGTCATCTCAGGCAAGTTCTTGTTTTATCTCTTACTTCAGCACCAAATGAAAGTTAGCCGGATCCAGATTCAAGCAAGGACAACGATCCCGCTTTCGATTTCATACTGGAATTTGAAAAATTCTCACTGGGAACCGTTCATTGACCCATGGAATTTTACCGTTACGGTGAGTCGAATAATCCTGCATATTGTAATTTTTCCTCTCATAAGCTTTCCTACACAGATGCAAAGGATTACTTCGTCAGGAGGCATTTCGGTTAACATGGCCTCTCCTGAGCTTCTTGATTTCAACATAAGTTCAACCTTTGTTGAGCTGGCACTAGCGACGATTAACGTGTGGAACAAAGAAGGCGACCGTGTTCTAAAACGAGCGAGGGGAAGTTATGCACCTTATCGGATATCCAATAAGACGGGAGCGCCTATTTTCATCTGGACAGATTCAAATGACGTAGCCAATAACAGTTCTCTTGCTGCGGTCCGAATCGATCAAGGTAGCATCATTGACTGGCGCTTTGATGATTGGAAAAAGATGAGAGAGGTATGATAGACATTCTTTTATTCGTTTATCACATCTTATACCTTTCTTGCAGGACAGTATTGCATCGGGCACAAACTCCATCGGTATCAAGTTTGACGCGAAGCCATGGGAACAATTGCGTAGCGTTCCCGTGGACAGGGAAGGAATGTACATATACTCCTTACGACCACGAACAAAAAGTGGATATAGCAAGCTCATGTGCGAAATCGTGATAAAAGACAATGTCAAAATCGTTACCCTTCGCTCGACGTACAAAGTTGAAAACCAGACGTTCTATCCTTTGGAGATAACGCTAGTTGACGATACTGGGCATCCTGTCTACCCGATCGAAAAAATAGGTGAGGGACACGAATGTGCCATCCGCTCGTAACTCACGTTTCCCTTGAAGTTCCCGGAGATGACTTCTTCCTTCCAATTGAGGCAGTCAGCCAAAACAGACTAAGGATTCAGCCTGACGGTAAGTTGCTTATGCTTTCTGAAAAAGAGATATAACTGAACTCGGAATTTGAAGCCGGTTTCGGTTATAGATGGTCTCAGCCAATAAAGTGGGAGGACCTTAGGGAAGTCAAGCATTCAAGCGGAACCACAGTTCGTTGTCTGCATGTGGACAAAAAAGAAGCGCCGTTTCATTTCACAGTTTGCCCGATTTGGAGCACCCATGCAAGGTATATACTCTTCTTTGTATAGTTAAGCCAACTGACCCATGGACACTTCCATAAGGGACTATCCTCAATTGACGTTGCATCTCCGTGCGCCAATAGAGCTAGAAAATCTGCTTCCATTCGACGTCCAGTACAAAATATATGACAAAGACACAAATCACAACTGGAATAGCTTCCTACGAAAGGGCGGGAATACACCGATTCATTCTGTAGAGCTAAACCACTTGGTTCTACTAAGTGTTACTGTTCTAGACACTGGTGAGTAATTGCAAACAGCAACCTTAAGCAAAGAAAGCTAATATCTATTTGCAACAGTTTATAAAGCCAGTGATTTCACAATCATAAACGCCGATAAGAGATTCGAGTTCGGTCAGGAAGATCAAGTGTCCCTTCCTGATCCACAAGGGAGAAGGTTAAATTTGATGTTAAACTACGTGTACGCAGTAGAAGTAGTATGGGAGGGCGTCCATCTAATGCATTTCTTATAGCAAATTCCCGGACGCTGGAGGAGCCTTCAAGGTCCAGATGTATAGCCCGTTCATCGTCGTGAATAAGACGGGACTTCCTTTCTTCGTAAAATGTGTTCGATCTGCTGGCATGTACAAGGAAGTGTCTGGAGCTTTATCCAGAGGTGCGTAAAAACATTTGTCCATTCGATATAAGCATATTCATGTTATGATATAGATGAATTAACGACGAGCAGTCCCTTCCGTAAGTCTGTGCTACTGAATACTGCCAATGCTCTGAAACCAAAATTCAAACAGTCCTTTCTCATGTGAATAAGAAAGGAAACGATTTTGTCTTTAAAGTCGGCGACTCAAACTGGTCGCAGGTGAGAACGGCGTGTCGTCTCTTTAGTTTGTTCCTTTCAATATCATTTTGGGATAGGTGATCCGATTTGATGCACCGAGCGCCGAAACTGCAATGGTCATCCCACACACGAGCCAAAAATCAGAGATCCATGTTGGACTTTCCTGGTCTGAAGGGAGTGGGAAGTACAAGCTGACCAAAGTCATCGAGCTCAGCCCAAGATTCTTCATATATAATAAACTTGCTCAGGCCATTCGGTTCCG
This sequence comes from Phlebopus portentosus, assembly GCA_037892935.1. Lineage (NCBI taxonomy): Eukaryota > Fungi > Basidiomycota > Agaricomycetes > Boletales > Boletinellaceae > Phlebopus > Phlebopus portentosus. The sequence continues at coordinate 2,414,163 of JAYXKI010000001.1, forward strand.
CGAGGTGGCAGCACCTCCATCTGGATCAGAGCTTAATTCAGGGGAACGAGCGCCATTGCATTTCATGCGAATTGATGATCGTAGGCTGCTGCGCGTCGCATATCCAGGTCTAAATGCCCAATGGTACTGTGCAACCGAACATTTTACTTGTTTGAAGAAACGTGACGTGATAGTTTGGTCATTTAGGTCCGCCCCGGTTGACATGGAAGCCATCGGCACAGTGCATGTACGGATGTATCCTCCGGGATCAACATCAGGGCAAGACGCCCACTTGATTGATATGAATGTCATTCTTGAAAAAGCCACAATCTTCGTCGTCCTCACGGGCCATCACGGGCCTTGGCCGTTCGTGATCGAGAATAGAAGCGGTTATGATATCTCAGTTGGGCAAGTTGTCAGTAACGTGCTATTTGATTATCTTCTTCGGATGAGTTCATGAATTTGTATAGGATGAGGCTCACGAGAGGCCAGAGAGTGATCATGTTTACAAAGTACGAGCGGGTAGTCACTTGCCCTACGCATGGGACTTCCCGGCTATGGAAAAGAAGAAGTTATATCTGAGCTGCAACAAACGGGCGAGAAAGATTGACATAATGGAAATTGGAGTGCTTCCACCCTTACGAGTGCGCGATGATCTTGTTTCACAATAGAATTTTGCTGATTGGTCTGCCCTCAGCATAACTCTGGAGCAATCGCTTTGGACGTTCGTGCCGAGGGTCCATCCCAGCTGCTGACTATTACCGATTATCGTGAAGAAACAAGTGTCTATAAGCCGAGGCGTCACAACACCGGAGAGAGTATTGCTCGTAGTGATTCTATGGCATCAACCCTAGAGTTCGAAGCCGTGCAAGTGGAGGTTCCGCCTACTCTTTCTATTACCCTTGATCTGAGAGGTCTTGGGGTTTCGGTCATGAAAAAGCATTTGATCGAAGTCGTTTACCTTTCAGCTCAGGACCTGAAACTTGAATACCACAACAGTCCAGTTGCTCAATCTGCCAACTTATCCTTGGGAACGTTGCAGATAGACAATCAGCTTCACGATGCCTTCTTCCCTATTTTGCTGCAGCCAACCCCTATCTCAAAGCAAGAAAGAGGTCTTGCAGCCCTGCCGACGGTCCAGGCGTCGGTAATTATTTTAAATGATAGCGGTGAGTTGATCCCGTCCGGAGAGACTACTATGACCTCACACTGCCATCTAGCGCATGGAGTTCTCTTTATCAAGTATTGCTCAATCCTGATGCAGGCCTTAACAATCCAGATTGAGGAGGCATTCTTGAATGCGATGGTGGATTTTCTGAACGATGTCAATTGGCAGCCAGAATCAGAGAAGTGAGATTATTATTAATTCTCTTCCTTGCCTGCATTAACACATTCGTATAGTGTTCTGATACGGGACGCGGACAAAATACCTGAACCATCGCCTCCTGAGCCTGGACAGGACGTTTATTTTGAAGTTCTTGAGCTGCAACCGATAATCCTTTCCATCTCTTTCGTTCGCAACACTGCGGCATCCGATGATAATCCAACAGCGTAAGTGAAACTTGTTCTTGCCTGGAATAGATGTTAACCCATTTTCAGAATGACGAGTGCAGATCCTCTTACTTTCGCTTTGAATGTTCTGACGATGATGCTTGCTAATGCCGAAGGGATTGAACTGCACTTAAATGCGCTCGGGATAACCGACGTGCGACTGACATTGCCAGAAATTCAATCTCGCATTATATATCACTATCGGCAGGAAGTATTACGTCAGATATATCGTGTGCTCGGAGCGGCAGACTTCCTGGGGAATCCAGTTGGACTATTCACAAACGTTAGTTCTGGCGTGGCGGATATATTCTATGAACCATGGCACGGAGTCGTTCAACATGGTGGGGGAGAACTGGGGATAGGCATCGCGAAAGTGAGTTCGCATCGGATTTGCATTGCTATTGCTTACGATGAGGTTCTAGGGTGCGGCTAGCTTCGTGAAGAAGACCATCTTTGGTCTCTCGAACAGCGTGACGAAGATCACTTCGAGTATTGGGAAAGGTGTGTGATCATGCAAAGTATATGCTTAATGAATGTATGTATGTACATGATTCTACTAGGTCTTAGCGCGGCGACGCTCGATGCTGACTTCCAAGCGAGACGTCGGCTGACTCAACGTCGGAACAAACCTAGACACGCACTGTACGATTTTCTAGTTTTTTGAACATTTTTCCAAACCTGACCTTTTTACCTCCGTAAGCATCGGGGTTGCTTCAGGGGCAGAAGCATTAGCCACTAGTGTAGCTAGTGGTGTTGAAGGCGTATTGGTGAGTCTTGCCATTCATTTCTTGCTGATACAAGTCTCCATTCTGCATACAGATGAAGCCTCTCGAAGGCGCTGATGCGGAAGGCGCACTAGGTTTTTTCAAAGGCGTTGGCAAGGGTTTCATGGGGTACGCACTTTCCCGTTTCGTTCATTCTTGTCTAATCGTAGGCCATCAGCGCGGTCACAAAGCCTGTCGTGGGTGTATTTGACCTTGCGGCTAACGTCAGTGAAGGCGAGTCAGAACTGGAAAATCTGATAACGATGAGAGTATTAAATACCTAAAAATATCCCCAGGCATACGAAACACCACGACGGTGTTTGATGCTCCTCAACGAGATCGCGTTCGAAAAGTGAGTGGTAAGATATCTCCACGATGATTCGGCATTAATAACCGCCCAAGCCTCGACACGTTTTTATGGAGGGTGTATTAGAGCCATACTCTCCTAGGAAAGCCGTGGGTCAAGCTTGGATGCGGGACATACAAGATGGCGTATATCGGAAAGACTATTACATTGCTCACATTGGTATGGAAGACCTTGAATCATACTCTGCTTGTAGCTTACGAATCCATGACATTCAGATCTTCTAGGAACCGACACTATCGTATTACTGACGAATGTAAGGGTCATTTCGTTCTCATCAAGGGGACTCCGCCTGCACTGGGAGATGCCTTTGACTGGCATTGCGGGAGTTCAAGGAGAACAAACAGGAATTAGATTTGTGAGCAAGAATGGACGTGATTATGACAGATTTGTTGTCATCCAGGACGCCGGCTCTCGGGAGTGGTTCTTTGAGCAGGTCAAGGCAGTGGTGTTGTCATTCAACGCACGGCGTAGGCTAGAGCGATAGTTGTGACATCTAGCAGAACGAGTATTTATTCCCCTATTTATTTAATTATATCCACCGAACAGAGATGCGAAATAAGAAATAAAACGTAGCCAAGAGTGCGAAGGGATGGCGCGGAAAGAAAGTCAAAAAGAGTGAGACAAGAGGTAGCAAACGAATGAATGGAATGGATACGGGCCACAAGGGGCAGACAAGATCATAGAGCACCAATTGTTTTTGCAAATGAAGTGATAAAGACAGATAAAGTACTATAGAACGACGACAAGCCGTAGATTAGGCCGTAATCGAAGGAGAAACGACAACACGCCCTACTGCTCCTTTCTCCGTGAGTTCGCTCGCTGCCCTCTCCCTAGTGCGGTTAGCGATAGAGGGCGGGTCTTCAAAGTTGAAACTACCCTCATCGGGAATTTCGTTGGATACCACCTCTTCCTTTTTTGGGCAATTTGTATCCTTCCGGATGGCATTGTCATCCGAGTCGCAGTAGCTTTCGCGGGGACTGGCAGAATACGCGCTCTGGAAGTCTGTATCAGAATCTTCCGTAGGAGCTATTGTTACTGATGGGGTAGTCGGAACATTTGAAACTGCCGGGCTAAGCGTAGTTGTAGGAGAAGCTGAAGTTGGGCTTTTCTCTACCTGCTTGAGCTGTTCTACAGAGACACGCTCGCCTTTGATCGCCACTGTATGAGGTTTCACAGGAGAATCCACGGCTTTGGGGGTCATGGATTTGTCGCGCTTCCCTGCCTGAGCCTTCGGTCTGCTGGTACGAGTAGACGCCTGAGAGGAGGAAACAGTGTTACTGCGGGTCCTATTTGCGCCACTCTCGTAACCCAATGAGCGGCGTTTCTTGCCGCGCTCACGATCACTGCCTTCTGTTTCACTGTCAAGCGAGGGTCGCCACTGAGCCACACGAGGATGAGCTAGAGCTTCAAGCTAATTCGACCAAAAAAAGGAGTTATTAAAACTGTATCCAACTCATTGCTGAGTATACAATAGAATGAAAACATACCTTTTGCTGAATCTGAAGAACGGACTGCGCAATTCGATCAGTATTGGAATGAATGCCCTCGTCGACAGCAACCATAGCATCCTGCGAACGATCGACAGCCGTCTCAGTAGCATCAATATTCATCGTCGTAGAAACCGGCGCTTCCTCCTCTTCTTCCTCCGCGATTGTCGTCGTTTCGAGAGAGTGCTTCGTGATCTCCTCGCTTTCCGCGGTTCCAGCCAGCGTAGCAGAGTCGATGCTCTGCGTGCGCATCGGTGATCGGGTTGCATGACTTGATCCCACTCTGGACGAGGATCGTGACGAGACAGCTGAATTCTCTCCGCCAAGCTGAGAACCGTCTTCTTCTGAGTCGCTCATCTCAATAGACATAGACATCGACTGCAGAGCACGCTCAATCTGCATTTCGACTTCCGCAACCAGCTTGTCACGCTCGTCTTCCATCTTCTGCATCGCTGAACGCATGTTCTCAAGCTCAATCAGGGCATCTCTATGAGCAGTTTCCGTCTCACGAAGCTCTACAAGGCAAATTTAGAAAGTGCATCACTTGAATAGGAGTTTAAAAGACTCACGACCTTCCAACTTGGCCTTTTCCGCCGCAGTAAGCGAGACCAGGCCAGTCAAGCGCTTGCTCTCACGTTGTTCCTTATTAATCTTGTTCCTCAGCTCAGTCGCCTCGTTGCTGAGCTTCTCAGCAAACTGTTCAAAGGATACAAACTTGTCGCGCCACAGGTCGGATTCGGTCATGAGGAAGTTCAGGCGCCGCGACAGGCGGCCTATCTTCGTCTCGAGGTCGTCGCGTGCATCCACAAAGGCTGTGGCACGCTTACGAATCGAGGACTGTACTTGCTGTTCAGCGCCGCTCAGGCGCGGCGGACGCCTGTATTGACCAAACAAAGAAATACGCTTGAAGAGAGAAGGCTTCTTGAACTGTGTACCATCAAAATTCTTGAGTAAAAATAAGTTAAATACGGAAATGAACACGGCACATTACCTTGTCTTGGAGGACCTGATCGAAGGCTTGAATAATCTTCGTGGAATGCCACCATTCCGGAGGTTTGATGCTCTCGGCGATGACCGATGATGAGGCGCCCCTTTTCGCTTGGATCTTGCAAATAGGACGGAAGCGTCCTCCAGGGAAGGCTTCCTTGAATTCACTGCACGTGCGGTCGCAATCATTTAGCCGCACAAATTGGTCAAGGCATACTAAGAACGCACATGGGTACGGAATGATCAGGATGATAGTACTCCCCGAACGCCCCCAGCAGTTTCTGCCTGTACCTGTCTCTCTGCTGCTTCACGGAGATGCATCCCGGTGGAGGTGAAGCGCAATTTAAGTAATTGATATCACTGCAAGCGCATGTCATAAGTCGAGACTTCGGTGGTCGGAAAGACACTATATACATACAGATCACAAATGCAAACCTCTGATGGCGGACGGACTGCATAACGCATCTCAGAAGCCATACCAATGATCCAGGGTCCAGGGTCCTCTATGTAGATACGTGCATCTCTGGAGTGCACTGCAGGAAGCGCAATACCGTTCCATCCACGCAGTTCGACCAAGTATTTGATGGTAGCCACCGCAATCTGTAGTCTATGCATGAGCCCTCTGATAGTGACTAATAAGACATATGTAAAGGCTCACTCCGAGCATTGCAGGGTGGCGGGTGAAGAATAGGATGCGACCTGTAGGTGCGAGTGCAATTTCGCAAATAGTCAAAATATTATCTATATTTAGACACTTGAACAGTGGCCACATGGTGAACTATAAATAACCGTCAGTACCCGTTTACTCGATGAATTTCTCATGCATATATAGACATACATTTATATCGACGAGGCCACGCCCAAAGTCCAGGCCACCGGGGAAGCGCGCGACGACTTCCAAACTGCCATCGCCTTTATCGCCACCCTCCTTCGGCGAAGCGTCAAGACGCACAATTTCGCCTGCTCGCGGGGCAGGGTGGGAGAGAATTTTAGATATCTGTAGAGTATGCGATGCAACGTCCTTGCTGAAACGCGCCCAAGAAAGAGTGAGGTAGTCGCGCATGAGATCATAGATCGGTTGTCTAGAAACCAAGGCTAAAGGGAAACGATTTATTGTCGTGTTGAATACGAATATTCGTAAGTAGAACACACTTAGCGCATAAGGTAGCCAAAATACGGTATCGCCAGTCAAGAAAAGAGTGGATTCGCCCGGTCCATGAGCCGAGCTCGCTCCTTCAAATTCGCTTTCGCTAATAGCATCCCCAACCTCAGATTCGCCATCCGTTTCGCCGTCCGCAACACTCCACGGACCCTTGCGCCCGCTGCGCACAGTGCGACGAGCAAGTTGCGCCGGGTCCATGTCCACGCGGAGCGCCTTGAGACGGCTCGCGACAACACTCTGAGCGCTCTCTTTCCTTGAGCGTCCCGTTTCCAGAGTACGCCGAATTGCGGCACTGCGCTCTGCATCAGCATGCGACCATACCGTTAGGCAAACACCGTGATACGTGATGCTCCCAGCGCCTCGACCTTCGGTCCCAGCACCACCAAGGTCCGGAGAGGTCGCAGAGGTACCGACGTTCCCATCTAAGGCGGAAACGCTGCTTGGGCCAAGGTAGGCCGATGACGGACGCGCGTTTGCATCTGCATAGGAATATGGGAACGTCCCGTAAGAGGCGAGTGCATTCGAGTACCTATTATCGCCCGTAGAAGACGAAAGGACGGAGTTCCTGAGGCCGGAAAGGGCAAGGGTCGAAGGCGGAGCAAGAGGGGTAGACGGTGCGGGAAGTGTAAATGTGAACGTGTGCACCGTCGAAGCCGGCTGAAGAGTGGAAGCGATGATTTCGACTTCGCGCGTGAAGGAGAGCTAAATTCGCGGTAGCAGTTAGATAATGGAAGCAAAGTTCAGGATTTTGAACAAAAAAAAAACTTAATTTACGCGTACCTTCAGAGTTTTACTCAGCATTTTTGCTGTTTCATGCTTTGAGAGTGCCCCTGGACCTTTAGTCGTCTCTGTGCCCTTCATCGTCTTTTTCTTTTTCCCGCCGCCGACGCCGGGACTGACTGTGCTACCAAGCACCTCGGCCCTCCACCATCGGTTAACTGCACCATCCGAATGGGTAAGGCCGGCAACTGCGTCTTGATCGGCAAGCGTCCACGTCTGAGGTCGTTTGGGCAGACCACTCACTACGTACAAACTGGCGAGAGGCATGGTAGGATTGAAGGAAGGAGAAGGTGGGACTGCGCCTGCTGAGCGGGTGGACATGATGGAATTACGCTTTCTGACTGGGATTGGCTCCATGGAGGCGCGATGGGGGATACCGAGTATGATGGACGCTTTGTCTCTGCGTGGGACGTGGGTGATCTGGTTCGGGACTATGCATGAAATAAATGGTTGACCGGAAGAGAATAACCAGCCTATAAGTCTACAAGGCCATCATCACTGAGTACATGTACAGTAGCACTCACACGTCAGTTCGCTAGCGCTGTCTTCGCGTTTGTGTCTAGTGCCACCAGTACCACCACCAGCGCGTCCGCCTCGGGATCGGTCAGAAGTAACAGACTTGATCTCGGCTCCTACGTCGTCTTCAAACTCCTCAGTGATCCGTCTCGGCGACGCGTTTGAAGAGGTCCACGCGTCAAGCACAGACTTGTGCTTCCCCGACTGCTTGCCCACGGGCTCGGGTGCCGTCTGAGGTCGCTGTGAGGCGGAGTCCGCTAAAGCGGGGTTGGTGAAGGAAGAAAAACGAAAACCAGAGGAAGAATTGGTGCTGTTGACAACACTCATAATGGATTAGTACTGTGCTGTTTATAGTCTCTCCGGGCCGCTCTGATGTCCGACCTATTGGGTATTGGCGTTCCAGTCTTGAAACAAATTACGACGACGACGATGAAGCCGTTGGTGGGAGAGCAGTGTGAAAATAAGGAGGAAAATGGACGGAAAAACAGAAAAGATGAGAGGAGTGGTTGTTAAGTAGAGACGGGGAGATAGGGCTAAGCTGAATATTTGTATTATTTAACTACATGTTCTTCAAGGAATTCCAGAGTTCCGTTCCTTTGAGCTGATAGAAGGAGGATAGCCGTCGCTAAGCTGGAAGAGAAGAACAGAAAGAACATCAGCAACAAATCACATACCATATCCAATCCATCCTCCGTATTATTCCCGCGTAGATGCTTACACGAACATTCAGGACACATATCAGAGAAGATAAGTACAGGCTCTGATCTGATCTTGACGCGAACAGGAAGAACTGAATGAAATAAAAACATGCCAAAAAAAAACAAGACAAAATAAAACGCGGAAAAGAAAAAGGCACCGGAGGGGTGAGAAAATCTTGCCCCGTCGATGATGAAAATAAAAAAAAAGTATAGAATTTCGATCGATCGTATTTATTTCCATATGTGTACTTACTAGCCACGTGCCATGAGGGATCGTCACGACCCGTGTCTGCCCACTCCCACCGCTTCACCCACACACACTCTACTCTACCTCCTTAGCATGCATTCTGCCGATGACATAGACTCACAGTTCTCTATTGCCTGGGGCATCACTGTCGGCCTCCTCGCCTCCTTCGTTCAAAGCCTTGGTCTCACTATCCAGAGGAAATCTCATGTCCTCAACGATCAACAATTATCCGACCTTCACCAGCGCCCTTACTATCGGAGACCGTAAGTCCGGCTCTATATTCATGGCACTTTTATTCCATTTTCTGATCGATTCTCGTCCAGACTCTGGCTGCTCGGTTTCACTATCTTCATATTCTCGAACATCCTTGGTTCTCTATTCCAAATAGCTTCTCTCCCTGTCGTAATCCTCGCCCCTCTCGGCGCAGTCTCTCTCTTATGGAACGCTTTCTTTGCTAGATTCCTCGTACGTTCTCCCTGTCAATCTCTTACAATGAAATCATTAATCTCCATCTACTCTAGCTTGGAGATGTCTTCTCATTATGGATGCTTCTAGGCACTGTACTCATCGCGGGTGGTGCAGTCCTCATCGCAACATTCGGCATCGTACCAGAACCTACACATTCCCTCGAAGATCTCCTTCATCTATTCAGACGCCCGGCCTTCATTGCTTACTTCTCTCTTCTCGGAGTAGCTCTTCTAGTATGCTTGATTATTGTGAGTTTAAGACCATTGCTTTTTATAGTATTATTTAACTTTGTGCAACAGACACACATCGCCGAGTTCTCTTTAAAGAGACATGAAACTACTCCTCCATCAACTCCGCCTTTGACTCCTGGTCCATTAGAGTCGGCCATCCCCCCTTCCTTTGCACCTCCACCTTCGCATGTTCTTGCCGCCTCCGAGAGCACACCTCTTTTGGACAGAAAGCATCCGCCGAGTCGATCGTCGACACCCATCCCATTTAGTAATGGCAAGAAGGTGCGAACAAGGTTACTTATAGCTATTTCATACGCTTCGGCTTCCGGTATTCTGAGCGGGATGTGTCTACTCTTTGCAAAGAGTGGGGTTGAGCTTCTTGTGCTCACTATCGGCGGCGAAAATCAGTTCTGGCGTTGGGAAGCATGGATACTACTTCTAGGCCTCGCCGTTTTCGCACTATTACAGCTCTGGTACCTTCAGAAAAGCTTAGTCTATGCAGACCCGACAATCATATGTCCGCGTAAGTCCCATCGATCGCGTCCTATTACATTACTCGCTTATTGAAACACTTTTCATTCGTATTCACTTTTAGTCGCATTCTGCTTTTACAACGTTTCATCCATTGTGAATGGATTGGTATACTTCGATCAGTTCTCGCTTCTTTCGCCTCTTCAGTTATCCCTCGTTACGCTTGGGATGGTCATCCTTCTTGGCGGCGTATGGATAGTCTCCTTCCAGGCAGGAAGCGGGCGGGTCGACATCGGAACATGGCAAGAGGGTGATGACGATGTAGAGGAAGGGGAGGATGAAGAAGATGAAGTATCCATCCGGCCTCCCGAAGGCTACCATTCGCCCTTACTCGCGCCTTTGGGCCTCCAATCAGCACTGTCCGACTCCGGAATGCACCATGCAACCCCCTTTTCACCGCACACTATTACATTCCCTACATCACCCGACTCAACCGAACATGGACGCCAGCATTCAGAGGGTGGCCTGTCGCAGTCGCTTACGCTCTCGCGGACGACATCTCGCGTGAGAATGTCGCCGCAGCGTCAACGCCGACGTCCCCATCGTTTTTCCATCTTACAGCCATCGGAAGCAACGATGCCTGGTGGGAGCATTAGTATCGGGTTGTCGCCTGCCAGCCCCGGGTTTGCTATCGTCCCGAAGCGCAGGATTGGTAGTAGGATCAGACATGCTGTGCAACGTGCTGCGATGCGCAGGACGGTTAGCGACAGCGACGCCGACCCGGACAGAGTCGCATTTGCTCAAGGAAGTACCACTGAATCAGGGTTACCTGACAGGCCTGGTGGTCCTGTAGAATCCGGTTCCGGCGAGAACAATGTTAATCTAAATCGCTTTCAACGTACCAGAGGTCTAGCGCGTTGGAAGTGGCTACGAAATGTCTTGTCAGATAAAAATTCCTAGTCCTAGATATGCTATAGAACATTCATTTGCACATTTATATATGTATAGTCATTGTACAATCACTACTTTCCTTCGCCCTTCGATCGACTATGAAAAGCTGCACCTAAAGTGGAATTGAATGATCGACGCTCACCCAAATCAGGAAGTCAGCGACGTGCGATTCATTCAGCTCCAAAATCGGACTGACAGTCGACCCGTCGACAAGCAACGACCATGTTCAAGTTAAGCAGAGCCGCCGTCCGCGCCGGGCGCGCCTCCAGGCCTCTAACAATCTCCCGCACCTTCGCCTCTCACTCCTCCACTCCCTCTACCTCCACGTCATCCTCAGACGTCCCGGCAGAAGAGACCCAATCAGCAACGGGAACCGCTCTCCCGGCGACGAAGCAATCGCCCAACTACCCTACGACGTGGTCGACGAGCCAGCAGTCCCGCACGGTGGCGTACCAGGATGCACGTTTCGAGCAGACAATTCTGGAGTTTCAACCACAGCCGCTGAGCGCGATGGATCTCATTGCACAGGAGCCGGTGCGTTTAGTGCACGGCCGGATCGCGGAGTGCGATGGAGGTGCGTTTCGTTTTTTTGGATTCTTTCCTCGTCTCGAGCATTTTTTTAAAAATTGATTTTGGCGGATTGCTGATTGTTGATTTGTCCAATAATTGCACATTGGTCGTTCGTTCCTCCCGGCTACCCGCTCATCTGAATTCATTGCAACACCAGGCAAAGGTCCACTAGGCCACCCAAAGATATTCATAAACCTCGTGCGTACCCCCCTTCACCCTCCAAAGCGCGCGCAAACATCTCATTTGCAAACTATCTCATGACTTTCGTATGTATAGGACCAGCCTAAACCGAAACCCTGCGGGTACGTCGCGCTCATTTTCCTATAATATCTACTCCAAGCTGACCGGGGGCCCGACCTCTTCCCACATTACCAATCTGGCCTTTCGTCTCGGCTTCTGTTGTAAAACCTTCACTTCTAAACTTCGATCGCCATCACGCACGTCAAACGTCCCATCAAATCCTACCTCTACGTAATCACGCATCCTCCACAGATACTGGTAAGTTTGTGATGACTAAAACATTCCGTTTTCTTCTTCCCTTTTCATGGCAAAAGAGATCATCGATATCTGACTTGTTTTGGTTTATCTTCTTGTTCTTGGCTTCACAGTGGTCTCCGATTCCAACAAGCACCGCATGATCATTAGGCAGTATTAGTTTATACTCGGCACTAGACGAAGCATGTCTATTACTCATCTTGGTATCGAGCCAAATTTCGCGGACTAAACTCAATTGGCGATAGAAGGCGCGCAATTTAATCAGCCGGGACGAGCCTTTCACGTCCACGAATCGCAATGTAAAGCGTGAGAGAGATGAGAAGTACTTGTACATTACATGTCTACTATGTCTCGCTCCAGGATTTCCACACTTTGGGCTTGTTAACAAGATATGAGTTTGTCGACGGTGGGGCGGGAAACTAGCTAAAGTTACGGACACTGAACGAAACCTTGGTGTTGTAAAGTAAAAAAAAAAGTGGAGACAACTAATACTGCGCGGGAAACGGAAGCAATCCATGCGAACGAGGGTAGCGGAAGGGGTAAAAAAAAAACGGGTGAGACAGAAGAGGAGAGAGAAAAGGAATGCCCATGCGATTAGCAATATCAGAACTTAAGTCATGAACAAGAAATCTCGAAGGAAAATGGAATGAAAATAAAGAAAGACTGTGTGAATGAAATGCGTAGAGCACATACGCAAGAGTAAAGACCGTGGGATGTCAGCTATCTTCAGTCTGACCTATAGGGGGAAGAGGTTCGGCAATCGATTCCAGTTGTGAGAAGGGCGGCAAGGGACTGTGTTTAACACCGTCTCCAGTCTGGGGCGGCAGCGGAGGCTAACAAAAACGGAACTATGAGATAAAATAGATACGCAATACAAAATCTATACTTACGACTTTGAATATAGGGTTTATGGCGGAATGAGGCGCAATTGCAGGACTCGGCGGCTGCGCTTGGATCTGCCCATATTGTCCATATTCGTAAGGACTGTTCGGAGTCGGAGCGCGGAACGGCTGGTGTTGTACCGGAGGAAGGGGCGACGGTAACGTGATGAAAGGATGTCGATTCATCAGATGCGCCTGTTGTTGCTGCGGACTCGACAGAGACAGAGAATGTAGTGGTAAAGGAGAACTTGCTTCAGACATTGACGATCGAGCAGCATCATAAGACGACATAGATGCTCTTGAATCAAAATCGCTGACAAGCTGTTGTTCAAACGATGGTGAGTTGGACGACCGAGCTGAAGCAGAGAAGTCGTCTCCGAATGAGGTACGAAGAGAGGAAGCGGACTGCATGCGCGTAACCCCGAAAAGACTCGGTCGATGTCGTAAACGCGCTGAGACTGGATCGCTCTCGACGGTTGCAAAAGACATGACAGACAGTCTGCCGACACTTTGCAGGTCAGACGAGGACATCGAATGATCATCGTCCAGATCACGTCGCCTTGCTTTTGTCCGGTGTTCGGCTTCACGGAAATTGTCGTAGTCCGATGGATTAGGGGCTTCATTTGCTCCGCGGAATCGTCCACCGGCAGCATTAATAGTCGCAGATGAAGACGACGCTTGAGCAATATTAGCTCGCTGCTTAGACTTCGGCTTCTGGACCCCGAGTAACTGGGTCGCATTAGCCGAGTCCCAATCGAAGTCAGAACCGTGCTTCTGCTTGATCATCTGGTTACGTTTTTGCATAACAGCTCTAGCCTGTTCGCGACTCCGTTTCTCAGCTAGAGCACGACGGGCCTTCTCTGCCTCCAATGCAATGCGGTCTGCTTCCTTCTTGCGGGTCTTCGCATCCATTGGAGGAGGGGGAGGTTCAACCACAATTGGTTCGCCAATGGAAGACATCTCTGACTCGACGTGGCTGTCCGTACTTGATGTCTGGGTACGTTTGAGAGAAGGCGTTGACGATGATGATGGACCAGGCAGCTCGTCCACAGGAGGAAGGACACTCTGCTGCCCTTTCTCCGCATTCCCAAACATGAGGCGGCCCAATCTTCCGGGTCGCCGGAATAAGCCCAGCCTGGAATTGCTTGGTGGCTGTTGAACAGGCGGCACTACCACTGGTTGTTCCAGTACAGGGAGACGTTTCGGCGGTTCAGGAGCCGAAGGTGATACCTCCATAGGTTGAGGCTCAGGAAGTTGTCGCCTAGCATCCGGCGGAGAAGAGGGAGAAACATCCATGGCATCTCCTTGAATGTATTGTGACTGTGCGTTGCCATCCACCCAGGTACCTTGTATATGGTTTGCTCCTGTATACACAGAACTCGGTGCGGCCGAATGATGAGATGAGACACTGCTGTCATTCTGAATCTGCAATGCTTCCAGCAAGTCTGGCGAAGGCGCAGTGGGTAAGATACCACCATTGTGCTCAGTAAACTGAGGGTAGAACGGTTTCCTATGCGGATGCAAGCCGCCGTTGAATGCCGGTTTACTATCTGCAGGTGAATGCGAATGCGAAACAGGAAGGCTGCGGGGTGATACAGATGTCATGCTCGGCGCCGTCTTGACTGCCAAAAAGTCGATACTGATCTGCAAAGGTACTTGCGGACCAGGCGGTATGTTTCCTGGCATTGTTTCCGATATGTAAGGATGCTCCAAACAATCTCGGCAGGTCAGACGCATATCAGGATCATACTTCAGTAAATCCGATATACACTGAATCAGACTGCGCGGTACGTTACGGTCAAAGAGCGACTGAAATGGGACAGGCTTGAGCTAAAGTAGATAAAAACAGTACATCAGCAGCTTTTGACATATTATAAACGCATCGTCGACCATGCTTACCTTTGGAAATTGATAACCCACAGCGCGAGCCATCTTTGTTCCTCGTACCCACCTCCCACCTCCGTTGGCAACACCCCGGGCGTCAACACCATACTCGTCTGAAGGATCTCCCAGGATTTCGCAGATGCGCGCGACTTGGTCGATCTCCGTTGAACCAGGAAATAAAGGCTTCAAGTTGATGAGCTCAGCCATAATGGTGCCGAGTGCCCACGTATCCACAGGGTTTGAGTAGTCTCGACTCCGCAGTAAAACTTCAGGTGCACGATACCAGCGTGTGGAAACATATTCCGTGTATGGTGGTCTGCTTTTCGTTTCCCGCGCTAGACCGAAGTCTGCAAGCTTGACGATCACGACGACATCCTTTTCAGGCGGAGCGTTGGGTGCTGCCACCGGTGAAACGTTTCGGTAATCGAAAAGGCCGGTCGTTGTAACGAGAAGATTTTCAGGCTTCATGTCACGGTGGAAGTAACCATGGGCATGAATATGGTGGAGTCCAGACACAACCTGTCGGAATATGCAAGAGACGAGGCCTCCGGCAAGAGGTCGCCCCTTTCTCGACTTTATCAGCTGATATAGATTGCCCTCCATAGATTCGAAGACGAAGTAAAGCTCCTTGGTAGTAGGGAGTAGAAAGAAGTCATATAATGGGATAATATTAGGGTGAAATGGTATTGCGCGTAGTGACTTGTAAACATTAAAAAAAGTGCGCGTCAGTTCAAAACAGTATATGCAGACACAAATGATGAACGCACCTCCAACTCCTTCAATTTCTTACATTCGTCCCAGCCTCCTTCCCACCGCTTCTTCATCCGCTTTAAAGCGACGAGTCTTTTCCCCGCCCACTCCGGCCTAGCGCCGGCGCCACATTGCATAGGGGATAGCGGCGTGTTTGGCGGAAGGGCCGAGTGCCAGTCGACGAGCCATACTGTGCCGAAGGAACCATCACCCACGACCTTAATCGGAGTATAGGAGCGTTCGGAACCTGAAGCGAAAAGAAGATGGGTTCAGTAAGTCGCCTAAACATAAGAGGAAATATACGCACTACTCTGCGCATCTCCATGAATGGGGCGATTGCCATCGACGACGATGGAGGGAATCGCCTGGACACGAGTGGGCTCCTTCGCCGCCGACGCGGCGGTGGCTCTGTGAGAGGGTGCCGGATGAGGATGGTGTGCCCCGTTTGCTTGGTGGTGCTGGTGATGATTGTGGTATGCATGACCATTTGAGATTTGATTGTTGATGTTGTGATGCTGCTGAAGGATAACATTGTTTGAGGATGCGTACATGATACTGCTGGATTGGCGAGCATTGCCCTAAGTCCGGGAGGAGAGACTTGGGTGGGGATCGGAAAGAAAGGGATGAGAAAAGCTAATCGGACATGAAAAATGAGAGATAAATAATGAAAACAGCTGGGACTATGCAGACAGAAGAGGAGAGAGAGAGAGAGAGAGAGAGACGGCTACGGGGACGGCGGCTGTAGACTAAGATATATAGGCGAGAAAGCGACGACTAGAGACGCAGATTGGGTCAGCACAAGTGTCGGCTCGGCTTAATACTGGTGACCGGGGTCGGACCGAAAGCCTCGACGTGAGACGTCTGCACAGGCGAGGGCGGGGCCGGCGACGGCGACGAGGGGGAGATGGACAGAGGGCGCTGGTCACTGGCGCGTAGTTGGGGAAGAAAGTGGGAGAGAGACTCGACCGAAGAGGGAGACGTCGGACTCGGAGGACCCGCTGGCGAACGAATGATTGCCCGGTATGGAATAGTAGGTAGAAGCGTGAAAACATACATACATACAGTAAAGAAAAACAAATAAATATTGTATAAGCACACTTTATGATCTGCGCATCAGGACCACCGACACCCCCAGCTTAAATCATTTCCGGCCCGAATACATTAATATTATCATTTGGGTTTAGCACTCTCTGTAGGCCTCTTTGCTCATCGGCACCGATCAGAATGGCACCTCATCAAACAGCTTGGACACACTTTCTCCATAGTGACTGCGTCGGATGACCTCGCCGAGCACTATCCCAATGTCGATCACCTCTATCTTCGAGCACGCCGCCTGGTGCGCACCCTGAGGTATCGTATTCGTAACAATCAGCTTTTCCAGCGTACTCTCCTCCAGGTTCTCGATCGCATTCCCGCTCAATATCCCGTGTGTCACAATCGCAACTACCTTTACTGCTCCCGCTTCTGTCAACTGCTTCGCTGCGAGCACCAATGTCCCGCACGTGTCTGCCATATCGTCCACCAGGATCGCCATCTTTCCTTTCACATGGCCCACGAGCACCATCCGTGATACTTCGTTCGCCTTCTTGCGCTCTTTGTGGAACAAGGCGAAATCGACGCCCAGTCGGTCGGCAATCGAAGTAGCACTGACCAAACGAAAATAAGTACAGACAGACGTTGGGCGCTGCGGTCTAGAACCCCCTCACCGTTTCGCGCCGCCCGCATCCGGACTGACGATGACGACATCATCCAAGTTGTAGTGTGTTTTGATGTGGAGGATGGCAGATGGCTCCGCATATAGCTTCGTTCGTGACATGCGTGTGATTTTCAGCTTAATAGCTTATAACCTGATACATACAAATACAACTCACACTACATAATATTATTATTTCATTCATTAATTCTTGTCTCACTGTGTGTAATATCGACACTCACTTGTCCACTGGCACATCGAAGAATCCCTGGATTTGCGACGCATGCAGATCCATCGTCTGCTCCAAAGCCGCGCGACCAAGCAAATACACAGAGTTATTTCTACCCAAAAGCCGAAGAGAGCTTCGGTGACGTACAATAACATGGTCGCAACCGCTCCTCTGCAACATGTTCGCGACCAGCTTTGCCGTAATCGGCGCACGGCTCTTGTCCTTCTTGTCCTGTCGCGCGTACGGGAATAACGGCAACACCGCGGTGATGCGCTTCGCGCTCGCAATTTTACATGCATGGATCATGATGCACAGCTCCATGAGTGATCTATTCACCTGCCCGTAGCCAGTATTCACAATGTACACGTCGTGCTCGCGCACTGACTCTGAAATTCGCACAGAAGTCTCGCCGATCCCGTTGCATGTTATTTCTGCCTTGGAAACAGGAATCCCAAGTCTGCGCAGTTAGACGCCGGCGGTGTATGCGATCATCAATCGGTTGGACAAGAATGACATGGGTGATATCGTACCGACGTGCTATAATCTCTGCAAGCTCAGGATGGCTCGTCCCTATAGCAATCGACAGTGAGTTTATCCGTGGACGTGGTGTCAGGTGGGTAATGTACCGGAGAAAATTTTGAGTCCACCCGCAGACAGCATTATGGTAGTGGTCCGCCAATAGAACAGGGACAAGGAGAAATAAAATAAAGATTCGGCAGTCGAGAAACGACTTGGGAAGATTTGTTGGAAGCCGTCACAGACCTTCCATGTAAGAGAGGCTCTGAGGGAGAACGGAATAAGAAGAAAGAGGAGAGAGTAAATGACGGAGCGGAACAAGCCCATAGGACCGTATCCGGCGATTATGTCATCGCGGATCACGCACGTTCCACACATACAAATCGGTGACACGACTACAGTGCAGAGCATCTAAAAGTGGCAACTCAAGTCGCGTCAACTTGTGATTGACATTGTAACTCCCTCTGCCACAATACTTTGACTTGACTTGTAAAGTGTAGCAGTGAGTAGCTAGAGGCTGTAGGAATGGAACTTGCCTTTTGTTAAGATTTTATCTTGAGGTTGAAATAATTGCTCAGCAAAATTTGAAACATAATATTTAAATGATTTAAAAATCAATTTATTTATTAGTAATTCCATCAGATCTCACCAAAACGGGTTAACTATATAATACAAGAACGCCTATCACTGCCATTTCGGGACAATATCGCGTGAATTATCAAGAAAAATATCAAGAAAAGAAAATCGTTACAGTTAATACAAATACAAACTAAATGACAATCATTCCATACTTAAGGTGCATGTCCTTGAGTATGTGAATTTTCCTGGGGAATGCTGTGAAACACTGCCCACTCAGCTTTCTTTGATTTGATGTCTCCAGGTAGCATTGCAGAGGGCAATGAAGAATAACGACGGATGCTATGGAAGGAAGGGAGAACAAACATGTCAGGCAAGCCCCTATTTTTCATTTGATCTTTTTGTTATTTTTTTTCTCAAAAAAATTGAAACATTTTGATGGCCCATCAAAAACCTCATAACTTTGTTACTTGTGTTACAAAAGAAAAATTCTGCGGGTCAGAAATTACGGCCTCTACCGATGTGACTATGCAAGGCACCGCGAAAAGGAACTGGCCCGTTCGGTGTAGGATAGTTCAGACCAGTCAGAATAGAAAGCAAAGAGTCTTGATGCACACTCATATTAGTTCCATGACGGCGAACGGACGGTGGGGACGGAAACAATGCTTGACTCGTCATCGGCCGAACCGCGAATGGGTCGCTCAAACCAGGAGGTCTTCCCGCAAAATTAGATGATGCCGGGAAAAAGGTGCCGTTAGTCGGTAAAGCACCGGCTGGGTTATGAGGCGATTTCTCCGCGTTGAACGACATCGGTGGGACAGATGATGGCTGGCCAGGATGAATCAATTGACGTGCTGCTGGCGAGGGGGTCGACGAGGCCAGTTCCTGGGCAACAGATTCAAGCAACGCTAGGTGCTTGCGGTGGCGGTCGGAAGCAGGATTTGGCAATAGAACCGCTGAAGATGTTGGCTGTGTGCTCCGAGACCTGATAGTCATGACGGAACTATCAGACCCGTAAGAATTCGACGGAGACTTCACATCTGGTGACTCAAATGAGTTCCCGGAAGTATGAGATGACGATCGGGCGCCTCCACCATTAGGCAAGATGGATTGATCCAGGCTGCTTTCCTCACTGTCCTTAGCGGATGGTAGACTACTTTGCGCGGAAGTCGGGGTTATAGAAGTTGGTCGACCTTCAGCGTCATTATTGAGAGCTGGCTTGCTCGCGGAAAGAGTAAGTCCGTTCAGCAAACGAGCAAAATGCGGATCCATTGGGTTCTCAGGACCCTCAATATCAACCTCTGTTGCGACAGGCAAAGCTTCAATCGACTGAGGAGAAGGTGTTTGGGGCTCTCCGTTGTCCACAGACGATGAACTATAGCCATGGACATCTCTATCGAGGCTGACGGCTCTGATTGAAGGCTGTTGACGTGGCTCGCTATTTTGAATCTCGTGGTCGTTATCAAGATCTGTCTGAACACTCAGATCTGCGGTCGAATCGTTTCCGTTCTTTCGATGGTTCTGCCGCCTTTTACTCGGCTTATTTACTCGAATGAACTCTTTGAGGGCACTTCATACTCTGTGAGCAAGGGAAAGCAAGGCATCGCAGAAACAACTCACTGAACGAAGGGAGAAATCAAGTAAAATTTCCCCGGCACCTGCTTATTTCGCTTCCAAGAAGGGAGATCCGAAAGCTTGAACCATTGGATCTTCTGGAGAGACATGAGAGATGGTGCTTGAGAACGACAAGAAGCACGGTACGTACACTGATCTCCTTCCTGGTGCGGGTCTGAAATGGGTAATCTTCAGGTATCCCACTAACGATGAATAGTGTCACCCTTTGTTCCCTGATCGTCATCTCGATGTAGTCGCCAGGACGAATGAATGAAGTAATATTAAAACCAGTTTCTTCCGCAACCTGCAAATATTGATTCATCGTCAACTAAGATGCAAAATACCAAAGTCTCATAAGTACCTCTCGTGCGGCGCACTCATGCGCTGGTTCATTCTGATTAATCTTTCCTTTAGGAAACCCCCAACCCGCGGAAGATTTCCAGCCCTTCACAAGTATACACTAAAGGCACGGTAAACTCAGTCGTAAAACATTACCGAAGATCTGTGGATTGTAATACCTTGTCCCATTTATCGTTGAGCATGATCGCGCCACAGACAGGGACGCGGACCTTGTACTGCATGAAGGTGTTGAAATATTGCTCATGTTCGGCACTCCACTGCTGCAGCAGAGGACACGAGTTGAAAAAGATGGAAGAAAACTTCTTGAGACTGAAACTAGGTAGTTTTGGATTTGCTTCTCGCATGAAATCTTCGTAATACCAATGCCTGTAGAAACGTAGCGTGAATGCGTGCGCTATTAAGGAATAAACTGTGACTGTGGCTCACGCTTGTTCGACCTGAAAGCACATCCGCTCCACGGACTCCAGCTCGGTGTCTGGTAAGTTCATGATGAATCGGCTGGATGAGGAAGGGGAGAGTCAGATGGATGTGCTAGAAAGTACCAGAGAGAACACACGTGGATAGTTCCTCAAGGACGTCGTCGAGGGAGGCATAGGAGAAGAATGATGGGTCGAAAGCGGGCGCTGAGTGCGATATCTCTGGGGAGGAAGATGAAGATGAAGATGCCATAGGTGCATACAACAGAGAAGAAGAGAGAGGAGAAAGTGAGAAAGCGTGGTATAGATGCTGTTTGGATGAGTGCAGTGTAGTGCAGTGACTTGCGTAGAGCACCCCTGGTGGAGAGAGACTCCCACGTGTGACGTGACTAAAAGTCAGGTGATATAACGTCACATCGTCTGGATCGGCGCAGATCGAGATCGTCGGGCTCGAATCGAGTTGAATCAAGAATGTTCTCGGGTCCGTCCCATTGACCGACCAGTATCAAATTTGGTATATATACCCATGTTCCCCTTTTCAAAGCCTGCCTCAGCTATTGTCTAGAACGTACTTTCCTCATGTCCAACTTTGACTTCACCGATAAAGCTCAGCAGTCTCTTGCGGCGGCTATTCAACTCACAAAGGACTATGCGAATGCGCAGGTCTATCCTGCTCACCTAGCCTTCGTTATTCTCAACGAAGGCGCCGGTGAGGAGAATTCAAAGCACTCTCTCTTTGCTTCCGTTATCCAGAAAGCTGGCGGCGAACCGGTATGTGTCCTCTCACTCCGCAATCATCTTCAAGCTACTGTATACTGACTAGCGTTCTTCTGTCCAGCAACTCGTCAATCGCGCTCTCCAGAAGCAGATAGTTCGCCTTCCAACGCAGGACCCTCCTCCAGATGACGCTTCACTCTCATCTGCTCTGCTTAAAGTTCTCCGCGAAGCACAATCAATCCAGAAGAATATGCACGATTCTTACATCGCCCAGGATCATCTTCTACTTGCTCTGATCAAGGACTCTTCAATCCAGACCGTCCTTAAGGAATGCTCTTTGAACGAAAATACTGTAAAGACTGCTATTCAACAAATTCGGGGCGACCGACGCGTTGACAGCAGACAAGCAGAGCAAGGTTTTGATGCTCTCCAGAAATATGCTGTTGATCTCACCGCGCTCGCTGAAGAAGGGAAAATTGATCCTGTCATCGGGCGAGACAATGAAATTCGTCGAGTAATCCGTATCCTTTGCCGAAGGTATGCATGGTTCGACTACTATATGCCACTTGCATTTCTGACTTTTTCGTTTAGAACGAAGAACAACCCTGTTCTCATTGGAGAGCCTGGTGTCGGCAAGACTGCAATCGCTGAAGGGCTGGCGCAACGTATTGTTAAACGTGACGTCCCAGCCTCTCTTTTCTGCCGCCTATACAGCTTGGATATGGGCGCTTTGATGGCGGGAGCAAAATACAAGGGCGAATACGAAGAACGAGTGAAGGCCGTTTTGAATGAAGTCGAGAAGGCCGCGGAAGAGGGCACTGGTGTCATACTATTCATTGATGAGCTTCATTTGATTATGGCTGGAAGCGGTAACGAAAGTGCTGGAATGGATGCAGGTAAGTTACCCCACTTCTCGCCTTCTAAGACAAAGTTAAACTTACTTCAACATAGCAAATCTTTTCAAACCTCTCTTGGCCCGGGGTAAATTACGTTGCATCGGTGCCACTACACTCACAGAATACCGCAAATACATCGAGAAAGACGCTGCGCTCGAACGACGGTTTGCTCAAGTTCTTGTCAACGAGCCGTCGGTGCCCGAGACAATTTCGATTCTTCGCGGTATTCGCGAGAAATACGAAGTGCATCATGGTGTCAGGATTCACGACGGTGCTCTTATCAGCGCAGCGCAATTGGCGCATCGCTACCTTACTTCAAGGAGGCTTCCAGATGCTGCTATCGATCTTGTCGACGAAGCTTGCGCAAGGTGAGTCTTCTGTTGCTTGACTTATGTTTACTTCCATTATTAACTCGTCAAACAGTGTCCGCGTAACCCGTGAGACTGCACCCGAAGAGATCGATAAGCTTGAACGACGCAAGCTCGAGCTTGAAGTTGAGATTCACGCTCTTGAACGCGAAAAGGATGAAGCCAGCAGGGAACGCCTTGCTGTAGCTCGTAAAGCAATCGCAGACGTGGAAGAGAAGCTTGCGCCTCTCAAGGCTCAATACGAAAATGAGAAGAAGCGCGGAGACGAGATAAACGATTTACGCCGTAGAATTGACGAATTGAAGGCGAAGGCCGACGAGGCGGAGAGAAGGTGAGTTAATTTGACTGAACTGATGATTTAGGAGAAGTTTTTGACTTCGTTATTTGCAGATACGATCTCGCAACCGCATCCGACCTTCGATACTACGCTCTTCCAGACCTTACGCAACGTCTGCAGCAGCTTGAGGCTAAGAAGGCCGGGGAAGACGTTCGTGCTGGTGGCGGAACCGACACGGTGACCTCAGATCAAATCGCTGAGATCGTTGCTCGCTGGACTAATATTCCTGTAACGAGGCTCATGTCAGCAGAAAAGGAGAAGCTTCTTAAGGTAAGTAATGTTTGTTTATAGTGTTAAGAAATCGCCTTCCTGATATATTCGCAATATTCAGATGGAAAAGACTCTTTCGGAGGAGGTAGTGGGTCAACCAGAGGCAGTCAAGGCGGTGGCAAATGCAATCAGGCTTTCAAGGAGCGGTCTAGCCAACGCACAACGTCCCATTGCAAGCTTCCTCTTTGCTGGCCCATCCGGTACTGGGAAGACTTTGCTGAGCAAGACGCTTGCCTCCGTCCTGTTCGATTCCAAGGACGCCATGATCCGTATAGACGCATCGGAGTACTCTGAGAAGCACTCGATTTCTCGGCTTATTGGTGCTCCTCCGGGTTACGTGGGCCACGATGCAGGAGGACAGCTCACAGAATATATTCGCCGCAAGCCGTATTCGATTGTCCTGATTGATGAGATTGAAAAAGCTTCTCGCGAGTTTGTGACACTTTTCCTGCAAGTTCTCGATGACGGTCGCCTCACCGATGGCCAAGGCCGCGTCGTCGATTTTCGCAATACCGTCATCATAATGACCTCCAATCTCGGTGCGGCATATCTCCAGGACATGGGAGATGGCCCTGTTAAACCCGAAACACGTGCGCTGGTCATGAACGCCATACAGGGACACTTTCCTCCAGAGTTTATCAACCGTATCGATGAAATCGTCATCTTCCGTTCGTTATCCCGTCGTAATATCACCAAAATCGTTGATATTCGCCTTAAGGAAGTTCAAGAGCGTCTTATCGAGAGGAAGATGGTTTTGCGTGTGTCACCTGAGGTTAAGGAGTATCTCGCCTCTGTCGGATATTCGCCGATCTATGGTGCCAGACCTCTCAACCGTGCCATCCAGCAAGAGCTTCTCAACCCTCTCTCCATTTTTATACTGGAGAATGCTGTACGTGATGGTGAAGTCATCGATGTACAATTTGATGGACCTCATAACCGTCTGGTTATCGTTCCCAATCATGAGCGTTCGGGTCAATCTATGGATGTAGATTGGGCAGACGATGATATCGAGATTGAAGAGATGGACTAAGCTGTCCTGATGTTACCTTTCTCCTAATGATTTTCGACTAATTGATCAAACGTAGCACGCCTCTACTATTTCGTCCTCATCTCATGATTTTGTACCAATAGAATTAGCTTTCAATCAACCAATGTACAATAGAGTATTGAGTATCAATACAAATGCAATATCACGTCAAATCAAAGAAAGCGTAATCGGAGTCGCAGTACACAAGGAACAAATAAAGATGGAAGGCTCGGACATGATTATATTACAGAACTGATTGGTTTGGATCAGATGGTTGATGTTCCAGCAGAACATGATCTATGGTTGTGATGGTAGGAAAGAAACTACTCAATGATGATAGGCATTAACCCATTCAAACTTGAACTGAGAAGAGGTCATAATCGAACGTCGTCAAGGATAAGGTAACGCGTGCTTACCCGATCGTACTCCGGCTTCACTTGTCTTGGTCCATTCAGTTCAATCAGTTCGTATTGCGGATTACCCATGGCGTCTCGACCATGACAATGGCGAGCTACATGCTTTATTCCAGCCATTCGTAAATGTTCGTAGAAATGATGTTCAACGATGTCGTTAAACAGTTCGACTGCTCTATCGGTCGTAGGACACCAAACCCCGGACCGGAGAAACTTCCTATCATCGTCACCCATCCACTTGAAATTCATACGGTAAGCCTCTCGAAGATGAACGGAGTAGTCGCAAGTGTCGACGGGGCAATACCACTTGGAACCGGCGGGAAAGGTAGGCTCTTGATAGAATAAAGCTTCTGGTACGGCGGCAAGCACCTCGGGTTTGGTATACATCGCGAATTCTTCATCTTCGGGAAGTATTTGCCAGTCCGCCAAAAGTTCACTGCTCGCTTGCCTTCCACCGACTTGGCGATACTTTGTCGAGAGTTAAGAAGTTTGGTCAGTGCAGCCATCGAGGAGAAGAATAATAATAATCCCTTACTGTGTGTTGATAGTTATGCTCATACAGTATATCCTCGGGCTCCATGGAAATATCTTGGTTAGTTTGTTCCTCATGGTCTGACATCAATTCGTCCTGCGGCCAACGTTGTTCCAGATCATCGCAGTTACCGGCGCATTGGCTCTGGCGGAGTTTCCCTGCTTCCTCGAGGAAGTCACTTAGTGACTGTTTGTCAAGCAATTTCGCCTTGGATATTTTGTTCAGAAGCCACTGGCCATACTGAGCAAGTAAGTTATAGACTTCCGCGCGATGTACATGTCGCACAGCGAGCGAAGAATTCTCGTTGATCTCGTTGAAATGCTCAGCATTTGTTTCAAGGTATTTGGAAACAAGCCATCTGGGCGTCCGCGCGACGATTGGTATCCCTTTGTTGCTATTAGCTATAGAGATTATTTCCCTGAGAAGTTTCCACTTTGCAAGATATTGCCTCGACCGTGCATATGTCCGAGTATGTAATGATTGAACTTCGAATTCGTGTTCAAGCATTGTTGAGCTGCGGAAGAGTTTAGTTAATGAGATCTTTATGTGGATCACCAGATATACTCAACGTATCGCGAGCCACGATAGTAAAGACATCGGAAGCTGAACAAAATAAATGTAAGAATTAGCGCGGTGAATGAAAAGGTACAGAACTGACAGTCCAATCCCTGCGGCTCAGCAAAGAGCTCGCCACATACATTTATCTTCGCTTTGAACTTTGGACTATTAAAGTGTTGATCTCCCTCCCTCCCGAAATGCCCAGATAAATCACGCCGTAGGTGGTGTTTACCTTGCTCCGATAGGCAGGCTCTGTTAGCATCCGTAAGCTTGAGAGTACCCATGAATAGCACAGGACCTCGTTCTCTGAGGGCTATATTGTCCATCATGTCAAGGCTAGATATACGTTATTGAAGGGATCCTAATAGGCTCTTGCGACATACCCAACAAGCTCATTTCCTTGCCTGAAGACTACAGAATAAAGCGTCAGGGTGATTCGTGAACCTTTCCGGGTCTGAAAAATGTCGACAACATTATATGGGCCAAATAGCTGTGCTGGTCTTTCGATCAAAGTTGACATCTCTCGATGGTCCAAAATCAACTTGGGTAGGTTTCGGAATCAAACCTAACTTACAGCCGTCTCTTCCTCCTACCACCACCATACACTCGTGGGAAAAACCCACACCAACCCATTACTCGACGGTAACCTACCCTCCACTTAAATGCGGGATGGGAGAAGTGGTTTCTGCAGTCGGTAGCCTGCGATATCAAAACTACACCCTACACTCTTTTTCTACCATTATTACCTTCACATACATTTGAGGCCTCCTTCTCCCCACAACGCACCCCATCACCTTTTTGCCAAGTATTTAGGCAGTGGGCTCCCGATGCTACGAACATGCTCCAAAGGGCCCAAACACGAGGTCCGAAAAGACCTTTATAAACTAATGTATTCCCAGGGTTTTTTTAGGGGCCAACCCCAGAATTTCTAGGACGAGTGAACCTACACGAGTCTAGCCCCGGAACAATCTGGACCTAGAATCAGCAGATGACTGCTGAGGTGGCGGTCATTAGCGGAGGTGGTTTGGTTTGAAGTTGGTAGTTGAGTTGGTACTTTCCAGGAAAGGATCCAGTACAAGCTGGATTATTAGTGTAGCTAGCAAATCCTGTAACTTAAGAGGTTGTTTTTTTCCTCACGACCCAGACTTCCCCAATAACCAAACGCACTTTATACAGCCGTCGATCTACGGATTAGTCATCTTACTCCCTCTGGCAAATTAAAGTTCATTCATCCCTCTAGTCGATTATTAGTTGGGACAGAACTACTTAAAAATTTAAAATGCAAAGTAGTCTACGAAATGCTACCATACTCCGAGTATACACGCCTGCCAGCCTTGAGCCCGAGCGTTTCCCAGCGCACATTCCACCTTATTCCTCCAGTGAACTGTATCTTCAAGGTGATCAATTCCGGCTTGGGACACATGGAAGAAGTAAACATCATGAAATGGGATGCTCTGGATTGATGGGCGTCGGTCTATGCGCAGAACCAGAAGTCCAAGCTGCATAATTAGCGATGAAAGGTCAACGGGACACTCTGAAGAGGAGGATACCCGAATAAGGGCGTTATAAGTCTTCGCAGGCATTGGACATGGGATAGGTTTTGATGATGGACTTGTCATGATGTAGAATTTCGTGAAATTATCTGGGCACCACATCAGTGCCGTACACTTATAGTATATGGTGCATCGTACCATGTTCATTTTGTATTTGCCTCTCGAGTAACACAAGGCCTGGATACACGCTCGTACAGATTTCTGAGCTGATTGCCGCGCTACTATGTCCTGCGTCTGGAGCAAGTACAGCCTCCGCAGCCGCAGCTGTAGATGGTGTTTTCGTGAGCGTAGCATCAGGCAGATGCTTCTTCAAGTAGTTACTGCATTGTCCTAGGGCCTAGAAAGGGACACATCATATGTTGTGGCTTCACAGTTAGAGAATCGTGGGGCACACACCTGCTCATGACTAAGCACGTTCTTGATATCTTCAAGTTTCGTGCCTTGCGCAGCTAGCAGACAGTGTTGAACTTGCAAGGTAACTTCTCCTACTATCACTTTTTCCTTTCCGACTTCTGGCAGACGCAAAAGATCAAGTGTCTCGATGACAGTCCCAAAAATCGAGTTCTCCTCAGGGAGCACAGCTATCGATGCTTCCGACGGGATGGACCTAAACGTTTCTTCGTAGCTAATAAAATGACGGACGGATACGATTGAAGCACGAACCTACCTGCTATGGACTCTTTTGCGACATAATCCACCCCAGTGCCAAATCGGTTAAAAGCAGCCTGGACAAAGAATCGCATGAGCATTGTGCATCACTGCGACGTTCCAGCAATGCTTACTTGATGAGTATATGTTCCCTCCGGACCTAAAAACGCGACTTTCGGTGGTACTCTGTTCACCGCGCTGATGGGTGACATCTACGATACCAAAGAATGACTTTCAACACCTCGCAGCACCTCACTGAAGTGCTTGAATTGCTATACTGGCTCGATAGTGTACGATGAGGGTCAAAGGAAAGCGGGTCGAGGGATGACTCTGAAGCCAATTTGTACATGACGGCCGCAAGAGCTTAGAGATTGGCTAAGTTGAAGGTTCAGAGGATCGACGTGTCGGTTAAGTTGCGTTTGGTTATTGGGGAAGTCTGGGTTGTGAGGAAAAGTAACCTCTTAAGTTACAGGATTTGCTAGCTACACTAATCCTGCCTGTACTGGATCCTTTCCCGGAAACTACCAACTACCAACTTCAAACCACCTCCGCTAATGACCTCCAGTCACCCTTACTATCATCCGCGTGAGTAAGTATTCCCTTGCTTACGAATCGTCACGATGCGATGCGATTAGAACGGCTGGTAAGCTGAATACAACATCTTTCATTACAAGCATATCTTTCTATACAAGCATTGTGTTTGACCTCTTTTAGGGCGAGAACCTGAGCAAAGCAAAAAAAAAAAAAAAAAAAAAAAAAAACATCATGATAGACCCGGAGAAAAAATGTCAGTCAAAATTTAAAGGTGCTGCCCCAACACCCATTAGAAAATCCAGACTGTCCTGAGCAGTGGTTTGCATCGAAATTTCTGGGCTCGTGGGGAACGACGCGTTCTGGAAATTAGGCAATATGACATCTTCCAATATTCCTACAGTCTGGAAGATGATGTCGTCAAGCATTTTTGCGTAACGATCTAATCGATTGCTGAGTCAAGTCATAGAATAACAAGAATATATGCACAATAGACGTACAGGCTAACGGTAGGCGCATTCCAATCTTTACTAGGGCAATACTATATGAATAGTTAGAAACGAACCGGGAATAGAAAATAAAGATCTACCGCACCGAATGTACTCTAATTCTGTCCGAACAGCTTGACCTTGAATCTGATTGCCTGATTCCTTAGCTTGTCGCATAAAACGCGTTAGAACCCTGCCGGCCATGAAAAAGGCGAACTGCACGAAAGATGATCAACGGTTCTAAAACACAAGGGACAGGTCTAACTATCACTGACACAACAAAAGTTTTCTAATAAAGTCAGATCAAAGCTTGTTGACCATATGGCGTATAATTGGTCGAGAATCGCTCGAGCTGCCTCCAGAATACGTTGAGCTGAAATACACCCTCTCCGTTGCAAATCAACATGAGGCTCGTGCAATAGAATTTTGGCCCTGCCCTTATCAATCAGATTCCTCTACCTTCAGCGAAGGGTAGAAACTAACACGTTCGGTGCAAGGAGTGCAAGAAGCAAGTGGATATCGACAACACCATCTCGCGTCGCGCTTCTCAACCCTTTCGGGAAGCTTGGAATAAATGCAGAGACCAAGTGATCAATCTTGATGAAGCCTGGTGTGTCTCGAGGATCAATGTATTGAGCAGTTGCACTCTGTTCTTCATTAGAAGATCCAGCGGGAGGAATCATATCCGGATCCCCAGCAAAATGTTTTGAGCGAAAGCGCAAGTTGAAATTCTTCACGCGTGACATCAGCTGTTTCATATTCATTGTGAGAAATGCCCGATGCGCGTAAGAAAATGGTCAAAGCACATACGATTGATGATTTAATGTATAATACGAAAGAGTCAGTCTGTTCCGGAGGATGATTCAGTAACATGTTAGGGCTATGAGCCCATTGCCTGCCTTTCGGAGGCACGAGAATCTAGAGAACCGGTACTCGAAGCTTAGCACTTTCTTGGTCGGAGGAATAGCGTCGGGCTCTACATACGCCTTGGTCAAATTCTTCACCTCGTACCGGCAGCAGCTGTGAAATATCCTCATCGTCTAGGGACATGGCCCAACCATTTCCGGAGGAGTAAAGTCGCTCAGTTGCGTAGGTTAGCCAAAAAGTATTTCGCCTCATCTCGTCCTCTATTACGGTCCGTGCGGGGGCAATTATAGATGGTGCTCGAAGAGACTTTGATATCGAATGGAACGGGGGACACATGTTCAACCCAAGTGGGATGAGATATCTTGTGAATGCATGATTATCAGTCAGAGAGGGACCTTCTCAAACAGACAGATCAATTACGCACCTCATAGCTCGCCCAGTTGTCAGAAACATCTGAAGGTAAAAGGGTGAAAATTATTCCTAAGTGAAAATGTCATACGCACATCTGCCCATCTGTGCATAGAGTAAGAATCAGATACTTTATTTAAATGGGAGGACTAACTTTGCATGTGCATGGTAAAACCAAGTAAGAATGGTCGTCGCTGTGACACGAGCGATAAGTGAAAGGTGATACGACCTTTAGAAAATTAGCGAACCTTGCTGGCATTCAAAAAGTCGTTCACCCAGGCTTGTACTTTCTTCTATGGCTGCCATCGCGAACTTAGCATGCACCTCACCAAACGAGTCCGGAAGAGCCTTTCGGCGCTTGTACGCGCTCTGAAAAAGGTCATCTGAAAATATTCAACGTCTGCGAACAGACCGCAAGTATGTCCAAATTATACTTACCCGCCGGAGTCTCTGCGAAGTTCGGCAAAGGTGCTGGAGGAATAGCGGGTGTGTATAAACTACCGACAGCAGATATTGCATGTAGAATAGCTGGAACTGAAGTCAGTACTTGGATATGATTTCTTTTTTGACAAGCGCACCGATATGGGGGAAATTAGCGTGCGTTGCCGGTAATGACAGTGACGCAAGGAAAGTCGGCCCATGAAACAGTCGGCCAGCATGGGGCTGGAATGCGAGAAAGACCTCTACTCTAAAGTCAAGCATTAGTATTCAAGTCTACAGGTAGGGACAGTGCGTGCTTACAGATGTTGTAGCAAGTCAAAGGAAGGCAAGTCATGAGGCCAATTAGGCCAGAGGATCTGCGTTGTATGATTCGTTGCGCTTTTTGATTCACCCGCAGAGCCTGACGAGAAATTCAGTGGAGGTGTGTTGACAGGGGAAATATGAGCAGGTATTATCGGAGAAAATGGCTGAGACTGCGCATAGGGCAAACCCTGGTTTAGTGTTGCAACAGTTGAAATGTTCGGTAAATTATTGTAAGTCGGTCTTCCCGAGCTACTTGGAACGCCAGAAGAGGAAGATCCGGGCGGAGACATAGAATCTTCATCCTTCTGGCGCAGAAGTGCTTCGAGTTCACCTGAAAGATCAAGTATAGTCACTACTAAGTGTAGTTGAGTTAAAAGATATGTGAAACGTACTTATTCTATTCTCGAGCCTTTCGTATTTATTCTTGGGAGCTGCATGCTGTTGTACTCCGTTTTCTGTCGGCTCATCAAACGTACACTCAAGCAGCGGAACCTCCACGCCCGGCGGAGCATGAGAAACAGTATTCTTGTGGGAGCGCACGCACGTTGAACATGGACGACGAGCATCACTGAAACCAAGCTGAGGGTTAATAATGCGATCTACCTCGGGCACGGGCATCGGTCTTCTACTCACCATTTCTGCCGATCACTTGTGTAAGTAAGGGTGAAAGTGATAAAACGAAAGGGTAGGACACGTTTCTACTCACAAGCTTCCTTCGTCTGCATTGGTGACATGCCTGCAAGAGAAAGAGACGAGAATATCGCTGGTCAGCAGCAGCACACGCGACGAATGCGATTCCACTCGCACCGACCTGGTTGCGTTTAAGGATAGGCGCAGAAGCTGGCTGTGGAGCTCCAGAGTGGTTGTGGAACGTCTCGCTAGGTACTTTCGGCATACCCGATCGTCCAGGTGGTCAGTCAAGAAAGCTGGGCAGAATAAAGCCACGGCTGCGATGCACGGGTTTGAAACAGTCTGACTGGACTGTTTTGACGGCGGGCATAAAGCGCTGACATAAGACAATCATTCATTCCTTCTCCAATCCAATCCAATACTTTCATTCGTTCATTCACTTCACTCTCTGCATCAAAAAGAATTGCTGTTGCAATACATGTAACAAAGGGCTATTTGCACAAACGAGCAGATACAACAAAGAACATTGGGTTGCTAATCCTCACACTTCCCACCGAAACAATCTCGCTCTACAAACTATATTTGTTTGCGCAAGTACCCCATCACACCGATCTGACCATCCGACATCACGTCTATTGACCAAAGCTGAATCCACCTTGTGGAGCTGCCACTTCCGAATGGAACTGGGGACATATGTCAGTAAAGCAAACAAATCGTGAACAACGCAACGTACAGCAAACTGGCCAGATGCATCGACGGTCGCGGGAGCGATGTTGGTGTCCTCCTCCTCGTCCGTAAAGTATTTGTCCATGATATTAAAGGCCTTCTTATAGATCTCCAGGTTGTCGTGCTGCTGGAGATTGTGAATCATATGCATGCCACCGCACTCCTCCACGTAACGTGCATATTGGTTGGTAGCACCCAGCCCTGCCGCCTGTTTGTCCATCTCGCCGACTTTCAAGATATTGTCCAAACCATCAAGTGCCACCTGGATTATCTTGTTATCCATGGTCTGTAGCAGATCGCAGAGTGGTTTGATGCAACCCTGGCTGACGAGATAACGGATTTGCGATGGCTCCTGTAGACCTCCCGATGTCGCGTTAGAGATTGCCCAACAAGCCTCCTTTCTTGTTTTGAAATCGGCATTCTGTAGGATGTTTATGAGAGGAGGAATTATGTTTGCATCAATTACAGCCTGGATCTGATGCGGAGAGCCAGCTGTGATATTTGAGATCGTCCAGCATGCCTCCTTACGAATCCCGTCCTTCGGGGAAGACAGGAGCGATAGCAAAGCCGGAAGAGCGCCAGAAGCAATCATCACTTGCGTCTGGAGATCGTCACCGGTCACAATATTTCCTACTGAGCGCAAAGCGGGAGTCTGTACAGAAGTCGAGCTGTGCATGAGAAGATCTACGAGTCGCCTGCAGACACCGGATTCAATAACGGCCTGAATTTTGTCGTTCGAACCATCTGAGAGATATGAAATTGCCCAGCAGGCATCAATGAGCACTTCGTCATCCATGGAATAGATCAGTTTGGTGAGAACGGTCAGAGCCGGTGATATCTAAGAACAAGTCAGAACTCTTGCCGTGAAGATAAAAAGTCAAGGCGGCTCACTAGTTCCCAGTCAGGCTGGGGGTTCTTGCCGCGGCAAAAGTTACTGAGTGTCCACGTAGCATTCCGCAGCATGCTGATCTTATGGTTTTCACTCAGGAGAGCAAGAAGAGGACGAAGCGCGCCCTGCTGAAGGACGTAATCTCGGCACTGTGGACTGTCCCCTGCGATGTTGCCCAAAGCCCAGACCGCCTGCTCCCGAACGTCCAAGACAGGGGAGGATAGCAAATTTATGAACTCCGGAACAGCACCAGCTTTGATCACGACTTGCGTATGTTCCGCAGTACCAGATGCAATGTTAGTTAAAGCCCATGCAGCTTCGAACTGCGATTTCCGTCAGGTCCATGTCTGGATTCGCGCGAATGAGCATCCTTACCTGAAGCATAGAGTGATTTCCGCGAAGAAATTCAACGAATCGCGGCACAACACCACATTCAATGACTTTTTCGATAGGCGGGTTCTTTTCCTTTGAGAGTAGCTTGCGGAATTTCGTCGTAGCATCGAGCTGACGTTCAGGATCATCCGAGAAAACCCCAGCTACCAGTTCTTCAGCGAGCTGCATTGTCAAGCCACAAAAGTAAGAAATGCAGACGCATATAATAACCAAAGGAACGAAACATACAGGAGCTTCCCAATTGCTCGAGCCGGCCTCATCATCAGAGTCGGGAGTAGCAGTGGGAAGAAAGTTCCTTCTCTTTGTAATATTCTCGTCCCTCTTCTGACGTCTGATCTCGACCTGCTGCTCCTCTCGACGGCGACGAAGATCATCTTGCTTGAAGCCGCCCTTGTTCTTGAAGTCTTTTCAAAGAAAGACAAATAGACCACGATGTTAATACAGCGAACGAATAACGAAAGATTGAGTTACTGACTGGCTCTGCGGTGATCCATTGTCCGATCCATAGCGGAAACGCGAGAGTGAGTTGAAATCAAAAGATGGGATGAAGGGAGACGCGTCGATGATGGTGGTATGAACAAACTGGGCTGGGCAAGGGGGGTGAGAAAAACGTGACTTTACGGTCACAGATATCTGCAACTTTGGCCGAGACCCACGACTCGGACATTCCTCTCACCAGGTCCTCGCCAGGTCCTTCTCCAAATAAACTTATGGCCTCTCAAGTGTTACCGCTCGGTACTTTGTCCTATAATTTGTTTTCTATCGATTGACTCGAACCGTAAACAGAGTTAATTGATACCTGCATCGGTTCACGAATTTGGGTCATCATGAAAAGTGACCGCGAGTTCACAGGAACCCTGCTGGGTTTCGACGACTTCGTCAGTAAGTACGCCTGATTGTACCTCCCTTCAGTTTTGACTCTTAATTTTCTTGCCGTTTCAAAGATATGGTTCTGGATGATGTAACGGAATAGTTAGTAAACTCACAGATTGAGCAACTCTTCAGCCTCAAACTTATTTGGAATCCTCAGCGAAATCACGCCAGAAGGTCGAAAAGCAACCAAACTCAGGCAGACCTTACTAAACGGAAACAACATATGCATGGTACGTTCGCTAACTAACTTGATCTTTCATTGGAGTGCCTTAGGGCCTTGACTGGTATTTCTAGTTGATTCCAGGAAGTGCCGGACCCGAAGACTCATGATAGGTTCCCTGACTGTATCACTAGTCATTCTCTTTATAGAACCCGCCGTTGTCCAGAGCTCCTTGTCACTGATCACCGTCTTTACTTCTTGCATTTTCTGCGTTTCATCAGCAGCATCAACATTTGATATCAGACATCTGGCGTCTCGTCTTATTTCTCACTGCTGCTTATGAATTCTGTTCAGTAAAAGAACGCATCTTGCTATGCAGAAGTGAAACATAATATATACCCATGATCGCTCATTCTGCATATGAGGAAATAAAACAAACACTAAAATTACGCGATGTGACATGCGGCAGAATCAACATTCTAATCAAAGTATTATCGTTACGAATGCCTTTGAAGACTGAAGCTTGCTACCATATTTTTGGTAAGGATGCTGAAGACTTGTTTGACTGTCATAACGTTGTCAAGTTTCTCAGCCCAGCTGATGAGTGCGACATCTGGTCTGATGTCCTAGTCAAATTTGAACATTCAAGCTGGCAAGGAGCTTCAAGTTTGGTTTGTTGTCCCCTAAGCAATCAGTTTAAGCGGAGCTCGAAATGGACTAGACGGAGGACGCGACCAAAGTCACGAGGCTAGGAAATCCGTCCAGGCAGTGGACAGGGCAATATCCAGTTGTCCTCATCTAGGCGAGTGCAGCCATGGTCGTCCGCATACGCTTTTCCATGCACGGCCCGCGACATGACAAATTTTTCCGTATCGTTGCAATAAACTCCAAACAACGACGAGACGCAAAACCGATCGAGACGCTTGGTGTTTTCCGACACACCATCGACCCGGCAAAAGACCGAACGGCCAAATCGGTGGAGTGGAGTGTCGCACGGATAAAGTACTGGCTTGGTGTTGGGGCGCAGCCGAGCAAGTCGGCAGTCAGACTATTTACACAGGTGAGTGCAAACTTCCGATTTTTAAGAACACTTCAACTGAGAAGCATTTTGAAGGGTGGAATTTTACCGCCGGATTCAAAATATCATCCTTCACCGAAAAGACGACAGGTCTCTTCAGAGGAACCGCAGTTGTCGTAGAAGCTCGAGGCGATAGAAGGTAAACTGCTGAAGCAGAGGCGCAGGACACGATTATTCGCAGCGGCTAGATACTTACGGCTCCGATTTCTTACGAGTGACGAAGGACAGACAGAGTTGTGCGGCTGCGATGTGTGAAAATGCTTACACTTTTTTAAATCATGTACTGCTAAGTTACATTCACTTTCTAATATAGTGCACAATAGCACCATTCACATCTCCAGAAGAAAGCTGAGCAGCCTAGCTCTACTCACTCGGTTTGCAAGGATGTCCTTAGCAACGCAGCTATATCCTCATGACCGGCCTCTTCTGCCAGTTCAAGCGCAGAGAGCCCGTCACTATCCTATGAGAAAATTTCAGACCGATTTATCACCGCAAGATACTCCTAAACATACCTTGAGACTCGTATCGGCTCCTTTTCGCAATAATACTTTCACAGATTCTACGTTGCCGCGATCACAAGCCAGATGTAAAGCTGTGAAGCCCTGTTTTTATTTTTATTTATTTATTATTTTAAGTGTACCATTGGCAGGAGCAGTGAACGGTACTCACGTATTCGTCTATAGCGTTCACGCCTATACCCGCATGAGATTCTATAAATGCATATAGTTCTTGAACGTCTCCTTTGATTGCCAAGTTGTGTAGAGTCTCTTCTTCATCTACTTCATCTCTTTTCAGAACACTAACACTTTGTCCCAATCCACTGCCCCCCTCTCCACTGTTGGCTTGATCGGTTGAAGTATCCGCTAGTAATTCTTCCGCAGTAGGTTCATTAGTTGGCCCAGGTGACGTTGACACAGCGGTCCCAGGCGTCCATCCCAAACTGCGCGCTACTTCAATGTATCGTTGTTCCGCTTCAGGCTCCTTCCCTCGCCAAGCTGCTCCGGCAGACTTCCAAGCATCATACTTGGCCCGCTCAGTAGGAGAGAAAATCGTTGGTCTTGTTGTCGTGGGCTCTGGCGATGCCGTCAAGAATTTGTAGATTCCATACAACTATATATGCACAATCAGAACTTGAACAAAGTTGTTGTTTTGGAAAGAATTACGACCTCGAGTTTAGTCTCATTGGAAACTTTTTGCGAGCCTGAAGCACTTGACAAATACGCAGCAGCCTCCTTGAACGATGGTGTTGGTGAATACGCCACAACTTCAGACATCGCAGTTCTGAACAAAAAGCAAAGTGATTTTCGCAAATCTGCTTCAAGCGGCGCTGATCAGTACTAGTCTTCAATATTATTAGACTCAATTGGACAGTCCGTTAGGTGAGGCCCCAGAAAGAGTGTCTATGGTCTACGGTACTCGCACACATGCATCTACACAAGCACATTATGTATAAACTATGCTAGACCAGCCTGTTTCATTGCCTGGCAAAAGTGGAAATATATGAGTCTATGCCCAATTAAAAATGCAGAAAGGACACTTACATCAAGCATGGTAATTCCGATCTTAGCTGGGCTGTCAGTGACAATAACACCGGCCTTCTCCAAGGCAGCCACCTTATCCGAGGCTTTACCTAGAATCCCCATGAATAAGTATCTCGTATATACCAGAATCTCCTTAACTTACCTTTACCACCCGCAATAATGGCACCGGCATGACCCATTCGTCGGCCAGGGGGTGCAGTGCGACCAGCGACGAATGCCACGACAGGTTTAGGATTCCTGCTCGTTTTGTTGTACTTCTCCAGGTACTCAGCGGCTTCTTCCTCCATGGTACCACCAATTTCACCAATTAGAACGATACCTGATTTGAAGCGTCATTAAAGAGATAAAGGTGCCTTATGAAAGATGCAATTACCCTCAGTTTCCGGTTGTCCGAGGAAGATCTTCACGACATCGATATGCTGAGTGCCAGGGAATGGGTCTCCTCCAATACCGACACACAGCGTTTGTCCAAGCCCGACATCCGTGGTTTGTGCGACAGCCTCATAAGTGAGCGTACCTGACCTCGACACGATACCTGCACCGGATGATGGACTGTCGAATGCCAAGACAGAAAATAACGAAATAGTCTAACCCACCAATTTTGCCGGGTTTGTGAATGTGCCCGGGCTGGATTCCCATCTTGCATCCCAAAGGATTGATGATACCCGGACAGTTCGGGCCTACGAGTCTCGACTTTGACTGGCTCTTCAAAGCCGACATAACCTGCATCCGAGAAGGCCATTGTTAAATGTCGCATCTTAAAGCGAAAAGTGCGCGACACGTACGCGAATTTCATCAGCCTGAGGAATGCCTTCCGTAATGCAGACAATAAGCCCGATCTCATTCTCAATAGCCTCAATGATGGCATTTGCAGCTGTGGGAGGCGGGACGTAGAGGACGGACGCATCGGGTTTAGTTTCTCTGACAGCCTAGTTGCGCGCTGGTCAAAAGGGATATAAATAGAATACTGTCCTGCACACTCACCTCTTTGACCGAACCAAAGACGGGAAGTCCCAAGTGTATCTGACCAGCTTTCTTGGGTGAAACACCACCAACCATATTGGTGCCATAATCGAGTGCCTCCTTGACGTGGAAAGTACCCTGGACAGAACAATCAAGAATCAGGCTGACGGCAACAGAGAAACAGATAAAGTCGCTCACAGTCTTCCCAGTCAAGCCCTGACAGAGGACTCTGGTGTCCTTGTGTATCAACAGGTTGCACGCAGTATCTGCATAAGAAAGACGAGGAGCGGAATGCGAGAAAGACCTGGCGGAGGCTGCAAGGAATGATGGAAGTGATGCGTTTTATAATTATAAGTATTCATGTTCGCGCGGCAGCTCTCACCTTTTCTCGCGACAGATTGCGCTGCACGCCTGTACATCGTGTCCTAAGCAGACGAAAGGGGGGATAGGAATGTAATAGCGGTTCAAGTTATATAAGGTACGTGACCGTCGATTTGAACTCTGACTTTTGACGAGATGCCCGGCCGGGAAATGCCGAGCAATCTCCTGATGGTGCTTTTCGTAGCCCGAGTGCGGCCTATCGGAGTCGGAGTCCCGTTCAGAAAACGTGCGCAGCTAGTGCGCCGTGGAAGTTATCGGAACCAGAGGATAAACAGGTCTTCATTCTCAAAGCACACATATTTCTTTCACTTCTTAACCGTACTTTCTTCTATCGCTCCCCTTTACTCTACAAGCAACTACTATCAATCACTACCGATTGGATTGGCACGTCGTCTGTCTTTCGTCTTCATCGCGAACCGGTGGAATGTCGTAACAGCTTTCTTCACTTTGTCAAATTCACTGCTGTTGATTGAGCTGTTGGTGGGAGAGTTAACGATCGGGC
Organism: Phlebopus portentosus; assembly: GCA_037892935.1. Taxonomy (NCBI): domain Eukaryota; kingdom Fungi; phylum Basidiomycota; class Agaricomycetes; order Boletales; family Boletinellaceae; genus Phlebopus; species Phlebopus portentosus. The sequence goes on from JAYXKI010000001.1 coordinate 2,453,298, forward strand.
TTAAAGAGGGCGAACGAACATGCTCACCTGGTCACATCGCTCAATAGTTGCTGTTTCGCAGGTCCGAACGACGCTGGCATCGGGACGCTGTTGATCGCCTCGGGAAACCAGGCCAGAAGCTGTTCTGGCCATAATACGGCCAGCATACGGAAGATAGTCACGACAAGAGACACGGTCTCCTCCGGGAAGTCGTTTATGAGTCCACCGAGAAGCTTCGCAGTCATCTCCATTCCTTCACTAGCCACGACCTGCCGAATGGCTGCTGCATAGCTAGGGAATTTTGGAGGAGGATTCTTGAGCGACGGATCTAATGAGTCATGTGTGATAATCCCTCGCAGAAGGTCTAAAGAAGCGAAAATTATGTCACTGTGGATGAGCGTGAGCGAGATAATCGCGATGCGGAAGGCCGTCGGAAATGCCGGAGACTCGATGAAAACATCTGGTCTCTTTTCGAACAAGTGAAGAAGCATATGCAGATAATCCTCGACGACTGCGTCCATCTTTCAGCCATTGAATTGACATGTTAGAGCAGATCTCTTACCGTCGGGAATTTCTTCTATGGCCTTTTGCTGCAGCAATGAAACCACTTTAGATGTCGAGCGCTCGTAGATGTCTTTTATCGCCGCTAGCATATCAGTGTTGTCTTCTTCTCCGAAATGAGAAATCGCTTTGCCCGCTATCCAGACGTAGCTAGCAAATCCAGTTGCCTCAAAGGCCAGAGACATTCGCGCCATTATCGACGGTATTATTGGCAAAGCCGCTGAGCCAAAAAATCTGAGACCTCCACGCAGTACACGCGTCGACCTTTCCGCTACACCATACTGTGAGCCGTATTTGGAAAGGAGACCATTAATAATGGACCATGTCTCCTCGCAGGTACCCCGGCAAGCCGAAGGCAATTCCTCTCCAAAAGTGTCCACTACTGCCAACATGGCTTCAAGGTTCTCAAGTCCATCTGTACGAGATAGTCAGAACACGTTCGAGTAGCAGGTAGAACTCAGCCTCGACCCACCCGAGATAACTTGTAACTCTGGCTTGGTGAGGGCCGTATTCTTGCTAATCAATGCGTGCACTTTGCCCAAGATATCGACAGCGAAAGATTTGAGAGATGAAGCAGCCTGCTCCATAGGCATGGCGGAAATAACATGGGCGATAGCTTCATAAAGACGTAGTCTGTCGTCTTGGATCAGCTTGCTTTCCAGTGACGTCAAAAACGAGTGCAACTGGGGCAAGAATGGGATCATGTCCTGGCGGTCATGTTGCGAGGCATTAGTAGAGTCCAAGGATGGAAGTTATCCAGAACTTACCCTCTTGCAGTCGAGACAAAGGTAGACCATTGCTTGACTCGCCGCAGCGGCAGCTTCGCTATCCACATCACCGAAACCGCTTGAAATGAACTGGAGCTGAAACGGAATGTAGGTTGGATGACGACTCGTCCATTCAGTGTATCTTGACATGACCATGATCGCAGAATACTTGATTCTTGGGTGGTCCGGAAGTAAAGGCATCAGATCCATTATTTTCGGGATGACATTATCATCTGAAGGATCAATCTCGGCGCCCATAGAGCGTAGTGAAAACAGAGGCGCTTCGATAACTTGCCAAGACACGGCTTTGCCAGCGTTTGCTTCTGCCAATGCGTGCGTCAAAGTATTCAACACCTCCGTGAGGCAACTTTCGGCCCCTAAAACGTAGCAGCAGTCCTTGAGTGTGTCTCCCATCACGTGTCTGAATGATCTGAAATCGTCTGCTTCTTGAGGAGACATCTGACTAGGATCTTCCGGAAAGTGCAGATGTTTAATCATGACACGCATTAAGGACCTGTATGCATCGAGAAACAGGGGCGATACGGATGGCCTCTTCCCGATACTTAGAGCGAGCCGCATCCAGAACTGGAAGGTTATTGGGACGACGTCGAGATCGTGATAAGCAGAGCATTCTCCTATAGCCTCGACAATGGGGAAGAATGTCTCCGGGTGCTGGAGAATCAGCATTCGATAAACTTCTCCAGCTTCGCTGAATATCTTCGCAAGACCTTTCACTTTTTCGGGATCGTCCGTTAAAAGCGTGATCTTGGCCTTGAGTTGGACAAGCTTCGGAACAATGATTTGTATGACAGCCATATTGTCGTCAACTTCTTGTGTTTCGTGGATGACTTCGCAGAGTACGTCGACCGCAGCGTCAAAAAGAGCTTCCGACTCCAAAGCGTCGAAAGCAAAACCCAAAAGTGGTGTCTCCGCAACCATCGCTGGAACAATTTCTCCTGCAATGACCCAACTGCGTAAGCAGTTGAAAATTTCAACCTGCACGGCAGAAGTCACGCCTGGGTAGAAGCTTTTGTTAGTCATGGGTTGGACACGCATATAGCAATTACATACCTGGAGCTGTCAAGTACATTGTTAGAAGATTGGCAATCGTCTGTGCATTGGCCGTGAGAAGTTTAGCGGAGCCATCACTGTATTCATCGGGCTATATGCAACTTAAATTCAACTCAGGGCTCTCAGGAGATACGCGAGACTCACAGTGACCGGAATTTTTGTATTACTTGTGATCTCCTCAGGTAGAACAGTCAGGAACTCCAACAAAGTCGAGACTGTTGATGGATTCTGCCCGAACTTGTCGATCATAGACTGGACTGCGCTATCTTGCCAATCAGGAAACTGGAGAGCCAGTCCTGCCAACGCGAGACTAAGTTGGACAATGATGGTTTTGGGGCTCCCGGTGAGAGATTCTAACGCTGTCACTAGGCTATCCCGCAAGGAAGGAATAAACGAGGGAGCCAGCTGATGCAAGTCGTATGTGACCTTCAAAGATTGAAAGTGCAGTTGAGCGACGGCAAATTCACATCAAGCCACATTCGTACCTTTGTTCTGAAGGTCTGAGCGGCGAAAATTTTGGCTAGCAGGGGCATCTCTGGATTGAGCAGCAGGGTATTGCACGTTGCCCATGCCTCGTTCTGAGGGCGATCGAATCAGTCGATGTTTCGTGGACGCGACCAGGGCGAAATTATTTACGGAATGCTGAAACTCCTGAAGCCATGTATTTGCCGTCATAAAGGAGGCCTTATCTGCGGTCGGTTGACCCAGAGCCTCGAGAGCTGAAAGGACGGCCTGAATGTTTGCCATCTTGCCTTGGAGGTAGCGATTGTCAGAGAGAAAGAGAAGGGAGAAAGAGAGCGATGAAGATGAAGTTGCGCAAGGGCAAAGGACAGGACGATGACTCTAGCCTAGGACTGCTGAGATACGCCACTGATCAAAGTCACGAGCCTAAAGTTAAAGTTTATATTGTAAAAGGCAGGGTATATGTAGTGCAGGTTATGGGCTTCAGCGTCGGTGCAGTGCACATCTTGTTCGGTGACCCCCATCACCACCACACAAATGCAAGACCCTTTAGCAGGTGCTTCTACCTTGAGAGACATTATTCGACCGCAGTTCCATCAAGTCAATCTAAGCGCCGAAAATTTCATCAAAAATACAATCGGTCTCAAATTAGACAAAGGTGAGCCCGTTAGTCATTCGCAATCCTTTGCTCTTGCCCTAACAACTCCTTTGAGTCCAGATGACCAGATCTGCCGCCTCGCGCTAACCCCAGCAGGATGTCCGTTGGGTCCATTGCATTGCCCTCTACGCCATACGAATCCTTCCCCTCAGAATTTTCAGCCTCCGAAGCAACAGTCCTTGCATCCGCGAGAACGTGAACGCCTTGCTACAGTCTGTAAGCACTGGCTTCGTGGGCTATGCAAGAAGGGTGATGCTTGCGAGTTTTTGCATGAGTATAATCTGAGGCGCATGCCCGAATGCTGGTGGTACGCGAAGTTTGGATATTGTCAGGCAGGCGATGAGTGTCTATACGCCCATCCAAAGGAAAGAAAGACTGAATGTCCGGACTACAAAAGAGGGTTCTGCAAGCTCGGTTAGTGGTTAGTCTAGAAAAGATCTGAGACGATGTTTAACATTAATCAGGCCCTTATTGTCCGCGGAAGCATGTCCGTCGCGTTGCTTGCCAAAACTATCTGACTGGGTTCTGTCCTTTAGGTCCAGAGTGTTCCCGCGGACAGTAAGTGTGGTCATATCTTCAATCTTGCTATCTATCATGCTCATGCATTTCTAGTCCAAAACCCGAACTGCCAGTTCAGAAGGATTACGAACCGCCTTCTCCGCCGTCACCAAAAGATTTGGGTCCTCCCCCACCCGGGTACGGAAGATATACAGACTTTGATCGTAATACGTCGTTTCAGTCGGCGCCCGCACCGCAAAGCCACCAAAGTGGCTTTGCTGGTGGACCAAGGCGAAATCTCGATGACGTTTTATGTTTCAAGGTGCGTGCCAGTTTACATCATTTGTCTGGTTTCTAGCTCAATAAATCATTGTAGTGCGGTGAGAAAGGACATTACGCAAACCATTGTCGAAATAGGAACGTCCCAGGGTTTCGCGGCGGCATGGAGCGGAGAAGATATGGCGGGAACGAAGACTAAATTTTGACCCTAATACCAATGTGACTTTCTGCAATAGTTCTCCCGCCAATAATAACCGCCGTTGCATTGCCGTCTTCGATATACGTTGCTAGCTGCTGAACATCTAGCGTCCAGTTGCTCCATGGTTCAGCCAGCCGTTTTGATCTCACCCGACATTGAAAAAAGGAACATTTCTATTCCTCATAGAATAAATACCAAGAGCCTCATTCACTCTTATGCTTAAGACAGACATGTCTCCTCTACCGACCACCTACAACGCTGGTGAGCCACAAACTTGAATCTGATACCATGACCTGTTCAGACTTAGTGCTTGCTCAGTGTCTTGCCCGGGACCGAATAAAGATAGGACCGTGTAGACGTGAAAGTGAGGGTACTGAAGCCAGATGAGGTTTTCATCAAAGTGAAAGCATCTGGACTTTGCGGCTCCGACTGCTTCATACAAAATGGAACATGGTTAGTAATTGCAGCTCAGTGTCAGAGGATTGAGCTGTTGATTTACTTCACAAGGCCTGTCGATTATCCTCGCATCCCGGGTCACGAAGTAATTGGACGGATCGTCGCCCTTGGATCTGCTGTTGAATTAAATCGCTTAAAGTTTAGTTCTCTGGTTGGAGTAGGTTGGAGCGGAGGATACTGTAAATCTTGTGCGAGATGTCGTAAAGGCGACTTCGCTGGATGTATCATCAGTCAGTATAATGGCTTTGCTTCTGACTATGGCCATGGTGGATACATGTACGCGCCAGAAACAGGCAGGCGTTTCTTTTCTCCCGATATCTCACGCACATCCGTTAAGGAGGAGCTTCTAGCCGTTATACAGATTCCGGAAGAAGCTCACCAGACTGCTTCCTGTGCAGAGCTTGCTCCTTTACTTTGCGGAGGTACGACCGTGCACGGTGTAATACGTTCAAGCGATTGGAACCCTGGAGACATTGCGATCGTACAGGGAATACGTGAGGTTGCAGAGAACCTTATACGTGCATAGCTCCTTGTTTAGCTTTCTCGGGCGGACTTGGACATTTAGCCATTCAGGTGAGATGTTTGGAGATATTTGTTTCGCTGACTTATGCCACTCACTGTTTGCATTACAGTATGCCACCAAGCTCGGCCCCAAAGTGTACGCAGTCTCTTCCGTATCGTCGAAGGCAGAACTGGCAAAGTCACTAGGAGCGGTTGCACATGTCGACGCCTCAACAACCGACGTTGTGGCATACTTCCAAGCTCTGGGCGGAGCGAAACTGCACTGTACCGCGTGCCAAACACACATCTTCAATTCTAGCTGCTGTTGGTCGAAACGGAACAGTGACGCTCGTCTCTGTGGATGAGGATGGTAACATTGAGGTGTCAAATTTACTGTTGAATATGAACCGTGCTACTTACTCTACGGGGGTGGTCTTGCGGTGCTGGCCATGAATCCGACGAAGGCATTGATTTCTCCTTTCTTGCAGGTAAGTGCGACCGGCAAAGGTCCCTGACAGGCTCTGACGATGTACATCAGGCGCGAAATCGATGGTCAAGACCTACTCCATTGAACAGTTCAAGGAGGCGTACGAGGATCTGGTCCAAGGAAAACCACAGTTTCATAATGTTATAGTCTTTCCCAGAGTAGAGTACATTGTCCATTGTAAATCCAATTTAAACGTCTGTTTGATAACGAGAGGTCCATAAGGGGAGGAAACCAGAGAAAGGATGGTGTAACATTCATGAAATACGAAAGCAGCTCGCAGACAACTACGCTACAATAAGGCAATATAAAACAGGACAACACACATTGAAACATGGATTCTATAGGAAAGTTGCTAACCAGCATCAGGCCATGAAAGAACTCGACGAAGAGTGAGAAGTAGGAGATCGAGATATGTCGGTATGAGGCGCAAGCCATCCTGGCGAAAGGTTCTGATAATGCGAAGTCGCTTGGACATGCGCATGGATACCAGACATCCCTAGTGGCGAAGGTTCAATGGTCCCGAAATGCTCCATGGGGGGAGAAGTAGGAAGAGGTGCGCTTGCGCCATCTGCGTTCTGGAAAGCACTTTTTGCAGAGTGCGGGTACAGACGCGACGCTGTACCATTGATCGCATATCCGCCAATTTCAAGGGGTCTGTCTTGCGATGTTGATCGGACAATCTCAGCCATGAGCGTCCCCAGCAGCTTCTCTTGGCGTGCTGTGAAGAATAAGATTTACTGATTGCCCCTATGAGACGTGCACAATGAACTCACTTCCAATTGGAGATATTGATCCAAAATCTAACATGGCATGTCTGAAAACCAGTCAGTCAAGGGTCATTGTGGCTCTGACGAGAAGACCAACCTCATTGCATTGATTTCGCCCCAGACGGCGATCTCTTCGCTCGGCTGATTGTTATTAATCATATGCTTGCAGACCTGTATTTTGACAACTGCTGCCAAATACCAACATATCTGGCGAATACAATTTATTGATGTCGTCGGACAGATAGGTCTTGAAACACACACCGTGACAAAAGGGTGAAGCTTTACAATAGGGGGATATGCCGAATAGCCAGAGCTAAATACCGTGGCTTTGCTGAAGGCATAGTAAGCCTCCAAAATCGCGTTAGCTGCCGCAATGCAACGATTTGTCGATAGGGAGTGAGGATCGTTAAAGTCCAAGTACGGATTATGAAGTGTAATTGAAGCGCTAACGCAAATCGTCAGGTTTGTTACATCAGAAAGGAACATATATACTCACGCGTGAGGTATAAGGTGTACCATGTACAAATCTGTATCGATTTGAGATTCAGACATATTTTGCAAGTAATGCTTATATTCGAAAGGTAAATTCTCGAGAAAGTCAACAGCAACGAGCTTGTCCAGCGTTAGAAAAGAATGGTCTCTGTAGCGTGACGTCAATATGATACTCGGTTTCATCTGGAAACAAGCGAGATACCGGATAGGCGAGAAAGTCTGTGATTTCAGTTGTGACTTCAGTTGAATTTCCGTATTCAGGTCCGTGACGAGGCCGAAAAGCATGACAGCTTTAATGAAAAGCAGAAAAGAGTCGGTATAGTCTGAAGGATGCGTGATGTAGAAATTTTCTGTGTGAAGGTTCTGCGGATTGCTAGCGAAGGGCAACTGCAGCAATAACTACTGTAAGAAATCATACGGTAGCAAAGGATCAAACGTACCTCGGACTCAAATTCGGCGCGCCTCAGAGGAAGTTCGGTCGCGATATGTTTGTATTCAACTCCGTGGAGCCATCCCCCTACAGATACTATGCGATCCAGTACAACTGACATCCACCATGTTCTTCTTCTCATCTCCAACTCTTTATGGTCTTTGGGAGCGGGTAGATAGGCCCCTGGAGAACCGGCGCCATGAGTCGAGAATGTGCCCTTATGGTTCAGCCGAAGGGGTACTGCAACGCGAGTCTGGAATCCCGAAAAAATCCAGACCTCAACCCATCTTCCTTCTGCGTAGAAATACCACGAAAGGATAATGCAGGCTTGGAGTACGTCGAAAATGTGAGCACCGCTGGCCATTGTTCGGTCAATGTATTGCCTAGTTTTTCCGGCATGATAATCTATGAAGTCATGGAACGCAAAACAATTAAAGTAAGGAACAATCCCTGTTCAATATTTGGCATTCAGATTGACCTGCAAACGTATCTCGGCGGATTCCATCAGGCGTCATATAGGCCTTTGTTGACGTCCACCGTGAAGCGGAAGCGCACTGAAACGAGATTCATGAGAAGTATGACTTCGGAGAAGTCAACAGATCAACGAACAATTGCATGCAAGATCGCTGAATGGGGGAACCGATCGTCTTTAGGACTGAGGGCCATAGACACGAGAAAAGTTGGCATGTGTAAAATCCGCGAACCGCACGGATCGTTCAGAAAGAAGACTTCAATTCTAGGTAAGATCGGGTCACATCAGTGAGCTTACGCTCTCACACATCACAAGCAATAGTACTGACAATCTTCTCATCTCCGCTGGATCAGGAAGATCGGGATTCCAACCAAAGGCAAATAAACTCAGTATAGATTCTGTGCCTTGCCCGTTCGTGTCCGGAGAAGACGTTTGACTACGGGGTAAAGAAGAGGGACTAGTACTTCCGAGCCTGGCTACGTCAAGACCAGCTCTCGGAAGGGTGATATCTGGCCGGTCAAATTGTGGGGGAGCAAGTGAAGACAAACGCTTCTCAGCCGGCGAGTGACTCCTTCCGTTTGGAAATTCAGAAGGCGAAGGTGAACTAGCAATTCCGGCTTCTTGAAGCTTGCGTTTCAGCTCAGCTACAGATAAAGGCAATCAGACGTAAAGCGATGAACGAATCTTAAGGTGTCCACATACCGATCTGTTCTTCTAGTTGTCGAATCTTCTCGCCTGGATTGATAGAATCGGCAAGTGTAAGCCCCTCAATGGGATCGTACGAGCACTGAGGTTCCTCAGGATGCCTGTTGTACAAGAGCAGCTGAGCAAGCTGCGCAAACATGGCTGAACTCAAAGCACAGGGCCTGGGAAAACGCACGCATATCCCTCGGGCGGAGGTACAGATATGATACCCTTCCAATGTTTAACGCACTGTCCGCAATGTGGTCTTGCTGCATCACATTTCTGGACATCGCGATAGTAAGCAACAACAAATTGAGGAGAGAGCACACGAGTTAACTCACGAGCTTCTTCTTCCTACAAGTCCGGCAAGCCTGTGAACGAGCTGTATGTGTGAGAAAGCGTTGGATGGAAAGCAACGCAATAGAGAGAATTACATGCCTGATTTCTACGAAGAGTTGGGGTAGAGCTGGTAGCCCGAGGCATTTTTTGATGAGATGGGATGAGTTGTTAAGAGGCGTAGATGATGGCACTGAGACTGAAGTGGTAACTGAGATGATGAGCGGAGGAGTGCTCGTTAATAAGGCTGTAGCCGGCCGGATACGACCCTAGGGAGGCTACGGTGCGGACGTTCTTCCACCCCACCACTGCCACTGTCGGCGCGGCATGACAACGCCAACGCGTGCGTGCAGCTAGCTCGTGCCTCATTTGGTAGATCCGGCGTAAGCCGAAATTCAGTTCCAGTAAAGTTCCGTAATTTCTAATCTAACGGCCAGCCTCCTGATGCCTCCATCTGAAACAACGCCGTGAGTATTGCTTCACCCGGGCATATATCCGAGAGCCCGGATCTCTTGTATTCTGCCACTTGAATTTTATCGTCCTCTCAAGTCTATTAAACTCGAGATCCTTGTGAATATCCCGGGCCCGTCTCCTCACCATCCCGGCTCATCTCTTGCATTAGTGAGGCACAATCATGTATTTCTAACTCAAGACCGGCCGACGCTACTCATGGGGAAAGGGTATCCTATTCTATCTTCTCTGTACCTTGCGGACCGTAAGATTAACTATAATATTCTCATACAAGAGTGGCATTGATACCGACAGTCTGTGCTGCTCGGCTGGAGACACCCCGACCTTCTCGTTGGTAGGCACTTAATTACGTGTCATAGCTGCTGGCTCGCTCACGTTTGCTTAAGTCACGGAGAACAGTGCGACCGAGATGCCCGTGGGCCGAAAATCATAGTTCATCGCGACCAAATTAGTCATTGGGGTGCCACCCAGGAAACGGAGGTAAATGGCTTTATCGTCTGATAGGTGAGTACGGTGGGGCTTCTATATACATTGATAAATCTTGTACGTTTATCATGCAACAAGTGAGACAAGCGAGAAAGCAATCAGCTAGGGCCTTGAGCATTCGACGAGTTAGCGGAACTCAAAGCACAAATGAGTTCGCAGCTTACAAAATCGTCGCGACAACTTTGCGAACGTGGGGCAGTTCGCGAAATTCAGTCAGGTAGATACCTAGAGCACGTAGGTCAGATTATGGATGCATCTAGATGTGCGGGAAGTCTGCTCGCTAACCTTGCCAAGTGCCGAGATTGAGATGGCCATCTGTTATTGGAATTTGTAGCGACGTCCCAATGAGAGCAGTCTTCGTATGTGATGAGCTAGATCACGGAAAGAAAATCTAAATTTATTGCCGAGCAGATATAATTGTCCTTACGAGTCACTGAAGCACAGTATCAGTCAATCAGATACCGGTTCTTATACGATTTACTTACTCAGAACCTTCAGCTCGATGCCTCCAATTCAATGCCTCAGGAACTATATTATCGAGCGCCATATCCATGTCTTTGGGCATTATGTTGAACGAAATCGCCATCAGAGATCTCTAGCATATGCGCACCTTTCCGAACATCTTTAGAACGAAAATATCAGCCACGCAATGGAGGAAATTTTGTATCCGAGGAGATTAGCTCACCAGGATCAAAATTCTCATTTATGGCGAGAGCTGCTGATGTATGCTGTCTGTTCAAAACTGTAATAAGAACTCTGCTTTGCGAGGTAGGCTCATGCCGAAAAATCTACATGAATAGATAGAGAATCCCGATCTAGAGATCATGGGAAGATAGTAGAGATATGATCTGAACATCGGCATCGTAAGTCGATTCAAATAAGAAATGCAGACCTTAACATCTCGTAATCCTGGTCGTATATGGAAGATGATCTCGTCTGTAACTAGATGGCAGCCTTTGGGATGCTCTGAAAGCGTAAATTCCTTCTGCCACGGCATTGATAGCGAAGCGACAGTCACGAGTACAGAGTAAAGGATACTAGCGCAGTGTAGTGTAGTGAAAGTTATAGACAGAACGTCATTGGTGTTAGCACTATTTATAATTGCGTTCCTTCTCCGTACCGTCGCATGCGTATGAAACGGGCCAGATGTTTCGTTCGTGTAATCCATTGATTATTTCATGCGTATACGACGTGAGGGTATCTGCCGAGATGTTGTCCGATATAGCTATTGCCGCGAGAATGATTGGTGGAATTTTGGGAAGAGGGACTATAATAGCCCAAATGCGAACCTGAAATGGATTACTGAGAACCAGGAACTTAACAAGACGAAGCCTATCTGGACTTACCTTCGTGGCTTTCTGCTGCTGAGCGTCTTCCAGTTCTTCACGAAGGGTGATGGGATCGGTCACCAGGAGAGCTTCACCTGTTCCACCGACTATGCACCAGCTGTCAATCTCGTGGTCAAAGAATGGCCGGAACGTCGGTAATAGTTTCGTATCATCGGCACTGAGGCCAACTACGCGCTGTGGTACATTCAGTGCAGACACGAATGTGTCTGCTAGATCGAACGAGCGTGAGGAGATGCCGCCAACAAACTGAGGCTGTTTGGCACGAAGTTTTCTGTAACGTCAAAATGAAAGTCAGTCCAGGATACTTCTAATACCTTGGATCATGGTACTTACTCCAGGCTTCTCTCAGTTCTGACCGGGAAATGATCTGCAAGTAACCTGTGTGCTCTCGGACACACAAGATGGACCGTCTGGATGAAAGCATCAAATGCCGGGGGATATTTGAAGTTCGTCAACTTCTTGCCACGGGCAGTTCGATCGAGGCGCTGTAGTACGCAACTGACGAGACCTGTAAATACAACATGTTCCTTGAATTCGCCTCGTGCCACTCCCTTTGCGTAGCATACGGCGACTCGTACACCATCGTTCTTTGAAGTATAACGTCAGAAATACTATAAAAATGCAAATGAGTGACGTACTCCTCATACCTTGGGATTCAGGAGTTCATCGACCCCTTTGCATTTTGCAAACCTGATTCCTAAGTCCTCTTGCTGGTATACCTTGTTCGCAAACTTGATATTCGAGACCTGTGGCTCAGGAAGGCTGACTGCGGCTCGGAAGTACTTATTTCCCAGTAAAGCAAGACAAGGAGCACAAGTGACATCCTTCTCTGAAGTGTTAGTGGCGCATATAGAGACACTTTTCTTACAAGCTGTAGAATATACCGCTTTGAAAGAATGTTTGACAACCCAGACCCAACTGTCCTCTTGCATCTTATCGACACACTTCTTCTCCTTTTTGTTGAGGGATGCGTAGGTTCTCCTATACCGCTCCTTGGCTATTGAAACCTTAGACTTTCCACCGCCACCGAGTGCCGCCGGTCTGGCCAGGTAAGTTTCGATTCGAGCATCTCGATCCGCAGTCAATCCACAACACGGAACTTCTTCAGGAGGCTTGTTGGGCAATCTCAAAGAGCCTTGAGTGAACGAGTAGTTGTCCAGCGTAGGACCGACTTTGCAGCGGCGAATATGAGTACGAAAGTTTTGGACGTTGTATGGTCCCTTCATCTTCACCCATCTACGGCATCTTGAATGCCTCACGGACCACTCCTCCGGATTGAATTGGGCCCGTGGGTCAATCCCGCGTATCTTGTTCTTGAATTTGTGTGAATGCGTCTCATTTGGATTAAAAGTGCCAGAAAGAAAAGCTTCGCGCAGCTTCTTTGAGTTGATTGCAGACTTGGAGACTCCCACGACCAACTCGTGACCGCGTGGATCTCCCTCCGTGTCCTCTATCTCATCTTCCTTGTCGTCGTCCGTGTCCTCACTTGCTACTGATTTGTCTTCCTGAGTCTGCTCTGTGCGGCTAAAAAATGCGTCCAATGGCCCTCCTTTCACGACAAAGGTACCGTTCGTGTTTACCGCTTTATCATCACAGGTCCCAAGTCCCGTGGCTTCCCTGGTCCTCTTATTGCGAGTGGACGGCCCCCCATTCACCTCATCATTCGGTTTCTTTGCAACATTGTGTTGAGTCTTATCAGACCAATGCAACTTTTGTAAAGATGCATTGGTGACCTCAGTAGGAATAGACGCGGAATCTACGGGACTTGTTTCTGCACCAGGTACGTCCTTTGTTCTAACGTCGGTGACTGATTCGTTAGGACATTCCTGGCCACCTTGTGGAACGTAAGACACCGTCTGCCCACTTCTATGAGAATCAAGCGGAATTTGGAGTCCTTGTACTTGCGCTCCTTGCTCTTCGCTGATGGGATCCTCCACACTTTCTTGTTGGAGCACAGTCCTAAGACCTTGTCCTGCAGTTTGGATACTGTGGCAAACGATCAAATCGGATGAAGACGCAGACTTGTATTGTAACGCGCAAGACGGTGGATCCGCGACTTCTGTCTTATGGACCGTATCTTGTGATTTCTGGCCTCTAGGGAGGTAGCTTTTGGTGATGGAAAGAGGGGGGTTGTTGTGCTGTAGTATATTACTGGTAAGTTCTTTCTCCTATGAGCTACATTTACGGACACTTACCGCATTATGACGCATAATTATGGTATTGAAAGCTTCAATTCGAAATCGTTTGCGGCTGGATATGGTCCAGAGCTCGTCTCCAAATAACACATGGGCGATGGTATTGTATGAAAGAATTCCGCAAGAGTCCAAGTCCCCAGACTGGTCACCATGGACTAGTATATTCCCTCCGTAAGTACATTCCTTCTCAGAACCAAGGAGCTCGCTTATCCACCAGAGCAAGGCACTTTTCAGTCTTGCAAAAATGTTCTCGTGAAAATGAAGTGAGTCGCCTATTTTATTGGTTAATTCGAACTCCTGAAATCATCAACAAATCGCGCACCATGACCAATAACCGGCATTTTTGAGTTGTCAAACATCCATGGAACCCAATGGTTCTCATTAACATGTCCCGTAAAAAACAACCGCCGCTTCCTTCGAGTCAAGAATTCCTGTTTATATTGCTCCAATAGGGGTATTTTGCGTTGTTTCGAATCGTTTCTACGGTCATATGCCTGTAGGAGGTACTGTTGGAAAACACAAGAGGCTATCAGCACATCGCAGTCTTCATGTTTGCGCTCTATGGGGTGCGAAACCCTCCGAACCGGCTTGTCCCGTCGGACACCCAAGGTCATACACCAATTCATATTCCTTCGACGAGATGTTTCTGGGCAAAAGCTTGGCTGAGGTGCTAATGTTATGAGGCAGTATACGAGGCTGGCTTATTTTCTGTCAAATATCAATGATGCATATTCAAACCACAATTCCAGTCAGCCTTCAGAATTCAGGTCTCCTAATCTAATTGTGCTGCGGACCTTATAGCACCTAGCAACTTGATCTAAGGTTTCATCCGGAGAAAACTTTCGGACTGATGGCTTCAGAAGTGCTTTCAAGTCCATAAATTCGATCAATACCATTAGCGGATTTACCCAGTGCGTGTCTTCCATTGGGTCCGCGGATAATCAGAATTGATGCCGCTTACAACCGCAAAACGTATCGCCAAAACAAGGTAAAGTCGAACTTAGTAAAGATTCGAGAAATATCATAAAAAGAGCCGTTCTCGGGACAGAAGCTGACAGAGGCGGAGTCCCGCGACTACAGAATATCGCCAACTCTCCATTATAAGGTGAAAAGGCGGAAGTATCGCTAAAGATCTCAATGCTACTGTCCATCAGTACATGAATTAGTTGCGTAGATTAACTGTTAGACATTCTCGGAATGCGCAGGATGACTCAAGCCTGGTACGATATGGCATTCTAACCTCGCCAAAGATCTCCCTATTGAAAAATGGTTCGACACAAGTCTTGCCAATAAGCTCGAAAAGATCTTCGAGAATCCACTTGAGTCTAGTCCCAGTCATTTCGATTGCTGGTTCTGAGTTGAATTCCAATAATTTCACCAGGAGACTTCCGCTGCTCGGACCATGGCTCACTAGAAAGTCTACGCCAAATAGCTCGAAGGCGTTCGGCAACGGCTAAAGGATCAACGTATCAATAATGTAGATACCTCTACAATGCTGAGCGAAATGTCGTACTTGAAAATGGACTGGCATTTGTAACGCTGCCCTGAAAGTCTCGGAAAGTGCATCTGAAATTTGATCCATGATCGAAGCCACGTCTTCTTTGGAGAACAAATGGTGGGCGTCGGAACCATCTCTGGATAAAAGATTGCAACCAATGAGCTCGTGTAGTAAACGAACATTTTCCTCGCCCGCGGCTCCTTGGAGACATGTGTTGGTTAGATGAGGTCGAAGATCAGGGTGCTCTACACTGTCACATATCTGAGAGGGCTCCTTGTAGTCCTCCGGCGCAAAAAGAGCAAGGACTCGGGGATACAGGTAGACACTAAGCGCTCCTGACGCAACACAATAAGCACGGAGGTGAAACTGGAAGACAAACGTAATGATTTCCATTCCATCTTAATGATTTTAATCCGCAAACCTTGCGTCGTTCCAGACTGCCTTGCAATCGTACTTCAGAATTCTCATTCACGACGGACTGGCTGGGATCTACAAGGACCGGATTTTCCAAATATTCCTAGACGAGAATAATCAATACACGAAATGGGAAGGGATTATTGATATATTAAAAAAACCTGGATGACGAAGTGTCGCAATTGAGAGATAATGACGCCAGTACCTCCACTGACAGAGTCTTTGTCCGTTTCTTCGTCGCTTTCTTCATTTTCGAAGTCTTCAAAGATTTGCTGAAGCGCTTTCTTCGATTTGAAAAGCCGGATGCCCATCCCTCGATCAGCCATTCCTGGTTTCAGTATCCACCACTTATCTGCACCTCGCTTCATCTCGTTCTCCAAGTCCCATAGCTCATCACTCCACAGTTCATCTAGCTCATCAGCATATGAGATTTCGATGTCCCAGGTTCGCGGAACATATCGACTAAGGGAAGAGTCCGGATGCTTCGTCGTGTAGGCGAGGATGCAGCGATGGAGAAAATGCTTCCTGATCAGAGCTTTCCGGATAGTGTATGAAGAAGCAAGAACAGAAGATGGCTTCGACAGTGTAGCCTCATGGTTGATAGAGTCGTACGTGGCCCACTGGAGAAGGAACTTTTCTGAACAGGGATGATCAGAAGCCGGATCAGCAGTGATTAGGCGCCAGCCTGACGAAAGTCTGTCCATCGCCCTCAAGACAAGTGCCTCAGTTAAGGGAGCTCCTGGCCAATTTATAAAACTTTGGACTTCCATTGGAGGGTCAATACAAAGCAAGTGGTGGACGATCGAAGATTCAGATTCAAGTTTACAAAATCCTTCTCACGTCCGACACGTGCTTTTGATCGACAAGTGATGTATTGTGTAAGGCAGGTTTGAGGAATTAACTCTGGATCCGTGTACAACTCACACTGTACTTAACCATGACCACAAGCGCACGCATCTGAGTACTCATCGGGCATAACGGCGCAGCCAAACGTACTTGTGTATCCTGCGCTGGTGTTTGCATATATGGGTTCAAACTATATCTTCTCATTGACGCCGACCTTTACTCAAGGTCTCTTACTTGGCCAACTATCCATTCTCGCGTTGCTTGCGCTTATCTTGAAATATCTTTTCCTTGACTCTGGGCCGCAAGAACTGGAATCTCCGCTCTCGTACTCCATTGCTTCCTTCACCCAAGAGCGTGAAAACAAGCCTCGACCGAGTTTTCCTGCCGAGTCGGAACTTGAGCAGGGCGAAGAATCTACGGCATGGTTCAATTTGATAATAAGGCGGGTGAGTGGCATTCGTTAATCGATACCCTGTATTGCTTGTCTTAGTCCAAGCATAGGTCGTAGAAACATATCGATCGAAGCTGCGAAACGACTTGCCTGGGCCGGAAGGCGATGAAATCGCACGGCGCAGAATTGAGCGATATGCGAACGCGATTCGTCCCGCAGGTTTCGTTGTGGGTATAGGGCAAACTTTCTGAACTCTTTGCTCAACGCTACTTGATTCAGGATCCCATACGCATTCTCACCGTGGACCTGGGTTCGTCTGCGCCTAAGATCTCAAATCCCAGAATAAAAGATCGGAACGTTCGCCTTAAAGAGCCTGATGTATGTACCTGTGCAATGTTCTTTAATATAATTGATTCTTTTACTAATCCTATTTTGAATAGCAGGCTATTTTTGACATGACATACATTGACTCGCTGTCCGTTTCGCTTTCGACCTCCGTGCTATTTCACTATCCGACGCCTTTTTTCGTCCGACTACCCATAACGCTCAACGTTTCATTATCATTATTTTCTGCCAGCGTAAGTGGGAAAATTCTCAATCACTTTTCCTGCTAACTTCACCTTTTCAGGTCACTTTAACCCCTCCAGATCCTCTATCCACGAATCCGACTCTTACCGTATCTTTGCCCGCGGACTTCACTCTTGAACTGAAAACAACTTCGCTCATGGGAAGTCGTGCCAAGTTAGCGGACGTTCCAAAGCTCCATGAAATGATCCAGGCCCAGGTCCGTCGAGTACTTGCTGAGCGTGGGACATGGAAAGTAGTGATGCCCTGGCTTACCACCGTCGAGGATGTCCAGGAAGAAATGGCCAGAGAAGAATCTGTCATATTCGACGATGAATAGTCTCTACATTAATGTATAATGTTGTTGTTGTACGCAATGAAGTACTAGAATCACGTGACTGAAAATACCATCATCAATAAATTTCAACTCGTCAACCTCAACTCGTACCAGGATTATGGCTACAACAACGTCAAACGTAGTCTTTGACGACCTTTTCAAAATTAATGCGATAGATAAAGATGGAAAGAAGTTCGACAGAGGTGCTGTTTTACCTGACTAGGTCAATCACAATCCAACTCACTTCACCAAATCTTTAGTCTCTCGACTGTTTGCACATTCGTCAAATTACGACATGCAGTTGACCCTTGACTACAACACTGAGCTCTATCCGCTCAAGAATGGCGAAAGCTTTTCACTTATACTCGCCTCTTCCCTCGTCCGCGGAGTCGAAGGAGGTGCAGTAAACGGCACAGAAGCCGACGACGAAAAGGACACGCACATTTGGAGACCAGATGGGAAGGGACGAAGAGGGCTGGAGGAAGACTATGAGTATGTGATGTATGGGAGGGTGCGTTCAACTGTCCTATGCCTTTGGTCGGTGTGAATCTGACTATCGGTTTATAGGTATATAAGTTTGATGGCGGAGCCGCGGAAGTTGTGTAAGGTGCATTTCCGTTTACTAGAGCCGTTCGCTGATTTGTTTCAAAGGACGGCGTATCTATCCTTCGGTGGCTTGCTCATGACGTTGACAGGCTCATACCGACACATGACTGGAATTGTTCTCGGAGATCCTGTTTATTTGCTGATGAGACGATAGGATCGTTAATAGATGATGCTATGCTCTTTCGAAGCTCTTGGTGAAAACGATCAAAATTTCGTCAATCTATCATCGGACAGTGTTATGCTACGTATCTTGAATACTAAGAGACGATAGCTGGCTCTTCAAATTTGGATAACGCCTTTCCCTTCTCCGCATCCGACACGCGAGGGTTGTTGTGCAATAAGACCTGGCGGTCGCAGTCGTGAGCGCTGAGGATCACTCAAGACTGTTGATTCGATCAACTGACCTTATGTGCAGCTATTACACATTCTTCGTGACTCTCACCGGATTTCCCGTACTCCTTAAACTCTGTATCAAGGACTTGACGGGCGCGTTCCTTCGCCTGTCCAGAAACGCTGGGATTTTTCAACGCGGCCTTTTGGGAAGAATAATCAGGGAAAGCCAACAGTGTTCTCAAACCTCGATCCGGAGCGTACTTTGTATCCTCTCACCACATAATCAGGAGACCTGGCATTGCTAGCGGTTTGTCGAGCTTGTTGTTTCGGCTTCTTCGTCACTTGCGTCACTGAGTTCCTCGAGCACGCGATTGGAGCGTTCCTCAGATTCCTCCTATGTGCGCGGATGTCTGGGTACTGCGTCTACGAAAAAGGTCGGCTTCGAACCGACGTTCAGTGACTATGGGCAGCAATAACCTGTATGAAGGTACAGTTATTCGATTTGTTTTACGTATGAAACTTATTCTATGTACACGACTTGTGCCCTGCAAGCTGAATGCACAAGAGGCGCGCGCAGAGCTCATTGAGAAGAGTCGATTTGTTTTGCAGAATTAGACAGGTTAGAGCTCGAAAGTATAGCAATGCTCCAAATTCATACTACAATTCCCGATCGTCGCGACTCGGCGTCGTCACTTGTTTTTAAGTAATGGGTTCACAATATCATTGCTGACTTTGACTGTTCCGTATGCTCAGAAGGCGACGAGCTCAATATCCAGAGATAAACATTCATTCGCGAAAAGTAACGGGCTTTTACAGACAGCGCGGGCTTAACAAATGTACTCGCGAACAATAGTATTGTACATGAAGACGACTTCGTCTATTCCTTTGCAACCTTATTCAGATCGCGTCATTGTCCTCCAAGACGGAGCGGGAGTGCTCCTTGGCCTCTTCGGATACCCTGGGGTTCTTCAAGGTAGCCTATGAAGCAATATTAAAAATGTTGTGAAAAAATAAATGTAACGTTACTACTTTGTGGCCACCAATAAAGTTACCAGTATTCTTGCCAGCATCTGCGTCGAACTGCTGTTCCGGCAGGTCACCGCTGCTTTCGAACTCGTCAAGAAGCTGCTGCGAGTACTGTTTAGCCTCCTCGGAGACGTTCGGGTTTTTCAAAGTAGCCTCTGCAGGAGAAAGTTAATTGAATTCGATGCGCATTTTCAAAGTACATACTGTGGCCACCAGCGACCTGCGATGACATGGATCAATATCGATGAAGAGCAATGTCCAATGAGACATACGTTTCCAGTGTTTTTCTGGGACTGCATGGCGATTGAAATTTGCGTTTGGGAGTGAAAGATGTATAAATGACGTTGGTTAAATGTATTCGAGATGGGGAAAGAATAGCTGGGAAGGACAAGTTTAAATACCTTTCACGTAGTCCACCGTGCGCTCGCTGCGTCATTAAATTCCGTCATAAAATCCGTCAGGACATACATCATAAGAAGCATCATAAGAAAGGCGGGCATCGAGAGAGGCGCTGGATCGGGTTGGAGTTCGCGCGCGAACGCCGAAAACGGACATACACGAGCTTCTAGCGGGGGGTAACACACTTATGACATATCCAAGCTCGCTTCTCTGTCTCTTGCGGATCTGCATCCGTTACCGATGCTCGCCTGAAACTGGTGTCTGGATACTTTATACGTGAACTATTGCGTCAGTCCCTCGGGTTCTCGGAATATCACTAGTGCTGAGACTCTCGGATAGCTCAATCAGCACCGTGAAAGTGCTCCAAGGTGATCGGATGATGTTGCAATAACTACAGGACAAGTCGCTGACTGTTCTCGGTGCCAAGCCAGATGCATACAATAAGTTAAGTTTTAAAAAAGTTCTCTAAGAATTCGGATTCGGAGAATCGAACATTGGCTTGGGTTAACCAATCATGAATCAGGCCAAGCAGAGGATCACGTGCTCGTTCATGGCATGCTGTACCTTCGCGTGATCGTGGGAAGCGTGCGTGAACGTTACGCATTACCCCGTCTCTTACTCCCGTCCCTTTCAAAGACGTAACTAACTACATATCACGTTTGAGAAATTCACTTTTTCCGATTTAACTTGAAGTGACTGTACGCCGCGCGCAAGTCAAACTTATCAGTCCTAGGGATTCGTGTGCGAATGAACACCGAAGTACGGTCACGTGCTCATGTCACAGTTTCTTGAGTGGTTCGTCGCGCAGGGAACCCCTTCCTTTCTAGCCATTTCTTGTTTATACGACAGCGCGAGAACATGTCTGGTGCGATCGCAGGCCGTTCCGGGATGATGACTTGGGTCTCATCGGTAAGGACAACCATGGCCAATGATCCCGGACGACAACATCTTGAAGACCAGATTCAGAGTGATGGTCTCTTGTTTCTTGAAGACTATCTTGAGAGCATCTTGGCTAGACCTAAACTCGAGTCAGTATTGCAGCATATTTACTCGCATGCCTAGAACTTTTCACTGACTTACCATTAGTCCTATCATTGAATTGGTCAAGACTCCTGCACGGAGGAACGCACTTAAGATGAAGTGTGGCACAGCCCCCCACGGAAGTCTTGTCGAAATTACCAGCGACTCTGTGGCTGCTCTGGGTCCCACTGATGATACATGCCTTTCACAATCGCCGAATTCCTCAACTCATGATGCGGAATACTCAACCGCGCCTCTTCCCTCCGGTGAAGCTCCGACTCGCAGTTCTGCTAGAAGTCTTATAAAGGAGAAAAATGCTGTCCTGCCGCATGTTACAGAATTTCCGACTATCGGGCCTCCTTCACCCTTACGCAAATCGACTCATTTGGCTAAAAACTCATCGGCCGCAGTGCATGCACCACTGGTAACCAAGTCCACTGCTGCACGTCCTTCCTGGCTGATCAAGGCTAGGGAGGCCAAGGCTATGGAAGATGGTAAAAGGCGATGTACGACATTATCGACATTTTCACACCAGGCTGCAGCTGGAAGCAAACGTAAAAGCGGTGATATGCTTGATACTGAAAAAACGGGCATCCATGACAATGACATGTATCGGACGCAAAAACTCACGAAGATTACTGAAACATCCCCTATATTGACCATGTTGAAAGAGCAGGAGGAGCATCCGTTTGCTCCTTTCCGAGAGGAGATGGTCTCCATAGTCGACGAAGAAATGCGCGAAAACACAACATCTGTAGATGGTTCGGATGGCATGATTGATAAGCTCAAGAGAACTGTCGCCGGGTTCAGTGCTCGAGCGGGCAGGAGCATGGGCAAGTCACTCGGCGGTGCCGCAGCCACAGCCCTTGCCGAAGCTCGAGCTGCGGCCGAGGCAAAGGTAGCAGAACGTAATGCTGCTGAGGGCCGTCTTGTTCCCAAACCCACCTCTGCTCTACCTGTCGAACCAAACGATGCCAAAGTTACGACATCAGCTTCTGTCCCCGACTTTTCGTCCGAACCGCAGCAGGAAAATAGCCAGCGTGGCTCAAATGAGAGGGATCGACGTCTCAGCGTCTCGGATCTTGTCACGAAAGTTGGACGTGTCTTTCACCCGCCTGCACCGGGCCAGTCGAAGTCACGCACAGCCACAGCAGGCCACATCGAAGTCACGGCCAATACTAGCACTTCAACAACACCTCCTAATTCGCCCCCCAAGGCGCGCCCGCCAGTCTTCACTCTTTCCGAAAAGCCGAAGTTGCCTCCAGTTCAGACTTTCTTTGCTCCTCCCCCAAACCAGGCATTCTCGCGCGTCGAGCCACAACCATCAGGACCAACGCGAGTCCCTCAGGCTTTTCACTCTCAATCAACCTTTTATTCTACACAACCCACATTTTCGGACGCTATTTTTGATCATGAAATGCCAGCATGGGTACCATCCACCCAGGATACAGATTTCAGTGATCAAAGACCTGCGCAAAGCACATTACATGATGAAGCCACGACGCAGGAGAAGAGCGTGGATGCAAATGAGAGTTGGCATCTAGATGAGAAGTTTGGCGAGACTTGGACTCCTGTTGCATACACCGCAAAGGACGATGATATGACCTGGAGTACAGCACCAACACGAAGTACTCGTAGCGCCGATACGGACATTCTTGACGGTACTGTACTACCTGCTCCTTCCAAGACCAATGGTGAAGAACATCCTGACGCACTGGACACTGCCTTTGAGGCGATGCCCTCAGACAACCCGCCATATACCAACACCGATGAAATAGACGATGAGGATATGGAAGTCGATATTGACGAGGATATTGCGAGTGTTCGTCTTGTGACTCCTGCGCCACAGTCCAAAAACGATCGTTACTCTGTGCGTGAAATTTCCACAACTACTGAAGTTACAGGACCTTGCTCATTAAGCCATACACAGGAATGGTCCAATGCTGGGCACGGTCGAGAACAGAATAAAGAGACGTCCAACAACACTGGTGGATTTTTCAGCTCTGCCTCGAAACTTGTTTCAAGTGTTTTGGGAGGCAGTAAGAAAGGAGCAGAGCCCGTCAAGAGTCTCCAACTTGCTGCTGTTGCTGCCAAGAAGGTGTGTTCTCTAAGACGAGGTTTCGCATGCTTCTCCAGTCTGACAGCAGTTCTTTAAGCAACAGGAAGAAGTAGAAAAGAAGGCCATCAGGCTCAAAGAGATGGAAGCTCGTCGACAGCAGGCTTTGCAGAAGAAGACTGAAGAGGACAAAACTCGCGAAGAGAAGAGGGCAAAGGAAGAGAATGAGAGATGGAAACGGGAGAGAGAAAAAGATACAACCGAGAGACGAATGATGAAGCAGCCGGGCAAGAAGGTGTGCTTCGTTTTGTATTATCATGCCACGTTTGTCTTTGTACTGATATGCATCGTCTGACCCAGCTTGAGGAAGACCCGACTAAGAAGCGCAAGATTGCAGAGTCCGACAAGAAGACAGAAGCAAAGAAAATGCCACCCAAAGACAAGAAGGATGCGTCCACAACAAAAATCGGGAAGTTTAATCCCACTAGCTCGCAGTCCGCTACCAATGCAACAGCTTCGTCTTCCAAACCGCCCAAACATGTTTCGACGACGGTCGTACAAGGCACCGTAACTAAACTCGGGAATATGGCGAGCGATGTCAAACCCGCGTTGGGCAAGGCCAAAGCAAAGATTAAGGTCGCGGATTCTGGGTCAAAGCAGCCTTCGCAGCTTATACATTCCCAACTGCAAGCACGGTACCATGCGCAAGTTGAAGACACGCAAAAGGCTCAGATGCCGCCGCCGCCAGCTCGCCCAGAGTCGATTGAGCTCCCAGATATCAACAGTGAATACTCCGATTCAGACGATGAAACCCGCGTCCGAACGTTTGATCCGCCTGACTGGGCACAGTCCCCAGAGCTACGCGAAGCTTTGGAGTCTCAGAAGACAGTAAATCCTGATGATATCTTTGGTGCAATCAGACCGCTGAAGATGGAGGAATTATTCAAAAACCGGACCAGCCGCTTCCGAGCAAGGACAAGTTCAGCGAACTGGGCAGGGACTGATGGGTTGACCATAAATGAAGAAGTGGAATATGCCAGACGAATGGGCTATAAACAGTAGTAGAATGTTACATTCCGCATTGATACATGTATTTTATCCTGCCTTTTCTTGTTGTAATTTGGCTCTCAAGGACTGTAGTACAGTATATTTATTTCGCTCATTCCGATCCTCATTCCAGTATTCGCATGTCTTTGCATATCTACTATTCCTAAAACATTGCTTAATGCGTGTAACAAATACAGAGAGCACATCTTCCTTCGGAAAGAGACGCGTTCTTGGTATTCTTATCAGACTATTTGAGGTCATTCCATCGACCTTGCATCCTCTCACTGTTGTTGGGTGAAAACGATTTCACAAGCAGTCAAATCGCCATTCACGATGATAATATATATACAGTATATATACATACAGGAGGCAAAGCCCTATTTCCGAACCTGAAAAATTTGATCCGGAACTGGAATCCAGCCAATCAGAGGCGAGCTTTCCAATTCTGTTTCCTATATAAGCGGCTCGGAAACGGAATTCTCCCCCCTGTGATACACATACTGTACATAGATAATTCGTATGAGATGTTATACGTAAGGTACAAGAATATGTTATAGAGTTAGGAGAGATAGAGCAAGTAACCTTTCATACATTTGCGGACAGCAACCTATGGATGGTCACGGAGTAGCGCGGCAGAGAGGCTTGTGGCGCGTTGTGCAGTCTCTCCTCTGACAGGTCTCTGAGCAATAGTAAACACTCTGAAGGAGATTGTCAACGGCGAAGTGTTAATGCAGAATGACAGAATACCAACCTTGCAAATGGTACAATGACGAAGATTCTTGAGACTGAGTCGTCCTCTTGGGCACTACATAATTTGATTGAGTCCATGTCTTTTATTGATATTTACCGAAAAGTTGAAACGAGCGCATCGGGTGTACCGCTACGCCTTACTTCTTTGCTTCCAGGGCCTGCGCCAAGTTCTCCCGCGAGTACGCGGCGTCCATTCCTCCTCGGAAGTCAGCCCTCGTTTCTAATCTGGACGGCTCCCTCGAAGTTGCGCTGTGCCTTGCCGAGCTTGAGCTGCGCTTCGCCCAAGCCATTTCTTTCTTGAATCGAGCGTTCCGTTCCCCGAATGACTTCTCTTTAATCACGAGAGCCGTGAGACGGAGCTTCTCAGCGCCGGCGTAGTCACCGGCGCGGAAGAGACTCGGGACTTCCGAGTCGAAGAAGCAAGCGCAGTGTTATTTTCTTACTTCGTAGGAAGGAATTCAATTCAGCAACGTGTTTAATGCGCTCGCAGACGCCATGTTCGCGGGCAGCTGTGAGATGCAGTTGCACCCATTCACAGGACTGACTCAGTTTTAAGAGACTGCAAATAACTGATACACTGATCATAATCGACCCAGTCTGACCCTAAGACCAAACTCGCAGACACAGCCTAAATATTGAAATATTCGGCTACTCCCGCAGCAGCAAAATCATTAAGATCCCGCACAAGACAGAGAAAGAAACTCCACAGAACGACTAATAAGATGTCACATAATAAAAGGAGAGAAATAGGTATCAGGGGACAAAAAGGTCTTGGTCAAAAGTGTTCGTCACGTAGAGGAAGAGGGGAGATAAACTGTAACTATCAAGGAGCGGACGACTTCCAAAGTCAATGAGTGTTGTACCGATGACGGACAAAAAAGGCCAAGCGACCGAATCGCAAAAAGAAACATAGCAAGGTCGACGCATAATGAAGCGGAAGGAAAGCAAGGAAAATAAAAAGACAAGGAAAAAAAAAAAAAAAAAAAACTCCGGCCCCGTATGCAACGCTCCTAAGCACGCAAGAAGCGGTTTCTGGTCTTCGTCTGCGAATCCAAAACGAATGAGTCGACATGATTACACGGTTGAACCATGAGGGATTTACCTTGTTTTCGGGTGTGAGCGGCCGACCGCTTTCGATACGCTTCTTCTTTTCCTCCAGCTCCAACCTCTGCCTTTCCAACGCTTCTTTCATCTCCCTGTGTCTTGCGTACAGCTCCTCTTCCGATTGCTTCAACTTCGACTCCTTTTCCGCAACCTTCTGCTGGAAGACCAGGTTCATCTCGGCCTCCATCTTCGCGAGTTTAGCCTCGTGGAGCGTGCGCTCTTCTTGCATCTTAAGCGCAGGGCTACAAAAATAGAGAGCATTAACATCATTGTCGGTAGAAAAATAGCGATGATGCGTACTTGATTTCCTTGAAGACACTCGAGTCTTGGGCAACACCCATGCCAAGAAGCTTCTCGGTTCGGTAAGCCTCGTACAAGTGAGAGTTGGTATATTCGCGCAGTTCCTCCATATAAGTCCGAATGAGCATCTGGCGAAGCTTGACGAAATCGCAATGGTCCTCGTTATCTACTTCAACAACACCCCATGGATAAGCTCGGCCGCGAACTTGGCGACCATCCGGCGTCTGCACCAATTGATTTGACCCGACAACTGCAAAGGGAATTTTGCTCTACGTGCAAAGACTGTGTTGGAATAGAAACACCGAGTAAAGGTAAACACGCACAGCAATCTCCTCCTGTTCGGCCTGGGTCTCCTCGTCCTCATTCTCATATGTCGGTGCCTGGAAGATCTGTATTTTATGGTACGCAATATCATTCAAGACCTAAAGACATTTGTTATGATTAATGCGCATCGTTCAAAATGCTTGGGTTGATTCTCACCCTCTGCTTGAAACTAGCAATCTCCTCATCCGTCAAGGTATCTGCCTTCGCGATGATAGGAATGAGGTTGACCTTGGTGTGCAGACGGCGCATAAATTCGATATCAATCGGCTTGAGCCTATCAAAAGAAGGCGATAAGATGCCGAAGGAGTGTTACGATAGAATCTTACGAGTGACCCGTCGGCTGAATAAAGTACAGGCAGGCATGTACACGGTTATCCGCAATCTTCTGACGGTTGACACGGTTCTCCTGCTCCAGGTATGCATCAAAGCGGGA
The DNA here is from genome assembly GCA_037892935.1 of Phlebopus portentosus. NCBI lineage: Eukaryota > Fungi > Basidiomycota > Agaricomycetes > Boletales > Boletinellaceae > Phlebopus > Phlebopus portentosus. Next base: position 2,480,346 of record JAYXKI010000001.1, read on the forward strand.
CTCGATGTTTTCGACGATCGGTTTCCAGCTGACGCGGAGTTGAGTTAGCATGAACACACCATGACGGCAACATAGTGGGTCAAAACATGCCTGTCCTCGTTATTGACGAAATCTCCAAAACCAGGCGTGTCAACAACAGTCAGACGAAGTCGTACACCATTTTCCTCGATATCTGATTGACACAGAATTAGACTAATGAATGCGTTAAGAAGTGTGAGAAAAAAGGAGGGTACTTACCGGCACTGATACTCTCGATTGCCACGGTCTTTGGCCTCTCTGCGCTCGGAGGCAGAACTTCCTTGGGCGGGTAGAGAGTGGTATTAAACAGAGTGTTTATAAGCGTCGATTTTCCCAGACCAGATTCACCTACAGAAAAAAGGGTGGTAGGCGAATAACATGACGATGAGTAACCGAAACTCTAAAACGGCTGCAAGGGAGAGGACTGACCGACAACCATAGCGGTGAACTGAAAACCCTTCCTAACGCTTTTTCTGTGGACCTGGTTGGGCAGGTTAGCGAACCCAACGTAGCCCATCAGTTTTTTGCGGACGATGGGCGGGAAACCGGCGCTGGAAGGGGCAGGAGTCGAACTGTTGGCGGAGCCGTTGAGAGAAGGGGCGACATCGCCATTGGGAGTGCCAGCGTATGCGTCAGACATCTGGTGACGAAGAGGAGTAAATATGACAATAAGCTAGAAAAAAGTCGTAAGTAAGGAGCGGAGGGGACCGTACGTTGTCGACTGCGACGAGGCGGCGGAAGAATATATGGGTCACTCTCAACTCAAACAGAGATGAAGAAACGAAGCGAAGCACGCGTTGCACTTGTTTGTTCCCGTGGGAATATATATCCCCAATCAGCACTCACTTTCAATCTCAACTCAAAGGCGCTCATAAAATAAATGTGATACAACTCTATCTAGAATACATTATTCTATCCTCACTCCCACTCCATCAAGTCGGAGTGATTTGTATACTTCGCGAGCATTTCTTCGTATACCTCCTCGTCCTCCGGACTCTGCATTTCCGGAAGAGAATCCCTGGGTGGCTCATTCGCTTCGAGCCATTGCTCAATCAGAGAGTAATAGTCAGAAGCACCCAACCCGAAGTGGTCGCCGGAGTCCGCGCTCAAAGTTGGGTGGGACGGACTTGAAGGAGGAGCGTGCACCTCAGAGGTGCTAGAGCCCACATTAATCTGTGCCGATGAACGCATACCAGCGGCCGCTCCTTTGGTTGTGATCCTCGGTCTACTTCGCTTCGATGGCGAACAATCGTCCTTGTTCGCACGTCGACGAGTAGAAGTCCCACGCGTACTGGACGTCGAAGGACGGGCCGTTTCCGCAGAAGAGACGGTAGTGCTTCTCGATGAGCTGCGCGTTTTCATTCTTTTAAGTGAAGAGAAGAAGGCTGCCTGTGCGTTGGAAGGCTCGTTTCTTCGATCAGGGTACATTCAATATGTAGCCGCCCGCACTACTTTTTCGGTGGTGAGTCTAATGGACTCGAAAGGAGAACGAAGAGAGAATGGCTGGATCTAAGAGGTGGAAGGGAATGAGGAGGCGTCCTGCTGAGACGACGGCGTACAGGATTAAGGTATAGAGAGGAAGGGGGCGCATCCATTTGACTTATATACCCAATTCTTGAGTTGTGGGCAGGTGGCTGCTCGTGGTTTATCTGTGGCCCATCTCATTGTAAATGCCCTCGAACTCACCAGAACCCAGTCCTGTCTCAACATTTATCTGTGCCACAAGCGCCCATAGATCTTGGAGCCACGGGACTTTCAAGCCACTTTAATTCCTTTCATCAGTATTCTGCACGCTTGACCAAGTGTCATGACATCTCCGTTTCAAACATTATATTTACCACAATTTCACTACTCCGAAGAAGAAGCAACATTCGTGTGGAGTTGAAACACTGCCAGGGCACGTTACAATCCATTCACAATGGAATAACGTCAAATAAACTCACCATCGGGTCTGGCATAGTGGCCCACAACGTCCAGATCGAACTTTCCCCTGATTATGTCGTTCAAGTTGAGGTCCGCAACAAGTACACCTTCTTGATCCAGCAGAGGTCCAGCCAGCACCTCGCCGAAAGGGCTCACTATGATGCTGCCTCCCGCAATCATCACATTGTCAGGGTTGCGATTGTTCGGATCGACCACAGCATGGTCGCTTGGATAATCTTTCTCTTTGGTAAATTGGCATGCCGACAGGACAAAACATCGGCCTTCAAGTGCGATGTGTTTCATTGTATGTTGCCATACCGGTCGTGCGTCGACGGTAGGCGCGCAATAGATTTCTGTTCCCTTTGAATAATAAAATGTGCGCACTGTTGGGTAACAAGTCGTGTGTACGGTACGCTTGCGCGAGAAAGAAACCAATCTTACACAACGGCATGTAATTCTCCCTTGTAAAATATGTTAGGATCAACCATAGATTGAATTGGTAGCAAATGTTTACCAGCATATAGTTGCCGAAATCTTTGTCGGTATCTCCGAACCTTGGTTTTTGTTTTTGAATGACTTCTCGACAACTGGAAGTGTGGATCCGTCGCCAAATCCCCAGATGAGTCTTTCGCTAGCGGTCGGCATCAGCTTTCGGTGCTTCGCCGCGAAGCCTTCGACTGGATCTACAAATATAGCGGTGCAATACAACGTTCCGCCATCCTTCTCAATGATACCAACAACAAGGAAGATATCCAATTCTTTACTGATCGACTCTATGGTCGCAACCGTGTCGGAAGGGATCGAAATGGCTGAACTATAGTATCTCAGAAACTCGTCTCTTCCGGCCTTGGAACGATCTCCGACCACTACACCGAAGGTTGACATCTTAGGGTATCCGCCAATGCTGTCAGACTATTCATCAAGCTCATGCAACAGAAAATTACATTATAAGTTACTCACAAGGCCTCTGGAAAAACAGCAATCTGAGCACCTTTTTCCTTCGCTTCTCTCGAGAACTGCTCCAGTTTCTGCAGTGTGTCGGACAGAGAATAAGCCGATGTACCTGCCTGAACGACGGCGGCTCGAATAATTCGTTGGTTGACCATGGCGTATAATCCTCGAGTTGGACCGTTTGAACTTGACTGGCGGAAGAAACGACCTAAGAACCGGTCACGCTATAGTTTCAACAGTTCGGGGAATGGTCAATGAATGAATGATTCTCCCTCCTCACGATTTCCTTCTCGGACAATTGTAATTGGGGCATTTCTGTGGCAGCACGTGCCTACTATAAATTAGAGTGATTTCAAATATGCGTATCTTGTCAACTTACTACCTCAGTCACTGTTTTACCAGCTAAGGACTCCTCCGAAAGATTCAATAATGGTTGTGGGTACTACATCCTTGCCGATTCATATCCGGAGCGGTGATCGAACCTCACTCCGCTCAGAAATTGCAATTATCAATCAAAGCTGATCTTGAAAATGTAACTGACCTGGAGCCGGCCACTGACGACTTTGAGTTCTTCTTTCAAGTAGATGCTCTCTTAAATCGACCACTGGGATATCGTTGATCTGATATCTCGGATATCTGTTAAAAGGTTCAATGCACTAGTTGCCATGAAGTTCATCCCAAGGAAGTTTCGATGAATCGCGTGGCGAGTCAATGAATCATTTGATGATTTTGACATTACTGCTTATCTACCAATCTTTCAAAGGAAGAGCGCGAAGTAACGTCAGGAAAGGGAAGTACAGCGCATTTTGTCTGGCGCTGTTCAAATTGCAAGGTAAGAATAGGAGTACTTCCAATGGATTATCGTCATGTTCTCATTGCGCATACTACCAGAGAGAAAGCTCTGCAAAATTCGAGTCTGTCCCTCCTCGACCTTATACTGCAGACTCGAATGGGCATCTCGCCCCTTTCATCACGCTGGATTGTCGAGGTCTAGAATTCATAGGCTTTAATCCAAAGGTCAGAGCATCCTCAGTCACTACTTGTCCAACTGACTTTCACTTCCTCCAGGGTATCTGGAGGTGCAAAGGAACGGAGTCTGGCACCGTTTTCTCCGAAGTCGATCTGTCAGAAAGCGAATGGACCGATTATGACGAAAAGGCAAGTATATTCATTTCCTGGAGTCTCAATTGACTAAATATGCTCCAGGCACCCCAGCCCGTCGGTATCATGGCTTTTGAAAACAAATGGTCCAGAGCGTGAACTGTCCTTTCTGGAAGGCGCGCCACACATGTTCCTTTACGAGCGATAATAGCAACTGATCTAAGTGTTCAAGATGTGTAGCTGTTGTACTAAAGCAAGGATTGACGTAAAATGCGCAATTACTTATACAAATGGGCTCAGATCAACCGTGTTTCTTGTCGTGACTGTCCTCTGCATCATTCACACCCGCGAGCCTTTGCTCAGGCACACGGCTTTCATCGCCAACGTCGCCACCCGTCGCACCAGGTAACTTCTTTCTGCCCAACAAAATATCCCTACGCCACTGCGACTCAGTTTTCCAAACTCCATGCTCCCCCGATGGTGTCAGCTCGTCAACGACTATCTTTGCCTTCTCCTTAGCCCTCTTTTGAGCTTCGCCTTTCTTCTTTTCGAATTTCTTGACATGCTCAATGCTAGTTCCAGTCAGCGACTGATCGAACATGAGCCAATCTAAATACTAACCCCCACAATGCGAGCTCTGCTCTAGAAATCTCCGCACGATGAAGATCCACGTTCCTTTCCTCGAGCCCCTTAATGAAATGCCTGAAACTCTGAGAGGATCAAGTAAGTCTTCGTGTGATGTTTTGCATTCTATGCACATACATCTACTTTCGTTCTTGTAGAATAAGATCAGTAAGCAATTGTGCATTGGAATTGCAGAAGCATGCCTGTAGTGACCGGATAGTGGCGATAGCTTGTGGATAAGACCTTTATGAACGGAAATTAACCCTGCAGAAATTACAAGCCCGCCGGCCAGAAAAGAAGAATGTTGAAACGTTCCCGTATCTAACGATAAGCGTTTAGTTGACGACTCGCCAGGATATACATGCGCAACATACTCTTTATGCCGATGTACAAGTTGACTATGCCAAAAAACGTAAATTGTAGAACAACAATTTGGCATGTGACGACAAACATTGTCGGTCAGCAACATAAATCCATGTATTTCTTCGAACAGTTTTCCGCAGGAGTAGTTCAGTCCAGCCTTTAATGGTAAAGTGCCTCTTTATCCAGCGCTGTATAGGGTTCTTATTTTTGGAAGTTTCAACATAATGGGTTGCATTTTGACTGTCTTGACTCCCGGCTGAGACGGTGGATAACCTATTTGACCGCGAGGGATCGATCTCGAAGCTGGTTCGGTGAATAACTGGCGTATCGCCCGCCACGTTGTCGAATGGCATGATGCCCGAGCCATCACCTGAGTCCCTCCATCTCCCTGCCGTTGTATCAACTAACTCGTTATTCCTCTCCCAACGAAGGAGTCCCTTCTCGTCGACTTTGACCTTGTAATTCAAGCCTAAAAAGAGTCGCCTTAGAAAGAATGCAGTAAGGCGAGCAAGAATCAACCGACGTTGTTCAGGCGAGAGGTAACTTAGAAATTCATCAATTCATCGGGAACAGACGACGGGAAGCAAGAATGCCGCGTACATAATTCTCTGGACGCATTAGCCTTATATTGTCGTTCATATGAAGAACTAATCATCTTACCTCTTTCTCAAGCTGCTCACGAGAGCATTCTGGGAGTGAAAGATCTTTCCCTCCGCCACGATTTAACCTGGATTAATGTCGATCAAGCAATTCTATACGGTCCCACAAGTAAATGGCAAACCATTTGAAGAAATTCTCTTCCGTATCCTCTTCAAGCCATTTTCTATGGTAATACTGGGAAGCCCAGCAATGAGTCGGATAACAGCAAGAAGCATCGTTGCCCACCTTCACTATAATATATCGAAAGTAGTCGGTCAGTCGAAGAAAGTCAAAGTGGACCGTTGATTATACCGACAATTCGAACCATACCGATGTTTGCTGATGTTGGGTACTTCAACGATATCCCTACTCTGAAGAAACACACTTAAATACTTACCTATCCATTAATTCCAGCCAGTGCTGTGTTTCCAATATTTTCTCGTCAGGCTTGAGTGAGTCTTCAGCCATGCTATTTTTCGACCCGGTGGCATCCGCCTGAAGTCGGCTGGCTAGGAACGCGGCTCGCTTCCATCTTTCGGTCGGGTCGTTCCTGCCTTCCTCAGCGTCGTTCCTCATCGACTTCGCTGTTGTCAGCCATCACAAGTTTCGAAGATGTCGGACCAAATGTACCTGCATTTTAGTATGAAGGGCAGCATCCTGCCAGCGTTCGTCGGTATCCAATGACCCTGATTTCTGATTTCTGCTCCTCCAGGCCCTCTGGATCTTGAGAGCAGCATTCTCTCTCACGATAGCGTCTCCAGGCACATCGAGAGTCATGTTGAAGTCGTGGATGCACTATGCCGTTGTCAATGATCATCTTTCCATTTCGGTCGCGCGCGGATCTGACATACTTATTTTGTTGCCAATCGGACTCGATGTGCATAATAAATTTGATACAGGCGTTAGGTACGTGTACAGTAAACCTACTAAGACAAGATCTTTACACAGGGCGCAAGGAAGGAGAAAACATCGGCAGGATGAAAATGAATGGATTTGGGGACGATAGAAATTGCGAGGGAAACAAGGCGGAGAACATGAAAATTGCTACAGAAAACTGAGAGTACGAGTATCGCAGATTTATTTGAATCCAGTAAAGGTCCAGCCCGGTTGCAAAATCAAATAAGGATGCTGGCGTAGCTCGGTCGCCGATGGTCGCTCATCTGGCTTGATGGCGAAACACTTCCTCCTAAAGTCATCCGCGTCGGGGCTAAGAACAACATCCGATGGGACAGGAGGCGCTTCTTTCTTCGTAATAAGCTGTACAGTCGAGACGAGCGTTAGTAAAATCCCTAACTCAGTGAAAGGCACTGGTTACCTCAAAGAGAACAGCAATGGCGTCCGTGTCCTGCCATGGCCGGCGTCCAGCCCACATCTCGAGCACAACACAACCCAAGCTCCAGATATCTACTTTCCCATTATAACCATGCTTCTCACCCTTCCTCGCAGATTGGACCACTTCAGGAGCCATCCAGAATACCGAGCCTTGCATAGAGGTATGAATCCCATTTTCGTTGATATCGTCAGTGCGCTTTGAAATGCCGAAGTCAGAAATTTTGCAGATTCCTGAAGGATCGACGAGGATATTATCCGCCTTCAAGTCCTGTTATGTTGTCAGAGGATGCTCCGAAAGAAAGGCAGAAACAACTCATACTCTATGGATAATGCCGTTGGCGTGAAGATATTCCAATCCCGCGAGAATTTGGCCCGTGAACGACCGGGCGACCTGGTCTTCAAACTTGCCGTGCTTTCTTAAGCAGGCCGCGACAGATCCACCAGGAACGTATTCAAGGAAGCTACACGATAATCATTAAAACACTACTCCCGAACACGGAGCAGGGGTACTCACATGCTCAGGAAATCAGGGGTCCGCTCAAATCCCAAGTACTGCACAATATTGGGGTGGTCGAGGTCTTTAAGCGTTTCACTTTCAAGCTTCAGCGCCTCGACGACGCTGACTTGACGCTTATCATCTCGATCGGCATCAGTCTGGGGAATTTCGACTTGTTTTACGGCAATCATTTCGCCAGTTGTCGCATTCAAAGCCAAATATACGCGACCATACGTCCCTTTGCCAATGAGTTCGCCTCGCACCCACTTAAAGATAGCTAGATAATAATAAGTTAGAACGCGAATATCCTCCAAATCATTGAACTCACGTTTCGGAGTGGGATTTGTAGGTGATTCGGGTAAAACAGAAATTGCTTGGGCTTGAGTCGTGGTGACTTCCTCGAGCTTACCTCCCCAGAGCTTAGTGTTTCTGCGCCGCAAATTGCTTGAAATGGAAGAAGAATCTCCTCGCAACGATTGATCAATCCTCCTCTTTGCCTCGGAGGCCACATATCGAATAGACTTCTTATGCCGTGATGACTTTTTGTCCTTATCTGATGACGAGTTTTGGAATGCTCTTCCTGAGGGTTCAACAGCCGTAGGTGAGGATCCGCCGGATGAGGAATCGATAAGAGGTTTGTCAACGTCATGGTCCGGGAAGTACGCTTCAATATGATCAGTGATCTCCTCAGGGAGAGGACGACTCATTGCAGTCTTCTGACTGGCCCTGATAAATTGACTCTCGCGGTTCGATCTGGACCCTTTCTCACCGCTCTTCCCGGCTGTGGTCCTACGAATACGCACAGCTGGAGGAGGGGGAGGCGGGAAATCAGGTGGAGGAGGGGGAGGGAAAGGGATTCCTTTCGCTTGTGCGGGAGTGAGGTGAGGGCTCCCGCGCGAGAATGCGGTCGGTAAACCAGGAGTAGTTGATGTCTTTCCGGCCTCTGTGTTGAGAGTCAAATTCGGCCTCTTTGGCTCATCCGGCCTGAGAGGCTTGTTCCATAAGCTTTGTCGTCGTCGTCGTCGTCGTCAGAATATCGGCCATCGTCGTCATCTGTCACGAGGGTACTGCGCGTGCTGGTCGACGAACCCTCTCTTGATAAGCTAGGAGGAGCGGTGCCAGCCAGATCAGGTCCGCGAACCGGACCAACGATGGGCTTCAACGTTCCGTCGCTAGACGATGCGCTAGGTATTCGAGAACTAATCCAGGATAGCTCCTCACGCTTCTCGTGAGTCAAGGTTGGAACACCCGATTCGTTATCGCCATCGTAAACTGGAGAATCTTGAATCTGCACAAAAGACTTCGGCGGATCTGAGCGTCTCTCTGCATTCAAGTCATCCCTGTCCAAAGGTACACGGCGGGGACTGCCAGGTGATTCAGCCGTGACGGTCTGAATCTCCGTCGAGTCCGTAAGGGTGCTGCCCAACGATCCGGAGGTCTTTGCAGCCGATGATGTGGATGGTAAGGAACGCATGCTCTGAGATGATGGAGCTGCGTAAGGATGATGAGGAGAGACAACGCGAGGTGAGCGCGAGTCTTCCGGATCGAGGGCTGTCTCAACGTCGACCCATGAATTTGTGCTAGAGTTCGTGCTATTGGCACCAATTGTGGGTAGAGGTCGGGGTCGTGGCGGCACTGGCGAAGCGCCAATATCATCCTGGACCGAGTGTGGACGCGGATGAACATCTTCAGGAGATTGTCGCCAAGGACCCGAGTTTGGACTCAAGTAATAATTTGAACTAGAACTTGGAACAGGTCCATGCGTCGGCAACGGCCGAGGTTGTGTTGAAGGAGATTGGCCGAAACTTCCTTGGTTCTGTGTAGTATTCATGGGAGAGGGACGTGTAGGAGCATATGCCGTTGGAGAGAAGCTGGCATTCCGTGGGTCATAAGATCTTGGCAGGCCAGGAGATTGAGGATCTCGACGGGGGGAACTATCCATATTCATGAACGAGGCTTGCGAAATGGATGTCTCCCTCAGCTTATCCATCGAAGGACGAGAAAGTCCCTGATTGATCTTCTGCGACACCGCGCTGCTACTCGTAAACGCGAAGTTGCCCATGCGTAGATTATCCATGCTCTTCGCATTGTACAAGCGATTGGGACGCTGATCGGTCTTGTCCCCAGGTACGCATTTATTTGCCCAGTTCAGCGGTACTTGCTGAGCAGGGCGACGCCCCTGCCGACCGCTTTCCGAAGACGGAGGGACAGGAGGTGGGGGATGTCGAGGAGGACCAACAACCTGCGGCAAATTAGGACGTGAAGAGGAATATACGCCCTGCCCGTAGGGCCCGTACTTTCCAGGACCGTCCAAAGGATGCGAGCTCGGTTGAGACGATGAAGACGAATGCTGGACAGGTCTGGGAGCATTTGGCGATGGTACCAAAACCCATGGATCCCCCGTCCGCTTCGAGAAAGTATCGGTGTGATCTACAGGTTTCGCCTTTCGCCTGCCTGCTTCCTTGTTGCGGGCGTATCTCGCTTCTTTCTCCGCCTGAACTTGCTGTTGCCTCTCATTCTGTTCCGAGATACGTTCGCGATCTGCCGCAGAGTCGGAAGGACTATGCGCATGTCTATTCCGATTTGGAGGCGACATAATGGAATTGTCGTCCGGATACATTCCGCTCGGCGAGAACGTGAGAGGCGGTGTAGCACCCGACCAAGTACGATCACCGAAGAATGTTGCCACGGATGAAGTGTTCGTACCAGATTCGACCGGCTGCGTTTTGATCGGAGAAATAGGCCGTCGAGGTCCGGCAGGAGAGGGTTCCCTAATGTTCATCAATCCAAGACGACGCGGAGACGCGGGTATAGCACTCCCGAAGTGCTGAGTGGGCAAAGGCTGTTGGGAAGGTCGGATGGTGTTTCGATTTCTTTCCCGTTCATACTGTTCCTGATCATCAGGAGTGTGCACCACCACCTGATCTATGTCACTTGTCGACGATATCGTCTCATGATTTGATTTGGTCGAGCGTCCTCGGTGACTAGGTGATCTGAAGCTATCCTGATAAGGGAGGACAGGAGGAACATGGTTCGCGATGACGGGACGCGAGGGAGGTGGAGGTAGATGCATGGAAGCAGAAGAATGTTGTACCAAGAATTTCAGATTTCCTTTATGATCACCTTCCTTCCTACACATCTCCATGAGCTGGTCATCGGACAAAGCATCGCTGATGGCGAATTCCCCAACTTCAGTACGATAGATGGAGAAAAAAGGTTGTTGATCATCTGCTATTTGTAGCTGCACGAAGATCAGCAAACGAAAATAGCTTTAGATAATATGACATACCTTAGAAAACATCTTTTCCTTGATCATCGCCGCACTGACGGCACCAGAGATGTCAAGAAATGTGAAATTATCGCAGTCAGCGGTCACGGTCAGCAAAACTTTATGACTGATAGGCTCATTCGGAGGAGGAGAAGGAGCATAGGATGGGCCACTTGTCACGATCGGCGTCTGCAATTTGTGCAAAAATGTCGACCTTAGTTGAAAGGACACGGGAGTTTAGAATTCCGTTGTACTTACCGGCGCTTGTTTTGAGACTCTTGTATGCAGCGAGCTCGGAAAATTTCTGATCTTGTCCATCACACTCGCTCGCGAGATACTATTGTGTTGGCGGGTTTCCTGCCTTTCGTCCGGAGATGCATACTTTGGTCTCTCAACATTGTTGCCGCCATCTTCTGCAGGAACACTTTGTCCCGGCGTGCTCGGAGGAGGGGTCGACTCTACTGCAGGAGAACTGGACCCCGAGGGCGACGATAAAGATGGATTGGATTGACCGGTATGAGCAGTTTGAGTGAGTTCTGCGGCACCGGTATTGAAGGGTATATGGCTTGGAGGAGGACAAGACGTGGAGGGTAAAGATGACTGTTCTGAGTGGGGCGAATGAGAGATGGGACTAGGCAGCGTGGGTATGCTGTGTACGTTGTAATGGTTTGTACGCAGAGCGGTAGGGCGATTTGATAGATCTTCATCGGACTCGTTGCCAGGGTTTGTTACGACGAAGGGACCCCGAGGTCTTGGGGCAGCCCTCTTACGACCCATGATCGTAGAATGACTATCATCCATCTCGAACTGCGCTGGCGGTGACAAGAAGACGTGACAGCAAGGACTGGCTAGAACCGAAGGATATGGCGGCTGGTGTTAAGCACAGGGGGGACGGAGTTGTAAGTCGCCGCCAGCGACGATTGTGATGGACAGGATGAGAAGACGACTGGGAAGTAGAGGCGGAAGAGGCGGAAGAGGGGAAGATGGACGAGGAGAAGGAAGGAGCGGACTAGCAAAGTGAGGACCTGGTAGCAGTAGCAGTAGTGTGTGTGTTGTCGCGTGCGGTAGCAGTGCAGCAGCGGGGTTGTCACGCTTAATTTAAATGTATGTATGTATGTATGTATGTATGTATATCTCCAAATGGAGTATTAAAAGTCAGTGGCATTTCCCATTTTGAGGTTCTTATATTATATTAATTCTATCGCATATCGGCATGGCCTTCACGCGGACACGCGGACTACGGCTATACCTCAAATACAATATCCTAGCACAAGTCCACTATAGGCGCATCCGGTGTCTATCGCGATCCCTCAGGATGCAGTCCATTCCGCAGATCGACCTACAACTCGATGAACTCGAATCTCTCCTTCCCAGAGCAGAAGCACCCACCTTCGGAAATTCGGCCTTCTCTTCGAGCGCAGCCTCGCCCCAGCATAGAAGTTTTATTAATGCAACAAGCTTCGCCTCCTTCCCGTGACTGAATTTCTCCAATATCGCCGCGTTCAGTTCGCCGGCAGTCTTCAGGCGCTGGGCCGGAGATAGTAACTCAGCGATGGCTGGCGGTATCGTAGCTGTCGACTCAAAAGCTAGCAACGCCATCGTACGCTCAAGCTCTAACAAGAACTCGGGCTCTTCCTCGCCACGCGGCGCTAGTTCCTGCTGCGCAAACTCGAGCGCTTCGGCGATACGGCCTTGGCGAATGTATTCAATAAGCTTCTGTTGCTGAAGTCGGAAGTACAACTTTGGCTGCGTGTCCAAAATCTGTAATAATAATAATAATAATAATAATAATATATCGTCAGCCTGACTAAAATACGGAAAGTATAAAATTTGCAAATAGACTGAAGAATCATATTGAAGACTGAAGTATGGTGATTGTGTTTCCTCAGAGGCTTGAATGCCTCAGAATGGTGCATGAACAGTTTAATCATCTGATCCTGGTTGGCCAGGGCAGGGAAAACGGAAAGTCAGGAGGAAGAGAAACGAACCTCCGGATCTAGCTCATTGACGCGCATAATTGCCTCTTCCACATCCCCACGTTGCAAAGCCTCTCGGATGATAGTTCTATCTTCAATGCTTCGCGAATCGGCAGGGAGAAACAAGTCCGCCTCTTTGCTGAACTCTTCCGCTGCAGTCTTGTAGCCTTCAATGACTAGGTAGTCCATCACGAGCCTGTTCAAGTCACTGAAACGTTGGCGTCAGATCCTATTCCATACAATGAAGGGACGAAGAAATTCAGATAATACATGCAAAAATTTTGGGATCATCAAATAGCAAAAGCTATCAGAGAGATTCCCAATATGTTGCTCATCCTTTATCTTCTGAGTGCACGCATCTTTTGGATGGGCAGCAAAAGACTGAAGACAACAAGAAACCAGTCGACTCACTGTTTGCTAATCTGCACCTCATGCAAGCGTTTATCCCATTCCTCTTTACGAACGGAAATCTTCTGCGCATTCGGTGGCTGAATACATGACAAGATGAGTGAAACTGGGCGATCCAGAGGATAAAGAGGATGTGACAGACCATGGAGGAAAATTTAAACCTTTATGTGACTTTAGGGCCGGTGATCTGGCTTCTTAAGTCTGTCGCTTGCGCCAACCACCGCACGCACGCGAATCAAACTGCTTTGCGACTTGCTTTTCTATAACGAGAGGAAAGTCTGAAATACAGGGTGGATAGACTACAATTAAGCAAATGCACTTTAAATTGTTCCCAATACAGTATACTACGCGATAGAGACCACACCCCCCGCCTTAATCATCTGCAGGAATGTATCCTGGTTCAACGCTGAAACATAATTTGAGTTAATTGAACGATCCAACAAGTAATAACGGACACGTACTCTTCTCAGTATTTCCTGACGATGGTGCGCCCTTCTTTTTCTTCTTCGAGTCAAGAGCAGGTTTTGGTAGCGTTGGCTTTCCAGATCCTCGTTGCGCTTTGGCCTCTTCCCGAGCAACTGCAGCTGCTGCTTGTGTCTGCTGGATTGCATTGAATAGCTTTACGACTGAGAAACAGGACCATCAGTATCCTTTTTTTTTTTTTTTTTTTTCAATACGAATAATAAATACGCACCTCCCCTCTGAGCGACTTTTCTAAGCGATCTTTCGCGCTCTGTCCCCCACCCTCCAATGACGTCTTGAACATGGTTTTTCTCTTCCCTTTCCTTCTTTTCACCCTCTAAAAGCTTTTTCGCCTTGGTCTCGAGTTTCTCATCTGTTCTTCGTTTTGCGGCGGAGGGTTTCAATGCGAGGGGCTGACTCGTTGGCGCATCCGTGCTTAACAGTGCCTGTAGTGCTGTTCCGAAACGCGATGGGGAGGTCGCTCGTCGTTTACGTTTTTGCGTCTTCCGTGATTTGACGCTTCTGCGAGCTTCAGCAATTTCATCCTCTGTCGGCAAACTCTCGGCGTCCGATTCGGTCTCAACAGAGGAGCCCAACGCATCTGAGTCTGCGTTTACGAAGCTTCTCTCATCAGAAGAGCTAGATGAGGCCGCATCGTCATTCTCATCGCCCGAGAGCCTTGGACGCTTAGCGGGAAGCATGTGTAACAATAGTTTTGTGGGACTGACTGAGATGGTGGTCGTCAAAGTCAAAAATTAAACCGGGAGGGTAACGCGACGCGGAATCATTTGACGCGAGCCGCATCTCTTTCGCGCGGCACACATGCACGTCTCTTACCGCCCTCTGGCCTCCAGCGTCTTCCCCATCTTCTAGACATTAGATTCTCATCTCAGCATTTCTATCAATACCAACAAGGTGGCTTTAGCTGGCGTGCGATTTCGCTTGGGCACATTGTTCAAGTCGTCCGATCCATCATATTCAACGCAGCGCTCAGCTGCTCCTGTTGCCAAAGATCACAAACGCCCTTTGTCTGTACATCTTTGGCCAGTCGCACTCGTCAAGGTCCCAACGATTGTCATCTCAGACTATAGCGACAAGATGCCGTCTGCCCCCGGCCATCCGAGTTCATGCCAGAACCGGATCTCCACCCGCTTTACCCTGCCCCGTTTGAAGTCGCGCGTTTACTGTCTGCCAACTCAGGGTTGAGCCCTATCCAGAAGTCCACGCTCGTCACGCATTGTATGACGCGTGCCTGTATCTTCGCCGACCTTTCCTTCTTCCAGTATATCCTTCACGACCCTCAAGCACACCCATTTCTCGATCTCAATTATCAGGATGAGGATGGGCTGGCGTATGTCAGTGTCATCATAGAAGGCTTCGGATCAGAGTCAGAAAGAGACGTTGAAAGGGAAGAGTGTGTCCGGCTACTCATCGCTGAGGGAGCGGATGTGAATATACCCGATAAAGGTGGGTCTGTGAGCTCCAGTCTCGTTTGATTCTTCAGCTAATATGTCTCTAGCTGGCTGGACTCCGCTTCACCATGCCGCATTACTTGCTCCTCCAACGCTGATCTCGTATCTCCTTACTCATGGCTGCTCTCCTTTCTTGAAAACATCACGAGGAATGACCGCATTGGATATAGTAACTGCTTATGCAGTCATTCCAGGACGCGAAGATGTTGCCTTATTCCTGGAAGAAGCTATGAAGGGCGAAGGCTGGCAGGGAAGCAAGTTGAATGCTAAACGCCATGTGGTTGATAGGAAGCTGAAGGAGAGGGAGAAGAGATTCTCGGAAAGACGGGCAATCTCAAAGATCTTGGAACTTAGCGGTGATATGCATTGGTGGAGGGAGAATGACATGTTCGAGTCTCCGGTGGAGGACTCCGAGGATGAAGGTGATGGCGAAGAACAAAATGATGACATTTATGTTCGTTGTTCTCCTCTATTTAGGACTTGGTGCTTGAGTTGACAAAACTCCTTACAGACCCCTCCCCGGATTACTCCTCCATGCTGGTATTTTCACCGGCATCTTTGTCTGGAATCCTTGATTCTTTAATAACGAATTTCATGCCCTCGAGACGTAATGCCACCCCTGCAAACGGTCTATATATGCTAGCCCGATTTGCCTGTCTAACCTGTGACCACACGTGGTTGGAAGAGCTAGTAATGGGCGCGGCAGACGCTATTGAAGACGTCGCTTTTGTGAGTATCTTGTGTTATCTCAAAGCTTCCAAGGTATCTGACACAGTTTAGAACCATCCTGACGATTTAACTTACTCAATTTTTTGGTTATACAACTGCACGATCTGGCTACACCTCATGCGTTGCGATTCAGCTATAAGTGAAACTTGTGAACTCGTGGGATCGTTTGAACTTATCGAAGAAATCATCAATACGGTCTATGGTGAGGATTTCTGAGCCTTTGGGCGTTGCACTGATTTGACCACCACCCTTTTAAAGTCCTCATAATCCGAGTCGCTGAACGTCGTATCGATGGCCTCATCGATACTGCGCTTTTGGACTACTCCCCTCCTGAAGCTGAGCTTGAACAAGTGCAGTTCGAATCAGAGTGGTCGATTTTCCGATCCCCTTTTTCAAAGAAGAGAGTGGCCTCTCAAACTATCACACCCTCTTCAACGGTGGCATCTATAAGAAGTAGTCGACCGGATTCTCCTACTCCAGGTACATCTAGGCCGACATCTCCCGTGCCTCAACAGGGCAGCTTTATGCCACTGACACTGAAGGGCTTTTCCTCCATAGGCAACGCAATGACTCGTCATAGAGTTGTATCGACGGCATCTTTGCAATCGTTCATGAATGAAGGCCCTCCTCCTTCGCAGACTCCACAGGAGTTGGTTATATTCCTATCAGCCTTGCACGAACTTCTGGTCGATAGCGGCATAAACCCTGCGATCATCACGCAGTTGTGGTCGCAGGTTATGTATTGGACGTCCTGTAAGTCAAGTCGCGTTTGTCAGGGTCAGATGGCTTACAGTCATGTAGCTGAGACGTTTAATAGAATCCTGACTCGAAAGCGATACTTGTGCAGGTAAGAGCAATGGACCTGCTGGGGCTTAGTGATTTTGACTCGCTTTTGTAGATCCCGTGCACTGCAAATCGGCATGAACCTCAGTGTTCTAGAGGAATGGCTGGCAGACGCCGGACTGCCTCGGGGAGTTGCATCGCATTTCAATCCCGTACGAGAGCTCCTTCTATGGCTGCAGGTTAGTTTTTCGAACGGTAGTATTATAGCTATTTTCTTCTCATACACTTTACTATAGTGCCTGTCGTCCATGGACGACTTCTCGAATTTGATTGCGACAATACAAACGCTCAAAAACTTGAATCCGTTACAGGTATGTTCCATCGTGGAAATGGACTCAAAGCTTAAGGCTTACGTTATTAGATGCGGCGAGCTGTTCGGGATTACAAGTGAGTGTGACTGCATATATATACTTTGCCTCATGAACTCACTGGCTTTAGATACGAAGTAAATGAGTTGAGGATGAGTGACGATTGCAGTCAATATCTGATGCAACTGCAGAAAGATTGGGAACGACAACGAGTCCGGCTTGGAGTTGAGGCAATGAGGAAAGAGGTATTAGCTTTATATCTCTTCCAAGAATTTTAGCCAATCATTCCATTACCAGATTACTGATCGTGGTGACGATGACGACGATGACGACAGCTTTTCCTCAATAAACGCAGAGACGAATGAATCCTCGACTTGTGACAAGTCGTATTCTGCTAGCTCCGTTGATGACCTCGCAACGAGCAGAAGCAACGTCGACCTGCTCTTTGACAAGTCATCTGATAAGTCTGAATGGACACCACAACAGCCTCCAGAAGTTCTCGGGGAACTGTTAGAGTCAAGGTATATGCTGCTGCTCGTCCTACCCTCCGACCCACGCATGCTCTCGGCCGTCATCTGGAAAAGGACAGACCACGGACTTGGATCAAACCCGAACAACCCAGACCGAGTCTCTTTCGGAAAAGAGCATGTGCGAACGCCGGGCAATGCGCGGTTGTCACATCGCCGTGTTCTTGATTGGGTCACTAAAGGAAGGCACTTGAGAGAAGTTGGTACAGAAATACTGGATTATGTTGATGGTTCTTCGGGATCCGGTCGCTGGAGACGTCGAGCAGAAATTGATACGCAAGATGAGGAAGCAACGGAAGGCGTCAAATCCCGTCATGCTTCAACGAGTCATGGTAGCGACGAAGAACGACCGCGATTGAATCACGTTCACCTGACGAGTCTTGCACGGGCTGCATCATCTAGAAGTAGGCAAGGACGGGCATCTGGAAGCTAGAGGTTATTTCTGTTCCATGGTAGACGATACTTCTTTTCCTTTCCATGCTGTATTGCGCTTTCTTTGTTATCGGACATCCTATTGCAATTTTTCGCTTGCGCTGTTAATTACGGCGCATTTGATTCAATTCGAGCATTAATGATCATCATAGTGATAGAATTCATTGAAAGGACTACTTTTTTTCCGCACTCGTACTTACCAAGTTACATAAGAAGATCGTCGGGCGAGTAAAATGAGTTTGTTCATATTTTGCCTCTCTCTGCCATGACGCGTTCGAAAACGGTCTTCTGGCCAGCAGATAGTCGGACGGGTGGTTTTGTGTTCGGCTGGAAAAACACGGACACTACTGTCGTATCCGGAACTTGCGCCTTCAAAGATGTTCGTTGGGCTTATTTATTCTCTCGAGATAACAGTATTCAGTCGAAAGTGATTCTCAGCAAGCTGACGCGGAAAGCATCTTGACCCCGGTAAATAGCATCCCCTCTCAAGATAATACGCCAACTCGACCCCTCGAGCTGCTTGGTACCATCCCACGTCGAATTGAACCCCTCGTCACTGAAGTAATTTGGCAGAATACGATCGATTGGTCTGATCAGTAAGTCTGTTTCTCATGTAAGCGACTTCTGAGATTTAGTCTCCAGTAGGATAGAAATCGTGTACTATAAAAGGCCGAAGCATGGTTCAATGCGCCATTATAGTCTCCTTGGAATCGATCTCGATTTGCTTCTGACGATTCCGAGTGCTGAGAAGGCGACATCCTTGGATGCGCAGCACAGTAAAATCCAGTCATCACAAGATTGCTTTACAGAAAAGCGAATTTGTAGTCAACGTGGAATCGATTCATGTAGTATCGACCGGGTTTGTCATCTTCCATATTTCTGATCCAGTGTCACTTACTCTCATGTTCACAGATGAACAGTGCGGACAGAATTATGACCCAGTTGAGAAGTGTCGCAGAACGCAGTGTACTTTCGGAACCACGAAACTCGAACTCGCCCACGACGAGCCACGCGCTACTTGTGGTCAAAAAAATTTGTGAAATTTGTGCAGATCTTCTTTATTCTCTGCGGATCAATGCGCCTCGCCTCTATGGAGTCGGTACATACTTGTATTCTCTCGCAAGTTCAGGTGAATCTCGATTACACACGGCTAGTTAGCAACCTCTGATCTGGCATTAGTGCAGCAGCTCGATCTGCGCTGTGAACAAACTGTTTTCGTACTTCGTCAAGCTTGGCTTCTCGACCGTACAAGGGAGACAAGCAATGACAAGATTTCTGCGCACTACATTAGGTTCCTTTCATTCTCGTGTTTTATATGCCATTATTGATCGACTTGTAGCACGCAGAACTGTATCTGGCTGATACTCAATGACGTTATTATTGGCTGTGCTGTCGGTATCTTCCTGGCGGATAATAATAGGTATCTGGCAAGAACGATTCATACCTTTGTCGAGGTAGACTGGTTCAGATGTTTTGCCGCTTCATTTCTTTTCTAATTTCGAACCATAGACATGGATTATTGATTCGATAAGACAGTCAATCCATTGGTTAGATAACTGGCCTGCTGGACTCAAGCTGAACACGGAGTTGAGTCGTTTCCTCTCCTCGTCTTCAATGCTTTGCTCGATTCATGGGAAGGTACGTGGCTGATATGACTGTCAGTAGGAGCTATTAATCTTGATGAATCCTTTTCAATAGTTGTTCTGAAAAACGTTGGCGGTCTACTTCCGTCCATTATTACTATCATCGGCATGTCTGGAATTCTGGGAATGACTATGGTCCTGGCGTCTCTATCAGATTTGATTAGTCTCCTGAGCATTCACCTATCCATGTCCTATGCTATCACCAGAGTCGCCTTCAAAGCGCAACTTCTAATGGTTAAGTCGTTGTTCAACCTGTTTCGAGGCGAGTTTGTCCTCTCTTACTCAGTCAGAATCTGTCACTTATTCAAACTCAGGGAAACGTTACAACGTCTTGAGAGCACGCGTAGATGATTGGGACTATGATCTGGACCAATTACTGCTCGGTGCAATGCTCCTCACTCTGATCAACTTCCTCTTTCCAACCATCACTGTCTATTACATACTCTTCGCACTCGTAAGTTTTGTCTCCTTCGAAAAGCGGTGCCGTTACCTATTTCTGACATGGCTGTAGACTAGATTCGGGGTGCAAGCTCTACAAGCCGGAATAAAAATCGCATTGGCTCTTCTCAATCATTTCCCCCTGTTTGCACTCACACTTCGAATCAAGGATCCTTGGAGGCTTCCTGGTAACTATCATTACGCCTCGCTGTTCACATGATTGACGATCGTGGTTTTCCGCAGGCGGAATTGTCTTCCGTCCGTGTCGTCCCACTAGACTAAATGAGCAAGAACAGGGTTTTATTATACAGGTAAGCTAGGGTATTCTGCATTTTCTGGTACATTGACGCGAACATGACCAGAATTCTCCGATCACGCTGTCGAAGATATTCGGCCAATATTGTAGGCGGTATCATGCTAAGTCGTTCCACGCTTACGCTCAGTCCTACAGATGCATTGGGCGCGAAGCTCGGAACTCATTACAACCCAAGCCGTCTGATAATGGAGCTGCTAAAGGGAAATTCGTTAGATCCTATCCCCCTCAGTTCAATCCGTTACTCTTACAGTACGCGCGCTCCTAGTGGCTGAAAGTGTACCAAGAGTAGTGAGTTGTCACAAGTATGTCTCAGTGGCCTTGACGTCTCATGTATCTCCCATCGACCATGCTATTTGAAAAATCAGAATCTATTATCGAGGTCACAGGGTCTTACACTTACTTAGCCTCTTTCTCAACGCGTCTGCGTTTGTCTGCATGAATTTCTGCTGCTCTTCGATTGATTTCCGCTGCTTCCTGCGTCGTAGGAAAGCCAATGTTCCAGTAATCCGGAGGAGTTTTCGCAGGCGACCATTGGTATCGATGGCGAGATATTCGCTTTTTGTGCGATGATGTCGCCTTATCCTGCAAATGATTTTCACATCCAGAATCCATGACTTCTTTCGGGGTAGATAGCCATACAGGCGGCGCTAAACGACTTGGAAGGGGCTCCAGACGATCATAATACTGCAGAAGGTGTCAACACGATCATCTCGTTCTTGGAAGTGGGTCAATTACCTCCTTGCAGCAATCGCAGTCCCCTGCTTCTAGCCTTTGTCTGTGTTTTTTACTTCGCACAACTTCGTCATATTGAAAGGCGAGACCATTGTTTTTCGATGTATCGATAGCATAGAGCGCGTTGATTGCCTCCCTACAGGATAAAAGATCAGGAGACTCACGAAGAGAAGTAATATCTACTCACTTGGTATCGGAATATCTGCCCTTCGTTTTACCTGAAACAGACGAAACATTTGGTGAGTCTCCCATGTCTAGCAGGCTCTCCTCAACAAGATTAGGCTTTGGTGCATCCGAATGAAAACTCTTCCGCTTCCTGACCGTCGGAGTTGGGGAAGCGGACTGCGAGCGAAAGGCAGATGCTCCCGATAAACTTCTCTTGGATTTCACTACCCGTAAACTGCTAATTGATTGATGCCTGCTAGAAAAGCGTTGACCTTTGTGAGTTTCAAAGTCCATGCCATCAATTCGAACAGACATACATCGTCACCTTTGCAAACGCACCGCTCTGTTTGGAAGATGATAGTGAAGGATATTCATTCTCTGTTTTTAGATGAAAACAATCAGCCGAATATCTCACGTTGCTGACGGTCAACTACATTACCTTCATTTGACAAGGGAGAAGAATACCACTTTGCTCGAGAGATGGCGTGCCGAATATGACTCTCATTATCGATGCCGTTCTGAAATTCGGCTCCGAGATCGAAGTCTTCGGGAAGTTGAGCACGCAATACGTTGGCGTGCTTTGATTTTTGAAAACCCAAGTCTTAAACTGTCGCCACTTCCTATAATCTTCTTTATATGTACTCTCCGCGCTTTCTTTGGCCGCAACGAGGGAGTCATACTTGTGGGATAAGCTGTCAAGTTGTGCGCGCAATCCAGTTGTTTCCGAGGGACTAGAGTTCCCGACCGACTTTAACGGTGACAAAGGGGAGCGTGTCGTAGGTCTCGAGCCAGCTGATTCTCTATTTATAAGGGCCGAAATTGGTCAGACTGCACATGTGGTAGCATACGCATCTCCTTACACTGCCGAGATGTCAAACGCATTTCTGACGGAGAGTTGCTGCGAAGCATGGACTTGACGATTCGACTGCTTAAGTTCCTTCTTTAGTTCCTGGAGTCCGGAGGATATGTGACAAGGCCCCACTTCTTTGGAAAGCAGTGGTTTCTGCGTGCCCTTAGTCTGAACATGATTCGCTTTAATGGTCTCCAATTTCCAGACTTCGGGTTCATCAAGTACCGCTTCTTCTAAGTCATCGAAGGAAGCAAATCCGATTCTTTCAGCAATGTTAATCACTCTGTTAGTGAGAGCAAACAGCTGTTTGGAAAGTTTATCGTTCGATAAGCGCACATTGCGTATCTGAAAGGCAACCGCGTTTTAATTCTTTCGCACCTTTGGACATATGAAGACATTACCGTTTCCTCAAGTCTGAGAACTGAATCCTTGTACTTCTTCTCCATCTTTTCTTCAGAAACTTTGCGTACTGTTTCTTCCATAATTCTATACTGAATGAGCATGGGTGTACATGACCGAATCCACACTCAGGCTGGAACCGGAACTCACGCGTGAGCGAGTTACATGCTCCTTGTGACGCGTGTGACGCAACGCGACTACTGTAAGCACTCATGGTCATCGAGACGTTTTCCGCGCGCTTGTGAATCTCCCCGCAAAGCCTATGCAATGGCGGAAGCAGAACGAAACGCTGTGAGAGATGAGCTACCTCGCGTATCGGTAGAGACACTCCAAGACTGGCTTCGTATCAGAGAAAACTTCACCAGCGCAAGTATCGCAGCTCTCGAATCCAGACTTACTGAACGGGGATCGGAGGACCAGCGGCATGTCTTCCTGCCTCACATTAAACAGGCGAGCAGCTTTCTCTATAACTCGCTGCTTGGATTGATGAAACATATCTATAGTATGTAGAAAGGACATTCCAGATGGCAAAGCCAAATCTTCGCATAAATGGTCGGAACTTTGACGAGTACGACAATGGCGAACAAGGTGTGTCAGATTTGCTTTCGGATGACCCGAACGAAACTAATTCAATTGATTGGCAAGACATGGACCAGTTTGACGAGGCTCTGGACAGACGTGTCTGGTCCCTGTCCGATCAACGCCTCAAATGGGATCTAGAGATCGCCTTGAAACGACGTGGCGTGCCCATGGAAGTGGAAACGCTGATGCGTGATTTGATAGCCCAACAAAGGCAGCACGATGAGAATCTTTTGAGTGGCAAAGAAGGAGATATGGATGTGGATGAGGAAGCGCTTGAAGGTATGTTTGACTGAGCTTTGTTATGGTCATGATCACACTAACTACTGTGTCTAGGCCAGCAAAACCTGTCTACGTTGAGTTCTGAGCTAGTAGAATTCGGTGCTGAAGTTCAACAAGTGCGTCAATAACCAGGTCGACTTCCGTATATATCTTACTGATGTTCCTTTCTAGTCGCTTCCTGAACAGCTTGAAAGGACTCATAGAGTTAGAGAGGTTGACACGGAGATTCGCAATCTACGCACATAATTGGCTTCCCACCAAGTCATCAAGCCCCAAGACATTGATTCTCTGTAGCATTACTATATGTCTAGTAATCTCGTGCAATGTATCCCTTGACATGTCATGATCTATTATGAGGGACAGATCGGAAGTTGAACTCTCACAGACTTGCACATGATGTGAAGATAGTACCTAGTTGCGCAAGTGCGTCCGCTCTGATAAAGGTGTTCCTAGTTCTGACGCTCACCCAGGACCTCTCATCAGCTTACCCTGAAAGTTTTTCCAGTCTATTTCTCTCCTTCCTCGCTCCAGAACACACAGATTACGGGAGCCGAGCTCTCTACTGGCTTTTTATGTCATCGTACTTGATGGCTTATCTCGAAGTCAAGAATGCTGTTTCATCCGTCTCTCAACCTTCCTCTTTGATCCTCTTATCACAGGGTCAGGTACCCGACTGGTGTGAACAGGTAAGTTATAGACTTTCAAGATGTTTCTTATTCTAAAATAGTTCCGGTTGAAGTACGCGCAGGAAGGATACAATGTATTTCAACTTTCTTATCCGATACAGAAGGATACCTTGAAGCAGATCACAGCGAAGCTCAGTCAAGCAAAACAAGATTTCGCTATCATATCCTATGGATTTCCTGGCGAGGACGCCGAAATATTCCGAAGCTCGGTACAGCTGCTCATTGATCTCGGATTGAAGGTGTGTATACATTATGCGCCGCTCCTGGACGACGGGAAATCTCTGCTTGTCGTTGACCTCGAGGGAAAATTTCTGCCGTGAGTCGGATAAGAAATAATGTTACATATATTGAAGGATGCTAAACTACAAAAATTAAGTACCACTTTTCATATTCCATCAGCTCAGGAGAAACTTCATGCCTCCTTGCTTCCTCTGACGGATATTTCAAAACTGCCATACAAGTTGAAACCATCCCAATTCCCGCCAATATATGTTCACACATATCCACTCATCCCAGTTTCCCCGGCGTTCCCGCTTCTGACGACAGCTCCCGCCTCCGTTGTTCCAGGCAAGATCACTGTAGTCGATCCGCATGTATTATCTGCAACCAATCTTGCGTATTCGAAGACTCTGGAGCTTCTGCGAAGAGAAATAGGTCCTAGATTTGATCTAGAAAAGATCTGGGGTGAGCACATATACTATGTAAGTGTCAACAAGCCTTTCCAGCATTCTGCCGAGTAAACAGATGTATCCTGCAGGAATTTTCCGTCAGGGATGCACTGAGTGAGTCGCATCATAAGCTATAACTTTCCTAGCTAATGAGATGAGAACAGAGACAATGTCCACAATGGTGAGTGCGCAGGCATTTGTAGCAGGCAGTTTAATGTCTCAATCGTGTTCCTCAAGGTGAAGGTACCATACGTAAATCACATTCCGACGCTGGTGAGCAGACGGACAGCTTCCCGAACGCATGTTATTCATCATAGCTTATAGACAGGCGGTGTCGGTTACGATGAGCTAGCTCGGTTTTATAAATACCACTTTACTGCGGACACGGTGGGTTCTGCGAGCTTCGGCATCATGACCTCCGCGACCTAACGTCCATCAGGTTACCCCACCGGACACAGAAATGATAACGGTCTCGAGAACCAGTATGTTCAAATTTGTTCCTAAGCTTGAGCGATGAGCTGAAACAAAATGTCATAGTTGGAGCTGATCGAATTATTGATGAGATGATCTTCAAGTGCACTCACACTACAGTAAGCAGACAGTGTGAGATTCTGATGAGGTCCTCTATAACCATGAATAACGGTGCAGATGATTGATTATCTCCTTCCGGGAATCGAGGTAAGCAAACAACAAAATCACACTGTCCCGCTAGAGAGTAAAGGATTTACTTTCCATAGCCAACAGGGAAGCCGCTTGAATTAGCGCTTGTCGGGGTCATAGCTTTCAGAGGTGATAAACTCTGCTTCGAGTAAGTAATAATATTTGGGATCGCACGCAGCAGACGGTTGATCTAGACCTCCACGTTCCGTACAGGCACATGCAAGTTAATCATTATCTTCCATCGCCTCAAAGCTACTTACATAATGTTTTGCTGCTACAGATACTGGGACCAGGCATCGGCACTAGTTCAGGTAAGATCGCTATGCCGATTAGCAAAAAAAAACGATGGCAACCTGAGAGACATTTCCAGCTCGGTCTTTTGGATCCGGACAAGCTCCCAGCAGCCGGCAAGGAAGTCGCGCAAAAGGTTCTCGATCCTTACGGTCAACCGAGCAATACACTTATGGCTAGATGGAGGGCAAGCGAAGGAAAGAGCATCGAGTAGAGACTGCGGCAGTTTACTTTAAACCGGCTGCCTTTTGAGTGAGAAATGCTATATGTTTGCTTTTGCAGAATTTACGTACTAGTACTACTGGCGTTAAGGCAGTGTGAAGTGTGGCGGCCTTGAATGGTGATTTTGAGTGGTGAGCGCGTGCACAGCATTCGTTCGCTGCGCAGCGGCCTCGCTTAGTCTCGTCTCTCTCTCTCGGCTCGGTTGTTCATCAATTCAAATCAAAAGCAACTCAACTCGTTGTCGCCGTCTCTCTCTCTCTCTCTGCTCCTCCACCTCATCTTCAAAAAAATGGATCCGCCACAGCAAAGGCGGGTCAATTTTAATGACTATACCGATAGCTACTCGACCTATACGCCACCAAAATATGACCCTTATGATTCCAATGCTCAGTCCAGGGCGGATGTCGTCTCCGTTGCACCCTCGCACACGACATCAGGCTTCCTCGCTCATGACAGTCCTACAGTCGCGAAGTCCGGCCCCTTTGGCGAGAGCGAAGCTCCAGAGGCAGCTCGCTCAAATTTGTCGGGTCCTTCGATCTATTCGCAAGGTGGCTTGGAGAGGCGAGCATCAGACGCTAGTACACTTCACACGGGCTACGTGCCTCCAGGTAAAGATTCGCTAGTCGACGTCGATGAAGGCTACGCATATTCAGACCGTGGAAAAGGGCTTCGAGCGGATGACGACGCTTCCTTGGTGCACAATGTGGCTGACGTGGGGCGGGCAGGTCAACCACGAGGGATGGGCGATCTAGGTAAATAATTCAAACTTTTCTTATGCTTTGATTTGAGCTACTTCTGACTTTTTTTTTCTTTCACAGAATATCAGGATCCGTACAACAAGGATGGCGAATACAATGCCTTGCCTGCAAAGAAGGAATCTCCACTTGCACGTTTTCTCGGGTGTGTTCATTTAGCACGTAAATCCATGATGCTCTCATTCATCTTGTCATCCACAGTGGAAGATATCCATTGGAACAGCGTATAGAGAATAAGAAGCGCGGTATTGGCCGGCAACGTTATCCTGTTCTTGGTATGCCAAATGTTACGTCTGATTGTTCTGTTACTTACTTTGTGGCGGTAGTATGGGCGTTGACGCTGACCATGACGGCAGTCCTAATCTACGAGCTTGTCAAGAATAGTCAGGAGCAAGGAACTCCCATTTCCTTCAAGGCAGGTAGACTTGCTGATAGTCCTATTCCCCTTTACTGACGCGTGTTACATTCTTCTCTCAGCCTGCTGTCAACCCAATGCTTGGCCCTTCAGAATCAGCTCTTATTTTTGTTGGCGCTCGTTTCCCGCCTTGTATGAAAGATGTGCCGGATGTACCTGTCACGCTCGATCTTCCTTGTATGTTCTTCTCCTAGAATTCAATTATCTCCATGCATGCTGAAAGGAGGTGTGCAGGCATGAATGATACTGCCAATCCACCGGATCGCGTTTGTCCTATTTCTGATCTATGTGGGTTTGGAGGTATACCGTCTGGCGAAGAGCCCAACCAGTGGTTCCGGTTCGTTCCTCTGACGCAGTCTTGCTTCAACTGTCTGACATAGACTTAAGCTTCATCACGCCCATATTCTTACACGCTGGAATAATTCATTACGGACTGAATATGATCGCGCAATGGTTCGTGTCGGGTCAATTGGAACGAGACATGGGTTCGTTTGGATTTTTCCTGGTCTACTTCGCCGCTGGTATCTTTGGGTATGGGCGTTGATCGTTTGCCTTTTGTGGATGTACTGAGGGTTATGTTTTGTAGGAATGTATTGGGCGGGAATTTTGCACTCGTCGGTGTGCCCTCCGTCGGCGCTAGCGGCGCTATCTTCGGGACTGTTGCCGTGGGTGTTTATTTCTGAATCGTCTAAATGATTACTGAAGCCAAGTGTTAAGGTAAACTGGATAGATCTGTTCGCTCATTGGAAATATCACTACAGACCAAAGACTAAGGTATGTTTACATTGTTCCTTCGAGGATAATTTGCATTGCTGACGCCATGGGGATTATACAGCTCATCTACATGACTATTGAATTGATTCTCGGTATCGGCATGGGTTTCATTCCCTACGTCGACAACTTTGCACATCTCGGAGGCATTCTGATGGGTTTGCTCGTGGGCATGGTGCTCTACCCAGTCATTAGCGAAACAAAGCGTCACAGGCTGATCATATGGGGATTCCGACTCGCGGCGTTACCCTTAATCATCGTGCTGTTTGTTGTCCTCACCAGGAACTTCTATACGGATGATCCTTCAGCTTGTGCGTCTAGACTCTCTCTTACTCTTGGATCCGCACTGACGCTTTCCTTTAGCTTGCAGTTGGTGTAGATGTAAGCAGATTTATGTCTTCTTGCAACGATTTTCTGACAATACTTTCCAGATCTGTCATGTATCCCGATGAGTTCAAACAACTATTGCAAAGGGTAAGTCACATAAATGCAGCCATGTATTCTGTGGTATGCTAATGGGGTTATAATGGGGTTGTAATAGCACGGGTATCACAATTACAACCACCACCACCACCTCAAGCGGCACGACAGTTACAACTAGCAGCTTGTAAACCTTGGCTACGCTTCTTTCATATTAATTATATACCAAACACGGATCTTGTAAAGCTCGCTTCTATACTTGCTCCGTTCTGTCTGCCATTCCCGCATCTTCACTCAGACTCAGCATGCTTTCTTCATCACGGACCCTTGTGGATTCTTTTCGATGCAGTCTTCGCACGAACTTTGTGTTTCTTTGTATACTAACGCTCGTCGCCATGCGCGGAGACCATTAGTATTATAGATGGGCGCAAGCATTTCCGTTTTTATAATCAATATGCATTGTCGGGCTTACAAAAATGCTATCCAATGTGATAACCATTATTATCATGGTCAGCGTCTGCTTGACCACAGGCCGCCGCAGACACAATGTGTTTGCCAGGTTCTCTCCCACGTCGTCCATCGAATGGACGGATGTTCCTGGGCAATATTCATCTTAGCACCGATCTCCGATTTCCCGTCGCATCTCAAACATTGTAATGTCTGGTTCTGTCCCGTAAGGTATCCCTTCGTGATTATGTCGCGGTCATGCATCTTCCCGGATGAGCTCATCGATAGGCCCAGTACGCCATCCACGAGATCAGTAGGTTTGATGAACAGAGCCAGCTTGTCGACCACCTTCGCCTGCATGAGTTTGGAGACAATCTTCTGCAGTAGCGATGAATACTGAACCGGAGGTTTCAAAGACACCAGAGCACGGCGAGCGATATCCGGAGAATGCTCTACCATGCCTACGGTTGGTATGATGTTCTGTTCGAATAAAAATGCCGACTAACCTGCGTTCATCTTTACTTCTGACTTGATCTCCGACAGAACTTTGTCCAGAGCTTCCAGATCGACGGGGGACGAGTCGACACAATCAATGAGGATTTCTCTCGCCACCTGCAAGTGTTCTTCTGCCCTCATCTTCGACCCGAGGAATCCACGAAACCGGCGCACGTGCTGTACAAATCTGTGCAACGTCCCCAGCATGTATGGATGAACAAGATGAAGAAGCGAGCTACTTAGATAGACGGAGGAAGTCTGGCCTACCGAGTCACAATGATCACACGGTTGTTCATTGATATTAATCGCTCCACGTACCATTTGGATACTCAGTTCGTTTGTTACCATCAATAGAATCACTATGGCTTTCCACAAGGCTGATCTCGCTGGCAAATTCGACACAATCCTTGAGTAAGTTCTCAAGAAATACCTCCATAAAATAGCCACACAGAGAAGTCAGATACCAGATTGCGTCTGCATCGATGAGAACTTTCAGCCTTCTCCATAATGATTGGTTAACTCACCAGGATCATAACCAGCAGTAACGAAAGTTTCTTCCCATACAGCACTGCAAGCCGATAAAGAGCATACTTCCAGACCGGCCTGATAACGAGAGATCAAATCGCCAGTTTCAGCATCAGACCTTGCGAATAGACTCCTTTTCCTGTAGCGAAATGTCAGACAGGTGATGGATAATTCAGTAAGCCACTTGCCGATACAACTCAATCGCTAACCCGATGACTTCGATAATCCACATAGTTGTCGTCCCAGCATGATTAGTCTCAAAGTCAAGAAGAACAGTTGCCAAAGCGTCCTCGACGGCCGATATCGGAACGCTTTGAGTACACAGAATGTGTATTATATCGCCGGGCGAAATTCGTCGTTGAAGGGCAATTGCAGCGCACGTCGCCAAGTGCCTTTTTGGCTTCTGCCAGACTACGTTATATTAAGGAAGCCGGTCAGACGCAGAATGAAAGATAAGGATAATTAAAAGCCTACCGTACTCTTGGCCACTGTGCATTGTTCTGCTCGGATGTCGATGTATAAAAGCCAAAACATTTGCCCTAAAGGACGTCAAAGAAGCTGCGGGGATTGCACAGACAAGGGAGTGGTTCGGAGAAACAGCGAAGCTGAAAGGCACTGAACCAATTGTCAAAGACTTTAGATAGGTATTTATAAATCTGGATCTTCTTACACTCAACGCCGTACGAGCCGACTGGACAAACGAGGTTTGTGGCTTCCCAGCCATCATCTATCTGAAGTTCTGGCCTATGGAGAGGTTGTCGTAAGATACCGATTTTATTTAGTATCGAACTAACTTCCACTTACAGTCGTAATATGTGCAGCTTCCCAACGGTCACACGCTGCTCGCCCTTCCGCCTCATAGGCTGGCCTTCGTGGTTCAACGTGCCAAGTAACGCAGAAGTGTGTTGCGGGGTGTTTATGGGCTGGAAATGGGACACATGGACTACGACGCTCGACGTTAGTGTCAATTGCGACATCCGTCTGAAATACTGATTCATCAAAGTAAGCTTCAGGACAAATGGCCAAAGAGATAGACACACCCAAGTCTGGGGATCTACCGGATTCCTCCAAAAGATGTACAAGATTAGCTCGGAAGAGGGGGATGCAGCAACTGTAACAGTGAAACACATTAACGCACGGTTACAGTCTGAGGAAGATCCTACTGACATTGTCCATGTTCAAGCGTCGTGCAAAGGAGATAAAGCGGACTAGGAGTCCTTCCTCTAACCTTTTCAAGCATTGGTTTCGCAGCCGCAGCTTTCACAGGTGATCTGAGGATAGAACGACCTGGAGATTGAGAGACATGTGCAGGAACGGATGCAGGTGATGATTGTGGCGTTACGCGTCGATGAGTCTGCGTGGGAGTTGAAGGGGCCATAGTCAGGGTATTCGAGGGAAGCGCAGGTACAAAGGTCATGCCAATAAGACAACGACCTGACCGAGGAAAATCGCGGATCGATGGCAAAGGAGTCGTAACAAGAGCTGATTAAGTCTTCAGTAAGGTAATTTGTCAAAATTTTAAAGAGATCCTGATCGACAGACATAGAAAAAATCCTTCGATTGAAATATTAACTTCACAAACATCGATGACTTTCTCGTCTCTCCATGTCTCCCAGTTGGATGTTGCTTCGGGTTCTTCGAAGGCTGGCACGGTCAATGATAGATTCACATCTGCAGATCTTTGCCGTTGCGACTCGGGTGCAGCGCCAGGGACGAAGGATGAATACGTGGAAACAAGAACGGATGATTCTGCATCATCATCTTATCAAGCTCTTTGGAAACTGAAGGGTGAAGAGCTCACCATCATAACCGACGCCGATGGCTGCATGGACACAGCGTCCCAAGCCTCGAGGCCCTTCGACTTGTTCTCCTATTGGGCGCTTTTGAGTTTCTTTGGACACGGAACGGCGCGCTAAGGATGCGCTGAGCATGTGAAGCTTTTCAGCCTGAGGATGCAAATAGAATACATCGCAAAGGCGCGTCTCGGTTACAGTGATCAAAACAGGATGAAGTGAAGGAATGAACGGCCCAAGAGCTGGAAGGCGTACGGGCGTTCCCGAGTCTGAGCTTGACCACTGACAATGCATTGCTTATAAGAATACGGAATTTATGTGTATATTGTGTATTATACCTTTCTATATGGGTCCAGCCAGCGAGCTGCGACAACGTCATCACCTCGAGCAAACGTTTGCCACTCCCTTATAGTCCAGTCATCTATAGTCCGCGATTTGCTCCAAAAACACCCAACACCGTCGACATCGATTCCAGGAAAATAAGCAAAGATCTCATCATCTCTAGATGAAGCACATATGATAGACGGAGGGTCATAGGAGGCAGGGGATGCTGACAGAGCAGGAGGATCAGGGAGAGTGAAGTGCTTATTTGAAGGAAAATGTAAGCAAGCAACCCGTGGCTCGGTGGCATGTGCGGTGAGGATGAGAGATGAGCTTGTCCATTGAACTGGTCTGCGGACTAGGTTAGTCAGTTAACTAATGAAACACCGAGCTATAACTCACGGACGGCGTGGCTCGAAGAGAGGAACAAAGTCCCACCATCCGAAACGAAAGTCCTCCGTCTCTTTCTGCTTCCCCTTTGTTGTGTTTGGTAACTTGAGATCAGATGCAGCAAGAGTATGCGCAAGAGTATGCGAATGTGTACGTGAGTGTGAGTAAGGCAGTGGACGCCTTGGTGCGTCGAGCCTATCGACCATGGCGGTCACAATCAAGAGTTCACTTTCGTACAAGCTCATCGCGCACGCGTCGTCGCGTCTCACTCTGATCGCGTCTTGGCTCTTGACTTTTGTCGAGTGCCAACGCCATGTCCTCACAAACTCATTTGTCGCGTTCCCTCAACGACGTTGAAACGAAAGTCGCAATACTGAGCTATGCTGACAGAGTCCTTGTGCTTGTCACTCAACTAGGCAAAATTGGGCATATGGTTCGGCTTTCTTACTTCAATCAAGAGAAAAGTAACTGAACGCGCGTAACTCCAGATTCAGGCGTCACTTCCATCGACGGTGCCTTTGCTCCCGCCAACCCCCACAGACGATGGATTGCCTCTCATCGAGCCTCCTCCTTCTGTCGAGTTGATATCGATCTTCGGCAGTGCTCCATCGGCACATCTCACGACGTTGCACTCACTCTATGCATCCCACATTGCCACACTTGTCTGGACGATGACCGCGCAGTCTGAAGAGACTGGTAAGCGACGAGACGTAATAGTCGGCCTTGCTTTCAAAAATTCGCAAGACGTCAGTGCACACGATACAGGGTTGAGTTCTGGTGAGCAGACGACGTTCAAGGGAGTAATGAGTATGATCGTCGCAGTCTTGGGAGGAAAAGACGGATAGATTGAGAGGTAACGAGGGGGTTATTGTTTAATTGATATTTGATATACATGTGTGTATGATAGACTACATACACAGTTCACGATCTGCGAGGGGAAAAGGTCAGACAGCATACGACATGAACGGAGAGCAGACGGGAACAAGTCAGTATTAGCATGGTTGCTCATCAACACTCGTCCTTGAGACGAAGATCAGGGCTTGACTTCTATTTGGTTCATCACACCGAAACACCGTCGACCGTATTATCGTAACGGGTATGAGGTACTCACCCTGTGCATCCTGTGCAGAGCAGCCCCACTCCACTCCACTCCACTAGAGTAAACGAACGATATCTGCTGTGTGAAAGCAGAAAGACAGTCAGATAATGCCGAAAAAGACAGAAAAAACGTAAGAGTGAAGAGCTCAGAAATTTGGGTATATTGAAGATGGTCATGAGCCCTCAGCTTCCGAGTAGCGATTCTTTGTTTGTCTCATCGCCGCGATGTAAGAAGATATCGCGATACTCACAATGGTTGTACATAGAAGGGAACGTTGCTATCGGTCGGGTCGGTCGATTTTTTATTTTATTTTATTATTATTTTATTCGATGCTTAGGGCCGGTTTGATTGATTGGCGCGTGCTGTGCTATTGCCTACTTTGGCACGCGTACTCCGCATTCGTCACCTCTAGTTTCTGCAGCCACAAACGAACGGCCTCGTCGCTCGTCGTTCTCTGCACCACACCCGCCCTGCAATGGCCGGCATAATCACCCCTCAATTTGGTTTTCGTCCTGCTGCTGTCGACTACTCCCCGTCGCCCCTTGGCTTTGGTTTCGGCCTTTCTTCAGCAGCTTCAGTTCCAGGTTGGCTGCCTCCTGGCATGCAGGCAGCTACTTTCTCTCCCGCTCCCTCCGCTTTTAGTGGCTCACACAAAGCAGCCCAGAAACGGAGGCATGACGAGACAGACAATGACGAACTGATGGACCGTAGTCCGACTCCCGAGCGGAGACCCGTCAGGCCAATAAAACAGATGCGTGTGCGTTCGGCTGAAGGTCGCTCTCAGGACGCCGTTGGAGATCACGATAAAGCGGGTAAAGAAATTAGATCTTCCCGCGCCGATTCGGGACACGATATTGACATCGGAATGTTACTCGGTGTGTCTATTCAGTGTTTGGAGCAAGCCAAACTCCCGTCTTATGCTCGTTCTCTAGCCAGTCTACCCCCTCAGTCCCTACTTCCCATTCTAACTTCCCTGCTCTCGACTCATCCTTCCCTGAAACCAACTGTCTTATCACTGATACCCCGGCCGACTCTGGATACCGCTCTAAATGCCATAAATCATGCCGCCAAGAAGCTGGTAGACGAATACCCATATTCCGCTTCATCTTTTCTCTTCTCACACCCATCTACTCCAATTTCATTCGGATTCGGCAGTGGCGCCTTTGGCGGCAGCAATCGCTCGTACAATGCCTCGACCTCGGGCTCCACGACTGGTTTCGGTCGTGCATCAACGCCGAGCGGGAACAATGCAGGCATGCGAGACGATTACATCCTTTCGCGACTCCGGCCCGTCATATCCGACTTCGTCTCGACAGCGCTCTCATACATGCCGTACTTCTCGTTTCTATCCGACTCCTCGGGCACTCACCCGCCGGCTACAACAAAGGAAAAGATCTACCCGCATACTTCGGAGACGTTTGCATATTTGTCCGCGTTAACAAACCATCTCCTGAATCAGCCAGCTCTCTGTCAATCATCCTTAGCTCCTCTTCTTCTCCCGCGGTTGTTGCAGGAGTGGATGGCGTGGGTGGACAGAGTTGATGAATTGCTAAAGCAAGGTGGAATGATCGGGTCGGGAATAGCGGAGAGCTGGATCGAAGCACTAGACAGGTACGCGGAGGCCAAGGTCGAGGGAGTTGACGAAAATATCAAGTATGGGCTGAAGAGCGTCCGGGACAGATGGGTCGCCGTGGCGGGTTGGCTTGTCGGTCGCAATGCTCCTTTTAGATGACGGTCGTTCACTATGACTCATTTGTACTCAGCTATCTTGGTTAACGATATTCTGTACTGAACGCATTCGCATACAACATTCCTTCAATTTCCTTGTAGACAAGCAACTTATCACAGATATTGCATTTCGTTCTATTTAACTTTGAGAATGTACGTATACCAGCATGCAACACACTCATATATATATCACAACTATTTGCAGACTAGGGCAAATGCTTTGACGAGAAAAATGTCACAGTACTAGTGCCTAACGAAGACTAAATCATGAGTTTTTCAACAGCATCCTTGATGGTACGAATTTGGCTGTTAAGCTCATTCGTCTCGTTTGTCGTTATACTCGCAGCAATAACGGGCCTCGTCACGTTGCATGCACGACCTAAAGCCGCCTTTGAAGGAACATACACGTACGGGACATTCTAGATCCAGAAAGTTAGCTTAACACTCATTCGAATAACAAAATAAATCAACATCACCTTATCCTCACACAACAGGGGTAGGTGCAAGAGAATTTCAATCGGCTCTGTGTCTGCGGTCAACACGATGAGTTCGGCAATACCACGGTTCAACGTCTTCGTAGCTAGAAAAAAAAATGAGTCCAACTTCAGACCGGATAAGAGGCCCAGGCCATACCTTCATTTGCACCCTTCTTCAGCTGCTTGTACTGCGAAGCTTGCTGAACGAGATCAAGTATCTACATTGAGGAAAAGAAGCAAGAAACACAAGGTCTGAGCAACGGCGCAAGAGGAAAATGACCCGAAGCGACATACCTGGTTTGTTAGGGTTGCATCCGCCAGAGGCCAGGCCTTACTCTTCTGCTCATCCGACATTATGATGGTGTTCTGACCTCACAGCGAATGAAGTTGCTAGATCCTCGGTCGACGAGACAAATGAAATGTCGTTCAACGACACAATGAACAGAAAAATACGATCGTGATCCAAACCTGGCAACATATTTCCACGGTGCACGTGTTTCATTTTTGACCTGTTTCTCTGGTGAACTGAACTGTGGTGTCGCATATCAGGCAGCCAGCAACTATTCGCGCGTAAAGCAAATAATCGAGTGTAACAACCAAGTCGCGCCCTTTCGACCCATGAATGCTTCAATATGCTCTTCGCATCGGGCCGCGAAGATATTTCTGCACGTCTTTTCCGGTGTCGCGCGCGATGAACATGTCCACAACGCCAGTTTCTTCTATCGACATGACCCTGCGCTCCGACCAACAGAGCCTAGGAGTTCGCGACGATAGTACTCGGCGCTTATTAGAAGAAAATAACACTGATTTTTCTGTTGATAGAGGGTGAGACTTGTTTGTATTTGTTCATTGCGACCTTATGCTCATTTTCAGTTCTAAGTTCTGCCAGGATACCCCTCGCGTCCCCAGAGACGCGTAGTACTCAACGTGGTCCGATCCAGGCTAGATACTCTTCTTTATCGCAGGTGAAGGCTATCGGCGGCGACTCTTCTGACGAACGTAAATCCCGGCTCCCACGACGTTCCACGCGTAAGGACTCTAAAATGTCGGTTCTAGTCTCCACGACTGTGGATGTCAATTCTCTTGCACCTCACGAGATGAAGGCTTCAAGCAAGGACATACAGGCTGGATTTATCCCAGAACGCGAGCTTCAGGGAGTTCTCAAGAACGTAATGCCGATACCCTTCAAAAGGACCCATCATAGCCTTCCGCATCCGGCTACTCCTCAAGAGCTTGAGCTCAGGCTGCATCAAGCTCTGACGTTCAAGCCTTTACCATCCCTTTCTCGTCTTATCAAATATCATGACTCATTTCCATCGTTGCATTCCGCGTCATCCTACGGTTTTTTGGTTCAATTTGCCATACGCCATACATCATATTCGAAAGCATTCCAACTTCTGCGACGTATGGAAGAAGTAGGTATTAAGCCTAATTCGTATAGCAAGGTTTTGTATGTCAGACTGCTGGTCAGAGTCGGACGATGGAATCACGCCTGGTCTTACGTTCGACAGGAGCTAGCGTCTGGGAGCGGAAAATCCGCCCTACCGTTACTACTCGAGCTGCTCGGATTCCGCGAATTGAGGGAATTTAGCAGGAAGACTTTGCCGGACATCTCTAGACCAATGCGGACTGCTCCAGAGGTACGCGATGACGGCTACCACGCTTCGCTTGTTCGCGAATGGCAGAAAAGCATTCTCGGCATCATTTCGAATCACCTCCCAGGGGATGCGCATCCTCCAGTTCATTTCATCCTGACCGTCGTACGCCATCTGCTCAGGAATTCTCGGATTAAAGCCGCTCGGGCAGTAACAATGGAGTGGATTTGCCATCTGCCCAGAGTTCTCAGCCTTCCCCGCAAACGCCATTGCTTATGTCTCTTACACTTGCATCTAGCGTTCTCATCCAAAACACTGGAATCATATTTCTCGAATCGCAAATTCGTTGATCTGTTCTGCAGCAACGGCCCGATGTGCGGCCTAATTCGACAACCCTATTTCTACTTTTACGCAGCCTGACGCGCGCGAACGGAAAGCTGACATACCATGCCGTTGGACTTGTTCGGGCTTTCCAGAAGAAGTGGGGTCCAGGATTGATTGATAGGCGCGTTCGACGGCGTATTACTCACATAGCCCTTCGCGAAGGACGTCTGGATGTGGCACATACGTGGATGGAAGCAGAGGATCGGACATCAAGACGGAGAAAACTGGTAACTCTGCAACGAGTGGTCGTCGGTGAGCAGGTGGTCAAGCTGCCTCGAAAGACTCGACGAATGTCATTCCAGAAGCTGATGTCTGGCGTGGATGACGAAAATCGCAAATGGCGATGGCTAAAGAGGCGCTTTTGGAGGCGGAATCAATCGAGATTGTCAAGACAGACTCGGTCTAGTATGTTGGTCTCAGTAGACGAGAAGCATGTCGCGCATGGATCAATTGTGGATGTCGAAAATCAAGCAAGCAGCTAGAATGACTCTGTAACATACCTTCGGTGGATTGCATACCATTTACAATGCCTAATATCATTTGTACAACAGACAACAACTGATCACTTACTTATTCACCATGCATGGAACATATCTATCGTTATGATCAAGCATGTTTCTATCTGAATCATGATCATGCAAGAAATGGACCGATGATAAACTGAACTTAGGTAAGATCGGCCACATATCATTTTATTAAATCATGTCAAAACAATCGTGGTTTAAAGTCGATGAATCTTGCGAGATGATATCGGCCTCTAAGATGCCCGCCCAGATATGCGCATTGAATCGAGTTCATAGTAACCAATCTGAACCCTTTTCGCTTCTTTTGCCAAGGGCAGCCGGATATATGTCCAAGCCGCCGTTCTTCAGTTTCGGGGTGACATTGCTCGTTGGAAACTTCTGTTAGTCATTCTATCCATAGGGGTACTCGCTCGTGGTGTTTTCAGTTAATATTTCATGTTCAAAGTTTGCTCCGAGAAATGAGCAGCGGAATGCCACGGTGAGATTACCAGGCAGGAGCAAGACAAGTACATCGCGTCACAGTGGCAATAAATCAGTCACTGATGTGAAACGTGAACGCTGTTGGCTCGCTGATCATTGAAACAGTAAACATGACTTGGTCAATGCCCAGTTTATCAAGCAAGACCGAAGTTGAGAATCAGAATGGCCGAACGGGAAAGTTTTCCGACAACCGCTCCGGCATTCCGTTCTTACGATTTCGATCGCCAGGGATTCGGTTTTCACGATAAATTGAGGAGGGGAGCACACTGCAGACGGTTAAACTTTGCTTCTTCATGCGAGAAAGGGGCAAAACCCTATTTTCGAACCTGGGGATTTTTATCCGGAACTGAAATCCAGCCAATCAGAGGCGAGATTTCGTATTCTGTTTCATATCTAAGCAGCTCAAAAACGTAATTTTGTCCCTTGTGTATAGTGTTAGCTATCACCGGAAACCGGGACATTCAGGTTGGGAGAAGACACGAGTGCACGGATCCGAACGGACTAGGGCTAAGGGACCTAAGTGCTAGTCAGCTAGAAGCACTTAGTATTGCGATCTGGAATCACCGATCCAATAATCGCCCTATGAGGAAGAAAGAGCCTGGCCAATTAGGGGCGAGATCTAGCCAAAGTCGAAAGTAAAGAATTGATTCCATCTCGGCTACCTTCACCCATGTGGACAAGTAGCACCCCATGTGGTGACAACAGGTCTGAGGGACAAATTAAAGTGAGTAGAATTATCGTGAAAAACGGAGTAGTCGGAAAAAGAACACTAGTACTATCCGAAGCCCTGGTGTTGAGAATTAAGTATGATTTAAGTTTGGTCGAGACCCAGTGCTGCTGGGCTGGCTGGAGTAACTTGACCACTCGTTCGATCAAAACAGAAAGGGCAATTCAATCAATGGAAATCGAGTGGCGCCCAGTACTAGTTGTTCCATTGGACACCGACTCGGACGCGTCGCCGACAAGCCCGTGAAGATAGTACCAGTATTAATATATGTTTCAGCAAGCACGATTATACGACATTCAAAAAGACGCCCTGTGTGTGGCTGGGCTGTTACTATTATTATTACTAAGCGTTAGACGCGCGGCGCTTAAAGCACCTTGACTAAATTAGGCAGGCAATAGCTGTGGGAAAGTGGTGGAAGTCAGACTATTACAGGTATGTAGGACTTCTACCACCACCACCACCACCACCACCACCACCACCATCATCGTCAACGGAGTGGTTGTTCTTCCGCCACTGGGCTCATGATTCTCGTTCAAAAAAACCGGGAAAGAAACAATCTGCAACGACCTTTTGGAATCGGATCCTTTCAGGATGGCTGTCGATCTTGATTCTTATTCGACCTGGATTCATCGCGCCAGTCTGAGTCCTTGTTTGCATCCGTGGCGCCCTTCAGGTGCTTGACAGGCGGTCACTTGCAGCATTGGACACAGATAGATAGGTGGTGGCCTTACTCGAATAATCTCTGCAGATGCTGGTTCCTCTTGCTTAAGTCAGCCTCTTCCCGACCATCTTCGATCATCGAGCATTGTGCCATGCACTCCGCTTCTCTCATGTTTTCGACATGGGTTTTTCTTCTCCCTTGCCTCGGTACGACCAATTTTCGACAGGCAATTTACTTTTTATTTCTCGTCTATTTCTCTTTTCATTTCCAGTCGCATCGTCATGTGTTTCTCACGACTGGCCCGATAGCATCGATACGAGTATCGTCACCTGCGGTCTGGATGCCCTTTAATGGATCCTCGACCTCCCCAGAGTGGAATATGATCGCATCTTTTTAATCGAAGACTCCATGCGAATGGCATCAAAAAGTAAAACTGGTCGTTCAGAAAGAAAAAAAAAAATCAAAATCAGGTCCTGTGATACCATTCCATTTTTCAGCCGCGGGACTAGTGATTTCTGCAGTCCGCCCTGGTCGCTCTTCTTTTAGTACCTCAAGTGATCTTCGACGGGATCTGATAATTTTGAGGAAACGAAGAAATTGAAGGACCCTCGGCAAGACTCTCATCCTATCCATGTGTCCGTCGTTCCTGTACGCTCGGCTTTCTTATTATTTGTTATTATCTGCGTTTCTGTGGCTTAATTTCCCTGCTATCGAGCACCGCTGCAGATCATTTCCTTCTATTCCTCGGAATTTGCATGAGGCCTCATTCATTCCGTTGCTGTTTGCCTTGCCTTATCGGTCGAAATGGATCTCATTGCTCAAGACTTGTGTCCGTCTAACCATTTCAATGCCATGTCGAGCTCATCCTCTGTCAATGTTCGGACGGGACGTCGCTCATTACTCATTCGAGCCTTCCTTCTTTTGTCCTTTAGACATTTCTTCGTGCTCTGTCTCTGTCAAGGCCGTGAACTCCTGTTGCATGTCTCCACCGCTGCGCCAGTTTACAATTTCGACAAAGTGCATCTTTCGAGTTTAGCCTGGCAGCACGGGCGCTCTCAATCGAGTACAAAATCTCGCAAAGATTTGGCTTTTCGTTCCTCGTTAACCTCGTCTCGTCTCCTGATTCCCTCTTTTTGATTCTTCTGAATCGCAAAGGAACTCAAGTCGAAACTCAGCTTGATTCGTACCGTAATGAGTCAGAACCCCGACAAGTTCGTGCTATGAACGGATTCAGGCAACATAGCACTGTTCTGAATCTTTGTTTAGCACGTTCCTTGCCCTTGGCACCATTTGCGTCGGCGTCGGACATGGCGGTTCCACGTCCATGGTCGCGTCAGTATTCAAGAGAGCTCGAGAGATGAATTCGACCACCAAACTAACTTCTACACGGTCTTCAGGAGAGTATCTCTGGTCAACTATCGGGGAACCGTTATTCTCGATGTCTACGTTCAACCGACAATGGACGTAACTGACTACAGAACCTCTACAACCGGTATAGAGGCTAAGCACTTGCTTCCAGGTTAATACTAACGCTTAAATCTGTCTGGGAAGTTAATTCAAATCAAATATTCACGCGCTTTATTCCCAGATTCAGCGATGCCGTTTAATACAGTTCAATCGATAGTCGGTCAGTTTCTTTTCTATTTTTTATTTCTTTTTTATATTCGTGTTTATCTGTCTAATTTTTGGATTGGCCGATTTATTAGCCGAGCATATCAAAGGAAAGGTTCTCGTGGGCCATTCACTGTGGCATGACCTATCAGGTACGAATATATACTCAATCTTGGCGCATTTAGACTGTTGATCTGAAGGTTCCCGCTTCATAAGTTCTCGGCATCCCGCACCCGGCAGTTGGTGAGTTCTTTGACTTTGGATCTGCGTCCGGTGATTGAATTGAAATATATTGACTAAACTGTATTTGAAATTTTAACTTCAAAAATGTCCCGATGTACACCTCCGTTCCGCAGCTACCAGAGACGTTGCTCTTTACATGCCCTTCAGAAACGCGCTCCAGTCCCCCAATCAGGTGGTTGGTTTGCAAACCTTGGTTTGGCACCTGATGCGCCGGCGCATTCAGTATGGGAAACTTGACTCTGTCAGTGCTTCTCTTCTTAACTTCGCTTCCGGATCAGTATTTGTCCAAACTTATATTGATATATGGGCTGCTGCTTCTTTTAGGTTGAGAATGCTCGAGCTGCACTGGACTTGTACCGTTCCGACGCAACCAACTGGGAAAGCACAGTAGCGACCGGAAAGTGGCCTTGTGCATTGCCCCCGAGCACTTACTCTAGATGCTACCTGTAACTTGCTTCGTGCCTCTTGGCCATTTGGCATACAAACTTCTCGTAGTATTACAGTTTGATCCCTTATTGCAGATGCTCGATGTACATTGCATGTTTGTGAGTGTTCATAACAGTTATGTTTCTTGCAATTCATATCCCCCACGCCCTTTCTTGCTCAAACCTGACTCCCGATCAATAATGCTTCATTGACCCGAAATAGATGTATATAGTCATTTATGTAACTTATGCACATAATTGTAAATACCAGATCACCGATCGTAATTATCTCATTTTGATCCATCCTGACGCAGTGTCAACCAAACTTAAGC
Source organism: Phlebopus portentosus (assembly GCA_037892935.1). NCBI lineage: Eukaryota > Fungi > Basidiomycota > Agaricomycetes > Boletales > Boletinellaceae > Phlebopus > Phlebopus portentosus. The sequence goes on from JAYXKI010000001.1 coordinate 2,522,766, forward strand.
CCGAGGATCACTGACCAATAGATGCATTAGTTGATAGATGAGGAAGTCCACCCACTAGAAACTTTGATGGTCGGTGTTAGGCCCTAGTCTGATTCCGAGACACTTTCAATGGCGCGTTCTCTCTGAAGCAGTGAGATGGTCACACCCACCTTCTCCGCATTCATCAACTTCATGAGTCCTTCGTACACGAAGAGAGCGCTGGCATTGACTGGAAATGCACGTAAAAGGATCGGTGTTAAGCCTCGAGCGAACCCTTTCAATCCATTCTCGTGATAGATTCTTTTAGCTACAGCAGCTACGGACTGCCGGGGGAGATCGAGGGGTGCGGCCATCATCCGACTGTGTCGGATACCGAGTGAGAGATAAGAGACAAAGACACACGGAGAACGTATGTCAACGTACCTCTTCACGTTATCTGCTGCGATGGCCATGAACCAATAGCTGAACGAAGCGAGGCCGCCGGACATGAAAGTGGCCAATCCATCGTTAATCTTATTCGGTCAAGAATGAGGTCACGAGGTCGCATCTGTCGGTCAGACGTGGAACTAACCTCCAACCGTGTGCCCGACAGCTCACCGAACCCCCTCATTAGAACCTTGCGGCAGATCGAAATGAGCGATTATAAGACACAATAGAAACAATTCATTTACCTCATAAGACATAAACATCCACATAAAGTTACTGCGGAATAACAAACTCCCAGTAAGCCCTGTCCAAAGTCCTGGAACTCCTTGCATCTGAATAATACGCCGGGCACAATGGATGGGGTTTTTGAATTCTCGGTCGCTTGCTAATCTCTCCCGCTGCAATTGTAGCTTCACTAAAGTCAATTCAGACCATTAGAACCAGAACCTAAGCAACGTCCTGTTAATTAATATACCTTTAACAAGCTCGATGGGTGTAGCTACGGGAGCACTATAAAGCCTCCATGAGAAACGATTCAGATCATTTCAAAGATTGAGTTGCGTGCCTAGTCCAACCTGCGAAGAGACCGGCAATGCCATGAGCCGTAAGTGTAAGTCTCCTTGTGTCGGATCCCCATTTGTTTTCCGTCATGCCTTGTCTAATCAAGAACAGGCGATAGTTGTGCAAGGAGCCAAGAAGTACGGAGTCAATTGCACACCAGCCAATAGCAGGCGGTGTTGCCCCTTTATAGAGGGCACGAATACCCTATCGCATCATCAGAATTAATAGCGCCGTATACCATAAGCATGGTCTTACCTCGTTTCTAACGATTTTTGTGAGACAATCCAATGCCCCATTGTAAAGTCCAGGAGGACTGCATTGTAGGCGAGTCTTGACGGTATCAAATCTTTGATTCCAATCGCCTCGTCAGCAATCTGTTTAACAGGAAAAATACATTAACTTTAACATTAATACGGGATTGAATCTCAAGTCCACATTATCCTACCGTCGAGATAGTCACACTATGAGTTCATACCCTTGCCCAACCGAGACCTCATAAATCCGCTTTCAGTAAGATCAGAAAGATCAACCGCAAGTAACATACTTTTGTCAAGCCTGGTCATTAAAACATTAAGAACTGCTCATGACGAAAGAAGAAGAGGATACCTACCACTACCCATTCCAGCAACCACGCCTACAAATCTTAAGTGACCATCGTTCGAGACCTGCCCCATCAGCAGCACCCACCGTCGGTCTGATTAGAAGAAGGAAGAATGGGCTGATGAATCCGTACCGTACCTCAAATCGATATATTATATAATAGCGCATGTCATGACGCACGTGAGTACTTGTACTACTTGGACACGACGTAGACACGGCATCCACGAATCTCTCACTTTGAGTCTTTCAACTTAATCCCCGCAACTGTCTTTGGTCGCGTAAATCTTTTCCTTCAATCATTATTGAAATTTTCTTGTGCCCATCTCAATTACCGACCTATGAATGCGGACAATGAGGACAAAGACGAACGTCAATGCAGAATATGCTTTGATGGTCCAGAAAGTGGTCGGCTCATTCGTCCTTGCTATTGTAGAGGATCCATTGCGGTAAGCACACCGATCAACGAACTTTTGTGGAGAGTTTACCATATGATCGGCGTGCAGTATATACATGTCGAATGTTTGCAACGATGGCGTAGGGAATCTCAATCCGCTTTCTACCGGTGCCCACAATGTCACTATAAGGTACCGAACATACTTTTCGGCTTTTATTGCAAACGAATTGACGCCTTGAAAGTACAGGACAGCTCGCACAAGGTGAGAGATGGCTAACGTTTCGCCGTCGCGTTCTCACGGCTGATTGCTATTCAGTGTCCTGGGACTAGCGGAGAATCCAGGTCGTGTTCTCTTTCCATTGTCCAATTATATTACTTCCTGACGATTCTACTGCTAGTTATCATCGCCTCGCTTTCAGTGTTCCTTTTCACTTGCCTTGCTTACATCGCGTCTTTCATTGTGACTTTCTTCATGAGTGAGGACTACACTCCAAGAAGTACTTTCTTTTTCTTCGGTTGGAACTGGGTGACTCCAGACGAGGTTGCGTATAATCTCATGCGGGTAGTTCTTCGCATTTTACGGGATGAAGATATCATCATCGATGAAAACACTCTTCGCTCTCCTCTGCGGGCAGCGCCGACTAAACCTACCACACCCCAGAAGCTTGGCACTTTCGCCAAATTCATTCACAGGATAATCATCGGCGTCCCAGTATTAGGAGTTGCATCACTGGTTCAACTTTTTTGGTCGATGTCGTTTTTGGGTCCGGTCAACCTGCTCGCAAGACGCCTAGGAAGGGCCCGGAACAGGCGAGAAAGTAGCAGAGACATCGCGACATTGATCATCCTCGGAGCGATCATTCTTGGTGCTTTAAGGTAATATTTATGACCCCTACTCAATTCAATTCCTTGTACTTAATATTGCATCAAGGGCACTGCGAGGCGTGTATCGTCTTACGGAGAGAGCGGTAAGGTGGGGCCTTACGAGGACGGAAGATCTGATTCTTGAAGTCCAATGATTATGTATATTCACCCCGCTCGTTATATTGTATAATAAAGATGATGATTGGAATCCAGATGGAAAGCAACTATATAGCGATATCACCAGTGGCGCCGTAGTTGACGCTTCACGTCCTCAAAGATCTCCTTCGTTTCCTTCCTGTCTGGGGCCAGCTCCCCGATATATTTCGCGATAGCACGATCCAGTAGGTCAATTGGAAGGTCGCCTCCAGCGAGGGCCGAATGCGACTGTCGACCTTCAATCCAGTCCTTCAGCAGAATGGCAATATCTGAGGAGACTGCTTGAATATTTTTCTGCGTGTTGAAGGGCGGAACCTATTGATAATGTAAATTATCGAGTTAAAGCAGCACGCCACGTCATTTGCTTACCTGCGACTCGTACATGTCGTGGAATATATCCCAAATTTCCGGATATGGGACACCACATTCTTTGAGTACCCTAGGGGCCCAGCCAGGTGCGCGAACACCAATATTGCTGAGGCTGAATCGAACTAGCAGCTCGGCGACAAAACCTGAGTTGGGATTAGTCAATGCGGTCATCGGTTGCATCTGGTATACTTACGAAGAGGAAAGGCACTTTCTGAAGGATAGAACTTCTTCCCGTGTGTAATGACAAGGGAGGAAATCCGGTCAGCTTGCTCATCGGGTGTTCCTGAGGAGCTCACTGGATAAAGGTCAAAACTTCTACATCGTACAAGGATAAAAGCGCTTGACACGGACCTTCATCGAACATTGCGTTCCAAATCTGTCTTACTACGCCCTCATCATGATGTTCGGACACGTGCAGGATAAGTAACTTGATTGACGGAAGGTCAAAAGGTTCCGCGTAGAGCTGATAAAGCTACAAGATGGAACGAGGATGAGTACACTAGCACTCACTGGATTGCTACGCAACTTACTTCCGTGACGTTGAACAGCCGTTTCTGCAAAAGTCGGATCTGCTCGCTGACGTCAGGATCGTTGATACGGGGCAGCAACTGAATTAGTAAGTCCATCTGCACTTGAGCCACTTCCAGTTGGTCCTCGAGCTCCGATAGGAAAGTTATCGCAGTCTCATGCTTTTCGTTAAAGGATACGGGATGTGATTTAGCCGTACTTACGGCGAGAGTAAGGAACTCAAGCCGCTGTTCCAATGCCAAATCGAATCTACCAAGAATTCAGCCAGATGCTTCTACGAACACTCATCAACAACTCACTCAGATGAGCGGGCGAGTGCAGCTAGTACTTCAGCAGCTCTCAAAAATTGGCCCATTTTGACGTACAGTTGCCATAATAACTGATATTTGACAGCGGAAGGAGGGTCGCGAAGCAGGTGGGCTTCTAAAAATGGCGGGCGAATCTGGAAACCATCTTCATCAGATCTCGTACAAGTATTATGAAGAATGGACTGACTTGTAAAAGAGCATCTGTCATTCCTTGCTTGACCATCCATTCGTAAAGATGCGAATGGAACACAGGATCCTCAGAGGAGAACGCAAGATCATATGCGTAGTTCCGAGTTTCCTCGAAGTCGTGTCTCAACGGGTTCTTTGCGCACTGCTCGCCAAATACGGACAAAGAATGTAGAATCAGATCGTAGCATCTCCTCCGCTTCTCCAAGAGTTCTGAACGAGGATCATTTGATGGTGACCCGGAGAGCCAATAGTTGAGGCCCGAATTATCCTCATCCGCGACCATAGCGCATTGTAAGGGCAACTCGACCGTCCCTTTAGGGGCCGTCAGTGCTTCGCATAGAATATTAAGCCAAGGTTGCCGTACCTTTAGCATAGTTTAGATGTTGATAGTCGCCACAAATTTCTCGCAGCTTCTCAAACTCTATCACTCGAGCGGCCCGGGTGAACAGTCTGATCTCATCAGATAATATGATTGTGGGAGTTAAGAACGACATACCGCAGGGATTCTCCCAACACAACTAGTTTCTCATTGGGATCCCTAATGTCCACAGCCTTGCGGACATTTTCTTGTGCCTTGACCTAAATTAGCAAGGTCAATGCCGAGCGTCGTTGAAGTTGTCTGACCTTGTACAACATAACATCGTCGGCACTACAGAATGAGCCGCACCGTTGCTGTAGAATTTCACTGACGGTATCGATCTTATGATAGTCGGAATTGATTCAGTAAGAATTCTGAGAATAAAAACTGATAAACTACCCACACTGATCTGTTGTCCAATCTGACTGTTGATAATCACATTAACAAGTGTTCTCGACACTCGTAGACCGTTTTCCGAGGTAATGAGCTCCTCATAAGTCAATGTAGGCAGAATGATTTGTGTGTCTTTATCGCACTGTGCCACCAGTTCTCCAAGATGATAGTCTATCAATAGCAGGACAAATGAGATTGCCTCTACCGTTCGACCGAGAAGAGCTTGCAGATGCGATATAGAAGCCGCTTCCGCTTTCCACGCGTCATGTTCGACATGTTGCCGACTTCCTGTGTTCACTTGTTCGCCCGGGGCAGAGCTGAAAAGCTGTGGATTATTGTCGAGCAAGTTCTTTAGAGCATAGAGGTTCCTCTGGATAGTAACCAAGGTTCTGTCTTCGAAGTTTGAGCTCAACCCGGATGGCCTACGAGCGTAAATATTAGTCATGATGTGTATACGGACAGGAAATCCGCGTACCCTGCTTTCGCAACTCTGGCTCTCCATAATGGCCGGACTAGTCGAGCAAAATATAGCGCAAGGCCTTCTCGACGACCACTGAAAATAATATTGCCATGGGCGTCTCCACTGTACCCTCTTTCTACCCAAATCGGCCTATCTGCTAAATCATACAACGCCTGTTTCGCAACCCCTGCAATGTCAGGACCTACAGTCCCTACCTCCTCGTAGAGCGAATACCTATTCCTATCAATGGCCAAGAATGTATTGCCGCTGGCAAGCGCCAAGAGCATCGCACACGTCTGATCGCGTCCAAAGCTATCGCGGAAGTCCATGATTTGCTGTAGATTGCCTTCAGCGTGGGCTTCCTCGAGTGCATCACGGAGGTAATCAAGTGCTCTTCTCTTGACGAGATGACTGATTCCGACATTTGACAAGATAAGGAACTCGAGCTGTGGCTGCGAGAACTGCGTCGCGAGCTCATTTGTGCTGAGAGGCTCCGGAGAAGCTGCTGGTATGGCACTAGCCGATGGCATACCAGATTTCACCGCAGCAATAGAGCAAACAGTACCCTCAAGGTAGAGCATCGTCGCTTGCTCCGTTAAAGGTGGTCTCGTGGTCGCTGTCGAAGGTCCATATCCACCCTGAAGATAGTAGTTTTGCGCAGCTGCTTGTGAATTAGCGGGGGCCTGAGCTTGCCCTAGTGTCCCTATTTTTGAAAGATCAGGAGTTATCCCAAGAAGGAAATCCTTCCCCTCTATATCGCCTGGCTGCGATGCGACAAGCACACCGTCAGTGTAAGCCGCTGCAATCAGATCCTTCACGAAGCAGGCTGCAGGTGCTGGAATGTTTTGGGGAACTGTCCCATAAGGATTAAGCTGTATGTGCTGCGATCGAAGTTGCTCGTCCGGATGGAGTAAATTCATAGGAGGCAATCGAACATGCACGAGATGCAAGTGCTTTGGGTCCGTCGCGCCGTAGGGAGAACCGTAGCCATACCCACTGTATCCCGCGGGGGCAGGCGAAAAGTATAAACGGACTCCATTCTGCGACAACGCCATGAGCTGGACCCCTGCTTTCGATTCATGCTGATCGATGACATGCAGCGAGAGCAAATGGAGGCCCTGGGAAAGCGCTGGTGCACCAAGTGCTTTATCCTGCGCCTGTTTCAGGAGGTTTCCCAGCGTCTGGAGTTTATGCAGGCCCTTGTTAGGTTCTGGCTTCCATATTGAGATCCAGTCGTGTTCACTGAGCGAGTAGATACAATTTCGCGCTTGATCGCATACAAGGAAAATAATTCGTTCTGCGAACTTTTCAGTCACAATAGGTCTGATGAAGGTTAAAAGAATATACCTTCGTTTTGCGGTGTTCTTAAGAGAGGAATAAAGCTAGGCATCGAAATGGCGGAGTGGTTTACTAGATGAAACCGTTTCCCAAACCAGACCTCTTTTTCTTGATAATGCAACTCATACAAACAACCATCGCCTATTCCACACATGAAGATTCTCCCGTCACTAGTACTCGTGACCGAGGTCATCGTAATGCCATCCGTGGAGACTGTTATGTCGGTCGCGTAAAGCTTGATGTCTTTATGCTTTCGGAATTCAGGACCTGTACTTGCTTGCGTCGATAGACCAAGCAAGATAACAGTCACTGGCGTGCAAATAACTAAGAGGTATGTTATCTCGTCAATGAAGACATTCGTTTTCGGTTTCACCAGTGCAACGTGTACAATTGTGTTCGGTTGTTCAATGAAGGAGCTCAGTTCCTGACTAAATCCACAAGAGTTGAGGCAGAAGGTATGAAGATGTGGAGAAATACGTACCCCTCAATATAGTCCCAAAGAAAGAGCTTATGATCCATCGTAATCCAAGCGCGCTCTATTTCTGGCATTATTCCCATACGACATTCCACTTGCGGCGCTACATCCAAGTGAGCTCGGACCCATCGAGCCACAAAGAACAGACATAAAGAACAGACGTACTTTGGAAATGCTCCCAGAGAGCTGGTGGTATGCCGACGTGCTTACGCTTTTGAAAGGGAACACGAAAGTCCCCAGGAAAGACCGTATAATAAGCAGAGGATTGTCCCCCGGCTGAATACAAATCTTTAGAAGTCAACAAGGACGAGATAATTTGATGGACGTACGTATTGTAAGCATGTCTGCGAGATCTGGAATTATCTGCGCATCTTTAATTATCTGGTCCTGCACGAGGCGCCCCGCCTCTTGCAGAGCAGGTAGGTCTAGCGAAGGCCTAGGAGGTGGGACCTTAGCACGAGAGGTAGAAGCATGGTTACTCATTTGTGACGCGTCGGGAAAGGCTCCGAATGGACCAGACTTGGCAAAAGATGACGAAAGTGACATGATGGCAAGACCCTCCTAATTCCACTCGCTGCCGCCGCCGAGTCCTTGAGCACTATGTTGAAAGGTTCAAAAACAGAAAGTCCTCGTCGAAGAGACGAAGAAGGGCGGTCATGTGACTGCTTTGATCACGTGCTGGTTGATGAAGTTCGAACGCGTCTCAAAACGCGTAGGTGAGTGAAATTCAAATCCGGCTGTGGCTCAACTTTTATCGTCCCTCCTCCTTCAAAGCCATCCATTGCATTCTTTGTTAACTTTATCGTCAGCTTGCTGTGTTTTCTGCTTATTTTTCCGTACCTTCTTAAGTGTACCTCAGCTATGGCTACGAGACACGCTCCAACACGTCAAGCCATTACACTGAAAGGCTCAACAGCCATCGTCACTGACTTCTTCAAATTTGCAGTCAACACGTTCGTTCTCTCTGAAATTCCATCTAGCTACAGTCTCCTAAATTACCAACAGGATTTTATACCAGCGCGGCGTTTATCCTGCAGATGACTTCCACCTTGTGAAAAAGTACGGACAGGTTGTCATGCTTACGCAGGATCTGGCCCTAGAAACGTATCTAGACAAGTGAGTCAATTGTGCCAAACAAACGAATACAGATGAAAACCGATTCCCTTTTAGAATACTGAACCAAGTGCAAAGTCAGCTTGTTCCATCGCATCGTCTATTTTTACGGTTGTTGATGACAATCTCCTGGCAGAGTGGCTTCTCACAGGCGGTGTTACGCAACTTGTCCTGGCTATCATAGCGAAAGATAATCGGACGACGTTGGAAAGATGGGTCTTTGATGTACATCTTCAAAATCCGCCCGCATCTGACGATCAGACACCGACGTAAGTGTCGTTGCTAAACAAATGATGAAGCCCGTGACATGGGTGTCCCTGACGACGGCATGGAATCTAGAAGCAGTTCAAAGCCAGAATCACAAATCCAGGCAGAAATACGGGATATCCTGAAACAGATTGTATCTACGGTAACATTTCTACCGACGATGGACGAGCCGACCGTGTTCAATATCCTGGCATACACATCGGAATCAGCTGATGTCCCTGCCGATGAGTGGGTGGACACGGACCCGCTTGCGATCGAAGCTAGCAAGAGTCAGCAAGTGAAGCTACGCAGCTTCAGCACTGATGTTCACAGGGTAGAAGCGATGGTGGCGTACCGCTACGAGGGGTAGACTACATACCTGAAATCGTCATATACGCTTGTATTATATGATTAGCTACATTAGCGGAAGGAGGTATTGGAAAATGTCTCTCGTTCATCAGTCGTTGCGCGCGCGCCACTTTACTGATCCATCAACAAGATTGCTATATGGCTGTGCATGCCAGAGCCAAAAGAGAGGAATATATTCCCAGGAAATTTGAAAGCTAGCGTTGCTGTTGCTTGATGTGGCCGAGATCCCCATAATTACGGGATACGGAGACAATAAAAGCAATCGGCGCGGTGTGTTGATCTCCATGATGGATTGGATGGCCGCGCGCGTGAAGAAATCTACCACTTCTAGCAGCAACGGCAACCGTCGTGGACGCCGTGCCGTCACTTCACTCGCCCACGGGCCTTTCCCTCTTCATCTTCTACCACCACCTCCCTATACATCCTCAATTCGCGCCCCGTTGACTCGGTCGGCCCTCCTTTCTTTCTTCGTCTCTCTTTTTCTTTCCTCTATTCTCACTGCTTTCTTTCCGTCGTTTGGCCGGTCCTCGACTCCGACTTCGCATCTTTTGTCATCGTTGTCGTCTTTCGCACTAACCGTCAGTCCGTGACTGACGTCGCAAGCCTGCAATCATGTCGTTCCAAGAATGGTTTAAGAGAGAGTTCATGGTCCCGAGGAGGCTCGTGTTCAATGTTTTGTTCTACGGCCTCCATCTATTCTTTTTCATCTATGGATGGCACAGTCAGGTCAGTATTAGTATGCATCTGTTTCTACTTCCTTCGGCCATTCATCCCTTGTATAGGCTACGAATGCCAAGCTGGCTGGTCTCAACACACTAAAGTTCTCGGTTTGGATCTCTCGTGGTGCTGGTCTCGTGCTTGCATTCGATGGCGGTCTCATCCTTTTACCCATGTTGCGCAACATAATCAAGGTCATCAGACCGAGGCTTACATGGGCCTTCCCCGCCGATGAGAATATCTGGTTCCATAGACAGGTAGCTTACCAGATGCTCTTCTGGTCTGTTGTGCACACGACTGCCCACTATGTGAACTTCATCAATGTCGAGCGAACGCGTATGTCCTTTTTTATTTCGTCTAAAGTTAGTGATTTCGCACTGATACCTCCTTGCAGAAATTCGCAAGGAAACTGCCCAGGATATCCATTATCATCAGCCAGGTGGTATTACCGGGCATTTCATGCTACTCATCATGGTGCTCATCTACACAACCGCTCACAAAAAAATTCGCAACCAATGTTTCGAGGCATTCTGGTATACGCACCATCTCGCATTCTTCTTTATGCTCGGTCTCTTCACGCATGCGACGGGCTGTTTTGTACGTGACATTGCGGAGCCGGACTACATTAAGACGTTCCCGTTCTACTCGACAGAGCACTGCCTTGGTTATCTGAGCTGGAGATTCATCATTTGGCCCGCCATTATTTACTTCGGCGAACGGATGTACCGGGAGTTTAGAGCAAGACGGGCGACTCAGCTCTCGAAAGTTATAGTGCATCCGAGTGGTGCTATGGAATTGCGCATCATTAAACCTAGCTTCAAGTACACCGCTGGGCAATGGCTATTCATACAAGTCCCGGAGGTGTCTAAATTCCAGTGGCACCCGGTAATATCTTTTGTCTCACAAATTTCATGCTTGGAGCTTATTGTCCTATCTGTCTAGTTTACTATCACTTCCGCTCCGGAGGACAAATACGTATCGGTACACATTCGACAAGTTGGTGACTGGACCCATGCTCTGGGTGACCTCCTTGGCGCCGGACCATCAGTAGTTGCAGAGTTGACCAGGCAGGCGATGAAAGGTCAGGAAAAGGATGAGAAGGAGTATGGATATCGCGGTGACTATCTGGAGATTGATCCCTCAACCCGTCGTCTACCTGTTGTACGGATTGACGGTCCATATGGTGCTCCCGCTGAAGACGTTTTCAATGTCGAGGTTGCTGTTCTTGTAGGCGCCGGTATTGGTGTGACGCCGTTCGCGTCTATCCTTAAGCACATCTGGTACCGTCAGAAGCGTGGCAATCTTGGTGCTCTCTCTCGTGTTGAATTCTTCTGGGTTTGCCGCGATGCGCCATCCTTTGGTTGGTTCCAGACCTTGCTCCAGGAAGTCGAAGCAGCTCAGATGGACCGTGAGTCGCTTGTCCGCTATATTATTACGCTTCTTGTTGATCTGACATGTTCTGCAGCGAACTTCTTGCGCATCAATATCTATCTCACTCAGAAGATTGGAGAGGACATGCTTTGGAATATCGCGATTAATGACGCTGGTGCAGAGTATGATCCACTGACTCTGCTGCGTACTCGTACGATGTACGGTCGACCTGACTGGAGAACGATCTACACGAGGATCAGGTCTGCTATTGAGTCTGGCCAGTACTTGCCAGGTAGTAAAGCCCAATTAAGGACAACAGTTGGGACTTACTTCTGCGGCGTACGTCCTTGATCTTACCCGAGGAACGACATAACTCATCTTTTTAATTTATAGCCCTCCGTGCTTGGTAACGCTGTTAGAGATGCTGCCATGCTCGCGCGTTGCTCGACGGTCGATTTCACCTTTGCAAAGGAGCACTTCTAGACGAGAATCTGCTGTGGTGGATCACGAGAATCTTTATTTCTTGATTGTTTTCTTGATATTTCCCTACCTCCGAGTCTCATTTCTTGATACTGCATTCGAAGAATTCTATGTCATGTATTACTTTAGCTCGAGGCTAACAATCGTTATGCGTCTCGACGATTGAACCTCAAGCGTGTTCTTTGCTTACATAAGAAAGTATAAGCCACACGCATCTGGTATACATTGGACTTCTTTACCAGGCGTGTCCCTGTTAGTCAATACCTCAAGTCCCGGTTATTCGTTGGAGAATTGTTGAGCTCGACATCGTATATCAAGATTTTGTAAAGATGTCAGCTGCGACACCCGATCCTTCAAATCCGCTTTCGGAGGAGTCTTCGCAGCACGATCCTGCAACCCAAGAACCTGCAACTCAGAATGGCTCAGCCAACACGGACCAGCTAGTCATCGAATATCTGCGTCGCCACGGTCATAAAGATGCTGAACGCGCTCTCCGCGATGCTTTAGGCTTACCTAGCCCTCCCGCTGAAGATGAGGCCACGACATCGGAACCACCTAAACCAACGGTGTCGGACGCCGAACTTCGCAAGCATCTCGTTCCTTTCTGGCAGAAGAAAGACAAGCCAGGTGAAAATGCACTTACAGACGGGAAGGTTGCGATGCAAAGTCTTATGAGCGGTGGGGTGACGACACCGAGTGTGTCACAATTGCTCGAGTCGATCAACCCAGGAGGCGCAGATGAGATTCTTTCACTGGACCCAACGGATAGACACGAAGGTTTCAGAGATTTGGAGGTCTGGGTAGAGGGTTCTCTGGACATGTACCAGGCAAGTGAACATACTAGATCATTATTGCTGAAACCCCATTCTAAGATGCTTTCTTTTAGCCGGAATTCAGACCAATTCTGTTTCCCATCTTCTGTCATTTCTACCTTGACTTGATTCAGCTTGGTTTTCGCGATGCTGGAAAGTTTATATGTTGCACCGTACTTTTTCTCGTATTAACGTAATTCTGTTTAAAGGACTGGAATTCTTCAAAACCTTCTCTCCGTCACTTGCGCCTTACCACACCAAAACGTTACATCGTCTTTCTACGCTTCTCCTCCCATCACATGTGCAGCAAGATGAGCTCGCCCAAAGATTTCGGAATGAGAAGTACGTGCTGCGCATGAGTCGTTCAGGCTTCAACCTTTTGGTCGGTTGGTTAACAGAAGGTATTGGTGGAGAGGGAGCTGGTGTTGGAGAAGGCTTTTCCGGGGAGAAAGGAAAACGGGGTCGTGCAGCTGTAATGAGGGTCGTAAACAACCACCTGCAGTTTGACGGTCAGTCGTGCTAGTTTTAACTGCTGATTCTTGCTGATATCATGACAGTTACTTCGTCTAGCTCGACTTCGGTGCCATTATATGCCTGGGAAGAATCAACTGGATTATTATCCTCACTTATTCCACAATCGGGAGGTGGCGACAAGCGACCTCTTATTGATGCCTCTGCGTATAATTTATCAAAGGGAGACTTAAAGCTCGGCCCTCCACCAGTTGATGAAGCCCTGCAGAACGAGATAGAGCGAGGTTATCGCGAGCAGGTGTTAGCTGGAGCAGAACGCGAACTATCCGCTCAGGATGTTCAGCTTCTTCGTCCTGCTACCCCATCAGGCTTGACAGCTCCTCAGCCTTCCGACATGCCCCCCCTTCCACCTTCATTCAGGACGATAGATGTCCAACGCGAAGTTGAGCGAATTCGGGACGCACGAAAGAAAATTAAACTGGAACCATCTGCTCTGACGCCACTTGAGAAGGATAGTGCTAATCCTCAGGCCGCTGCTGCGCGAGCAAGAGCTCTCCCTAGTATCTGTTGTTATACGCTACATGACGTTGGAGATGGGTACGTTGCACAGTTCTAGCCTCTTCTCTTAACTGTACCACTTACATCATGCACAAAGGACTCCCTGTTCAACTTTTTCTCAAGATTCGTCATTGATGGCGGTTGGTTTCTCGGAGAGCTACATACGCCTTTGGAATTTAAAAGGCGAGAAACTCAGAGGCATGCGCAGTGACTTTGATCCGAGTTCTATTCGTGACCGTAAGCCTTTTTTCTACTTTATTTCTTCTTCCCTAACATCTACTGTATTCGTTAGCTTCGGGCTTAAAGAAAGCTCGGGAAAGAGAGGCAAAGACTACTCGGAAACTTATAGGGCATAGTGGTCCAGTTTATTCTCTGTCCTTTGATCCGATAGGCGGGTCTGCAGCACCTCCTCAGTATCTGCTGTCCGCCTCTGCAGATTGCACGGCAAGGCTGTGGTCTTTGGAAACCATGAGTAACGTCGCTGCATATCGTGGTCACCAAAGTCCTATTTGGGACGTGCAATGGAGTCCTTTAGGAGTCTACTTCGCCACTGGAAGTCGAGATAAAACGGCACGGTTATGGTCATCCGATCGATTATCTGCTCTACGAATCTATGCTGGTCATTTGAACGACGTCGATGTGAGTACATGGGAATTTATGGTTTATGCTGACGTAGATGCTTACGTTCTGACGTAGTGTGTTAAATTCCACCCAAACTCACTGTACCTCGCAACTGGATCCAGCGATTGGACATGTCGATTATGGGACGTTCAGAAGGGGACTGCCATGCGCGTTTTTATAGGACACCAAGGACCTATTACTGCTCTCGCGATGAGTCCGGACGGTCGTTACCTCGCAAGTGCAGGAGAAGACCTTGCTATCAATCTTTGGGACCTTGGATCTGGTCGGCGAGTGAAGAAAATGACAGGTCACACAGCATCTGTGTATTCTATGTCATTCAGCAGCGAATCTTCTTTACTTGTGTCTGGAGGTGCTGATTGGGCGGTCCGATGTTGGGATGTGAAGGGATCCGGAGGTCCAGTCTCTCGAGCTCCTCGAGAAAATGGTATCGTCAATGGTATCAACGGTGCTTTAGGCGGAAAAGACCACGCCGATGAAGATAGGATTGAAACGTAAGTTAAGCTCGTTCTCCTGTGCAGTCAGACTATTTTCTGAGCAAAGACCTCCGTTCAGTTCCGACCTCGTCGCCACTTTCCCTACGAAACGGACACCAATAATTAATGTGCATTTTACCCCACGTAACTTATGCCTTGTATCAGGCCCTTATTTGTAAAAGGACCAGCGATAGTAGTTTCGTCTGTAGTTTGCTTTGTTCATGTACCTGTGTTGTTTGAAGAAGCAGAACTAGAAGCAAGCCACGCACAGAGGAAGCAATAAATGAGTGTGTTGGTGTCGATCTTTGGTCCCGTATGCATCGTGACGGGCGCGTTCTGTCACTCACCATTGACCGCAGCCTCTCCTGAACTTCAACTGTCATCACAACATAAATACTTACTAGTAACCGCACACCGAAATATCGTACATCTTAAGTTCTTACGAACCGTCAAGTCTTGTGTCGATATTCACCCTTGCCTGGCTATGTTCAACAACATGGAGATAGATCCGAGCATTACCTCGGTGGATGAGTCGGCCCAAGAGCCCGCAACGTCGGTTCCACCTACATCTACGTTGCCTGAGGGTTTCTACCAACCACCACCAGAGATACCAGATTTTCAATGTTTGTCCTCCGGTTGGTTTAGTCCGCCGTTGCATTGAAGCTAATTTACAATTTACAGCCCCGCCACAAAAGGACCCCATTCGTGAACTATGCGCCAAAGTCCACATAAGGCGACCGGGCAGAGACTCGTGGACGTATCTAGGGAGGGCCTTTGTAACTCAGGAATTCATTGGACAATCGTCTCGTGTTGGTAGGTAGTTCATGTCTGGTCGTGTGATTTTACATACGCTAACGTTCAATATAGTCGTTCGTTCTGCTGCATCTGGCAAGCTCATGGTTATATTCTCAGAGGTAACCTTTCAAGATCAATTGATTCTACTCCGATTCATTTCTGATATTCGCTCTTCTGTTTGCGTGTAGAATTGCGACTTGCAGGCAGAGAGGCGAGGCAACTTCGTGGTGGTCTCGTGTGTTGAAGGGGCGTCGGTCGTATCCTGGTCGCTGACTGTACGTCATTTCATTCTTTCAATTGATCAGAGAACTCACACGTTGTTCCAGACTATGAACAGTGCGGACACGTTGAGGCTGCTGGCTAGCATCGAGCTTGCATGCTATAAATGCCGCCAAGCGCTCTCTGATCCCAAGATGCATTCCAAGATGCGCAGGCGAATTGAAAGAGTTATCAAGGATGACCGCCGCAGGAGGCACCGCAGAAGGAGAGATGAAGATGCCATGGTCGAGGCGTTCGGCAAGGCACAAATCAACTGAGTGCTTCATGTAGCTGCTGTTTGACATAGACGTATTCCTTGCTTTGTTTCTATATTCCGTCGATCGTCTTCTATTTAACGTCGATTCGGTGGCTTCTGACGTGCTTTCATTGTTGCTTTTCATCTTATCCTCCCCCTGCCTTGATTGTGTCGTCGGTATTACACCGGAGACTTAAAATCCCCAAACTCTGTACTCATACTTACGCTGGGAACTCGGCCCGTTGACCATGATTCCTTTGACAACCGTTTCCGCTTTTCTAGTGTTCCTTTGTTAAGTCATGTAAGATAACAGAAAGTCGTCTCGATAGATCACAGTATCCGAATGAAAGGAAGAATGCGGCGGATAGAAGGTACAATGCGGAGTGATGATGCACAAGGTAATGGCGTCTACTTGAAGAACGATTATGATAAAAAGGCGTATAAAACATACATAGCTCGTAACGTGCATGGATGACAAACTCGAAAAACCCGAAAACTGAAACAATAAAAAGATTATCAAGAAATCAATCAGATGTCTCTCAGCTGTATTCCCGATCCGCGCCCTTGATCTGGTCAAGAGCTGTATTCGGAGCTCTGCGTTCCGTGTATCGCGGAGGAAGCTCGACCACTTCCTCACCTTCATCAATGCTACCAACGTCTTCCGCATCAGTGTGGAGGATCAAACGGGGTGCACTGCGGGTAGTGCCCGCTTGGGATGCCTTTCCCGAAGATCTTGGACCTGCACCGTTAGACGAGACGGAGTATGGAGCAGATGGTCGTCGAGCGTGGCCTTGCGAATACGGATTTGAGAGACCGGAAAACGGGCTGACTGGTTCACTGTCTGATCGAGAATATGATCGCGAGTGGGATCGAGCATAGCCCGGTGTGCCCGCGTCATGAGGGGGATATACCGAAGGTGGTTCACAGGGATATGAGTTTTGTGAGGCACGCGCCGAATGGCCATCAACAGCACTTGCATCTGAGGGAAGTACGTACGGATTTGGCATGTATTCTTCCTCAGGAATTGGCATAGCTGACTGATGAAGTGGTGAATTTTGCCGAGAAGGACGGTGCAAAGCAACGGGAGGAAGGAGATCGAATGAAGAATGAGCACGTCTCATGCGGCCGCTTGATGGGATGAATGAGTTCCGCATGCGCTCAAGAAGCGATGAACGAGTACCAACGAAGGTCATCGGTGGTCTACGAGTATCCGAACCTTGGTACTTCGCGTGCTTCTGCCGGCGGAAACAAAGGAACGAGACGAAAAGGGCAACAGAAAGGAACGCGACTCCTCCTATGGTTGCGCCAGCAATCACGGCGGTATTGGAAGTCGATTTGGCTGATGAGTCCCGAACGGTTTCGGTCGCCGTAACAACCCCCGTCAGCGTCGACGTCGCTTGTGCTTTGAGCCGCGCCTGTCAGTTATACTTGATTTATATCAGACTGATTGACGCTAACCTGTCGAGCGAGGCGATGAAGCATCAATGCATGACTGGTCGCCGCTCATACCGACCGTCTTTCAGAAAAGTAACGGTCAGGTTCCCGGAACAAAACAAGCCTGGAATTTCATACCAATAAATTGGAACTGCCGCCCTGTCGACTTTTGGAATCGGTCATGATGAACACGATGGACGTTCCATTGGAAACATTTGCAATCCAATCAAAGCTCGAGGAAACTGTTGGAGGATCAAGCTCAAAGGATTGACCGAGAGGAATCAGGCCCTAGAAGGAATTAAATTGAGTGTAAAGAGAGGATGCTTAGCCAGAAGATATTCATTAGCCGTACCAAAATCCTAACAGGCTGCACCGCTCCATTGTACCTGCTGAATGTGAATGCTCTGGGTAACCATAATTGAGCCACGATCTAACCGCGTCTATTGAACGTGCGAATAATCTCACCGGCACTGCTGCAGGGCCGAGTTCGCGTCGAAGAGAAAATCCGGACTGGGCTCGGTCGTGTTGCAACTCGCACCACTTACGGATGAGCCCACGGTGAGTACGCCGGATGTACCTCCTGACTCGAATCCAGTTGAGTCGGACATTGTGAAAAGAAATTCTCGACCCGGAGGAAGAGTGAGCTGAAATGAGAATGATCCATTTCCCGAGCTCGAATCGATTGCTGAATCTGGTATGGATATGTTCTGGGGCACATTGAAGATCTAGCAAGACACGCGAACGGGTGAATGAAAGCGTGTGAAATAGGAAATGCGCCGGGCACGCTTACTGGCGTGATAAGCAATGAGAAGGGTCCGTTGCCGCCTAGATCAGAATACGAATGAACAACGTTGAACGAGGGCACGCAGCTTGAACAGGAGGAACGTACCTGACCAGGAGATGGTAAGGCTATCACAAGAGGATGGTGCCGTGAAAGAGAAATCAAAAGCGAAGACAATAGTTGGAAGGGAAAGGACCAAGAGTACCAGACACTTGAGAACAAGCATGATACGAAGAGAGCGAGAGAGATCAGGAGTTGTAGAGTCGACAAATCAGAGCGTAGTGAGATTCATGAGGACGAGGTGAAGGGCAAGAAGACAAGGCAAGAAATGAAAATTAAAAATCCATGGGTGGACGCGCACGCTGCAGTATAGTATAGTATAGTATTAATAGTAGTGTAGAAACACTCCACGACCCAACGTCACTATACTGTATGTATAGTACTGCGTGAGACCAATCATGTTCTCAGCCTGTCATTATCAACGATTAAAATCACTTTTGCCTGGATACCGCCTCGACGTACATACACATCGGCTATGCATTTCAAGAGGGATCAGTGCTAACTTCCAATCGCCGTGAGCGTCCGGCGTCCGGGACGGCAGGTGTGGGACAATCGAGCCGAACCCGGTCCCGAACCACGGACTCGGCCCGCCACCAGCCGATCAAAGCCGAACGGAGCCGTGTATTATCAATCCTCCATCGCATCTCATCTCCCAGTCCCACCCACATCTCACTCTTCTACCACATCTTGCAATCCTCGCCTGTCTATTTCCTGTACAATCATGGCTGAACCAGTGTAAGCCCTCGTTCAAGTAAACCGTGCAACTCATTCTTATCATCATTGACCGCACCCAGTGGCGACATCGGC
Source organism: Phlebopus portentosus (assembly GCA_037892935.1). Lineage (NCBI taxonomy): Eukaryota > Fungi > Basidiomycota > Agaricomycetes > Boletales > Boletinellaceae > Phlebopus > Phlebopus portentosus. Next base: position 2,541,807 of record JAYXKI010000001.1, read on the forward strand.
CTGATCGGCTTGGCCGTCATGGTGCGTCATCAACGCCGTCAACGCTGCGCGCATTGACGCGCCTGTACCCATCTAACACGTGCATATACGCAGGGACAAAACCTCATTCTTAATATGAATGACAAGGGCTTCGTTGTTGTGGCGTACAATCGTACTACCAGCAAAGTCCAGCACTTCCTCGAGAATGAGGCAAAGGGTACGATTATCCGTCCCATTGGTGCTTATATGCGTGGCAATCCTCTTATCTTTGTTATTCACAAATTCAGGGACTAAGATTCAAGGAGCTTTCTCTGTCGAAGAGCTCTGTTCGAAGCTCAAGAGGCCGAGAAAGATCATCCTCCTCGTTAAAGCCGGCTCTGCCGTTGACGACTTTATTAAACAACTTGTCCCTCATCTTGAACAAGGTGATATCATCATTGACGGCGGTAACTCTCACTATCCCGATTCAATTCGGCGAACGCACGAACTTGAATCCAAGGGCCTTCTCTTCGTTGGTTGTGGTGTCTCCGGTGGTGAGGAAGGTGCACGTTACGGACCCTCGCTCATGCCGGGTGGTTCAACGGCCGCCTGGCCTGCAATCAAGCCAATTTTCCAGGCTGCAGCTGCTCAAGTCGAGGGAGTGCCCTGCTGTGACTGGATGGGTGAGACTGGTGCTGGTCACTTCGTCAAAATGGTCCACAACGGTAATTATGCATGTTGCGTATACAGAATCTGTCCGTTAATCCAGTTCTCAAGGTATTGAGTATGGCGATATGCAGTTAATTGCGGAAGCCTATGACATCCTGAAGCGCGGTCTGGGCCTGCATGAGGATGAAATTGCATCCATTTTTGAGAAATGGAACAAAGGCGTTCTTGATTCCTTCCTTATTGAAATTACAACAAATATTCTTCGTTTCAAGGACGACGATGGACAGCCTCTTGTCGCGAAGATTCTTGACAAGGCCGGACAGAAGGGAACGGGCAAATGGACCGCCATTTCCGCTCTTGACTACGGGACTCCAGGTAAGTTGTAGAGGTTAGACTTCTTGCAAAAGGCCCTCGTTTTCATCATTGGCTAGTGACACTTATCGGAGAGGCTGTCTTCGCCCGTTGCCTTTCTTCCATAAAGGAGGAACGTTTTCGCGCGAGCAAGATCATTGCTGGTCCGCAGAAGGAGCCGTTCCGTGGTGACAAGCAACAGTTTATCGACGATCTTGAGCAAGCACTCTACGCATCCAAGATCATCTCATATGCGCAAGGTTTCATGCTCAAGAGGGAAGCTGCTAAAGAGGTTAGCCTATTCTTCCAATTGAGATGCATGGACTAAATTCACGTTTCACTCAAGCTTAAATGGAATCTTAACTATGCTGGCATTGCTCGTATTTGGCGTGGTGGCTGTATTATCAAGGTTTGTACTGTCGCTACGTTCAGGGAATTTAATATCTTTCTGACGTAAAAATAGTCCGTCTTCCTGAACGATATCACCAAGGCTTACGAGAAGACACCGGATCTCGAGTCATTGCTGTTCGATGATTTCTTCAATAGAGGCAAGTCGTTCACGATGACCGGTACATCACCTTATTGAAACGAGGGTATCATTGTCAGCGGTTCACAAGGCTCAGCCCGGCTGGCGACGTGTCGTTGCACAGGCCACTCTCTGGGGTATCCCGACTCCAGCGTTTAGCACTGCTTTGGCATTCTTTGATGGATACAGAAGTGAAATCGTGCCTGCCAATCTCATTCAAGCTCAGGTGGGCCTAGTAAATTATCTTCTTTCAACATCGACTGATGAGACTTTAGCGTGACTACTTCGGTGCGCACACCTTCAGGATTCTGCCGGGAAAGGAAAATGCGAAGCTTAAGGCGGGAGAGGATATCCGTAAGCTGTTCTTTCCTCATGGTTTGTAAGCTTTCTTACACTGTCTCAGACGTCAATTGGACCGGTCGTGGTGGAAATGTATCAGCCTCCAGCTATAATGTGTAATTACAGTGGTGGGCCATGTAGAGACTACTGCTTAGCATCAACGACCCTTGAATGGGGATGGGCAATACGCAGTTGCATGTATGCATATAAAAATAGAATAACAAGTTCACTTTCATTGTGCCGTAATCTACTCGGGATTTAGCCGAGAATCGTCCCTATCGGGGATTTCTACATCTGTCTCTTTCCACCATGTGTGGAATTTTACTCGCAATCCAGCAACAAGAAGACCTCGCAATAGACTTCGAGCCTGTATGGAAACAGCTTGAAACGGCGAACTCTGCACGTGGTGGGTCTGCTCGTTCACGAAGAGATTTTATCATACAATTTTCAGTGCATCGCTGCCATCAGGTCCAGACGCACAGGAGAGTGTTCGCTTCACTCTTTCTTCCGATAAAGGCTTTCCTCTAGATGTCCGCTTTTTTGCCAGTGAGCTAAGACTAAGGGGAGATAAACCTGTCGTCCAGCCGCATGTGGACTCAGGCAATGTATTATGCTGGAACGGAGAAGTCTGTACGCTGCACGCAAGATGAATTCATCACAAGATAACTAGTGTTTTACAGGTCTTTGAGGGCATCGAGGTAAGCGGTTGCGTGCGCATTCATCAATTTAGGGCGTTCCTCAGGCTTCCGCTTTAGATGGAAGCGTCCGAAAATGACGGAATCAAATTATTTGAGATAATCAAGCAAATAGAAAATCCGAGCCTTGAACTTCCTGCGATCTTTCAGTCGATCGAGGGCCCGTAAGTGACCCTATCCTGTTCTTTTCCAACAATGATGTGCTGATGTCTGCTTGAGTTATGCATTCTGTTTCTTTCATGTGGGTAATCGACTAGAATTTCGGCTTGTCTTTTGCTCATCTTAAGCTTCTTGGTTGAATTTCTTTTTGCAGAAAGCCTCGAAGAGGATATACTTCGGACGAGATCCGCTCGGACGTCGGTCGCTTCTAATCCATCGACCGACAAGCCAGAAACCGTATCTGATCATTACTTCTGTGTCTGCCGGCGCGAATCCGTTCTATGATCTTGAAGAGATCGATACCGTACAGTTTCATTATGCTGATCTGAACGATTGGAGTCTTGGTGTAAGTCTGAATTTGAAAAGGATTTTATTGTGCTAAAGATTTTTTTCGGTAATTCTAGATAGGCAGCGAAGTTCTGCAGACGCTCGATCGCAGCCACAATCCCGGTCAGACAACGGACTTTGTAAGACGCTGCTGTGTTCAATATGCTGAAATGCTGAGCAAAGTGCGTAGAGTATGCCAGCAAGAGTAAACAATGTTATCACAAAAACATCTCCCCTTGTCAGTTCTCTGACAGATATACCACCTACGTTACTGCATGTGGTAGACAACTTGCTCGACCAACTTGGTCGCAGTGTCAGATTGATGGTGCAAGATATCCCGTATCATGCGTACGTTGTTTGCCCTCAGATCGATCACTATACCTGACCTCACAAACCTTCAGGGAGAAAGGGCAAGCCCGAGTTGCAGTGTTGTTTTCTGGAGGGATTGACTCCACAATTTTAGCATACCTTGCTGACAGGTAGTGTTCGTATGGCATATTTGGCATGATTTTATCTGATAAGAATTGTTATAGGCATCTTCCTCCTGATGAGCCCATAGACCTACTGAACGTAGCCTTCGAGAATCCTCGAAAGATACAGATCAGGTCGGACAGTACTGAAGACGTCAAGAAGAAAAGAAAATCTGCGCGGAGCAGGACACCAGATTCAGTGTCCGTGCTAGCCAATGTCAGCTTTGACCCTTATCTTGTACCAGATCGCGTTACTGGCCTCGAGGAGCTGGACGAACTTCAGACAGTCTGCTCTCACCGACACTGGAACCTTGTAAGCATCTAATCTATTCGGGAATCCATCTCTGTTGACTAGTCAAAGCAAGGTTGAAGTAGATGTAACATTTGAGGTTAGCTTTCTCGAATCTCCAGGCTCCAATTTACTTTTGACGAGAGATATTAGGAGACAACAAATTATCGACCAATCGTTGAAAATGTTATGCATCCCTGCAAAACGGTAATGGATCTGGTAGATTAATTCCGTAAATTGGAAGGTAATCTGGAAGCTGATGACTTGAAAGAGTCTGGGCCTTGCACTTTATTTTGCGTCCAGAGGCATTGGTCACATTAAAACAGAAGATTCTCAGAAAATCCCCTATGCTAGCACGGCTCGAGTATTGGTAGGGTTGTCACGAATCTCTGCATCTTGATTCTGTGCTTATATACGATCAGCTTAACGGACTTGGAGCGGATGAGCTCCTCGGAGGTTATGGGCGACATAGAACCGTTTATAATTCAGGCGGTTGGCCAGCTCTCGTTGAAGAGGTCCGAGATACTTTGCACACTTGGTGGATTAATGTCTGAAACGGATTCCACTTACAGCTTCAGCTAGAGATTGATCGGATACCGGCTCGTAACCTGGGGCGAGACGATCGTATAATCTCATCGCACGGCAAAGAAGCGCGGCATCCGTTCCTCTCCTTGTCCGTCGTCAACTATCTTGCAAAACTCCCGGTTCATTATAAACTGGATCCTCGCATGCCACTTGGGCTTGGGGACAAGACGCTTCTTCGGCTTGCAGCGAGAAAGGTCGGACTTGAGCTAGCAAGTTCGCGGAAGAAGAGGGCAATGCAATTTGGTAGCCACTCGGCACGCATGGAATCAGGAGGGTCCGAGAGGAGAGGCGACCTGATTCTGAGCTAGCGTATCGCATCCGTAGTCCCGCTGTTGGCTGCAGACAAGCAGATGTTTAGGTCACGGTCTAATCCGCCCATGCTATTGGCTGAAGACTTGCCACACTCTTAGAGAGTGTAGTTACTGAGCCCAATAGGAGCTAGCGGACAAGCTAAGCCATCTAGTCATCCCAATAATATAGAAATAAATAGAAAATTAGATTTTGGTTACAAAGGAAAATACTGTTGTCGAGCAATTTATAACGTTGTGGTAAGATCGACATCGGATGTCGATCACTTGGAAAGCACTTGGACCTGATTGGTTGAAGATCCATCGGCCGATCGACGTCGTCAACTCAAATATTTCTGTTTGACGAACTGCTTAGTCTTCGACCTCCCGTCAGTTCCGTGCAGCTGGCCAGCCGTCGCGAGCAATGGCATTCTCGTCGACCGCCGTCGTAGGGCGCGCGAGTCTACGAGCTCATGCAAGATCACTAGCAACCCATGCCCCACTCCTCGAAAAGGACTGTACCACAATTACACCTCCTTATGCTCGTTTGCAGGACAATCTCAAGCGGGTTCGCGCGATCCTAGACGATAGACCGTTGACTCTGGCGCAGAAGATTTTCTACAGTCATATTCACGAGCCGGAGAAGACCCTAGCTGGGAAGAAAAACATTCGTGGAGAATATCTGCAGCTTCGACCCCAGCGTGTAGCTATGCAGGATGCTTCCGCCCAGTAAGTAATCATTGGCCTCCTCGAAAAATTCAGCTGAACTGAGATGAACTTATTTGAAGGATGGCGATGTGAGTCGATTTTCAGGTCTAAGACGAATATCGGTCCTCATGTACTTCTTAGATTACAATTTATGAGCGCGGGTCTACCGACCTGTGCTGTTCCAACTAGTATCCATTGTGACCATCTAATACAAGCTTCTGAAGGTGCAGAGGCGGACCTCAAAGTGCGTTGCTTGTATCCTAGATTCCAATTGGCCAATCTCATGATATGAAATACAGCGCTCAATAATATCAAACAAAGAGGTCTTCGATTTCTTAGAAAGTGCTGCGAAGAAATACGGTATTATTCATCACGACCTTGTCGTAGGTTATCTGGATTATAACTTTCTTTCTTTCAGGTATCGAGTTTTGGGGTCCTGGCTCTGGGATCATACATCAGATCGTATTAGAGAATTATGCTGCACCAGGAATGCTCATGTATGTCTGTTTCAGTTACAATGACTTCGAGTGCTAATGTTTAATACTGCAAGGCTGGGAACAGGTATAATTTTCTGCTTTGCATTTAGGCAGATGGATAGCTACAAGCTTTCTTTTCTCAGACTCGCATACACCTAATGCAGGAGGCCTCGGATTGATAGCTATTGGCGTTGGAGGCGCGGACGCGGTGGACGCGATGACAGGAACTTCCTGGGAGCTCAAGGCACCGCATATAGTTGGTCTGTTACTTCGTTTCAGCCTGCACTATTTGATTCGTCTGATATCCTGACAGGCATTCATCTTACCGGACAGATGAACGGGTGGACGACAACTAAGGATCTCATTCTAAATATTGCTGGACGCCTGACTGTCCGAGTAAATGCCATCCTCTTTTTTTGAATTACTGAGCCCGTCTTCATTACACCAGCATAGGGCGGTACAGGACGCATTCTGGAATATTTTGGGCCTGGTGTCTTCAACCAGTCGTGCACAGGTAGGTTGGTTGAAAGCGCTATTTTATCCCGCTTTTAAAACAGAGCTACGTTTTTGTAAGGTCTCGCGACGATTGCAAATATGGGTGCAGAAGGTACGTTGGGAATTATTCATATATAAAGAGCGACGATTGTACTGAAATGCGAAGTTGGCGCGACTTCTTCGACCTTTCTGTATACACCAAGCATGAGGTCCTACTTACGAGCGACTGGACGATCTGCTGTTGCCAAAGCTGCTGACGAGGCTGCTTCTCAGGGCTTCTTGAGCGCCGACGAAGGGGCTGAATATGACGAAGTGATTGAGATTGTACGTATTTTCAGTGCGGCCCCCAAGTAACATCCCGTATTGAATCGCACGTGCGACAGAATCTTTCGGAACTTGAGCCGACTATTAACGGTCCCTTCACGCCTGACTTAGCGACACCTCTGTCGAAGTTCGGTGGTTTCGTGAAACAGGAAGGTTGGAAGGACGAAATATCTGCTAGCCTTATCGGATCGTGTACGAACAGCTCCTATGAGGATATGGTATGCTTCATCTTCTCTCTTTTCCTCGTAATGCATGCTCAAAGCTCTGTTCAAGACACGTGTATCAGACCTCGCTCGTCAAGCAAAGGATGCAGACTTGAAAGTGAAGGTACCATTTCTCTGCACACCGGGCTCCGAGCAAATTAGAGCGACTATGGAGAGGGACAACATTACGTCTTCACTTGAAGAAGTTGGAGCCACTGTTCTAGCAAATGCTTGCGGTCCTTGCATCGGCCAATGGAAACGTAACGATAAAAAGGGCGAAGAAAATGGTATTTCTGTCTGATTAAGAAGGCTATCGCCTGTACTCATTGTTATACATAGCTATCCTGACATCTTTTAACCGGAATTTCCGTTCTCGCAACGATGGTAACAAAGATACTATGAACTTCCTTGCTTCACCTACTATTGTTACCGCTATGGCATTCTCGGGGAAGCTGTCTTTCAATCCCATGACTGATCCTATAGAGCTTCCGTCCGGCGAGTTATTCAAGTTCAGGCCTCCTCAGGGTCTGGATCTACCTTCTGAAGGGTTTACACCCGGGGATCTTTCCCTATATCCGCGACCAAATCCGGACCCTCAACCCGACACTGAGATAGCTATTTCGCCGACATCTACTCGACTAGAGATTCTCAAGCCTTTTGAGAGTCACTTCGGACCTCAGAATCCACGAGGTCTCGAGCTGCCTTCACTGAAAGTGCTCATGCGGGTTCGAGGAAAGTGCACAACAGACCATATATCCGCCGCTGTATGTATCTTCATGTTTATGAACAATGCCAGAAGTTTGAGTCTGACTTCATCTGCCAGGGGCCCTGGCTCAAGTACAAGGGTCACCTAACCAACATCTCGGAGAATCTCTGTAAGTAAAGTCGAAAGTTCAGGTTTGATCTTTGCTAATTAATTCCAATGTAGTGATAACGGTGGGTTTGATAACGTGACCGTAGAGACCGTCGTATTCATCGTTCTTCCACAAAGGCCGCAAATGATGAAGGCGGTGATGTTAATGTGGCATTTGACCACGATCATGGTCCAGGCGAGTCGTTGACTGACACAATTCCGAACGTTGCCAAGCGACTACGGGATCGTAGTCAACCTTGGGCTTTAGTTGTAGACGAGAACTACGGTGAAGGTAGTGCACGAGAACATGCTGCGTTACAGCCCCGGTTCTATGGTATGTTCATTTAGTTTATTCACGTTCGAATTCGGCCAAACTCGGGAAATCTTAGGATGTGCTTTGATCGTTGCCCGATCATTCGCCAGAATCCACGAGACAAACCTCAAAGTAAGCCCCACGTCGTCACGAACAAGCCGCATGACAGCTATCTCACGATATTGCCATCCTGCAGAAACAAGGCATTCTGCCTCTTTGGTTCGTCGAGAGCAGCGATTACCCTCGGATTAGGTCCGGCGACGTTGTCGAGACTATCGGATTGGAGAATCTTCTGAACGGTGGCTTAACTTCAACCATTCGTTTGAAAGTCACAAAACGAGATGGACAAACGTTTGAGATCCCCACGAGACACACAATGTCTAGTGATCAGCTTAAGTGGTTGAGAGCTGGATCTGCGCTGAACTACATTCGCTCACAGCTTTAAGGTTTGGCAGTTATATAGACATTGTGTGGATACCTCGATCTGTAGACTTTGGATAGCATTAACGGAAAAAAAAAAGATATTTTTACTATCGTCAGTTCCAGTGTACTGTCATCCAATATAATGCAATGAAAGCAAGGTAACAGATATCCGCTCAGGAGGTCGCCACTTCTGCATTAATTGCTGATCCACCTTCGCTGTCCTCCATGCCGAGGCGTTTACGCTTTCGCACCCTTTTTCTGGTCCGCTTAGACGTTGTTTGCGATGTGGGCCGACTGTCCATCCCCTCTTGCTGCTGAGCATCACCATCACCATCATCGTCATCGTTCTCATGCTTCCTTTTCGAGCCAACGGACTGAGCCTGTTCCTGATGTTTTCTTGACTGTGTTTGCCTGTTGTTCTCTTTCGGTTTCTTCTTCTTTACGCTCAGCGGATTCGGAGCTTTAGGGCCTTGTTTCTTCTTTATCGGCGACGCATCTGTGTTCGTCGCGTAAGACTTTTCGAGCGTCGAAGCGATGTTACTCGACTCTGCTTCAGAGGGCTTCATACGCCCAATCTCCATCTAGTAGTCTGGTGAGCATTGTAGCCTGGGAACCAAGTAGAGTTACGCACCATAGATTTCACCCTTTCCGTTGCTTCACTAGCTGGTTCAAGGACTATTACGCTTCGTTTTATGTGCACCAGCGGAACGCCCGGAACCTGGCGCGCATATTGTCTTATTGAAGACGACTGAGCGGAGAGGACATAGCGGTGCTTATTCGTTTGACCTAGGTAAAATAGAGATGAATAGGGAAAACCAAAGGTGTTGGCATAGGATTGCCATGCCTACAACTTCCTTCAAACAGTCCACTTCCGGTATTGCCTCCCTATGATTACACCTTCTTCTCTCAAACGTCTTTGCTAGGTCGACAGCAGGTTGAGCAGTGCGCCCTGCAAGGTAAAGTCGATGGACGCAGCATTGTGTGATCACTTTTAGAATTGAGCAGAATGAGTGTCCAATGTTTCCAGAAGCAATGAGTGACGCACTAGGTTTTACCGTTCCTTGTAAGACGACTGTCAGCTGCTTCGCAAGGTCGATCTTTGACGATACTGCCTCTAAACACATCTCAGAATCGACTTTGAATTGAATTACAACATAGGGCCACGCGATATGAAACCGAACGAAGGTCAGTTCATGTCTTTATTCCGTCTTCAGACAAATAGATATGAAGATAAGTGTATATTCTTACCTAGTACCTGGTAAGGCTGTCGAAAACCGAAGCTCATGCAGTATACATGCATAAGCTTCCGATATGCTTTGGCGCGTTTCTGCCGCATTTCAGATTGTGGTGGTTGATAAAGAGCGAAGAATGTATGGCGGAAGAGCGGGCCGGGCGAAGCCGGCAAGTCGGTCGGCAAGATCACCCGTGCACTACTTGAACTTTACCAACGTGGTAGGATGAATATCAATCCTCTGGTTTTTTATCGGCCAACCATATTGTTCCGCTTCGATGGGCTACTGTATATAAGCCATCGAATGCGCTTACCATGACTCTGAAGGTCTATCAAGGTCCTCTGTTTTGATTCAATGTCCGTAGGACGTCAAACAGTCGTGCTCAGCTCCGGCTGGAAATGGAAGGAGCGAGACAACAAGCTTGCCAATGTCCTTGAAGAATTGTCCTCGGAAGGTTGGAGGCCGGTCCATTCTGGAGTTCCTTCCGAAATACACGTCGAACTTATGCACGCAAACCTCATTCCTCACCCTTTCGAGGGGTTCAATGAGCATAAAGTTCAATGTAGGTAATCTTCATATCTTACACCATCTGCTGATTGTCTAATTATCGTATTCAAGGGGTCGGAGAGCGAGAATGGATGTATATGACTACACTAGCATTTGATAAGCCTTCGTCGATCGAATTCGCAGAACTCGAGTTCGAAGGCTTGGATACCTTCTGCTCCGTTTATCTTGTGAGCTATTTAATCCACACTCACACCAGTAACCTCGCTCATATTGTCAAGGACGGAGAATTGCTCTTGGAGACAGATAACCAGTTCCGGACTTACCAGGTTAGTCTGTGCTCCTGTGTCCCTAAGCTATTTCACCGCTCATAACAATTGCTTGATGTCAAGGTTCAACTGAATCCAGCGAATTTGAGAAGCGAAAGCTCCCTTCTCCTACATTTTAAATGCGCAAAGGACATCGCACTTTCGGAAGAGGCAAAATATGGTCGTGTTCGTGCCGGTTCTTGTAACCTCGGGCATCCCAGCCGTGTTTACGTTAGGAAGGCACAATACGATTGGAGGTATGCTTGTACTGGGACTTATTCTGAATGAGGGCTTATTTCTTCACTTCATTAGATGGGACTGGGTAGGTGGTCCTTTCTCCACACTATCTTTTTTATTTATTTATTTGCCATTATACAGGGTCCGGAACTATTTACTGCTGGGCCCTACAGGCCGATCAGTCTCCTCACATACACTGCAAGGATATCAGACTTAAATTCTCAAGCGGTCGTCTCTGCAAGTCTGTTGTCTTCTTTAGCTGTTGAGCTGGCACTGCGCGGAAACGTTAAGTCCGTGGCAGATGTCACTGTTGCTCTGCGCACTCGATCAGGCCGAATAGTAAAGGAGCGGACCATCAACGGACGTCAGTTATTTCCAGGACCGAATGCGTGTACGGAGCTTGTGTCTTGGTCGTTCGGAAAGAGCGAGGTGCAACTCTGGTGGCCGACCGGCTACGGTACGCAAGAGCTGTATGAAGTGGAAGTCACCCTTCTCGGTGAAGTATGTGACCAGGATCTCCACGTTACAATAGATTAACAGTACTTTTTGCACAAGAATTCTTCCATTCTAGACAGGCTGACCAAGAAAGTTGGGTTCCGCCGGGTACGCTTGATACAAGAACCTCTTACTCGTGCGGATAAGTATGGCAAGGGCACGACCTTTCTGCTCGAGATCAATAATGTTCGTATGTTCATTGGCGGTAAGTAGGATGAGAAGCTTTACGTTGAATAAGAAAATGATCCGTGCTTATATGCGCAGGCTCGAATTGGGTTCCCGGAGATGCATTTCTGACCACAGTGACGCCGGAGCGATATGGAGCGTGGCTTCAGTTGGTGAAAGATGGCAATCAAAATATGGTGCGTCTTTGGGGAGGTGGAGTCTATGAACCGGACATCTTTTACGAGATCTGCGATGGTAGGCCACCGGTTACGATCTCGCTCGTGGTTAATGCTGACCTGACAAACGATAGAACTGGGACTTCTAGTCTGGCAGGACTTCCAGTTTGCATGCGGAATATATCCAGGGCACGAAGGCTTCGTCGCAAACGTGGAGATGGAAGCTGAAGATAATGTTCGTCGTCTTCGCCATCATCCGTGTATGGCCCTCTTCTGCGGAAACAATGAAGGTAAAAAGGGCTCAACTGACCTGCTTCAAAAGCTGAACTTTACGCAGATTATCAGCAAATCCTACAGTGGGGTGGTATGTCTTCACAAAGTCTTCAAGACTCTAGAATCGTGCTTAGGATATTTACTCCAGTGAAAACCGACTTCCCGGCACGCAAGATTTATGAGGAAGTTTTGCCGAAGGTGGTCAGTGGTTTTACCAAATATGAGATTCCATACCATCGAGGTTCTCCGTATGGTGGAAAGGGTTGGGATACCGCCGACCCCACTGTTGGTGATGTGCATCAATGGAATGTCTGGGCTGGGACAAGCGTCTATCATGATTATGATATTTTAGGCGGACGATTTGTTAGGTATGTGTCAGTCTCCTGACTTGCTACCCCCCTCTTGAAAATGGTCACAAGTGAATTCGGTATGCCTTCGATGCCTGACATGAGAACAGTAAATTACTGGTTGCGTGATGCACCCGAGTCTGAAAGATACGCGCAATCGAAGATCATGGCCCAACACGACAAAGCGGGTAGTCACGAACGGCGTTTTGCTTTCTGCTTGGGCGATAATTTCAGATATACGTCGGAGTTAGAAACGTGAGTCGGTAGATACAAAGCTCTTCTCGTAAGATGCTCATTTCATTATTTCTCAAGACATGTATACAACACACAGATGCTTCAGTCGGATGCTATGGGCTATGCTTATCGCATGTGGCGACGAGAATGGAGGGGGCCCGGCAAAGAATATGTGAGTAGGCTGATGACATACGAGATGGTGAAGATTTAATCCCCATGCCAGGCTTCCGGTGCAATAGTCTGGCAAATCAATGACTCTTGGCCAGTTACTTCGTGGGCTATCGTAGACTACTTCGTGAGTGTATTGAGACACCATTATACAATATGACTGCTCATTGACTTACTGTATATGAACAGAAGCGGCCGAAACCTGCATATTATGCCATTGCTCGTGAGTTGAAGCAATGCAGCGTAGGGATCTTCCGTGAAGTAAGCTTTGACATTTCATCTCGTTTTGTTTTCAAGTTTGACACCTTCCTCCCAGGTCAAGAAGAGTAGGGAATGTGATCGACCACGACAATTTTACGATTTCAATACATTTCCATGTGTTTCTGCAACCGTCGAAATCTGGGCCACGAATTCGGCACTTTCGGAACGCGACGCCGTTCTCCAGCTTTCTTTTGTAGATCTGGAGGGTGATTGGCAAACGACAGAGACTCGGAAGGTCACACTTGCTCCGAATCAAACCACCGAGATACTATCCATGAACATTCCAGAACCACCTTTTGAAAAGGTGTCACCTTTTTCGGCGGATTTGATCCAGTGGCAGCCAAAACGCACACGAACACATACAGTCGTTGTTGGCGCTAAACTTTTGGATGCCCAAAGCGGGGAGGTCCTTTCTCGCGCCGCGGATTGGCCTCAGCCTTATCGGTACTACTCTCCTCCTGACCCTGTCCTGGATATCATTGTACAGGGCGAAATGATTACTGTAAGTACTCAGAGACCGGTCAAAGGACTCGTCTTTAGCGTGCGAGAGGAAGAGAATGTCAGATGGTCGGACAACGGAGTCGATGTTATGCCCGGGGACTCGCAAATGATCAAGGCTACAGGTTTGCGTGGAAAGAAGTTGTATATTGCTCACTTAGGGAAGGAAAGGGCGCGGGAGATTTGACTCACAACTTCCAGGGATACATTTTTTAGCACGAGTCAAGTACGCAATAGTTGTACATGAACAAATAATCAGAAATTGCTGCGACTGTTCGTTCTTATAGTGTTCCTGCACAAAACAATGTTATGGCAGGATCATCTTGATACTGCAAGTGGGGCTTCTCTAGCCAAGTAATACAGTCCAACGAACGGTGAATGTAGTCAACCAATCTCTCGGGCAGTTCCGACCCAAAACTTGCGCCGCACAATTCCCATAAGTTGATTAGTTGTATCGCAACGAGGACACAAGAACAGAGATTATATAGGTGCGTAAACGAGAAAATTGATCGTATGCTGTTCCCGCGGATGCCTCCAGCAGGTAGATGAAGAAACGACAACGATGTCATTCTACCCAGGGAATGAGGCTCGATGAAAGTAGAACGTAACTTTCCCAAGCCAACTGGCCGGGATCAAGATACAAAGAGAGAGCTCGGACGAAGGGTCTGTTCCGAAGTATGCGAGGCACATCAATCATGAAATCATTATAGCTCCAAAGTCGACAAGTATTAAGAAATTTTGACCAAATGCACAAGAGGACAACGAATCGTTCTTCTATAAACAAAAATGCTAGGAATGATATCTGTGCGTAATTATGATTGTAGTAAACGTCAGCGTGCGGTGATTGAAGTCTGTATGTACGCGAGTTCTCGACCGAGATTTTGAAGGGAGAAGGTTGATGATGGTTCCTTGTGAGATTTCAACGTAGACAAAGCCTTTTCAGCAATGCTGATTGCAAGAATTGGCATACCAGCAAGCTGCGCGACCTTCAGCCCTTGGGAATTACGATTCACACCAGGTCTCATCCGGTGTGAGTATGTGAAATGCCCATCCTAAAGACACCTCAACAATACTGGTGCTAGTCAAAAATTAGCTATGCTTACCTCTAACTCGTCTATGTCAGTACAATAAAATTCAAGGTCCGGGAATAAATCACTATTTTGAGAGGTTTCCGAAAACCCGAGCATGTCGACAAGCTCATGAAAATGAGTTGCGAAGAGTGTCCGGCTTCTGTTGACAAAGTACAAGTGGTGAACTGTTGCGAAAGCGATGGCGAGTCCGTCTTGAACGGTTGTTCCTCGACCTACTTCGTCCATGATCACCTTCAAAGATGGTGAGTTATGATAGTAACGTAGCATCTGCGGTACTAACCAGGCTTCTCTCAGTGGCATTCTTGAGAATCTCGGCACTCTCAAGCATTTCTACCATGAAAGTGCTGCGATCTCTGAAAAGATCATCCTTAGCTCCGACCCTCGAGAAAACTTTATCGACAAGGCCGATGTGAGCAGTGTCAGCAGGTACAAAAGAGCCAGTTTGAGCAAGGATAGCAATTAGAGCAGCTTGGCGAAGGTAGGTCGATTTTCCACCCATGTTGGGACCTGTGACAATGTGCAACCGAGAACGGTCTGACATCGACACAGTGTTCGGTGTGAACATCCTACCTGTTTGAAGAAGGCCTAGCTCGACCGTAGGATGCCTTCCGTTCTGGATATAGAAGGTAGAACTGGCCAGACGTCAGAATGAGTTGTGGCCGGATGGTCCTTATCTGCCTTACCTCTCACTGATGGTAGGGCGAACGAAGTTCATTTCAGAAGCAAGACTGGCGAAGGCAGATGTCACATCCAATTCGTCGAGTATACGCGCATTCTTTCGTATGGCACTCGTTTCGAGATTAGTCTGGAACACCACATTAGAACGGATATCTGCTCTCTTAACCACGGGCGAACCTCGTGACGCAGTGATAGGAATGCATCTCTTTCTTCACTGTATATGCTTGAAACGGTTTCGAGTATCGCGTTCCCCAATGTGAACCATTCCTGTGTGAAGACAACATCAGAAGTAAATTATATCACGGGAAACAGTGAACCCACTTGATTAAAATAAGTTTTCGTAGATCTACTCTCGGCGAGTTGGACAAAATGTCGGGACTTATCTAGTCGTTCCGCATCTCTTCGTGGTTTCGCTAGGTGAACATGCAAGCCGTGGCTAGGGCTGTGACGCAGAGTCAGGGAAGGAGCGTCTGGAGAGCAACGTGAGTCTATGAACTATTGATGTCATGGAAAATGAACGCACCGTATTGTTCTTGGTACTTCTTCTGCAAGTTTTCTCGTTCGTCTTGAAGCTGATAAAAGCCTTCATGAAGCAGGGCTAGTCGCTCAGAAAATCTGCGGTATTTTGTTAGACATTATAAACCTAGAACATTGCTCTTCTTAACTGAGGTTTGATCGTCCATCTCAAATCGGTACCAGGCAATGAGAGAAATTTCGGTCCATCTGAAGAAAGGGGGCCCGGTACAAGCAACTCTTTGTCTTCACTTTCGTCACTTGCATTTTCTTCCTTCTCAATCTCGCCGGGATCTATAGCCGATTCGATTTGCTCAGCGAGACCGGAAAGATCAGTCATCCTATTCATAAGATGATCTAGACTGCGCCAGTCATCAGGCGAATAGTTGCCTTCGCTCTCGCTCTTCTCGCATTCTTTTTCTAATATCACCCTGTTTTGGATTGCTTTCCAAGTGCCTATCGTATTACGGATGGAAACCAGGTCGTCTACTCCTCCCTTTCCAAGAAGGAACCTCTGCGAGATCCTCATGGCATCTTCAGCTCCCTTCAAGAGTTCAATGAGGTCCGTTCGCAAGGTTGGTCGTGTGAGATAGAGATTCACAAGTGACTGGCGGGCCAGGATTTCGTCCAAGGATGTGCTGGGAGAACCTGGGTCGGATATAAAATAAGCTAAGGCCATGTGTGTTAAAGAGGGCGCTCACATAACCAGCGCGCAAGAAGACGCGCTCCACTGCTCGTAACTGTTCGCCTGATGGAGCTCATAAGACTTCCGGAGGTACCACCTTCTCGGATGCTCTCGCGAATCTCCAAGGCCTTCAGGGTATGTGCATCTATCTGCATGCGCTGGGCCTTGTCTTCACGGAGTGGTCGCAGGGAATGTGGCGCGTGTTCGAGCAAGTTTGCTTGGAGAAAGCTGTTGAGCACTGCAATAGCGGCAGTCTCAGCGGAGGAGAAAACGGAAAAAGAATTATTC
This sequence comes from Phlebopus portentosus, assembly GCA_037892935.1. NCBI lineage: Eukaryota > Fungi > Basidiomycota > Agaricomycetes > Boletales > Boletinellaceae > Phlebopus > Phlebopus portentosus. The sequence continues at coordinate 2,558,410 of JAYXKI010000001.1, forward strand.
AGGTCAACGATATCATCGACAATTTCATTTGTAGGAGTAATGACATCCTCTAAACTCCCTGTTGTCCTATCAGAGAAGGAGACAAGACAGTTTGAATCCGACAGTATACTCCGGATCGGATCTGCCAGATCGGATTCGAAAGCCGTATCAAGGACGACTTCGCGAGGTGATATGCGCGCAATATGATCCTTTAAAGTATCTAAAGAAGTGCTTCGCGTATAGAACTCGCCGGTTGAGACGTCAATCCATGCCATCCCGACGTCATGCTGTGACGCTTTATCATCTCTTGCGATAGCAAGCAGAAAATTATTCTCATATGGATTGAGAAACGGTTCGTCGATTAATGTTCCCGGAGTGAGAATCCGGACGACGCGTCTCTCAAATGAAGCTTTGGTATTGAGATCATCGTTGGCATCCCGCGGTTTGCGAAACTCCTCGCACATTGCAACAGAGCGATTATATTGCTGGACGAGTATTTTCAAATACTTGTCCAGATGCATCAATGGAAATCCACACATCCATATGCGTTGGCCGCCCCAAGTTCTCTGAGTGAGCTTAATCGAGAGCAACCGTGACACCTCTTGCGCTTGATCAAAGTATGACTGTATGGACAGTTTGTGAGTTCCATCGAGTAAAGTGCACTGAATGACGGTACCTCATAGAATTGACCAACGCGAGTAAGAAGAATGCAATGAGGAAATTTAGACAAGTTCTCTAATATCTCCCTGGCGAGTACGTTTTGCGGCGGACGGCGGCCGTCTTGAAAACGGCCACATTTGGTTTAAAACTTTGAATATCAAAATAATCGAATGATAGGCGGTACCTTGCATAATGACTGAAGACTGGACATGTAGAACCGGAGCATCGACCGTTCCATCTCCAAGAGAAGTATCCGAAGAGCGTGTCTTCCTTTTCCGCTTCTTAGCGACGGGCTTTTCGCGTTCAGCATCAGAGGAAGGCGCTGAAGAACTTTCCGGAAGAAGCCGAGCGTTCTGTTCGTTTGAGTCTGCTAATCACGAAGACAAATTATCGCCGGTGTAGGGTGCAAGAAATCAGTAATCAGTAGCATGGTTTGATATTCTGCTTACTTACCGTTCACATCTTTTTCACGTTTGTTATGTGAGGGCGTTCCTAAACCACCATCCCAAGATGGAAGAGGTTCCGCGGAGGTTCCATTTATCAAGACTAGCCTTTCCGGAAGAGCTGAATACTCCTTCACAGTCTTCAGTTTCTTCGTGGAACGGCTTCGTTTTCTGGAGATAAGTCGACCTGCTGAATCTTGCTCTGGGTCTTTAGAACTTGAACTGAAACGTGCTCGACAGGGAAAACGCCTTGAAGATGGCGCGAAAAAAAAGGTCCAGCTCAGAGATGTGCGCAGAACTTTGCGAGACGATGAATAGATCATCTCATTATTGACCTCTTTGACGAAGAACTGGAGTAGAGGTGACGGCACACGGAGTGCATATTAATACTAGGTAGTGGGATGAGGCGTGAGTAATAACTTCCCGAATAATCCAAGTGGGCAGAGAGCGAACAGCAACCGACTTGTGCGACGTTTTCGCATTTGCTTCCTGCCGCCTTCATCTTAACCCACTCAAAGCGCAGTCTCATCATGTCCTACGCAAGACGCAGAGGCAACAAGGTTAAAAAGGGTGTCCAATTCACCGTTATGGTCGTTGGTTCGTCTTTTGTCGCGTCTCAACGGCTATTGTTTTCATTGATTTTTCCTTCCTTCTTGGCGACGCGTCTCCAGGTGCCTCGGGTACTGGTCGTACAACGTTCGTCAACACCCTTTGCGAGTCGGAGGTCCTTGCGCACAAGGTCTCCGACAACGCAGAAACAGCGCACATCGAGGAAGGCATTCGCATCAAGCCAGTCAACGTCGGTACGTCTTGTTCGGGTCGTGAGGTTTGCGGGCGCAGCTGATGCGAATTGCGTTCTCAGAGCTTGAGGAAGATGGTGTGCGCATCGCTTTGACGATCGTCGACACACCAGGCTTCGGAGATAACATCGACAATGAGTTTGCGTAAGTGCAGCTTGCAACTATGTCGACGAAAACCCATTGAGACGCGTTCTTCCGATGCAGTTTCCAAGAGATTGTCGGCTACCTCGAGCGCCAATATGATGACATCCTTGCGGAGGAGTCCAGGATTAGGCGTAATCCGCGATTCAGGGACAATCGTGTCCATGCACTTCTTTACTTTATTCCTCCCACTGGTCATGCGTAGGTCTTTTGAAAACATGCTGACGGTTATATGATTGGGAACACTTGTCTTCCAGCCTCCGCGAGATGGATATTGAGCTGATGCGCCGTCTTTCTCCTCGCGTCAACGTCATTCCTGTTATCGGAAAGGCCGATTCGCTAACCCCGAGTGAGCTCAAGGGTTTCAAGAAACGGGTGAGTCTGGACTTTTAAATAACACTCTTCACTGTTCTTAGCCTTCTGCAGATTATGGAAGACATTGAATATTATGACATCCCCGTTTACAACTTCCCGTATGATGTTGAAGAGGATGATGAGGAGACTATTGAGGACAACTCTGAGCTTCGCTCCCTTCTGCCTTTCGCTATTATTGGTTCTGAGGTCGAGACCGAGGCCGGTATCCGCGCTCGGGTCTATCCTTGGGGAACAGCGGAGGTTGACAATCCGAAGCACTCCGACTTCAGCAAACTCCGCAGTGCTTTGCTGAAGTAAGTATACTTGCATCCCGTACATCAGTTTGTAACTAATTCCGCTTTTAGTACACATCTTACGGATCTGAAGTCTCTGACTCACGATGTCCTCTATGTAAGCACGGTCGCTGTATTCTAGTCTGATCGCGCGCTCACAGTGATGGATGCCTAGGAAACGTACCGTACTGAGAAGCTGTCGCGCACGGTGCACTCAGACTCACAGTACGTACCTTCCTTTTGTCCGGAACATGTAAAGCTTATGTTTTTCCTTCACAGCGATTCTTCTATCTTGCCCGAGGATTTGGCTTCTCAGAGCGTCAGACTCAAGGAAGAACAGCTTCGCAGGGAAGAAGAGAAAGTCCGTGACCTTTTTTGGACAGCCTTTGAACCGAACTGACCCATGTCCTTGTAATAGCTGCGTGAGATCGAGATGAAGGTCCAGCGCGAAATCAACGAAAAGCGCCAGGAGCTGCTGGCAAAAGAGGAGTCTCTCAGGTACTTGCGTTTGCTGCTAGCGAAATGTAGTGTTTCTAACGACGTCGAACCCCGCAGGAACCTCGAGAGTCGTCTCGCCGCTCAGGGATCTCAAGGGGAGTTCTGAGCGGTACAGTGGTCAAATCCATTTCTCTCTTTGGTGCTTTTCTTGTTCGGGACCATAACGAATGGATCCCACCGAGAGTCGCTCGTTCGGTTTGTGTTCCTGGACAATTCCAGCTTCTTCTCGCTTCATAAAATGCGTATACCCGACTTTCCTTTTGCTTCCATTTGTCGTACTCTATGAGTGGGTTTATCTTATAGTACTTTGTCTAAACCGACCTTTTTGTCACTCGTTTATTGCGTTCGTAAGACTTGTCTCTGTCCCGTCCAGTTGGTGAATGGAATGCTCTTCTCTTTTTGACATTATCAAGTGCTACGGATGGAATGTGTAATAATGGTTGTTGCGAAGGAGATACGATGGATTCGAAGAGACGAGCGAGCGAGCGGCGAGCGGAAAAATGTCTGAATCAGGAAGGTGTGATTTGAGTCCGTCAGCGCAAGTAAACAAACATTGATATTGATGTTTTGATATTGTCCTCCCCCTCTATTTCTCTCTTTTCTTTCTCTGTCCCTCTCTCGTCTTCCGTCAAGGTCCAAGGACGCTGATAGATTTTTCGAGCTGTGTTTCTTTTTTTTTGAGACAAAGAGTGCGGTGTTGCGAAGCGTGACATTGTTCGGTTGCTTTCTCAATCACTACGGATTCCCTCCCTTCGGTCCTGCCCTGCCCTGCCCTGCGAGCGTCCGTCTCGTCAGTACGCGCATCCCCACATCTCACTCCTCGTATGCTAAGCTAATAGTTTTCATGTTTAGAGCATACATTTGACCTCGCCCGTCTCCTTGAAGCAACCGGCTTTTGAAGAGTGAATAGGTCCGTCTGCCACCGCAGACGTGCTGCGCCGTCGCTTGCTTCTTCCGACCGAGAGACATCGTCCCTCCTCTCGCTAAACTCACGCGCTTATGGCTGATTACGATACGCGTCCATTATCTGTATACCGCAGCAGCGAATGGTATAGTATGAACGGGCGCTCGTCCGAGCCTGGTCCCTCATCAAGTCGCGCGAGCCATACTAGTATCATATCCAGCTCACTGAACTCACGCCGACGTTCCTCAGCTGCCTCGGCTCCTCCTGCAGGTCCACCGCCTACTCTTCCTATTCCAAGTCTACCGGCGCTATCGGAAAACACGTCCGACCTCGACGAGGATGGATACGGTACAGCCGGGGACTCTGACTACATCAGCGACTCCTATGCGCATTCGGACCCTCCTGTCTTTGAGCTCAACCCGTTTCAAAGACCTGCTCCGTCTTCCCAGCTGACTGCAGTCACCCAGTTCCCTCAAGCTCGACTAGCAGCAGCAACCTCTGTTCCGCCACACTCCCGGTTGCCTAATAATTTATCGGATTCTCCGCCTCGCTCGATATTACCTCGGCTCGCGCCTTCTCAACCGCCTCCGCTACCTCCTACGCACCCACCACCTGAAGCTCCATCAAGAGAGATTGTCCCAGATCGTCTTTTGTTATCACCTCCTGAGGCAAGAGAAAATCCGGCGCCCTCGAGGCCTTCGTCACGTCGTGCGCTTACAAGAGCTCTTGAGCTTGCAAGAGAAGCAGTTAGACTTGACTCAACCAACGATGATCCTCACGGGGCTATTAGAGCATATGGCGAAAGTGTAGCGTTGCTTAATGAGGTGATGGAGCGTGTCATGCGTGGCGAAGATACAGAGCGGCGAAGGAACGGGCGTCGGCGAAGCATTGTCGCTCAGGAGGAGGAATTGCGAAGATTGAGATCCATCGTAAGTTCATCATCGTTTGTAGATTTATGCCATGAACTTAATCTTTCATGTGCAGCACGATACTTATGCGGACCGTATGAATATTCTGAGCCTAATCTACAGCATCCCTACGGATGGTCAGCCTCCAGAATCGACTGGACACTCTCGACCTGGATCCCCATCTTCTGAAGCTTCGCGGGATTCACAGCCGACCGTAGTCAATGATGCGGGCGACACGGACCGTCGACATACCATGGAAACACGATCGCGAGCATCATCAAATCAGTCTGTCTCTTCCAACGGCTCCCAGCCCTTGTCACTCTCTGGCCCTTCCACGTCATCTCATAACGACGCTCTTGAGACTGTTAATGGCGCACATTTCGCAGAGTCAAATCGAATATCTGCTATACATATATCAAAGCAAACTCAGAGTTTGTCACGTCTAAGATCGTCGTCAAACCTTCCTCCGCGTCCTCCTGCACCCTCAAACTCTCCTCCTTCCACTCCTCCTGCTGGAGAGTCACGTGCCGATCCTTCTGTTACTCCTCCCTCGCCTCATCTGGTTCCGCCACCGAGCAATGGTACCCGATCCCGTGGAAGCTCTGTCAGTCATAGACGAGTGGGCTCTGGCAGTCGACTCGAGGCCCTCAAAGAGGAGGCTGGAGTCCCGTCACAAAGAGCTCAATATGATTATGATACTGAACTTCGTCGAACTCAGATAAATGGAAAGTATGGCGAATCCCCTCCATTACCTGCATTGCCTTCATCATCGGGTTCAGAGCAAGCCTCTTCTGAAACTCCGCGTGGACCGGCGACATCGGGTACAGACTCACATGCATATGCACGGCCGCGCAACGGAAGCACTTTTTCTGATTCGACTGGAAGTAGAGCGTCTCGCCGACTTATAAACGAGACGCCCGGAATGGGGACTATTTCTCAGAGGAGAGAAAAGAATAAGTCTAATGCATCAGCCATAACAGAGGCATTGGTGGACGGCTCCGATGGGTCTTTGCCAAATAGACTACCTATGAATACGACATCAGGTATAAGTGGAGGTCGAAGCCGAGCATCATCTCATCCTGTTCGACCATCCGTGCCTGTCTCTGGTTTGCCTCCAGAATCTGGGACACGACCACCTTTTCAGCCCTCTAGTCAAAGCAGTAATGGCACTAGTATTCCGCAGCCCCGAAAGTCTTCTTTGCGACAAAGCCCTCAACCACGCCGTCCGCAGCAACCTCCTTCATTTCCTCCATCTTCATTCCCCAACCATGGCCTTACGCTGGTGCCACCACCTCCTATTCTGCCAGGTCAATTACCAACAACTCCGACGTCGCCTTTACCTCCAATGCCACCGAGTGATGCATTAAGACGACCTTACCATCTTATGAACCTTCTAGGGCATACAATGACGTCGAAATCTGGAGGTTATATCACTCGCAGACTACATGTGCCTTACGAAGTTTGGTCTCAAGGAGGTGCAAAACTCACGAATCTCCCGGAGAAGATTCGCGTAGTTGAGGTCTTGTGCGATGCATTGACCGACTTACAAAATGCTAGTGTAGAGTTTGCTGGCCCTATGAGCGTAGCCAGCGGAATGGGTATGGGTGTTGGAAGTATCACTAGAAAAGATGGAGAGATATGGGCCATGAAACTCGAGGAGTTCTCGGTGGTTTGCGATAATGTTGTGTCAAACTTTGGCAAGAAACTTGGTGTTGGCGAGGGGTTTGTCGTGAAGAAGAATTCAGGAGTAAGATTTCTCTTTACATTCATCGAACGTATTTAAGTCTGATCTGATGGTCTAGGTTGGCTCCTGGGGAGGTAAACTGAGCCGACAATTGGACAAGTTAACGAACGGGAAAAAGTAAGTCTGCTCAGCAATGAGATCTTTGAATCAGGGCTAATTGGACAACAAAACAGTTTGGACTCCCCTTTGCTCTATGTTATGGGGTTACAAAAATTATTCACTCTTTCGCAGCTTCTCGACGAACATACCATGGCGGTTGACTCGCAGCCGATGGCTCCCGTCTACGCAGCTCTTCCCGTTGATGTTCGAGTGGTGCTTGAAGCAAGACTGAGGCGCTCGTCCGAATTTTTCGCCACTGTCGTTCTGACTTTCGTCATCCGAGATCTTTCTCAACTTCTTGACAAATATGCCAAGAAGGGTGAAAAGTGGCTGGCCGAGTAACAATCGTCAAGGTGGCCTGATTGTGGTTTTGTTATTTTCTTTGCTGGCATTCGTGGATCTTAAATGTACATTTATTTGTTTTAAACTTAGGTTGGAGACCTGTAGTTCTATTATACCTGTGGGATAGAGTATCTGCACGAGACATGTCCTTGTTCTCATCCGTACGATCTGTTTGTCATCATCATCATCATCATCGCAATTGATTTGATTTTGGGGTCCGTTATCTATCATGAATTAAGTGTTCGTCGCAGTTTCAAAAGCCTAAACAAGTAAAAAGAGCTGGTATCGTAGAACAATGTCAAATGTAAGTCATAATAAGAGATCAATTTCGTAAAAGTCCCGGTTATTTTAAAAGCAAACTTCGTCAGAATAGTTGATTAAAGAATAAGAAGACAAATCTAAGATACTCTGCGCCGTGAAGAAGATCGTCGAGGATCAGTCACATCGTCAACAGATCGGACATCTAAGACTGTCCGTAAACCGTGATATCGTGAGAGGTCGTAGGCTTCCGAGCGAGCGATACCCGCTGTATCGTTTGGAAGCCATATGGTTGGCAAAGGCGCAATTAGTTCGGGAGCGTATAGAATCCCTGCCATTTCTTCAGCATGATCCGCAAAAGGCAAATGCGGAAGATGAGGAGGTGCATCAGGGTGCGTGCGAGCTGCGCGATCCGTTGCTACAAGATCGTCGAGAGACTCAGTTTCTGATTGGGATCAACGATTATAAGCTGGTCCACAATTCTACATGAGATTAAGAAGGCCTACCGAGTGGAACGGCGCCTCGTGCCTGATGAGGAGTTGGCATGACCGCTAGAGTCAGAGACATCATTTCCAGTACCGATGAAAGTGATCCTCGGCTCCGCATTCGCGGTGCACTGACGAGACTGGCAGCTTCCGATTCTCGTTGGTCTTCGTTTCTTGCGCGATCTTCGAAGCGATTCAAAGAATTCAGAGTCACAGCGCTGAGAGATTTCCTGCTTGGCTTTCTCAATTTCCAGAAAGCATAGAGTTCAACTGCAAAAATCATAGCAACGCCGAAGCCAATGAGGACGCCGCCCTCGGTCCACAAGCGCCTTGACAAGAATATAAGTCCCAGAAGAATCGGCTGAAACGATACGACGGATGCGAAGCGCTTAAGTAGCCATATCTGGAGAAGACCACCGGTCTGAGGTTGTGTACGACCATAAACGTAACCGACCAAGAAGCGATGTGCTATACACGGGTCGTCAGAATAGAGGTTAAACGTAATGCGAAGCTTCGTTCCGTACCTACGATCGTCAGAAGCAATAACAATACAACCGCAGGACCAATGAGGGGAAAGATGAACGAAAACATTGAGGCAAGTATGACCGCAAGAATGCAGCAAGCTGTTCCATACGTAGGATCGTAGGTTCTCGGGTACAAAGCTGCAGAGTTTCGTCAGAGCAGGGCTATTGCGAGAGATGACTTGCTTACCTCGAAACCTCTGCCGGGGAGTAATAGCGTGTCGCTCATGTGAAAGAACGTCCACGAGTCTTACGGGCTGAAGTAGCAATAATCCCGGAGCTATTATGGCTACATTGATGACCAAAGCCAGGAAGAATGCGGACATATAAATAGATCCATTTGCAACAGTGCTGGATCGCGAAAAGCCAGTAGCAAAAGCATCAATAGCGAATACTACAGCACCGACTGCTGTAAACCACATCGCGCCAATTATGCAAAGGATCAAGAAGGTTGCCTTGTAAGTTGTTAGTTGAGCAGATACCACGGAAATATCGCCAATGGACCTCGAGGTATCTGTAACAATCATTGAGTAAAAATGATGATGAGTAAAAAGTCGATAATGTACATTTCACTGTCCCTATCGCTGCAAAAAAGAACAGAGTGGCTACAATCGCTGGGACAAGTGTGGTAGCAATTCCCGGTCCCCACTTATCTTCGTCCTCGATGAACGTCTCAAATAAGGGAAGATAGTGGGCAACGTTTGGTGCAGTGGCAGCTACGAGTCCAGCGACAGCGATCACTAGAAGGTTAAAGTTTCGTAAGAGACACGATTGACACGAGGAAAAATCAACTCACACCCTGCTCCCAGTAAGATACTGACCATTACAACAAAAGACCAGAAAATAAATTTCTTCTCTAGTCTCCGCTGATGTTGCAACTCATCCCATAAAATATCATCCTTTGAGCGACCCTCGATTAGCTCAATATTTGGTATGAAGTGCAGCCCGCGACCTGTAATTAGCCAGCCTTTAATCCGTAATCCGTCCGCAATGTCATTGTAGCAATTATTTTGTTCATCCGAAATCTCGATGTTGATCTGCTTGAGGCGAGTTCGCCATTCACGAATGGAGGCATATACGGACCCCAAATAGTCATGATCCACGCCAGAACGTGGCCGAACAAACGGCCCTTGAGTCTGTAATCGTAAATGAAGTGGCACGTGTCCCTCACTTTGCGTTTCATCAGCTGGAGCACGCCTAGGAAAGGTCTCGCGTCTCTCCGTGGGGTATCGTTGCTGGGTGTTACGCATCCTGCCGCTGTCCTCAGCACCAGAGTCTGGCCCCGCAGAAGAGTCGTAACGCATCGAGGAATCAACGAGTTCAAAGTCGTCATCCATCTTCGAAACCCCTCGTGAGGATGCTTCTAAATCCGCTTCGTTCCCCGAAGAAGGATCCGTGCCATGATTCGGTCCATATGCTGGCATGGCGACCGGTTCAAGCTCTCCTTGATTCAAGGTGACACGGCTTCCGATAGGCAAAGGAATATCGCCGTGATCACTGCTGAATTCTTGGAAACGACTTCCGACTATTCTTGAGCGAACACTATCGCCGAATGAGGGACCTTCTGTGGTCGTATCATCTCCGGACTGAGAATAAATACGGCCCCCACTTATACCTCGTAGACTTCGTAGTTTGTAATATTGAGAAGGGGCGACGTAAGACGTCGGTGCTGCGGAAGAAGAACTCCGAGTCTGGCGTCCCCGCCGGCTTCGAGTCTGATGGAGAAATAGATCTTTTCAACCAGATGCAAGCTTGAGGAAGTATAGCTCCACATACGCTATATCCTGCAAGTGCCCTTGGTCTACTTATGTGCAGTCTTGTACTGTTCTCTTCCGGAGGTAATGGCAGATCTGCTACAGAAGGGTCTGGCGTTGTGACTCGGAAGGATGATATGTATCGAGCTTCGGCTACTTCAAGCTGTTCAAGTATATGATCACGCTCGCGAATCAATGTAGGAAGTGTACCAGTATCTCTGGTTATATAGGATAAGTACGATTGCCACGAGAGTGGTCGGAATCGTTAAACTCACCCAATGGAGAACAGACTCCGGATGTCGACTTCAAGTGCCTGCTTTTCTTCGTGACTTAACGTTCGATCGTCTCGCCTTCGATCCCTGTGGCTCGTAGTCCGCGCTCGATGTCCCGACCCAATTCCAGTCATGGCTCCACTTGTGGTTAGTCCGCCGTTTTGATCAAGCGACGAGCTCAGTCCTATTTTCATAATGAAATCCTTGATACGCTTTTCACCCCGACCGACAAAACCAGGAGCATTGTCGGCACTGAGCCAACCCAACTCTAGTCCTTCGCAATGAATTTCTAGCCAACGCCTGCGATAGTTCACCAGCTTCGTAAACTCCCTCACAAGCTTAATCAAGGCTGGGAGCATGCCAAGTACCAGGACAATGACAGTCAGGATAATTAGACGCGTCTTGATATTGGAAGTGACATCTGTTCCATTTGCGATAGCTCTGGAAGCAATCGCATTTGTCGTTGAAATATCATTATCTTCCAGAAGTTGCAGGAGACGGAGGACGCTGAGATCTTGAAGTGTGGAATATAATCCACCGAACGAAGCTTGCGGAACCGACTTTTCCAAGCACGGAGTATCGATGAGGTATAACGGAAGTGCACCTGCGAGCGCAACGAACGACCATGCAAGTACGATTAGGAAGCATGTCCACAATACTCTCTGGGTCAGTTGTCCATCAGACGGCATGTTTGCAGCTGCTCCTGGACTAGCTAGCTCAGACTCGTCGGGCATTGACGGTACGAATGGTACGTGGGGAAACAGAAACGCCCAGAGAGTATTCCGTAATGGCTGAGGTCGAAGGCTAAAAATATCTCACTGGCGTTAAACGGTGATTAAGCTACGAATAGTGTGTGCAACCACGTACTCTTGAGGGGGAAACCATTCTCGGACAGAATACACTTGTCGAAAGCGCGGCCGCAGAATAGCAAAAACAAGCTAGTGGAATGAGATAGAACCGCCGCACGGACTCTGAGAACAAGAAGCTTACCCAGATTATCAATCCTATAGCACTGGGTATAATAAGAGTAGATATCAAGCCGACGGCAGATACGTCCAAACCATCACCAATGCAGACGGGTTGGCCAGCTGCAGAGATAGAACCCACATTCCCGACTGCAGTTTGCGAAATGAGGACAGCAGATGAGGTCGTAATAGTCGTGGGCATGAAAGTCGTGAACGTTGTAGAAGGAGACGAAACTATAGAGGATATAGACGTAACAATAGTAATAGAAACGAATGAAGAAGAGACACCAGATTGTCCAATATTAGTTCCAGTAGAAGGCGAGGTAGCTACACCGGTCGAGCCTGAATTTGAACCGGGTATATTAGACATAGTAGACGACAACGTCGACCCGTGCGAGTGGGGTTGTGAACCAGAGGTCGCGGTTGTGTGACCCGCGGTAGAATGCGACTGCGTTGGAAGGAAAGTTGAATCGCTGCTGGTGGTCCACCGTGGATCAACGCGCCTGATGGGCCAACCCTGCTCGCGCACCGCGAGGCTGTCTACCATGGTGCTCGTACCACACAGCGCAAGGGAGAGCGCTTCGCGGGAAAGGAAAAGGAGACGAGACCAGTAGCGATAGAGTATGCTTGAACAGTTGTCGGCAGTGGGAGCACTAGTACTATACTATAGTGTCACAGTGAGGAAAGAAGGCGCAGTACGTATATTGAGTAAATATTAATTATTGCAGGGATCCGCCCACGTGTTGGTGACGTCTGTTCCTTTTTGAGTTGGCCATCATACATTCACTCTTCTCGGCCTCGATAGCAACCAGCACCACGCTGAATATATACTCGCGGAGATCAACAATATTGCTCTGCATAAAGGTGGAAGGAAGAGTGAAGGAGTAGGAGTCAGGACCCGGTTATTTGCCTCCGGTACGGTACCAACTAAGAGCAACTGATCAGCGTGTTTCGTAATAGGTATTCAAATTTGAATTTGCATCGATCGATCGTAAAGGTTATATTGTAAAATATGGGTTTATGTAGTACAGGATTTGTGGTAAAGAAGTTATCTGGAAAAGTATTGGGGAAAAAAAAGTTCCATGAGTTTAGAAGAGAAAAATCCCGTCCGAAAAAAACCCCTAAGGTGGCTCGAATATTAGTTTGAAGAACTTGCAGTAGGTCTCATCCGAGTTGTCAAAGACGTCTGCCGGGTTTGGCTGGAGGCGGTGGAGGAGGAATGTTTCGTATAGCAGGTCACGATAGAGGGCGCATTCCGTTATGCGATGGGTAACCGTATCGGGTTTATGGCAGCGGGTACATCGAGGCGATGGGCGTAATTTGATGCGGTGTAGAGTAGTGTTTGTCGCAGCCACATTCACCATAGCCCTGAGGTGCGCTGTTTCAGCCGCGCGTGGCCAGGGCCGACCTCGCACAGACACAGGAATTACTAATATTACTAATATTGGATCAGTCGTTAAATTCACTAAAATATTAATGTAGTCGTAAGTCAGATAATCTGAGTCGAGGACTAGAATATACGTTATGCATGTAAGTAATCGTGAAGTGGAAAAAACAGTTGCCATGCTTGATACAAAAGATTGCAAGTATGAGAAGGAGAACAGAAAGCAGATCATGCAATAATAGCATGGACGAATAATGGTAACAAGTATGTATCGTGATACACTCAATCGCACGTGCAAATGGACAAGAAAAGCACATGTGTGAAATAATAGAAAATATCCTTCCCGACCATCCTACCTATCTCCCAGTAACGCAAGCGCAGCACGGAGTTCCTTGCGAGCTTGCTCTGCATCCTCGTATTCCAGCGCAGAGATCGCAAAACGACAATGCTTCTGCGCCTTTGAAATTAACGCAGGCGTTAATTCGAATGGCGGAGGTGGTTCAGGTATATAGCGAGTCGGCGGGGAAGGTGGCTTAGGCGCATAGTTCCCTACGTGTGGGGAGGACACCGGATTATTGATAGAAGCGGGAGGGAGCCCAGTCATCGTCGACAAACTTGGCGAGCCATTGGTCCTGCCAAGGTTCGGTGATCTCAACGTGGATGTTGGTGGGAAGCTCGAACTATTGGGGGAGACTGGCGGAGGAGGATAAACAGGATATGACTGTGGATTAATAGAGCCGGGTGGGGTGTTCCGAGTCGAGACGCTTGAGCGTCTCTCGTTAGAAATAGAGGAGACAGGAGGAGCTGGAGGCGGCGGAGGAGGAGGAGCCGATGGTTGTAAGGAATTCCGTCTAGGACGCGGTGGAAAGTTGCGAGGAGCTCCTGACGCACCTGGCGGGGAGCTACCCGGCTTTGGGACCACGTCCATCGGTGGGGAAGATCCTGACCTCGGTCTTCCGGACGGCTTCCTGAAACCCTGGTGTGGAGATCCTTCAGGACTTGTATGCGATGATCCAGATGGAGATGAGTCAGGTAGCGGCGCCATTGTCGGGTCCGGCCTTACGAAAGATGATGCTCCGGATACAATGCTATGTGGCTGCGCCGCAGGCGCGTAGTTGGAGTAGGGGGTCGAAACCACCGGTTCACGGCGTTTGACATCGGGTGAAGGTGGAGGAGACCCATCAGTGGACGAGAGACCGCCTACGACAGAAGGAGAGAAGTGGACCTTCTTTGTGGTGTCAGAACCTGTTGGTCCTCGACCTTGATCCGTCGGATAATTCTGAGGTCCACTGGTTGGTTGCGATGCGTCTGCATCTAATGCCGCGTTCCAGCGATTGATTGCGTTTGCAAATGCTAATTTGGTCGTCGCTGAAGACGTTGGGCCAAAAGTTTCGGATCCTGGCGTTGCAACGGTGCTCCAAGTGCCAGAGTCCTGAATCTCACTCTGTGGAACTTCAACGGAGCCCGGACGCTGATTTAGTGCGGACGGAGGCGTCCGGTAGGGCATGTTCGCTGAACTTGCTTCTGTAGGAAGTACGGCAGGTGGGGCACCAGCAGGAGAACGATCAGTAGGAGTGATTGTGCCGTCATTCTCCTGGGCTGCTCCGCGCGCTGGCTGGCGACCTTCCCGGAAAGCTTTCGCAATCTCAGATGCTTTCCATTTTGCATATCGTACTTTCTCTTCGTTCTAAGTGATAAACATGAGATGATTGATAGAAAAGAGTAATGGAGATGGTTGCTCACGACTTCAGCATTATTGGACTTCTCAAAGACTCTCAGCAGCTCCAGGAAGTTAGCAGCTGCCAGAAATTTCTTTGCTGTTGATCTGCAGGATAGTGGTCAATACTGATGATATACTGTTCAATGACAATTCTTACCGGGATAGTTCGCCTCTACGATCCTCGTTGTCTGCTAGTGCGAAGACCTTTAGTGCAAAGTTTTCAACATACGCGGCACCGGCGGCTTCGTGCTCGATAGCGTCATTCCCTTCTAACTCTTTCTTCATCTGAAACACCAGTTCAAATCAAATATCTCGGAAATCGAGCAATTGCATTACTCACTTCTTCAAGTAGGGTGATCAATGCGAATAGGTAATCCCTAGCTCCAACTTCATGAGACTTAAGGTCCAACCCCAGCTGGGCAGCGTAATATGTACCTAAGTAACGCGTCAAAAAGGGGTTCAAACCACATTAGCGTGCACGTACACCAGTAAGCCATGACAGGATCCTTCTGTCGGAGTTCGTCAGCGCGCTGAATGTAGGAAGATATTGCCTTGAGGCTTGAAGGTAGCGGAGGTAACACATCCGAGAGCTTTTTCGATGTCATGATGAAGGTAGTCCAGAGAAATTTTGAAGTTGGTGCTCTATCCTCACTACGCGTTTAGAGAGTCACGTGAAAGATGGAAGGGGAATTCCTCCTAGGCAAAAATAGTATCTGAGGCAAGAAATACAAGATAGTTATGAACGAACGTCTGGGGCGACTAGCGCACTTTATTGAAGCTCCCAAAGTTGCAAGCGTTCTTTATACTGTATTCAGAATCTGAATAAACTGGCCCCACACCCATCTGTAAAGCTGTCCACTGACTTTCTCTACGTTTCTGTTTCTGTTCCGGAGTTCATTCTTCCTGTGCCATGCTGGTTACACGTTGTAAGCAGTTCAGTTCAAGACAACTCACTTCGGGCCCTCGTCAAAAGAAAACCGCCCAACCATTTTTGATCGATTTATGCGTGACGGGTTGCAGGCGCAGATGCATCATTGCAGTGCGTATCGGTCATATATCTTGCACCACCGCATCCCATGCGTGATCCTGCGTTTCTCGAAAGCTCCGTCCGCTCTTACCCGCATCGATCGCTGATGAACATCAGATAACGCACTCCGCGCAGGCCATACTGTTTTTGATTTTTTCTGAAACGATCAAATTCGATGTACATTGCATATGGCGATGTCCGATGCCTTATGTTTTCTTTAACGGGGCACAGCAATCATCGATTCATTCTAATAAATATTGGAGCAGACGCCGGTCAGGCGGTTGCCGGCTATAGCGTGTGCAATCAACCTGGCAGGTAGCTATACAAACATTTGCTTCAAAGAAGACGACAAAAGGCATGTTGGGCTGTACAGATGTGTAAATGAATGGTAAAGGTACAAAGGCATAGGGCGCGGAAAGTTACAGGACAGACGGCAAATACCATCAATCTGTTGGATGGAAGCACCCATTCATGAATGCTTCTTCTTCCTGCAGCATTGATTTCGCTCTGCACTGGTCTATCAGAGAACGATCTTCCTGCAGGTGGCGAGGGGGTACGTGGATGGGTGGGTACGATATTATGGCTGCAGGCCGGTCCTGCAGTGGGTTCAGTTCCAGTGGAATCGGCAAGAAGTCGTCGTCCTCACAGGCAATCAATCCAAGCCAGTCTGCGTTCGTCGATCACTTCGACTTCTTGTCCGCGTTCCTCGACGAGGTTCTCTCTGACTTGGTCCGTGCTTGCGCTTGTTGCTCGACCTTCCGACGTGATTCGGTCCAGAGACGAAGCGTATACTCATGCAACGACCGTGAATAATTGGCCAGCGACTGATTAATGGTGTCTATGTTGTGTCTGGCTGTAGAGTCAGCCATATCGAACGAAGCTTATCGCGTATAGCTGAGCGCGAAGAGGAGAGGGGGGGGATGAGGGACGAAAGGACTGTCGAAGGCACACAATAATTTAGGAGACTCTGAGCGAGCTGCGAGATTTATTCAGCTCACATGCCGGATTGACGGCCCCACTAGTAATCCTCGGCTGAGAGGCATGATTGAGGCTCAAATTCTCTCGGCATGCCGTTCTCCATCTCAAATGTGGAAAATAAAGCATACCACATGATACTTCTAACTCATTCAAGTTCTACGAGCGCAGACCCATTCCAGAAATTAGAAGTCACCTTCATGCATAATACAATACACAAGCGGGGCAACGTCTCCACGACCCCAGTTTACAGAATTATTATTAACACTGCCAGAGAAGCAATATTCTAAACTTCCGGCACAGTTCCTTTTTTTATGTTCTCTAATTCCGCGACGGAGACTTTACCGAGGCGGGTTTGATGCGGTGACCTCGCCTTGCCTTACAAATAAATCACTTAAAGACCTTGGCACAAACAAAGACAAACTTCAAACGTCTATAACATAACGATGACGTAGGCCGATCAGGTCATATTGAGTACTTATAAACCTTCTCACTGTTGTCCATATAAAGAAATAGACATCGAAAAAATCACATCGTCCACTGTCCTACCCTACTATTATCTGGCCTTACCCAGTTGCTCAAGGACTGCGACGAATGAGCCAGGATCGATGAGTTCCGTTCCACCATATGTTACTCGTTTCCCAGTCCGCTCCGCCCATTCTTCCAAATTCCCGTATTCGACATACCCGGCCCCACCTACAACAAACACGATTCCTTCATTAAATTGCATTCGCCTACTGCGCCCGCTAGCTCCACCTCCTGCCCCTCCAGGTCCACTAGATGCGCCTGACGAGCCCGATAATCCTAATCCGGCATTCCGTGCTGCGCGAGGATCAAGGAATAAGTAGTCATCAGTTTCTTGCAAGGATTGTGTGGATGCAGATGACGAATCCATCAGCGCTTCCGTCAATCGGGTGACTGGAAGAAGCTTATTTGTGGGAAGGAAGTTCTTGACCCCAGAAAGCAGATTCTCAAGACCCCCTTCCTTTAGACGGTCTGTAAGCTGGTCAAATGGACAACAGGACGAACGCATCAGCAAAGAGGGACCATCTTATCATGTACTCGTGACTCACCCTATTCCCTAAAGCACTGAATCCCCGGAACAGTTCACCTGCAGGCTGACCACCCACCACCGGGGTGGACGAGCCTCCAAGAGCTCCTGGAACAGACATGCGGGAGATTTCTCGCGTACGTCGAATATATTCAAACGCAGAAACGTCTGCACCTGCAGCTTTCAGCTCCTTCTCCAGTTCTGCTACATCCTCTTTTGAAGTTGCATTATCCGGTAACGACAAATAGAAGATGATCACAAGCCGTAATTTGTCAGCAGGCGTAGGCTTCCCATCAGACTTAGGATGGCGCAGAAGCTCGACGATTGACTGAGTTGTCTACAGCAACAGATCAGTCCGATATAAAGGCGATTAGTTAGTTCCCTTACCTGCTTGGTGATAGCCTCCTCCGTACTGAACAGCTCATCCAAACCGCGATCCCTGATGTGCTCCAACAAAGCAGTAGCTATGTTCATATGGGTATCCAGTGTAGCCTTCCGGGCTGTGAGCTCTGGAAGTGCGGTAATAGCTGTCTTGAGATGAGACGTGTTAGCGGAAGGGTCCCTGAAGGCAATTGGTTAGTACAGGGCACTTTGCCAATCCTAACTCAACTTACATATTAGAAATATCATTCATATCCGTCACACCAGTCGCACGAGTAAGATCAGCGGCGTCTTGCTTGTAGCGAGACAGTTCCGCGTCGATGTCCTCAGCGACTTGTGGAAATGGACTAGCCGCGTTCTTCGCCCAGAAGAAGTCCTTTGCATCTAAATCATACGCCTTCTTCTGTGCTTGTGTTTTCGTTGGTCCAACCGTCACTCGGTTAAGCTTCATTTCCAAACAGTCGGACACCAGCGCCTGATACGTCCACCCATGAGAGACCATAGAGACGAGGTCCACATTTCGGTCAAGAATTAGGAGAACTACAAATAGTGTCACATCATTTATTATCCCGCAGCGACATACAATACTTACGTGGACGCTGAAGAGTAGACAAACCAGACGAGTCTTGTGAAAACGGCGCGGTACTTACCGCAGAGGCCGCAGAGGAATGCGAACGCGACGAGGTCAGTATTGCATCGCGGATTTTTGTCCCCAGTTTCTGGGCTATCATTTCTGCTGCGTTGCCCCTTGGACAACGAATATACGGAACATGGCCTAGTTTCATAAAACAAGATTCTTAGATGGAAATGAGTCACGGAGTCATTGAAAGTTTACCCATCGTAGCGACGGCACTGAATAAACCGTTGGCTATGCGTTCCGTCTCCACTTCGATTTCTTGGTCTGACGACGAAGGTGAATTAAGGACGGTATACGAACTAGTTGGCAAAGATGGGCCAGGTGGAGGGCTAGAAGCCGTAGGAGGTGCGGAAGGCGGTAACAAGGAGAAAAGAGACGGAGATGGCGAAATGAAAGATAAATATTGATCCAAGACCTATAGATGTCAGTTATCACTAAAGGAAACCACATAAATAACCATCTACCTGTTCGACTAAGTCACTCGTCCCATCTTTTGCTACAGCGGCTGCCAATTCCTCAAGGAGTGCTCTCGGGAGAGGCTCGACAAAGTTCAAGTGGAAGGACTCATATAGATTGTTTTCCAAGTCCTCGGCAATACGTCGTACGTTTGGCAACGTGGGCGATACGAAATAAACAGCCGGTACATCGGGTAAAGCTGGACGTGTAGAATGAAGCTGTCTATATATCGACAATTAAGACTCGTCAACGAGGACTATTATTTGCACCGGAAGGATGGGACCCACATATGCAGTGTCACACCTACATCGCGAAGGTCTTGAACTCGTAAAACTGTAGCCAACACATCCTTCGTCCTCTGGTCGAGAATAAGGATTTTCCAAACGGGTGGACCTGTCGCTGGTGGAATCTTTAGTTGTGGACTGGCTTTGCTTGCTGCCGGTGAGCTATCCGTAGGTGTATCGATCGGTTTATTGAGATTGAGTAAGCGCAGTATTGCATCCGTCTGCGCCTGCTGCAAGGTTGGCGACGCCTTTAGATTTGCAAGCATCAGCAAACAATCATACATTGATAACAAAAGGCTGGGACGAACGTGTTTGAGTGAGGTGGTCATCTGCGATGTTGAAGTATAGGTTTGAGGCCACTGTCTGTCTGTCTGGCGCGTCAACATGGACGCGTCTCATTTCAGCTCAGCGCTCTTCGGCTTCACCCTTGCCCCACAACTTCCGCGTTCCCTTGCTCTCCAATTTGCTACGACTTTATGATTCTACGTCTCGTCGCACAACATTTAGACATCTTTCTCCAGTGCTTATATCGCTAGTTATAATTCAGTTTAGACTCATTCTACGAATTACATGGCGCATGCTAAGCAGGCTCTCGCACCCTCTTGTCTCGCGTTGAATGCCCCTGCTCATCCTGTGGCGTCTAGCTCCCGGCCGCTTCATGGTACCATACTTTGCGAAGGTTGGCTCCTTAAGAAGCGCAGAAAGAAACTACAAGGTCAGCATCATCTCGCATCGATCAGCAGAGGCGTAAAAATACCGATTACATACTTGCAGGCTATGCGAAACGATACTTCATCTTAGATGCGAATGGAACTCTAGCTTATTCCTTCGAACCCGGCTCAACTATCCGTGACCAAATATCTGTCCCAGCTGCTGCTATTTCTTCTAGTCCTGGCAGAAGAGACATTCATGTCGATTCCGGACGCGTTACGTTCCATATTAAATGCTTAGGCGAAGGTGATTTTGCTCGTTGGATGCAAGCGCTCCGGTATGTTATATCTTTGATTCTGTATCCTTGACTTGGCGAAAATTTTCTATCCCTAGAAAATTTACTCCCTCAGGAAGTGAATTGGAAAAGGTGATGGCTAGGCGCTCGGTATCTAGGGGTATGAGCCTTCGGTTACAGACAGGAAGGCTTCACCAGGCTAACACTGTTCTTGATGAGCTCGGCAAAGTACGCGTCCTTTTATAAGTACTGTACTGATCCAACCTTTGACTCAAATGATGGGCTTTCATAGACCATTGATGATATGACCAGGCTATGTTATCCTGAACATGAGAACGAGCGAACAAGCGTGTCCGGCACAGACAAGACTCGAGTACCAAATAACAAGATCAAGGAAGAAAAGCCTCATGCCCTTCTTTCGATTTTCAAGAAATGTATGCTTTGCATTGTCTTTCACTTCACCTACATACTGACCTTTTCGCACGTTTAGCTACACACCTGTCTCCAGGAAGTTCGCCCAGACCAAGCACGGCAGCACGAGAGGGTCTCCCAACCAGCGCAACGGTGTCGCATTTACCAGAACAGCTGGCTCCTCTTTTGTCCAAATTACGTGTCCAGCACGGTGCCCTTTCAGATATTCTGCAGAGTGTGTCTCCTGTGCATATGCACCACAGGATGCCATTTCAGGAGCCTATCGACGAAGAAGGCACATCCACTTCAGCACCTCCGAACCAACTGTCGTGGCAGTCATACAGATCATCCGTGTCAACAGTCACCGATGGAGGCAGCGTATTCTTCGACGCATTAGACGGAGAAGGGTATGGTGCTGAAGAATACATAGTTCAAGAAGATCAAGAGGAGCTGGCCAGCGTGAAATATACTCCATCAACTGATACCAAGAGCACTTCGGTACAAGAGACGGACGATGAGGAATCCGGCTCCACGCTAGCCCGAGATGATACCCCGGAAGGAATACCAAGCCTTCCCGTTGACAGGAGAACCCGACTACCAGCTGGAGCACCTACTGATGAAGGGAGCCTCTTCACAATCCTCAAGAAGAACGTCGGGCAGGTAAGACGCTATCTTGACAAACCCAAGTCTACACACACTGACTGCTCTGACAGGATCTAGCGAATATCGCATTTCCCGTCACGTTTAACGAGCCATTAACTTTGTTACAGCGTGCTGCTGAGGAGCTCGAATACCATGAGTTACTTGACAATGCAGCTTCAACTTCAGACTGGGTTGAACGTATGTGCTATATCGCAGCTTTTGCTGTCTCGGGCTACGCGTGTACCAAGCACAGAGGAGGCCGCAAAGGATTGTCAGTGGCATAGACATCTGCGAGTATATCGAGCTGTCACTAACTTGAACTTCAGCACACCACTGCTCGGTGAGACCTATGAAGAAATGAGATTGAATTTCATGTAAATATATTTTCTCTGCTGAAACATGTCACATGGCCTGATCATCGATCTTAGCGCAGAAAAAGTAGTACACAAGCCATTGGTTATTGCTTATCATGCACAGGGATCTGGATGGGAACTAAACGCTACTTCCTCGGGGAAAACGAAGTTCTGGGGTACGTAATACATAGACTCGTACGTTCCTTAATCTGAATTTATTCCCCTTTCAGGAAAAAGTTTTGAAGTTATACCTACCGGTGTCACTCGACTACGCATTGGAACCGACGAGTTTGAATGGTCAGTGCGATAAGAAATGCATGTGAATGTTTTCTCTGGCTTATCTAACAGTCGGAGACAGGAATAAACCGTCGTCGTTTACTCGAAACCTTATGATGGGCGCAAAGTATCTTGAGCATTGTGGAGAGATGATCATAAGGAACTTGAGCACCGGGGCACGGTGCATTCTCGATTTCAAGGAGACGGGCTACTGGGCTTCGACTCCCAATGTCGTCGCAGGGAGCGTATATTCACCAGAAGATAAACCCGTAAGCAGACTCGAAGGTAAATGGGACGAACAAATGGCCCAAAAACTCGATTCCCAATACCTGAAGATTCTGTGGCGCGTGACACCTTTTCCAAGGGACGCTGCGATCTACTACGGATACACGTACTTTGCCATCACATTGAACGAGATAACGCCCGATATCAAGGATAAGCTTCCGTGCACAGACTCGCGATTCCGGCCAGATGTGCGGGCTCTGGAGGAGGGTGATCTCGAGCGTGCTGACTGGGAGAAGGCCAGAGTTGAACAGATGCAACGCGAGCGCAGACAGAAAGGACAGGACCCAAAGCCACGTTGGTTCCGGCAAGTCGACGGAACGGATGAGTGGGGATATGCCGGTGGGTACTGGGAAGCACGACGTGCCGGTTGGAAGGACACGGATATAGGACCTCTTTGGTGATCGAAGAATGACAATGAGAGGTGGCGGTCCGCACACACACATGCTTAGGTCTCTGTGTCGCTAACTTTGTCCCCGTATGTCTGATTTAGCCTTCTTTACGCTACATTTTTAATCAATAGGGAACTCGAACCGGCAGGTTAATTTGTATCTTTGATGAGCTATTCGCCGTGTCAGATAGCTTTTCTTGATCTGAAGGTGTTCTCGGCGATATTTTAGCGAATGGAATATTCCCTTAATCGGGATGAGACTCTGCCATAGTACCCCTAGACCCTTTCACGCGGAGACATCTTGCTTCTCGCCGTTTCATCTTCTCATATAAGCGCCTGAATCAGGCTTCTTTTGGTGGCAAAACATGTCTCTCTCTTCGTCTAGGTGTCTTCTTTTGGTCTACTTCTGATCTACCATTGTCTGTGCAGACTTTGCCGCTAAAATTCGCATCCGGCCGTGGAGGCTTTTCTTCATCGCCATGCTGTCTGCGCAGATTCTCTTCGTTCTGTCTTCTTAATGTGCCTGCTACTCAATTTCTCATGATTATGGAAGTTGCCTATAAAGTCTCTCTAGTCACGAATCGTATTTGAGTAGTTTCCCTCCTCCGTTTGTCCCATTCTTTTTCGTGATGAGGGCTGTCTCTCTTTTGCTCATCGCCTCTTCTTTGTCTCTCGTTTACTCCCAGGGTAAGTATATCTGAACCCTCGTGAGCACCGACATTGATATGTTGGCCTCAGATACTACCACGTCGTCTACCGCTACCTCGGTACCAAGTGAGCCTTCATCACCCCAAGTCCCATGATGAATTCACGAAGCGTTGTTCGGCTTAGCTGCGAACATCTCGCCCGAATGGCTCGGAGCTATTTCCAAGGCAAAAAACGCGGCGAAGAACTTGACACTGTCTGACAAAGTCAACCTTGGCACCGGTACGCACATGTTGTTTGATCGTCGTCAAAGTTCTATCTCATAATTTAATTTGGTTGCATGGAAGGCGTCGGCCTATTGAAAGGTGAGAGAAGCTGACTCGCGTGATGCACTTTCTTCTCTTCTGGAGGATCCTTACGGCAAGCGGATAGGCCCGTGTCTTGGAAACACTCCGGCTATATCAAAAATCAATTTCCCGGGTTTCTGTTTGGAAGGTGAGCTTCTTTGACATATCTATTCTTCATTCCTTGACAACTTCCACAACTTCATTTCTTCTTGACAACAGATAGTCCTCTTGGCGTTCGGTCCGCAGACAAGGTCTCCGCTTTCCCCGCGTAAGTGAAGAGGGACAATATCCGGCTTAGAAAAACAAACTGAAGTGGTTGTACAGCGGAATAAATGCTGCTGCAACGTAGGAGTGACCTTTGCTACGGGTATACCTTGACTGAAGAAGCTATCCAATAGTTTCAATAGAGACTTGATCCGGCAGCGTGGTGCAGCAATTGGAGCGGAACACAAAGGCAAAGGGGTCAATGTAGCTCTCGGTCCTATGATGTCAGTCTAAAGCGCTATTGTTTGTTCATTAATAACTAATAAACCTTACAGGAACATCATGCGCGCTCCAGTAAGCATAAAAGAACTATACATGCCTGGTATCCAGCTAAGTGAGATGGCCTAAAGGCCGCGGGACGGAACTGGGAAGGCTTTGGAGGGGATCCATATCTTTCTGGCGAAGCCGCTTATGAGACGATAACGGGCATGCAGTCTTCCGGTGTCCAAGCGTGTGCAAAGCATTTCATCAACAAGTAAGTTTCCGTGGATTTATAGATAAGTAATAGTGATAGACGATGTCGCCAGTGAGCAGGAACACTCGAGAGAATCTGCATCGTCGAATGTTGATGATAGGTACGTCGTATATGTAACTTGCGTTAGGCTGTTTTTACTGATTGTTCCCAGGACGGTATGACACATTTCTAAAATTTCACGTCAGCACACGATTGAAATTTGAAATGTTTCTTCAAGCAACACGAAATATATCTGCATCCGGTAAAGTGATGAAGTAATCTTCAAACGCATTACTAAACCGAGCCTCCAGTTTATTCGAAGCGTACAAGCTGGAGTGGCGTCGTTTATGTGCAGCTACAGTGAGTGGTAATCATTATCGTAGAACTTTCACGGAACTGATAGCAGTTTCAAAATAGACAAAGGTAAGCGACCAAAGATGCAAGGTCTTGTGACGTACTTCACGATGGAACTACAGTTAATGGGACGTACGCTTGTGAGAACGACAAGATGCTCAATGGTGTTCTGAAGGGCGAAATCGGATTTCCCGGATGTAAGCTATCTCAATCCATTTATGTTCCATATAACTCAAGACGCTTGGATTCGTAAAGACGTCATGTCCGGTGAGTCATACCGCCATATCGTTGAGTCCTTCGATTTTATTGAAATGGCTATTGGGCATTCAGACTGGTTAGCAACACACTCGACATTGTCCGTCAATGCAGGCTTGGATGTTCGTGAATCCACGCTCTCAATTATTATATCTTCTTACTCAATACCAATTCTAGATGGATATGCCAGGAGATCTTATTCCCGTCCTCGGAGGAAGGTACTGAGCCTCTTCACGGTCTGCTAATATCATGATCTCACTATCCCTGTTTCATAGCTACTTTGGACTTGCACTGGAAATCGCTGTTGGACTAGGTCAAGTGAAGGAAGAACGAATCGATGTATGTAAAGCCAGTAGTTGGACTACAATAGTGCGTGCAGAACTGGTTTCGATTAATTCTTCTTTTTAGGATATGGCGACACGCATTCTTTCAGGATGGTACCTGCTTGGACAGGATTCAGGGGATTATCCGGCCGTAAACTTCAATGCGTGGTTGCAATTCCTTGGCCAACACGTCGATGTTCAAGACGGCCATGGAAGGTGAGCACTTAAGTAAATCCTACTCAGAACTACTGTTCTCATCCATCGAGTAACTATACAGTTTGATTCGGCAGATTGGAGCAGAGTCTACAGTTTTGCTCAAGAACGATCGCAACGTTCTACCCTTGAAAGCACCGTCTATAATCGCAATTGTTGGCACTGGTGCCGGTAACTCGACAAAAGGTCCTAACGGGTCTGTGACATGAAAACATATGCTCTCCACTATACTGAGTCATGCGACCTTCTGCAGATATTCTGACCGAGGTGGTAATGATGGCGTACTTGCGATGGGCTGGGGTAGCGGGTAAGTGATGTCACTTTTGCGTTTTGAACTCATTCCTAAAATTCATGATGTCACGGCATTAAGATCCTGCGACTTCCCGTATCTCGTTGCTGTAAGTTCTTAATCCCCACCGTGGTATTTAATCATGCGACTTTTTTGAGCAGCCAATCGATGCTATCACGACTCGCGCAGCAGCAGATAATACAACTGTCTTTTCTTCTTTGAGCGATACGGACCTAACGAAAGCGAAGAATGTGTCTTCGGAAAAGGATATCGCTTTCGTCTTCATAACTTCCGATAGTGGAGAAGCTTATATTACTGTCGAAGGTAATCTCATATCTCTAAATGGTGATGATAACATTTTTTGACACGTTTGTCTCGATAGGCAATGCTGGAGATCGTAATGATCTCTTTGCATGGCACGGAGGGGTGAGCCTGATCCATCGTGACTACCATCACTCTGACTCAAAGAGATTGCTTCAGGATGCCTTAGTTGAGGCGGTTGCCTCTGTCAACAACAACACTGTGGTAGTCGTCAACACGGTTGGTCCTATCATAATGGAAGCGTGGATCACGAATCCGAACAGTGAGTACTTTAAATCTTGTACAAATATGTTCGAGTTTCTTGACAGTGAAGATTCCGTTAGTTACTGCTGTTGTAAGTACGGTTACAGAGTGCTTTCCGTACAGAATTTTCTCAGATTATCATAGGTTTGGGCAGGACTTCCGGGACAAGAAGCAGGTGCGTAATCCTATACAATGGTTGTGAAACTACTTGCGATGAAATTGTCCTCTTAGGCAATTCTCTCGTTGATATTCTTTATGGGGCTGTCAATCCGAGCGCCAGACTACCATATACAATCGCAAAGAATGCTAGTGATTACTCTGCAGAAGTTGTCTACGAGTCAAGTTCTGACCTCCAGATCGACTATAAGGAGGGGATCTTTGTCGATTACCGTCACTTTGACCAGGCACGAAGCATTACTGCCTCACAGAATTTATTCTTATACACGGCTTTCACAGGCTGGCATACAGCCGCGCTATGAGTTCGGCTTCGGACTATCCTACACGACGTTCGAATATTCCGATCTAAGCATTAGTGGAACTGTCGCTGGCGGTACGCGTCAATCGAATGGCGCTGGTCAATCTCTCGATCCCTGGTAAAGTTTCCTGATCTCAAAAAGATGCAGGGTGACTGAAGGAATTTAGGTTGCATGAAAAGGTTATCACCGTTACTTTTACCATTAAGAACAATGGCACTGTAGATGGGACAGAGGTATATTTCACGGCTTTGCTTTACCAGGGGCGTCGTGCTGACTGACTGGGAACAGATCCCTCAGCTATACACTTCACCTCCTGCATCGGCAAACACAGCGCCAATGAACCTGAAAGGATTCGACAACATTGCTCTTGCTGCAGGTGAATCAAAGACGGTCACGATGCAGCTGTCTCGCTTTGATTTGTCCATTTGGAACGTCCTTACTCAGCGCTACGAGTTGCATTCGGGAACGACGGGAATCTCAATTGGAGCGAGTAGCAGAGACGTTCGTTTGACTGGATCCATTCAAATTCCTTAGCTATATTCGGACAGCGGTAGTTTAGTTGTATATGCCCTTCGCGGCGTCCACTCGTTTTATTCGCTCTTTATCTGTGAAAGAGTAAAGCATTCGTTTCTGAACTCTCTGCTCTCAGTCTTTATCAATACTTTTACTTGGTTCTTGCAGCCGCCACAGATTTTCTCTTGGCGTTTTCTCACCCAGTTTAATCGAGTGCACTCTTCCTGCAGTCTCCCCCTTTCAGGGCGAATTTGAGAATGATCGACATGAAAATATTTATTTATGGAAATGCGTGATTGGCAGGGACTCGTGTCTTCGCGTCACTGTTGTTGTTCCGTCCGTACCGCCATGGCTTTGCCAAACAACATCGTGAACACCCTTGGTAAGCTCTTGGGTGAGTGAGATGCATACTGCTTTGGAATGAGCTGTCTAAATAGCTCTGTGAAAAGTACCTGTTGTGGCAGGCGTTTTCCTCGTGGACTCTTGCATTTATGACGTTCCTGGGGGATATCGCGCCGTTATGTTCGATCGTTTTAAGGGTGTAAAACCACAGGTATAGCTGTAGAACGACTCTTTTAAACAATTGACTGACTTTGTCGCTAGGCCTCGACTGAAGGAACACATTTCTTAGTGCCTTGGTTACAACGGGCCATTCTCTACGATGTTCGTATAAAACCTCGGGTGCGTCATCTTCACCATGTCTTCAGTCAAGGTAACAGCTAGTCATAATGAAAACGACAGAATATCTCTACTACGACCGGGTCAAAAGATCTGCAAATGGTCACTTTGACCTTGCGAGTGCTATCCCGACCAGACGTCGAACACCTGTCAAGGATCTACCAAAGCCTGGGATTGGACTATGACGAGCGCGTGCTACCTTCGATCGGGAACGAAGTGCTGAAGAGCATTGTCGCACAGTTCGATGCTGCTGAGCTGATCACGCAGCGAGAAGTGGTGTCATCGCGGATTCGAGAAGATCTTCTCGCACGCGCAAACGAGTTCCATATCAAGCTTGAGGACGTGTCGATTACACACTTGACTTTTGGGAAGGAGTTCACACAGGCCGTGGAGGCGAAGCAGATTGCACAGCAGGATGCTGAGCGTGCGAAGTTTATTGTTGAGAAAGCGGAGCAGGAGCGACAGGCTGCGGTGATCCGTGCGGAGGGAGAGGCAGAAGCTGCGTCTGTGATTTCCCAGGCGCTGACTAAGGCCGGGGAGGCATTTGTTGCGTTCAAAAAGATCGAGACGTCGAAGGCGATTGCTACGTCACTTGTGCAAAACCCGAACGTGACGTATATTCCGAGCGGAGGAGGGAATATTTTGTTGAATGTGCCTACAAGCAACAAGTAATTAGTAATAATAGTATGATATGACATAATCAAAGTGTGGGAAATGCTCCATAAGCCCAAGTCAAGTAACTTAGTAGTTTTTTTGTGGCTGTGGCTAGGCTGGTGATTAGTTAGTAGTCAGTTGGTCGGTCTCTGTGTACAGTTTCGTCTCGTTCTCGTCTCGTCTCTGTCTCTGTCTCCGTCTCCTCTCTCTGTCTGTCTGATCTATCTCTATTCTCTTTTTCCTTCTCTGTTTTATCTCCTCTTCTCGTCTCTTTTTATCTCTCTTTACCATATCTCGCTCGGTCCTGTGAGCATCTTCCCATCACATCTTCATCCTCCGTGCAATTTTTCAGCCCGCTAACGTACGCCCAAGGTCTCGTCTTTTATCATGAATCCCTTAATGGTTGGTTCTGGTCCCGCTGAGGCTCCGGTGCGTCATTACCTTCCCCCAAGAAGGCTCTTCTTCTCTATCGCGATTGGCGTTCATTAACCGATCTCTTTCCTAACCTCAGAGGCGTGCTCATCTTTACGTCGGAAACCTTAGTCCCCGTGTCACAGAGTACATGCTCACAGAGATCTTCGCCGTTGCTGGTCCAGTTCAGCATGTCAAAATCATTCCCGATCGCAACTATCAGCATGGTGGTCTCAACTACGGATTCGTCGAGTACTTGGACATGCGTTCCGCTGAGACTGCTCTGCAGACTCTCAACGGAAGGAAAATATTCGAGACAGAGATCCGTGTCAACTGGGCTTATCAAGGCAGCGCCGCAAAGGAGGACACCTCTGGCCACTATCATGTCTTCGTCGGCGACCTCTCTCCGGAGGTCAATGATGCCGTTCTCGCCAAGGCATTCGCCGCCTTCGGCAGCCTTTCCGATGCTAGAGTCATGTGGGATATGAACTCTGGCAAGTCCCGCGGTTACGGTTTCCTCGCCTTCCGCGACAAAACAGACGCTGAGCAGGCCATCGCGACGATGAACGGCGAATGGCTTGGCTCGCGTGCAATTCGCGTCAACTGGGCTAACCAAAAGACTCAGGGTGCTGCCGTTCGCCCCACCAATACTGGTACTGCTCCAGCGCCCATTAACTTTCAGGGTGGTCCGCTTTCGTACGAGCAGGTGGTCCAGCAGACACCCGCTTACAATTCCACGGTCTACGTCGGAAACCTTGTGCCTTACGCCACGCAGGCCGATTTGATCCCGCTCTTCCAGTCAATTGGGTATTTGTCCGAAATTCGCATGCAGGCAGATCGCGGTTTTGCCTTCGTAAAGCTAGATACACACGAGAATGCTGCGATGGCGATCATTCAACTTCAAGGCCAAATGGTACACGGAAGGCCGATCAAATGTAGTTGGGGTAAGGACCGTGCAGACGGAGGAACTGTGCAGCCTACTGCCGCTGCTATCAGTCCGAGCCCTGCAACAAGTCCCTATGGAAATGTCGTGAGTCTTTCCCATGCTATCAATCTCTCTCCAGATTCATTAATTACCGTCCAAGGACGTACAGAGTGCTGCACCGTACGGTATGCCGCAAGCAAATACCTATGGTCAGTATGGATTCCCTGGTTATCCTGGCTTCGGTGCGGCTGGCGCCGCGGGTACTGCGCCCGGTATGCCTGCACCAGCGAGTGGTGCTGCCGCTGGTGCCGCAGCGGGTGCTACTGCTGCTCCGGGAGCTGATGCCAGCGCCGCACAAGGTGCACAAGCACAATGGGGCAGCAACCCTAGCCAATATTACAATTATTGGGGTGGTTCGCAATAACTCACTTGCTACTTCTCTCCGTGCTATTTCTCACTTGGTTCCATTACAGGTTACTACGGACAGCCCACTGCGGCCGGTCAAGCTGATGCTAACCAGACTTCTTGAACCTGCGCATGTCTCGATTGACTCGTTCTACTCACAGTCGTTTCCCCAATGCACTGCCTGACAAAATGTTTATAAGTGACAAGTTGTAGTTTCCTTTTTTTTCTTTTCTTTACTCTCGTCTCTTTTTTCTTTATTTTCGTCCACATATCGGCTCTCGCGACTCTCGAGCACATCAGTCTGTATTGGTGCCTGCCGTTAAGTATCCATGAGTCTGTTATCTTGCTGTTTTATTCACATCTCTTTCCGTCTGATGAGTTACTACTCTACTGATTTTTTCTTTTCCATGTCTCTCCCCCACTTCTTTCTCTTCTTATTATGGTCCCTTTTATCGAGAAAGATGTTTCAATAAAAGTGGTGTAGTCTTTGCACTAAGCACTAAAATGGACACGCAAAACCGAAGAATTATTGCTGGCGAGCTGCCACAACCCAGAGATCCCCGAATATTCAGAAGCAGAGTGAAAAAGCAGGAGGAAGTGCAAGAACGACGATGCGGATATATGTATGCGGAAGAAGGGGGTATACCGAAGAATTGTAGAGTCTGCTTTTCTATGTTGGGGAAGCAACGCAGACTCTACTCATCGTCCACTTTTAGCCATTCGGACTCAGATTCGCCGCCGGTTCCGGCTGAGACTTGGTCCCATTCTTCGTCTGCCCCGTTCTCCGATCGCCATTCGCACTCCCGTTTCCCGACTGGACGACGTCTTGCTGATCGTCCCCGCTCACAGAGCTTGGGGGAACCGAGTTTTTCTCTCGCCAGCTGAGCACGGACTGATGTCGCGAGCGCATGTCCTCGTAGAAGTCGTTCGCTTCGTTCATCCTGTTTACCTCTGCTTGCTTTGCGTCCAGCCAGCGCTGCAGGAGCTTGGCGTTGTCTCGACTTAATTGAGTGTTTCGCTCTTCTATTTGACCAAGCTCGAGTTGGAGGGTGTTGATCTCATCATGTAAGATCTAATAATGACTTGCATTAGCGAGACACTCTTCGATTGTTCGCAATATGTAATACGAACCTGAGCCGTTCTATCCTTCTCGGCCATTAGCTCGTTATGTTGATCGACCTTTCTTCGCAGCACAGTGACTTCTTCTCTGCAGCGTCGTAGATTTTCTGATTCTGTACGCGCCAGCTCTTCCTTTTCCCGAAGTGTCTCTGTCATGGCGAGTAATCGTTGAGCATTCTGGCCCTGTGTCTTGTACACAGTAGCAAGTTCATCACGTAGAGTAGATATTTGCTGTTCTAGCGATGTGACATATGCTACTCGTACGGGGTTGCTGAAATGATCATGCCGTCAACAACAAGAAACGTATTGCGGGATTCACACATGCGTACTCGTCTGCTCCAGGTACAAAGACCGTAGAAGAATTGGGATTTGATCGAACGGTTCCAACTGCCTTGAGAAGCGATGCATTACGCTCCTTAAGCAACTTTGTTTGCTGTGCAAGTCGACGGTCTATGCAGAAAAAGAATCCAAGGTGAGCGGACGCCGCGTGTTTCGTGCGACCAAGAGTAACGACACGAACATTGGTCAATGATTGGCGCAAAAGCGACATCTCTGCTGTTCCGCTCTACTAGTCGCTGTCGTAGAATTTCTTGCCACGAAGCCTCTGCCATCGTACGCGTCTTTGTCGCGGTTGAGGACGAAGGGGGAGAGGGGAAAGAGTATTGCAGGTCGAGAAAAAACGTGCGTGCGATAGAGAGACATCGCATCGCCAGAATCGACGGAATACCCAGAAAAGGAAGTTGTACGTCAGCTGATGTGCGCTGACCTCGTCACTAGTGGTAGCACTCCCTCAGTTCAGGAAGTGCACGCACTTCTTGTCTGTCACGCATCCTTCTTTCAACACTTACCCCGTCCTTGTATCTTTTATCAGTATGCGGCGAGTTTTGCTGAAGGTTATTTCCAATCAGTTATTCTCTTTGTCCATACATTGACGTCTCATTGTCCTTAGGTCATCATTCTGGGCGATAGTGGGTCAGTAATTCGGATAACCCCTACTCCCATCGTATTCTTCATTCACGCATTTTAACAGCGTCGGAAAGACGTCTCTTATGAACCAGTATGTCAACAAGCGGTTTAGCAATCAGTACAAGGCCACTATCGGCGCAGACTTGTGAGTCACTGCTTTATCATGTTTGATTCTGAGGTGGTAACGCTCATGCCTATCTGATTCTAGTTTGACAAAGGAGGTCATGGTTGATGACCGTTTAGTAACAATGCAGGTGATCACCTTCATATGCCCATTACAGACGTGGAATGGTGTTTTGCTCACGCTGCTCCGACGTTAGCTGTGGGATACAGCGGGTCAAGAACGATTCCAGTCGCTCGGTGTTGCTTTTTACCGTGGAGCAGATTGCTGCGTACTCGTCTACGACGTGAACAACTCCAAATCGTTCGATCAGCTTGACAGTTGGCGGGATGAGTTCCTCATCCAGGCGAGCCCGACAGAACCGGAGAACTTCCCCTTTGTCGTTTTGGGGAATAAGATTGATATGGAAGAGAGCAAGCGACAGGTGAGCAGTCTTCCCCCGGTTTACTCTACAGTGGTGCTGATGTACATGGCATTAGGTATCTCAGAAGCGGGCGATGACGTGGTGCCAGTCAAAAGGGAACATCCCGTACTTTGAGACCTCGGCGAAGGAGGCCATCAATGTTGAGCAAGCTTTCCAGACCGTGGCGAAGAACGCTTTACAGCAGGAGGCTGAAGTCGAGCTGTATGTTACGTGTATCCGTCTTATCGTTTACGAGGCTGACTTCTATGGGATTGCAGTTTCGCGGACTACCCAGACCCAATCAAGATCGACTCCGAGACGTCACAGAGCTACGGATGCAATTGTTAACTCGCTAGACTACCAATGCTGTTTACTTCTGTGTCCATCCATCCATACGTCCGTCATGCCCCTGCCCCTCTGTTCCATTCGCGTTCAACACTTTTACGAGCAACATTTGTTTATTCGTCATGTCCATCCACCACTTTCAGACATTCTCTGCTGTTACTTCTGCTTCAATATTCCCTCCCTCTCTGTACGCTTGTCCATACTTAATCGCGAATGACAGTATGTTAATGGTGATGTTGTGAATTTTTGAGGATAAAGGGATCTTTTCTCCTCTTTCCTGTTGTTCATCCATCCGATTCCTCTACATATATTGGTGAAATAAGTCTAAATATCCAAGCTACCAATACCTTCCCTCCTAAGATTCGCAAACGGTCACACTCCACTCGCTCGGAATAGTCCCAAGCTGTCTCCCAACAAGCTCCTTCCAAAGTACCCTCGACACAGGCCCCATCCCATCCGGATCAGTCGGGATATGTACGTCCCCTCCTAAATAGCCAATCCTATCAACAGGAGATATAATCGCCGCCGTGCCTGTACCGAAAAGTTCGACAAGCTGGCCCTTGTCAGCCGCAGCCTTGACCTCACCCATCGTTACGGGCCGTTCGGAGACGACGAGATTGTCAGGGAGGTCGGTGAGCTTGGACTTCCCTGAGATGTGTTCTCGCGCGAGAGCGAGGACGGAGTCTCGTGTGACGCCTGGAAGGATCATGCCGTCCAGCGGTGCGGTGACGAGTTCAATGTCTACAACGTCCATTATTATCATTATTGCTCAGCGTAACTTCGGTAAGCATAGCTTACAGCCGTTATCCTTCTTGAAGACTACAAACAAATTCATCGTGCCGACCTTGACAAGTCGTCAGTAACTATTCCATTCCAGGACTTGTAGTTCTAGTAAATACCTCAGTGAGATAATGCTCAGGCCCGTGCAACCACAAATTCTGCGCGTATCCCTTCTTTGCTGCAATTTTCTGCGGGACAACACCAGGTGCATAGTTCGCGCCCAGTTTATATCCACCCGTACCTTTGTTCATCGCAAAGAAAAATTAATCACGGAAGTACGAGACTGTAGTATTGGGAAACGATGTACCTCCAGGAGCAGCGCGAATATATTCCGTCGTGCCGTACAGAGCAATGGGTTTGAATCCTTGAGGATAGTACGGACCTACGGGACTGCAGATGACGAAGAGAAGCGCTTCGTTTGGCGGACCAACACCGATAGCTCTCTGTGTTCCGACTGCGGAAAAGTATCGGATATCAACGTCAGTACATCAAGTGAATATGCAGTCTTACTGAGTGTGGGTCGGATGTATAGACTGTACCCAGGCTCCTGGGGAATCCAGTGCTTGTCGACGCGAATGAGCTCCTTGATGAGCTCGAGTAACGCATCCCCGTTGAACGTCTACAATCTCATCACCAAGCCAAGTCAGTTGACCTCATACAATGAAAAACCAGCCACTTGGTCACGCACCGGAAGAGCTAACCGCTGAGCGCTAACGTTCATGCGCTTCATGTTCATGTCCGGACGGAACATGGTGACTTTGCCGTTCTTGTCGCGATAGGCTTTCATCCCTTCGAACAAGGTCTGTGCGTAATGGAATACGGTGCAACTTGGATCCAGCTGTAGAGGACCGTCTGGAAAGTAGGGCAACAATAAATTCAACACGATGAGTTATGAACTTGGAAATGACTTGAGCTTACACGGTTGGATTTTGGGAGCATCCCATCCACTATTTGCAGACCACGGAATAGTAAGCATGTGGTCAGTCTACCACGGAATTCAGGCTAAAGAAAACGAAAGTCAACTACTAATGCAACTTACGAAGACCTGGCCGAAGACCAAGCTTGAGGAAGGCGGAGGTGGTCGCGGATCGGTGTTTTTGATAAATTTTAATCGAGCAGGCTATAGTATTTATCGTTACATTCAGATTCAGGGTAACTTCAGTGGATAAGGACAAGGACCATTCACCTCAATGTCGGGAAGGGACGTGAGCTCGCCCGTCATGGGATCCCGCGTAACATCTGCAGCATAACGCACAGCTGAGAATCTGAGAAATCTATTGCACAGTGACGAAGAAGAACGAGCTATCGATGGTGCACGACGCGCTGCACGAAAAACGGCGAGCGCCATTCTGGTCCCAGATAGTCCAGTAAAGTAATAATGAACGAGGACTGAGGCACTGGGATTGCGAGTGACTCGGACGTTAAATTAGCAACGACCATACTCGGCCGATAAACGATCGACGCTGCCGTTCGGGCCGGGACTCGGAAGGGCTGATGTCGGTGATCAAACGAGCTATGAGTAGCAACCTGACCGAGAAATTTTCATTTCATTTGATACTCGATCTTACTGATGTGAACTACTTTCGAAGCTGGAAGACCTATAGATGGCGATGGCAGTATTTTTAAATACCAAATATGGCAATGAAAATGGGCTATGACGAAATTGTCTGGTCGATCACGATGAGCTCATCCGCGTGCGACACAAGCGACAGATTGAGAGTAGAGTTCAAAGCGAGTCCGTCTTTAGTCTCACTCACTATCATTGTCCGGAACCATCATCCTCTCGTCATTTCTTAGCCATGGTCTTTGGCCCACCCCAAGATCCTATCTTGTACTCCTTCCCTTCTCCCAACAATCTTATCGACGCCCTCGCCAGTTTCGTCATAAAAGTTCAGAAGGACTCGATTGAGAAAAAGGGCCGGTTTACTATTGCTCTCTCAGGAGGATCGCTCCCAAAGCAACTCAATAGCCTTATCGGCAAGCCTGGTTTGAAGTGGGATCTCTGGTCTGTATCTTCATCAGTTTGTATCGAAGAATTTCGTACTGATGTTCTAGTTACACGCATATAGGCATGTATACTACGCCGACGAACGTGCCGTCCCGCTTGACCACCCCGACTCAAACCACAAGCTTTGCTCCGACGTCTTCTACTCCAAAGTTCCCATCCCGGTACAGAATATCCACCCGATTGACCCCAACTATCTCGACGACCTGGACGAGCTCTCAGATGCATACGAGCAAGAGTTGATCCGCGAATTCGCCATGAAAGATTCCGCGCGCTACCCAGTCTTCGATCTTATCCTCCTCGGCATGGGTCCGGACGGGCACACCGCGTCGCTTTTTCCGGGACACGAGCTTTTGTCCGAGGAGGATCGCTGGGTGGCGTGGATTGATGACGCGCCCAAGCCGCCCCCGAGACGCATCACGCTCACGTACCTCGTCATCAATCACGCTGCGCGCGTCGCGTTTGTTGCTGCAGGCGCAGAAAAAGCTGATACCTTACACACTGTACTCGATAAGCCCGAGGAGGGACTCCCCGCTTCGCGTGTTCGCCCCGCCTCTCCTGGTCAGGTATTTTGTTCGTGGACGATGCCGCCAGTTCGAAGGTTCAATACCAGCGTGCCCAATTCAAGCTTTGAGGGTAACTGTTCCTCATATGATCTTATGAAAATTTTATTTTCGCTAGTTCTTCAGTCCTCCCTTCCTTCTTGCGACCCCATAGACGTATTAGCTTCTTTCTATGGGGATCTGTATACTGTACGCTAGTCTCGTTGCACCAGAAGAAATCCAGCTCCTGTTTTGTCCCTAGTGGTTATTTATGAGACTCGCGGTACTTTTACATCTTAGCACGCTGCACTCGATTGACTACTTTGTTCTGTGAATGAAAGACCATTTAGTCATGTCTATGTAGACAAGTCCGTAACCAGATAATACAAGCTTAATCGTTTCTGAACCGATACAGATCCAAGGTATACAATTATGCTTCCACTGGTATCGAATCCAGTTTTACTCTTCTGAAATCTTTGGCTCTGGTGGCTTTAACGACAAGTTACTCGGCAACGATCTCTTCAGAATCGTAGAATCGCTGGCCAATCCGCGAAGAGTACCGTTCCCGGTTATCGAATCTGATAGTGCCAATATGGGCGACGGTGAAGGTGAGGAAGATGAAGGGGAGCTGTTTGGATTGGTGTAAATCGACGGGACGCGCGGCACGGGAGGGAGTTCGGACAAGTCAACGGAGGGCATGGTTCGCGTTGCTCGCGACTGCGACGAGACGGATGAGGAGCGAGTGGAATAGAGAGTCAGATTAGAAGGAACGTTTGAGTTGCCATTTGCTGTGAAGCTTGAGACCGAAGAGACTGAGACTCGTCTGGTTTGTCTACCTCGAGGTACTGAAAAAGGGGGATGAATAAATTTTTGGAGCTGAGTTTGAGTAACATACCTGACTGAGACTCTGAACTGACAGTTCGATGTCGCCTCTCTCCCTCCTTGATTGAGTGGTGATGTGCAGTAACCGGATCTGTGTTTTCCCGACCGACTCTTAGCCAAGGATCGCAAACACTCTGTCGGGAACTCAATCCATAACCCGCATAACTATTCCTTTCGTTTAGGTCATGCAAATATGACGAATCGCGTTGAGTCGGCGCGGCTAGGGGCGCAGGTAAAACAATTTCCACTCGACTAAATGGCTTATGAGGTGGACCGCGGACAGTCGACTGTGTGCGCGTGCTACGCATGCTCCGAGTCGTCTGGATTGTCGATACCGAAGCGGCCACAGATACACGCCGAGAATGCACTCCGCTCATTCGGGGAGAAGAGTTTAGAAGAGGGGGAGGCGTTCCATGAGAACTAATGGTCTGATCGTCAGACAAAGGATCGACGGGGAAGGCCGTGATGCTTTGGTGTCGCTGCGGAGGGTATGAGGTAATGTCCGACTCCTCCGTTGATGAATTTAGCGAGAGCTGCGCTAACGACCGGTCACTGCTTGTCCCCTGCGAGGCAAAAAAGGATGGTTGTGGGGGCACAAGCTGCCCGTCCGCCTGAGGTGTCGACGCACGTGTGATTGGGCTGGATGGCTGCTTCAAAGGCATTTCTTCCGTGTTTAATGTCGACCCACTATACTGCCTATAGATATTTCTAGCTCGTCCAGATGCATCTACGTGCTGCATCATTAAAAAATCAGAGTCATAAATAGTAGGAGACGCGGATGTTGGCGTAGATAGATCCAACTTGCTCGAGCTGAAATTGGTCGTGCTTGCGTTTACACTGGGGTTAGCACTCCACGGAAGAGTGTGGAGTGCCGCGAGTGGACGCGCAGGGGGAAGTGGAACGGAGTTGCGTTGACGTCGATGGCGAATACAGAGCCCTATTCTGAATACAAGAAAGATAACGATGAGTCCACCGACGCCAGCGCAGGCCGCGACTACTGCGATTGAGACGCCTGATTCAGAGGATTCGGACATCTCTTGAGCTTCTGATCGTGGATGGTTAAATGAGCGTAAGTCTTGTAAATGAGTGTGCAGGTGCGTGCGCCGACAAGGGCGACGCGAGAGAGATCTGCGCAAGGAGTGGGGAGGCGCGACGAACTAGAGAAAAGAGAGAAGAGAATATAAAAGTGGCCAGCTAACAACGAGCGGCAGCCAGGAGGAGGGATCGGAGAACTGATGAGGCGAACACTTTGACTATAAATAGCGATGCCGATCAATAGCGATCATTGGTGATCGACGGCATCGAAGCCTCTTCCTGAGCTGAGCGTGTTGAACTTTGTCAGACACGCTTCCCTCCGCACGTCGGACCGGCGTGAGGCTCCTCGTCTCCGTCGTTATCGCCTCTGCTAGGATCCTTGTCGCACCCGAGCGAACTTGCCATTCACCATGTCAAGTCTGCATTCCAAGTCCTCAACGAAACCATCCAGCATTCCTCTCTACCGGCGTCTCCTGTTTCCCGATCTTCCACCAACGGCGGCCGTGCCACCTGTACTCCCGCAAGCATCAGTACAGCTCAACACAGAGCTTTACGACCTCATCGCTCTAGCCTTGCGTGCGTATATCACCCCATGGTGGAGTAAAATCACGCGTTATGACAATGAGTTTGTCCCACAAGTCGCGTGTGTCGTTGGTACGGTCATACGCGAGCTTGCAGCGAGGTTCGAAAAGGCCGACGTTGAGGGACTTCTCCTGAGAGCCGTTCCAGTTGTCGTGGCGCAGCACTATTCGGACTATCGGACAGCGGCCGCGAAAGTCGGTTCAGCGTACGCGAACGGCGGTGCAGCGACGTTACCGCAGCTCTTTCACCATCACCAGAGCCACATGGCCATTGACGCCGAAGGAAATGTTGATCCTACCTATATCCGGCATTTGATCGACCTCATCTTGCACGAGTGTCTGCCTGCTGAAGACCAGGGGTCCGATGCTGAGCGTGCGATAATCCGAGAAGTTATCGTGAAGGTTGTCATGCATGATACTATCCCGTTGCTCTCCCAGCCGTGGTTTATATATAAGCTCATACTGGACCAGTTAGCTTCCGGTCATGAGATGAGCTCAACCGCTCTGAAGGTTCGTTGGTGCAATGCAGTATGGAAGACTTTCAGTTTCAAAATTTCTGAACGTTATTCTTTTAGGCTAACGAGGCACCCCAAAAGCACGCTTCAAGTCCGTCTATACACAACGGAGTTGTTTTCGCTCTATCAATGGTTCAATATTTGTCTGGTCTTTGTTTGACGCTGATTCACTGGTATAAGCAACTAGTGAGTGTAGTAAAACGCGTAAACGCGTCCCAACAGCTTGCGAAACCGGACCAACGACGCGAGTTTACCCAAAGCTTGCTTAGCTGTTCATCGGTTATAATGAATGCAAGAAGTCGCATGGCATCCAGTGTCCTTTTTGACGTCATGGAGTATTCGCTGAAGCTTGCTGAGGACTTCTCCGACAGGTATACTGAAGAAAACTTGGTAATCTGTTCTGATTTTTAATTTTTATTGTTTCTAGGTTCCTGGTTTACATGCTGCACACGTATGTAATGACGGAAGAACAGCTTATTACTATAGTAAAGCTGTCCAAGCAAACTCTGTTTCCCAACGGGTATCCTGGTCCTCCGTTGGTCATTCCAACCCCTGAAGAACAGGTTGTCATAAAGGAGCAACTCATTAAAGAAATCGAGACGTGTGCTCCGCGTAAGTTTGTACTTAAATACTGAATGTCCGGGGGGTGAACTGACAAATCAAATATATAGCACTTCTTTCAGGCCTTGCTTTAGGACCGGGATCAAGTAAGCACGAAAGCATAGCGGAAGCTCTTGAGCCTCTTTCGTCGACAGCCTGCAACGTGCACCTTGTGCTATTCCTTCTTGACCTGATTGTCCTCACGCTTTTTCCTGAGTTTGGCGTGGAAGGATCCGCGGAGAACGCGGCAGTAGTATCGGCAGAAGGAAGAGAAGGCAGCAGCAGTTCCAAGGTGACGTCGTCTGCGTCTGCGTCACCGTCACCGTCACCGTCACCGTCACCTGAGCCGGATAACGTGCGAGAGACATCTTTGGCGTGAAGGACAAGATCCGACGGATCGAACGGCAGATGACGTTCTTAGCTTGGATGCGGACCTTGAGATGACGAAGCACGGACGGAAATGGAAGTCGGTCACTTTAGAGAAGAAAAGCTTAAGCTTGTCCGTTTGGTATGCACACGTCATACCCCGCGAGACACGCTGCCTGCATCAAACTCAAAAAAAAAAAAAAAAAAAAAAAAAAAAACTCAGCATTTGCCAGTGCGACCGACGACGATTGGACATGCGGGAAGTACAACGACGAAGCTTGGCCATGCCGCATCATGCTGCAGGTGGTGAATCGTCATGAGAACGAGAAGAGATTTTAGACCTGCGACTGTCTACTTCTCAAGACGTCAGCTCGTAAAGCAAGTCCATTGCCTTTCCCATTTCCAATATCCGCTCGGATAACTTCTGACTAACGATGATGTATTGCTTTTCTCTTTGCTATTCAGTTATTCGCTCACTTGACCCGCAGATGAAGCACAAGATACGGCAATTATATTGGGCGGTGTTAGTTAGTACTAGTGTTCCTTCCCTTCCTTTTCCAATTACGTGCAAGCTCG
This sequence comes from Phlebopus portentosus, assembly GCA_037892935.1. Taxonomy (NCBI): domain Eukaryota; kingdom Fungi; phylum Basidiomycota; class Agaricomycetes; order Boletales; family Boletinellaceae; genus Phlebopus; species Phlebopus portentosus. The sequence continues at coordinate 2,599,652 of JAYXKI010000001.1, forward strand.
TTTCGTCGAGCTCTCCCCCTCGCGCTGTGCGTGCGTCATCCACCGCCGAGCATGAGCATCGCCATCGTCATCGTCATCGGACACACTCCCGCATAAAGAATAGTCCTTTCAATTCAAAACGGCTGCCGGCATGGGTCCCTTACGATCATATATGTACACCTTGCGCGGTGCACCGTTGTCCCGGAACGGAGGTTTTCTTATTTGCGCGCCTGGTTCTCCCGCTGGAAGCAACGCGCTCGACGGAAAGGAGTGATATTGCACGGGAATTAGAGATGGACCCCCGACGTCAATCCGGCGATACCAAGTGAATCTCGAGTGGTCCGAAGTGATCTCTCCTCTGAAAAAGGGAGAACAACGCCGTATCACGAGTCATCTGCCCCGATTTGTTGCTGGTGCGCTCATGGTTAGGTGGAGAGAGCACCGAGCAAGAAGTTATCAGCGTGATAACGGACCAAAGGCACGCACAGATGGCCTGGTCCCCCCCACCGCTACCTACCGATACGTATTCTCTTCGCAAAATCACGGTCTGGGCCGGTGTTTATCTTTTGCAGTGAAGTGAAGGCGATAGGGACACGGGGGGAAAACGTGTATACAGAGGCCGTCGGTGGCGCCTACCAAAAACGGGTGGTCGAGGCCAAGGGAATAGTTGAGTTGACGTTCGTTCGTCGGTTCGGCCGTGAGTAGGCCCAACGCTGCTCCACCCACCGAAACTGGTCCTACCGCTTATCTTCCTTCGAGAAACAACACCCTTCGTCATCATCCATCATCCATTGCCAGGTCAATCTTCCCCAAAACAGGGTACACACATGACACACATGCTTTTTTGCGTCTACGTATTCTGATCATCTGACTCGACTGCGCGTGCTATTTTTCGGCCTAAAGTCCTCCCTTCCGGTCCGCTTCTGTACGAACACGAAAATTTTTCAAACAAAACAGCTGGTCAGTGTGTAGTAGTGCCCAGTGTTTCACATTTTCTTACAATGTGATGTTGGAAAAACGAGGGAGTGTCATGGAAAGATACGGATCGACAAATATGGTACTGTATGTATGTACGAACGAACGATATGTCTGCGATATAATAGATAAGTGGCGCTCGTCTTGAATGAAATTGAATGAATAGTCTACCCGCACCCATCAGCTTGGCGGAGAAATGAAAATAAACACAGCTATTATCCCATGAAGTTCCGGATCTGACTCGGATGAAGTTTTTTCGGGGTGGTCGGAAGTCAAATGCAAAAAGAAAGAGAGGGGGAATTGAGGATGAGAAAGAGAAACAGAAAGAGAAACAGAAAACAAGAATACGAAGCCAGGTAGAAAATACGATAGGTAAATAATACAAAGTTTCCTTTTCTTTAATTGAAGAGAGTAAATGCAGTTTAGTTTGGCTTGGATGCCAACAGACGAGTGTCGATGGTGGTGGTGGTGGTACAGTCAGAAAAAATAAATAATAAATTTACATGTCCCGCATAGTCGTTCGTCTGTCTGTCATCCGCGCGAAGGTATGCTTTCAGACTGTGCCTCGCCTCGACGCGAATCAAGGCCGGGAAGGTGATCGGGACATTTTCAGCGAAGGAGAATGAGAGTATAGGCGTTCACGTTCTCGTTCGCGTGCCTCTAGTCGGGAAGCCAAAACGGCATCTTCCAACGATTCCTGCTCCCGTAACAGTTTGCGGAGCCGTCTATTCTCCATCTGCGTCTCTTCGAGGGCGAGGCGCGTCTCTTGCAGCTCGTCCTCTAATCGGGCGGTAACGCGAGAATGACGCGCATTTTGCTCCTCGAGCCGATCACGAAGCCGCTCGTTTTCTACCCGCTGGATGTCAAGCGTCACTTCCGCGGCCTCGACACTCTCCCGTAAGCCCGCGTTCGCATCGCGCAACGTGCGCGCAGAGGCCGCCTCCGCGTCGCGGGCTGCAGTCATATCCACCAGCTCACGAGCCGCACGCGCTCGTTCCGTCTCGAGCTGGTGAAGCGCGTCAGCTAGACGTCGCGCATGAGAGTCGGCAGAATGGAGGGCGTGCGAAAGTTCATGCTTGAGATGCGACTCAGAGTCGAGCGCGTCGGCGAGGTCCCCATTGAGCTCCTCGGACCATCGCTCAAGCTCGACGATGCGCTCCTCCATGCGACGGATCGTGTCATGGTAGAGCTGAGGATGCGTATCACGGTCAGCAGAGGTCACCGCACTGATACGCGGCCGCTTGGCTCGAGGTTCTGAAGCGAATCCCATGTCGACGCGAAGATCCGGATCGATAGAGTGGCGCGATGCGGAGCTTGGAGTGGGCATCGGAGCCCCCGCGACAGAGGCGGCAGCGTGGGCAGGGGCATTCACATTGTCGAGCTGTGCGACGAGCTGAGATTTCTCCTGCTGGAGTTCGAGTACCTGTTGTTCCAGCTGGGACATACGCTCGTTTCTGCGGAGACGGTGTTTTTGAGCTGCGAGCCTGTTGCGCTCGCGGCGACGCTCCTTTGTGGTCTGGTCACGGTTGTCATCAGTGTCGCGAGAGGAGGAGGCATCTGAAGTCGGAGAAGACATAGTATATAGTGAGGAAGGAGAGCACAGACAAAAAGAGAGGGCACTTTAATAGAAGGAGAGACGAGAAAGAAATAGGAAAAGGAATAGCAGATGGGAAGAGTAGGGTAGGGTGTTGACGTCAGCAAGACAAGAGACCGCGTGAGCAGCGATAGCCGTCTCCACAGGCTGATGATGATGCTTCATGCTCTAGACTCTAGACTATGCAGATTCAATTCATTTCAATTATCTAGAGCTAGCGCTAAAACGTATTCTATCCTCTCCGCCAGCTCATCGCCCCCATGTTTCGATAAGACACACGACGGAGTCCTTCACGTTTACGCGAACACGAGCAACGGGCGCGGGCCCTGGACCGAGATCGACTGATGATGATGGTGCGTCATCACATCAGCTAAGATAGACGTGTTCTGTTCCGTAAGCGTGCCCCTTCTCCGCGCCTCGACCCACGCTCTTCTCACGCCAATTTGTCACTCATCGTCATCCATCACCGGTCCAGATTCCCTTTAGACTTCTTCTCCGTCGCGAGACTTCCGGTCTCTCTCCCTGTGACCATACCCGGCACCCCAAAGGTCAATTACGCATCCAGACTCGGTCAGCAGTGTCTGGGGGGTTTGTTCCAGTGATGTGCCAATCGCAAAATGCCGACTCGCACAAATAGCTCATAACACCGCGATCCCCCTTTATAAACACCCATCACTCGCACTTTTGCTGTATATATTGCATGCCCTTTCCCTCTCTTCTCGTATTTTCACTGCTCTTCCCTTTCCTCGTTTCGTTTCCAGCAACTTCTGGTCTACCTCTCCGATGCTATTCCTTCGTAGATTGATCTTGTCATCTCCGCAAGTTGACAAAAGTTGTCGCATTCTTCCCTGTTCAAGTTCGTGATTTCATCGATAACTGCACCTGCACCTGCACCTGGATTTCGATTCTGTAGGCATCCCTCCCCTTATCCACTCGATACCGACTTCCTCTACAGACTAACTGCTTCGCCCATTTCATGCTGTTTTCGGCCTACGTCTATCCTCGCATTTACTCGAAGAACAAGAGGGGTCTCCACCACTCGTGCGTCGTGACACTCGCGAGTCCTTTCCTTTTCCTCTTACTCGTGCTCTGCTCTGAACACCATGATGAGGGTATACCATCTCCTCGACCTTGAAGATTACTCCTCGCCTAGCTTAGCTTCTAAGCGCCAAACGTTGACGTCTCCCACTGGAGTCCGTCTTCTATCAATAAATATCCTTAGCGCTTTGCTCTGTTCAACAATTTGTTCGTTCCTTGTCGTTACCATCCTTCCCTTTTCTTCACCTCGTCCCGTCTCGTCTCTTCACTTTAACCGTTTCCCACACTCTTCCGATATCATCCGCGTCGTCGTCCGCATGACCCCTCGTAGTCATTGTCGGAAATTTTCACGGTCCGTGTTGTTGATACCCTTTCTCCGAGCCAGGGGTATTGTTCATCAATAGCGCCGCGCTTCGCTAGCTCATGTCTTGGCTCGGGGATGATTGCGAGTAGACGATTGGATGCAGGGCATGCTGAAGGTGGTCTGACTTTCGATATTGTCGGCGTTTCCGGGTTCATCGCTAGGGTGAGTTATTGGGGTGGAAATGTCATACTGTGCTCCGAACTGGACTCCTGGACCTTCTCGGATGTGGACGTCTCGATTTCCTGGCATTTGGGCTGCCCGGTCTTGAGACCCAGTTCTGCAGGATGAGAATCAGGAATTCTCAATATCTCGCATTACTTTGATTTCAACTTTTGGAAGGGTTCATACATATATTTTGTGTGTATCTAGTTCATTTCTGCCGCGTGAATAAACTTGTTTTTCAAAACACTGTTTCAGCGTGTTTCATCGTGGAAATAACTGGAGTTTACTCAAATGACATTTCAGCAGGTTGGAATGAAAAGAAAAAATGATAGCATTGCGTTGACAAATATTGGAGATGCACATATCCAGCATCAAGTGTTCAGTTCAAATGTAAGCACAAATGCGCAGTAGCAAGCCCCGACTAACTAACTGACATACGTACGGCTGGGGGGGGGCTGAAGGGTGGTGCGGAAAAGTCAAATCAGAGTGGGAATACTAAGCAATAAAAATAAACGAGTGTGCAGTAACCCGGAGAGTGAATTTTAGAGATCCAGCATAGTTGAGCAGAATATATGAATGATACTGTGCATAAGAAGCCATTCAAACGCATGAACTACCCCAAAACTAACGTCGCCCTCGCATCTTCTGAAAATTCTGCCAGTTTCCACGAGACTGAGCAGTCGCCTCCTCGTCGAAAGTCATCTTTGACTTTGATTTCGCCTTTGATTTGCGTTGTTCTGAGCTGGGATTCGAGGTAGCCGGGCTGGTTGGTTGATTTTGCGGGTTAGGAGGGGTTGCAACGGACGTAAGTGGGATACCAGTAGGAGGAGCACCTTCTGTAGATGGTCTGACGTTCCAACTTCCATGGTCCGCAGACTGTGGTTGACTAGATGGAGAAGCGGATGGGAGGCGGGACCACGAAGACGGCGTTGAAGGAGGCAGCCGGGGCGGCGGCGGCAACGGCAATGAATCCACTCGCGGAGGAGGAGGGGGCGGCCCTAATCGCGCGAAAGGTGGTGGCGGAGGAAGTGGAGGTGTGCTAACACCTCTATTTGGACTTGGTGTGGAGGGAGCTTCAATAGACGTAGCCAGGGTCGACCAGCCGCCAGAACGAAACCCCTGGTGAATGGGAGGCGGCGGGGCAGAAGCAGAGGGAGGTGGAGGAGGAGAGCCGGAAGGAGCAGAGGGTGCTGGACCAGAAACTGGCGCCCAAATTTTCTCAGGTGTCGAAGATGCAGGCGTGGCAGACGTCGAACTCGGCAACGCATCACTGACCGACGCCCAGCCAGACTTCTTGAATCCGTTGTCTTCGCGACGAGGCGTCGAGGAAGCGGCCGAACGTGCAACAGGTGGCGCACTGAGTTTAATCCCAGCAGCCCTCGCAAGCTTGCGGAGCTCCTTCTCTTCACGCTTGCGCTCCTTCTCCCGTCGACGCTCAGCTTCCTCTCGACCACCAGCACGCACGGGGTGATTAGCGTTCATATCACGCGCACGTGCTTTGTGGTGGTGGGCATAGGAGTTGGTGTGCTCGTCATATTGAGCTACGTTCTGAAACTAATAAACGAAATTCAGATATAGTTCATTCCCACTAAATCTTGATATCATTACCTGTTTATCACATAGTTCGCAATAAAATGGACGTAGCACATTCGAAAGCTCAGACTTCACGGCGGCTTGTTGAGCGACGGCGGCCTACTCTCAAGGAAAAGGAAGTCATTTGGCTATGTCCAGCGTTGTTATCACCGTTGAAACTTGCCTCGCGTTGTTGGCGTTGCTCTGCAGTTTCGAACTGCATTCGCTCAGAATCGAGATTACGACGCTGAGAAACGGTAGTCTCAATCATCCGGAAATCCTGCGTGGCTTTCCCAAGACCAGTCGAATCTTGCTTGACTGTGAAGGGCACGGGGTCCACTCGACCTATAGGAGGTGCAAAATCAGACAAGAATATGCAAGTCAGGTATTTGTGTGGACCACTCACCATCGCCAGAAAGACCTAAAGGCGTCCCTTCCGCCCAGCCCATCTTCGCAAGCATAGCGAAGCCCTTGTTTGTATTCTTTATTTTTGTTTCGACTGTAATGACCTCCCGCGCCACGCCTCGGACGTGCTCATCGTATCCATACACGTCCTTCATTTCGACATCTCTGTCGGGCTGCGGTGAGGGAGTCCTCGAAACAAAGGAGACATTGTCCTCTGAACTATTGTCATCATCGTCTGACCTGGTCCGCTGGTAGAGCGGCGTGCGTGTGGTAGTTACGAGGAACAGGCCTCAAGATAGTAAGCATAGAATACCTTGTTTGACGACTGGTCATCCGGCTCTCTGGACATCGGAATCGCGTTCCAGCGTGCTATTGAGCTTGCAGACATGGTAGTGTAGTGGTACAACGTCGGACATCACGTTTCAGCCCATTTTGTGATGAGAATTGCACGTGACCCGTGTCTGTGATTGTCGCCGTGTCACATCACGAACGCGAGACGCGCCTGGTCTTGAGGGGCAACACCTTGGTTCCATCCTGGAGTATGTCCGACAGCTTCTACGAAGGCGATGATGATGAATTCGCAGATTCAGCCTTTCTTAAAGAGTTGGATGTCATCGAAGCCGCTGCATCCCAACGACCATCGACGCAACCGTCTAAACCATCAGTCTTCATAGCTCCTTCACCTCCCGCTTCAGAATCACTACCTCAGCAGGCCGCACGGCCCAGATTTAAGCCTGCAATTCGAAAAAAAGAGGCTTCTTCTGATGACTTTGATGAACCTTTTGACATCGATGCGGAGGAGCTTAACCGTCTTGACGCATTCATCGCAGATTCTTACGTGGGGAAGGCGCAGCCAGTGGCCGGACCAAGTAGGACACGCCAGACAACTCTGGACGGCAAGATTCTTTCTCCGCCGCTTGCTGCGGAGCCTCAGGTAAAGCGGTCTTTTGCGAGGACCAAATCATCCGGACCGATAGAGCCAATAGCGAAGACCTGGGACCGTACGACCTTTTCGGAGACCGGCTTCAGGTCGACCAAGAAGAAAGGCGCCAAAGCGAAGGATAAAGATAAAGACAAGGGAAAAGGGAAGAATGTGACTCGTGATGAAGACTTCGACGAGGATTTCGGCGATGAAGAAATGGAGTTTGAGCAGTTTCCGTCGCCTCACGTTGATGGTCAGACTACATTCTTCTCTCTAATCGACACTCATGAGCTGACTCCTTTCTCTCATTCCATAGTTGGGTATGTAAGCCTATTGATTCTTTTGTCATGCACTAGATCGACTAAGAAAGTTGAATTCACGTCACAAATTATGTAGACCTGTAAGTCTTACCTTTTCGGACCATTGAGAACAACTGACGACATTTGCATTAGCCGCCTCCGATGCGCTTGAAGCCTGATTTACTCGCTGCCAAGGACTGGATCTTTCCTCTGAATCATCCTCGCAGAGATTACCAGTTCAACATTGTGAAAAAGTGTCTTTTTCAAAATACTCTAGTTGCGCTGCCAACTGGTCTAGGGAAGACGTTCGTAGCGGGCGTCATTATGCTAAACTGTGAGTCCGTAGCTTCTAGGATCGTAACTGATGTTGAACGCATGCTCAAGATTACAGATGGTTTCCTGAGGGAAGGATCTTTTTCGTTGCTCCGACAAAACCACTTGTTGCTCAACAAATTTCTGCTTGCCACGAAGTTTGTGGAATTCCTGGTAGCGATGCCGCCCTATTAACTGGAGAAGTGCCGAAGTCAAAGAGAAGCGGTATCGTAAGTTTCATGTACTTTATGCGCACTCTCATAGAATCATTATTTGGCTTGTATTTTCAGTTGTCGCAGAAACGTGTCATATATATGACACCCCAGACCCTCGTAAATGACCTGGCGTCCGGTCTAATAGATCCTTTGAGCGTTATTCTTATCGTGATCGGTAAGATATATATACCCTCAGAAACATACTGGCTAAGCCAAGACATGTAATTTAGATGAGGCCCATAGAGGAAGTGGTGACTATGCGTATTCTCAGGTCGTGCGCTACATGATGGCCAAGAATCCGCATTTTCGCATTTTAGCACTTAGTGCGACTCCCGGAAACACCGTGGAAGCTGTCCAAAGAATCGTCGATTCTCTGCATATAAGCCACATTGAGATTCGGAACGAGCAGAGCTTTGATCTTCAGAAGTATATTTTTCAGAAGGTATGAGCATCACTCGACTCACGGCTGTGTTTTTCAATGCCACTTCCTCGTAGGAAACCATAGTTCGCGTGATAAAAATGGATGAACCGGTCCGTAAAATACAAGATCTACTCTGCAAAGTAATGAATGTTAGTAGTTTCATGTTCCAATGTAATCCGACCGCTCATATCCTCCTATTATTGTCTAGCCTCTCCTGGATCGAGTACGGAAGGACGGCATATTGTATGCTCGAAACGCGATAATATTACACTATTATTCGTGCAGGATGGCAATTCAAGGTCTCAATGAACGCAGATCCGGAAAAGCTCCGTGGATGTGGTCCTATTTGAGAGTGCTTGGAACCTTGTCACGGGCGATGGCGTATCTGGCGAGTCTCCTAGCTCAATGGTCCAAACCTGTGCTAACTTGAAGCTAGATGGAAGCCAGCGCCTCAGCTTGCTATCGCACTCTGAAGGAGCTCAAAGAGAATCTAAGCACTGGAGAAAAGAATGACGACAAGTATGTCCACCTCCTGAAGAACAGCGACTTCATGAAACTCATGGAGGAGTGCGAACGTCAAGAATCGCTGGGATTTTCCCCCCATCCGAAAGTAAAGGCCCTCGTCGAGATAATCATGGGGCATTTCAACAGTCCACCAAGCAATCCAGACACGCCTGCCGCCGGGGGAACCCCGACACAACGCCATCAGACACAAGAGTCATGATTTTTGTTGAACTACGAGAGGTCGTCGATGAAATTCTTGGTGTACTGGATCAGTACAAACCCATGCTACGTGCGAGTATGTTCGTCGGTCAGGGGGTAGACAGGAAGGGCAAAAAAGGCATGGCTCAGGCGAAGCAGCTTGAGGTAGGCGCTTTCCACGAGAGCACGCGAGGTTTATTGCTCAGTGTTGTTGCAGATAATGCGCAAATTCAGGGAGGGTGAATTCAACGTACTTGTTTCAACCTCTGTTGGCGAAGAAGGGCTTGACGTTGGTGAGATAGATAGGATTATTTGTTATGATTGTTCAAAAAGTTCCATTAAAATGGTGAGCAATTGTACTTTTATCCGTTCCATTGCTGAAATCTCATGCTTTCTCAGCTGCAACGCGTCGGGCGAACAGGACGAAAGAGAACAGGCTACGTGGACGTCCTGCTCTCGGAAGAGAGGGAAGAGCGGAATTGGGACAAATCGAAAGAAAACTATCAGGACGTTCAACAGACTATCATCTGCGGAAATCAGCTAGAGCTATATACCGACGTGGAGCGCCTGTTGCCTGACAACATCCAACCTGAGTGCCTACAGATCACAATGCCTATCGAGGAATATGACCCAGAAGCGAATGTTACACCTAGAAGCAGGAAAGGTACCACCGAGAAGAAACGGAAACGCAATAATGATATCAATCGCAATGTTCCTCTTGGCGCCTTCACCGGCTTTGTCACAGCGTCCAAGCTGCGTCCGAAAGCTAAGGGGACAAAGAAAGCGAAGAAAGCAAAAGATCTGCGCGATTCGGACCTTGAGGACGACAGTGATGACGAAGAAATTGCCCATGGGCTTCGCGATGTCATTTCTACGCCGAAGAAAAGGAAATCAAGGTCATCAGAGTCCAAGAAGCCTGTCCAATGCAGTTTGTTGGATATGCTTAATGCTCCAATACCAGATCGATTAGAGGATGATGAAGACGATCTTGACATTCAGAACGGGCTCACCCCGCCGAATCGCAGAAGACGGAAGGATCGCGACTTCTCTGATAGCAGCAATTCTCCTGTTTCATCCGTGCAACCTCGAAAGCGCCGACGGACCCGTGTCGCTTCTAGCTCATCATCATCTGATAGTGATACTGCGAAGAGGCACGCACCATCTAGAGTGACTTCATTAGCAGGTTCATCGAGCTCAGCTTTAGCTTTATCACGAAATGGTCAAAAGAAGACTAAGTGGCTGCTGGACAGCGGATCTGAAGCAGAAATACTTTCTGGTCCTTTGCCGTCACCCAAACGAGTCAAACCAGAAGCACAGAAGCCTGATGGTGTAAAATTCGGCTTCCGAAGTGCAAAGAGTTTAGGCGTGGTTGAAAGCGTCAGTTCTTCAGACGAACAGGAGGAGGAGAGTTCAACGAAAGCGGATGTAGGCATTAGCTCGCCATTGGCGAAGAAGGAAGATGGCAGTGATGTTCCTTCAAGTGTTCCGGAGCCTACTTACGCCGTCGGTCGACGAGCCACAAGAAAACGAATAGTCCAGCCTGACGCTCCGCCATCATCGCCAATAGACGAGCGAAAAGAAGCCTCTCGTCGCCTGGTTCGTCGCCGTTCGTCATCGCTCATGCCACCCCCGATAGTTTCGCCATTGCAAGGACACATTCCTAAGAAGCCCAAACTCAATATGACCGATAATCCAATGCTCTTCGACGTCGAAGCCACTCATTCCGGCGGTGAAGTTTCTGGAGGAGATGGGTCAGACATAGACATGGCTGAATCCGACTCAGACCGCCACTTCCTTGAGGAGCTCCCTGAAACGCAGGTCTCACCGTCTTATAACCAGATCGCGGCTTACCGTGCGGGACTCATGACGCAAGCACTCGGGAATGATAGCGGCCCGTTATTCAAGACGAAGAAGAAACGAGTGGGACCATTCGCAGGTGGGAGAACGCAGGTTTCCAAACCCCCTGATTGGAGTTCATCTCCGGTGCGGGGTAGTGAGCCTGACGAGTATGAGATGGGTAGCTTTGTGGTTCAGGATGACGATATGATCCTGGAACAATCGAGCGAACCATAGTCTAGAGAGATCCTCTCTATTTCATCGCCGCCGCCAGAGTTCTTTATTTCATGTAGTTGTTGTCCCATATGTACTAGGCATCACGAGCAATAGACGATTGAACCGCTTGCTCTAAGGATGTGCAGCGAGCAAAGTCTATTTTTTCTGTGCGGCGTATAAATAAATACACCACCACGATTAGAGCAGTTCCTCTTTCAGGCTAAGGGGTTCTGGCCGCACTGTGCAATCGCAGCACATGAACAGACATTGATAAAGATACAAGACTTGTGCAGCGACAAAAGGCAATATGTAAATCAAAATATACCACCCATTCCCATTCCGTCATCCTCTTCATTGCCCCAACCAATCTCCTCAGTTGCTTCTTCTGGTCGAGGAGACGGTGGTCTATCTTCGTTCGTCGCTGTCTGCTTCTTCTCTGATGCGGCCGGAGTGGTAGCTGAGGCAACTTTTGTTGGAGCAGCTGCGCTTTCGATATGCCAACTGAGCTTCACGGAACCCGCGGAAGGTATATTGGGTCCCTTGGCAAGAGCCTACGGAAAGGAGGTTTAGCGAACGATAGACATAACCAACAGACGACAAAAAAGCGCACCTGCTCTGCAGCTGGTCGAGAATGGAAGCGGGCAATAAGAGACTCGTTGTCATGCACGTCGAGAGATGCTAATTGACCACCAGCCTGTGAATGACAATTGGTTTACGGTCCAAACGTTTTCTGCAGAGTAATACTTACCTCATACCACGTCCTCACGGCCTGTACAACGTCTGGATCATGCGACGACACGCCTTTTATGAAAAGAGCCTTCGGACGATTGTCGAGCTTCATACTGCCACGTGGGGGACCACCACGCACAGCACCGCGGAAGCTTGCCCTTCCTCGCCCTCTCCCTCGGAAACCCCGATACGAGGGCTGTGGAGGCGAGACATCTGTTATGCCCAATGCACGAGCTTCTTCACGTAATTTCGCAAGCTTCTCTTGAAGGGTTTCACGGGACTCTTCGCTCTCTACTGCCGAAGCACCCTCCTCACCAGTTTTGGACCGAATATCTAACTCCATGTCGAGCAGCTCCTTCTTTCTCCGATCCTTGTCATCAGAGACAACCGATACTGATCTCGAGTGAGGGGGCGGAGAAGTCTTATCGACGGAAGGTGCTTTCATCTCTGCAGTTAACTCTCGTAATCGAACCATGATGCTCTTCTTTTCTTCTGGTGAAGCGGTGGCAAGTTTACCCATCAGCTCCTTTTGTTCCGCTATCTGTTTCTCGAGTAGTTGTTGCTTTTCTTGCAAAGCAGTTAATTTTGCAGTAGTAGGCTTGGGTGCTTTGATTGATGCAGGCTTTGCAGCCTCGCTGGCAGCCGGCGTTGGTGCGGTTTCCCGAGCTGCGATGTTCGCCACGATCGACGCAGACGCCTCAAGAGCTCGCGCGCCCGCGGCACCTTGTCCCTCCATCGGGCGATGCCAGAAGATTTTGACGAATCTATTGTTGAACACGGCCTCTTCTGCAGACCAAGCTGCTCGTGCTTCTTCATGAGAAGAAAAACTGACAAGAGCCTTCTTGCCACGGACATCAACTGCAACGTTCGTAACGGTACCGAATCGCTTGAACCAATCATTGACTGCTTCCAGCGAAAGTTTGTCGTCTGGAATTTTCTCGACAACGATAGTCTTGCTGTTGCGACCAGTTTCATTCCCAACAAAACTCTGGTGGTCACCTGTAAACGTCCCTCGTCCACCGCGACCACGACCACGAAAGCTTGGGTTAGTACCCCTCTTTGGACGACCGTTGGCTTGTAGAAAGCGACCTCCGCTTCCGGATCCATTAACAGCAGAATCGTCGGATGGTCCTGCTGGAAACGGGCTCATCTGCACATCGCCGACACCCGGCGAAAACGTCTGACTGGGGGCTGGAGAAACATCCATGGGAGACGATGACTCTGGCACAGGAGTAAGGTCCTGAATTACCGATGCGTCAGTTCCACTTTGGGCACGAGGCATCGTAGGTACACGCTGGTATGGTCCTCGTTGACGCATATCCATGCTAGGATCATTCGGATCGTACGCGGTCGGTTGCAGGGGAGAACCAGGAAACGGCATCCCGCCATACATACCCATGAAAGGCATGCCACCTACATTCATCGGTATAGGCATTTGAGGGGCAAAGGCACCCTCATCGTGAGTATACTTGCACATTGCTCCTCGAGAACAAAACCCTTTCACTAAAGGAGAAAATTAGCAAGTGCCCAACTGAAATCAGAGAAATACACGCACGATGATAGTCTCGACACACGCCCTTGGGTAGCATGACCCTCTGGCCTTGCAGGAAGCCATTTTGCCCAACACTATTCATTGCATCTCCTTTGAACATATCCGACCCTTGTTGCCAGTTATCCGTCGAATAACCATTTGTTTGTCTAGCGAAGTAACCCTCGTTACTTAAGCGCGGGCCCTTTGGCGGTCCACGAGTATCACGGTCATCACCATCGTGAGCCCTTTTCGTACCTCGACCTCGACCTGGAGAGGTCGAGGAAGGAGACATAAGTGCGTCGAGAGGAATGGGAATTCCGACATCTTGCGAGCTGTTGCTCGAAGGAGGAAAGGAAGAAGGGCTAGTTGTGTAGGGGATATATGATTTTGAGCGAAGAGCCGCAAAGAGTGTGTCAACGAAGCCAGTTGCACCTTTTCAAGAACATAAGAAAATGTAGGAGTCGCAAAATAGAATGATAGACGTACCGTCCTCGAAGAACTCGTCCAGTTGCTTCACGAGCTCTTCCCGCAGGTCCGATTCAGTAGTTTCATGCTTAAGGAGGGCGAGAACATAGGTGGCGAGTGCATCTGGCTCAGCGTCGCATCTGAAGCCGAACAGGTAAGTTAACGCAGAATTATGGTGAACCTTGAATAAAAGTGACGAACATTGGCTCCAAGGTCTTGACAAGCCATTGCTGAAGAGCCGGAGTTGTCGATGGATCGAAGAGCATACTGCTCGCACACTTCGCAAACGCAAGAACAAGCGAAAAGAGATGGTGAGGCGAGGTGGTCGTTGAAAGTAGAGAGCAGTTTGGACGGAGGAGAGAGAGAGAGACGGTGCTCGAGTTGACTTCAACGAGCGGGCGCGTTACATTTGTTTGTCAGTTCACTTCCTTCCTTATTTGGAATCACCATAAAAAATTTAAAAAAAATAAGAAATTTGTAATCGTCATAAAGTACTTTACTATTTTGATACAGTGGGGGGACTATAAGAGACATTATCACACTATCAAATTTGCAGGACGAAGAGAGGAGAAAAAGAGATTGCTAAGCTAACAGCGACAGACGAGACGAGACGAAGAGTAAAGGGGTGATTACGATGCAATGCAATGCAAGCAGCATCTGCTAGTAAGCGTCCGTGACGGTGACGTGAAGAAGGTCGAAAATAAAAACAAAATGTTTATTCGGAATCGCTGCCTGAGCTGTCCGAGGAGCTATCGTCTGATGAATGATCGCTGTCGTTCTCGTGCTTCGGCACACCTCCGCCAACAGTCGCATTTTTGTCAAACATCTTCATGCGTTCCTCCAGTCGTCGAATCTTCTCGGCTTCAACGTCCTCGTCCATACTCTTGCGCTTCAGTCCACCTGTTCCCGTACCTGTACCCGTTCGTGACCGCTTCACAGCCGGCACCTTCAGTGGTCTTATCACGTAGTTATACAGCTTCAGGAGTACGTGTGCCGGAAGCTGGTCAATGTCCAGTTCGATTTCTTCCGAGCTCTGCAAAAAGGTCAGTTCGTACTCTAAAGATCGGTCTACTATCTACTCACATCACGAATCTCTGGCACACCCTCGTGAATGATGTTGATAACTTTCTCAAGCTTATCACCTTCCAAATTCTGGATGGTTTCGCTGAGTTCTTTCTTCTGATCGAACGAAAGCACATCATCGTCAGGAACCGTCGATTTTTTCGAGCTCCTCTTCTTAGGCGCCGATTTCACAGGTTTGGCGCTAGATTTTGAATATGAGGGTGCAGGTGGTGAGGTGCGCTTTGCAGGACGCTTCTCCTTCTTCTCCTTCTTCTTCGGCTTTACCTGACTCTTAAGCGCAACCAGGGTCTCCCTCAGCGACTCCATCTGAGTCTCTATATTGGCGATGGTACCTGTAAAGATGGTATTAGTATTCGTAAACTTTGATGAGCCTCAGTGACACTCACGTAGGCGCTCGCTATCGCTTTCCTCGTCTTCCTCTTCCTCTTCGTCCTCACTTGGCTGTCTAAGAGGAGGAAGATGTGCCCATTTCTCTTCGAAAACTCGCTGGAGCTCCACGCCAGCATCATGTACGGGTGTGCCCACTGGGTTGAATGACATGCAGTTCCTAATCACAAGGGCAAAATCCTCCTTGAATTTGCCCGCATTTGGATACTCCCCATTTTCGAGCTTCTTTCGCATCGTGCCCAAGTCCATCGGTTTCCTGACAATTCTAGGATAATGGGGAATGCCAAGCTTAATCGGGTCTACTTTCCATTGAGTCTTATTGAGCAGACAGTATCAGCAACGAGACTTACCAACAGGCTCGTAGAACGGGCTGGCCACCGTGTATAATGATTTCTTGTGTAGATCAGTCAAAATCCTTCCACAGTACTTCAGCTGCTCTTCCGTTCCATCGTCCAATTTAGACTTCCGGACCGAACGCATTTTCTTCGGTTGCTCCACGTACGGAAGGTCTTTGGGAGGAGGGGGATGTATCTCACGCTTCGGCCGAGCCGTCTCGCCGGTCTCTGACCTTCTAATTGTAGGAAGGGATGTAGAAGGACGCCGAGCTACAGGAGGCTTTTTGACTGGTGGAGGCGGGGGAGGGGGGGTTGCAGCCTTCTTCGGCGCAGGTGGTTTCGCCTGTAGGACGATGTCAAACGATGCAGTGGTAAAGAACATAGGATAATCCCACCTCGTCAGCAGGGGGCGGCAATTGCTTAATCTGCTTGTCGAAAATCGCCTCCACGCGTTTACCCATCGCGGTAACAGCATGCTCCGACCCGTTAAAGGTATATGCGTTCTGGAACATTAGACGCACATCTGCGACAAATTCATCGGCGTTTAAATACCGCGGATTATTCGGATTAGGATCAGGCTTCGCAGGATTTGAAGAAGCAAGCTTGCGCTCAATAGTTGCAAAATCCATAGGATGCTTGATAATATTGGGATAATGAGGAATATTCAGAGCAACCGGATCAACTGGAAGGAGGAAAGGGCCAGCATCTTTGAGCTTTCGTAAGTTGCGGACTGTTGAAATGCAGAATCGATGTTGAGCTTGGCTCAACGTCGCTTTCCGTTCTTCGGGAGGCGACGGTGTGGCAGACCGACCGTCGGATAAGCTAGCGGTGCTAGGTGGTGGTGGAGGGGCAGGCGACTTTAAATGCTAAACAGTTAGCACGCCGTTGAAAGGCGCTATATAAACTGCATGTGCTTACATGAGCGAGAGACGCTTGCTCGGCATCCGAAAGCTTCCTCGCTCGTTTTGCAGGCGGCGGCTGACTGGAGTCGCCGTGCTCCGCGTTTCGTGAATCAGAGTGTCGCGGGATGGAGTCGACAGGCGAATCAATGTTCATATCACCCACGCCTGCGGCGCCTGCCACACCATTGACACCGTTTACCTCTTCCCCCTTCACGCCGTTCAGCCTATTGCGTCCATCTACGTTCACAATTGGAGAATCACCCAGCGTCGCCGATGTCGGTAGTTCAGCCATTCGAACGTCATCCAATAGCTGCCCCACTGGCGGTGGTGGTGTCCCCTTAGGCGGTGCGATGGGTATTGAGGCTTTTAAGACAGGGGTCGCGTCAATCGCATGCAAAAAGGAGAGGAAAGGCCAACGTACCTGGATCCGCCGGAGAATCGAGCTGCGGCTGAATGGACGTGTCGTCGCCCTTGCCTACTGAGATAGAAAGGGGCTCGTGTCGGACATCGGACTCGCGCTGAGCGTAGTCGAGATCTATTTTGACTGGGGGCGATGCAGCATTGGTGGGTGGAGAAAGAAGAGCGGGAGAGTCGGGAGCACTGCTGAGCGCACCATTGTCGATGTTGTCCACGGGATGACTGACACCGTTTGTATTTATTCCCAAGCCGTGAGCATGTATACCATTCACTGCCGATGGTGGTGCGGAAGGCTGGACTGCGAGCTCAGCCATGAGTGAATTTTGTTAGAATTATTACGTAAGAAATAAAAACAGGATTGAGAGCAAGTGTGACTGCGGGGCACGAACGCGACCTGGGAGGACAGGCTTTTATGCAGGAGACTCAGGAGACGTAGGCGTGAGAAAGTCATCGGGGCGTGACCAGGACTTTATGCACTTTATGGCCGATTTTCAAGCGGAGTTCCAATTCTTGGGACTCGCACGTGACAGCCCCTCTTGCCCTCCTCCCACTATCTACACCGTACATACAGCCATTCTGTCCACGTATTTCCTTACTTTTCCTCTTTTTCCTCCTCTTCTGCCTCTGCAAATACAGGTTTGGGCTGGTTTTGCTTCCAGGCTGCGTGCAATCACCGGAGTGAGATGCAAGGCCATCGAAAAAGATCACAGCCACAGGTTTCCAGATATGGACCACATCAGCAACCGTG
This sequence comes from Phlebopus portentosus, assembly GCA_037892935.1. Lineage (NCBI taxonomy): Eukaryota > Fungi > Basidiomycota > Agaricomycetes > Boletales > Boletinellaceae > Phlebopus > Phlebopus portentosus. The sequence continues at coordinate 2,617,261 of JAYXKI010000001.1, forward strand.
CCAACTGGAGGTAGAAAAACCAACCACGCACCCGCTGTCCATCGAGGATCCTTTTCCGCAACCTCTGCGTACTTCAGCAATGCCTCCCGGGGCTATGTGTTTTTTTTTTCGTTAGCCATCGCACCATACAATGTTTGCATTTGATGAAATAGGGGGGCCGACGGACGGACATTGCCATCGGAGGTCAATGCCGGCATGACACGTCACTCGTAATTCCAAGTGCGTTACTTCACGCGCATGTCACTCCCCATGAATGGATAAGATGGAAAAAATGGAGAAAAAGTTTCTAAAAAAATGTAAAAACTTTCGAAAGGAAAACAAAGAAATAACCGAAACACCTCGGCGCCGGAGAAAAAACACGAGTTGAAAGAGGTGGCGTTTCACAAAGGACAAGATCAGAAACATCAGGAAACAGACGGCACTCACATCTTGATCGCGAGTCGTGTCCCTGAACAAGTTCTGTACAACGTGTTGAGTCGCACTTGCACCGACGCGCCCGCCCTTCCCAGGCCCTGTGACAGGCAGCTCTGGTCGCTTGCTCTTCCGTGGGTCCATCCGCTCTTTATCCCTCTTCCTCTTGGCACTCTTCCCTTCTTCACCATCCCGGAACATAGGCAACGCATGAGGTGTAAGAATCTGTGGCTGAAGTTCTGCGGAAGCCATTGATTCGACAGTTGGCCTTTTGACGGCGGACTTGTTTGCCAACAATTTTGCGCCATTCAACGAGTGCTCCGGCGAATACAAACATGATACCTGTCCATTCGCTTGCCCAACCAAAATCTGCGCCCAATAGTTAGCCTCGTTTGTAATAAACGGGTATTTTATTCTTATATTACCTGGTTGATTTTGGGGTGCCAGAACACCTTGACCGGTGTGCTATCCATGTCCAGCTCTCTGACGGGCTCCAAGTCATGCCTTTGCAAGAATATTAGCTTGCCTTTCCCTCCTTTACTCGATGCTCCCAATCCAGTCACAACGAACTTTTCGTCCGGACTGAAAACAGCGTTTGTCGGAGGGTAGAGCGTGGTGATGCCACTCCGCGTCACGAGAGGTTTACGGAACGAACGTAAGTCCCATACTGTACCAGCATCAATACAGGTCAAGGAAGAGAAGGAATTACTGCACGAACGCTTCACCGTATCGTCGCTACCCCGCGTCAGTATCGTTTTCCCATCCACTGAGAAGACGATTGAACCTGTTTCGGTGCCTTTCGTATGAGCTCCTTCGATGGTCATATCAGGTCGGACGTAGTTCGAGGTTGCCTTCCACATATGCAAAGCACCATCTAAGCAAGCACCAGCAATATACTTGGCATCATGCGAATATGCACAAGCAGTGACCTTTGTCCGTGCACCGCGTTCCTTGGACTTCACCACAATCACCGTTTTCTGTTTTCGCTTGTCATCGACGTCCCATATTCTAATAATACACGTTAATTTGATGCTTAAATCACTAGGCAAATTCTTACCGTATTGTTGAATCAGCCGAACTAGTTATAAATGTGTTTGATTCCTTCGGATGCCAACTGCAACTGAGAACTTCCCCAACATGGCCACTTTAGGGAAGTCAGCATTATCGTATATCATATAGTAGTAGGATCCAGGTTCATGACTTACGCAGTATGCTTCATGTCTCGAATATACATATCACCCTTGATGAATGTTGCTCTAGCAAAATAACGAAGATTGAATAAACAAAGGCAAGTGTAAGAGAAGCAAAAAGTACTTACAACTCTTCACCATCCCGATCATACAATTTTGGCTGGATCGTACCAGAGATGACTAGGAATTTGGTACCGTCCGGCGAGAACTTTAGATCGTTCACCTGGGTACTGTTGTCAAGTCAGGCTCATGAACCCGCTCAACTGTAAAAACCTACATAGTAAGTTCCAGCCGGCTCCCATGTCTTGAAAGGTTTCGGATTTGCACTCATTCCACCAAAGTCCCAGAGTTTGCAGTCATAGTCGTATGAACCTGACACGAAACGAGCACCTGATGGGTCAATGGCCAGCGCCGACACAACTTTGGTGTGATCCTTCATGGGTAGCTCGTGCGATATGGGAAAGTCCGTTACGGTCTCTAGCACATTCGGATCGTATTCAGGCTCGTCTTCGTCCTCGTCGTCAACCTGCCCGTCTACTGACTGAAGAGCAACAGACGGCCCGGGCTCAGGAGATTCAGAGCGAGATGATTCGCGCTTCTCCTCCGATTTTACACCGGCCTCCTTTGACAAGCCAGGAGCTACAGGGCTGACGCTTGCTGTATCCTGCGTAGATGGTAAGGACAATATGGTCATAACTTCGAGACAAATATCAGACTCGCCCGTTTGTCTCTTGCAAAAGAACTGGAATCCACGGTCGGCTTTTTCATCTTTTGTTGTTTCCCAAAGCCAGCAATGCCCATGGCAGCCATGATATCCATGTCGGCCATGATGTTTGTTCACCAACAGGACAACGTCTGGTCTGAACGTTTGAGCTGGGGAAACGTGACGAGGCCCTCCGATCGATCCGCATTGACGAATCGAATCCTGTAGGCTGTACGCGTCTCATCCATAACATAAGCCAAGCCACGACCAATATATTTTGTCCCTTCCCCTGTCCCTTCACCTGTTCGCCCTGATACACACAATATTGCTTGGTCAATATGCTCAAACGACAACGTCCTTCGACCCCACCACCTACATCACTAGCCATAATACCGTCTCCCTCAGAGTTTGCTGAGACCGATCCGGACTCCTCATTTCCTCATGTCACGAAACGCAGACGGATCGTGGCGCCAGTTCTGGACGGAAGGGAAAGAGGGCCCCAATCCGCTGGTGATGATTGGATAGAGGAGGAAGAGGAAGGAGACTTGGATACGTCCGACAGTTCAACGAATGCTGCGGGTAACCTCCCCCACTGGACGGAGCAGACTGGCCAGTATAAGCACACAAACGTCTTGCTTCATCAAATTCACCTAGAACACCAGCGCCGATGTCAATCAACCCTACCCCCTGCATCGAACCGCCACTTCCACAGCGATAATAGCGCTCCATCTTTCCCTGGTAAACTCGGGAAATTCCCTCACATAGGAAATCCGGTCCGATTTCCTGAAGAACTACGCTCGCCGACTCCTACCGATAGTTCAGGAAACGCAAATGTAGATGAAGAACTAAATCAAGTTCGTGCACGATATGAAGAACACAATAGGTACAACTTTAAGTTCTCTGCATGCTGTCCCCACTAATGCAGAAGAAACAGGTTATTGGGTTCATTGGTGCGGAGACGAAAGGAAGAGAAATCCTTACATCAAGAATCGCACAACCTGACTTGACATATTATACCTTACTCGTAAGCATGCGATCACTTTCATGAGTCGTTCCCTTGCAAATGGCAATCCAGATAATTTCTGACTTACCGACCAAGCTATTCAACGCAACGGCTACCGTGTATGAGTTCACGATTCCTGCTATTACCTCTAAATCAATAATCATTGTACAACTTATGCATGGCTTGAATAACGTCAAATGTATTACCAGGCTAATAAGCAATCAAAGTCACAAATCATCGCGATTCTAGAGGGAATAGGACAATCAAATGTGCGAGAAAAACGCCACGTAGTTTATGCAAGTTTTTTCGAAACTTCGTCCAGACCTACATCGACTTCCCTATTCAACGCCTTGCTAAGTTCCTCATTCAACAAAGCTCGCATTGAACGGTCCTCCCGATAGTAGTACCACCCATCTTTTTCCGGGACATAATCATACCGTTTTGGTCCGCTATTGCTTCATGTTAGGAAGGGCCAACTCCGGGAGCAAAATTAAACCCACCTAAACGGCGAAGACAACCAGATTTGCTTATTGGGTGGTTGTTTGTTGATAACATACGTTCCCTTATCGGCAAGGTTCAATGTAAGAACCCCACTCTGTATTCGTCATGAGCTGAATATATCTTCAACACGGCAATTAAAAAAAATATTACTCACAGAATACTCGACTTCATACTCTGTCCGGCCTACTTCATCCAATAGTGTTTCTAGTGACTCCAAGAGTGTGTCCATCGTAGCATCCGATAGTTGATGATACTTTTCCACAGAAATATCACTTCATTTCTTCCTATGTACCAGTCAGCTTTTCGATCGGAAGAATGGGATTACTGACCTTTCTTTCACCATTGCCGGCGGCGTAGCTAGCACAGGTCGACTGACATGCACGGAGCGATGGGCAGACAAAACCCGCTTTGCAGTCACCGACCGCCGCATCCGTAAGCCACTTGATGCGCAAGCGCGACAGAATGTCCTTGAGAGCCCTCTGGTGAACATTGCACAAGAACGAAGAGAGTTATCGAACTCGAACTCCTGATCTGATTTGATTTGCTGTCAATTCAGGACGGACCCGAGTCGTGCACGTGACTCCATATTTGATTCGTCGTGTCACGTGTGTGTTTTAAAATTTTAGGGGTATTTCTCACTTCTTACCATCATCTGTCAAAACACTTACATGTTCTCGAAAAAAATGTACTAAGAAATTGCGTTCGCTGCTCTGCAACTACGAAACTCTTGCGAACATCGAACTGGGCTTCTAATCGTCATTGCCATAGGCACGGACAACAAACAGATTTCAAACTATGCTTACAAAGCGATGCCCATGTTTGCTTTTTCTTCGATTGTGCTGGGGAGATATGAACTTCTACCTGTCATGGCATGTGCTTGGTTGAAAACAGCTCTAGCGATGTTCTTGCTCATCTCAGTTTTCGAGGATTTATGTTTTAAGATCATATGCGGTAATTCTTCTGTACATTATACTGATGAGACGTCCTTAGTTTAATCTACGTGTTGCTTTACCGCATGTGTGCGCAAAAACATCAAGAAGTACTAAATGATCCGTCTAATGACGCAAACACGGTTCTATCGGTTCTCCAGAGCGGAGATGGATCTCACCGTGATATCTGGATGTGATGTTGAAAGCAAGCTCGCTATAGACATTTCACTCGCTCTCGGCAGTCATTTTTCTTTGCAGACTCTCCTCTATCCTGAGTCATATTATCATCAGATTTCCTTCTTTATTATGTACACTGATCATCCAGGGAGGATAACGATGGGTGATTACGCGTATTCGTGATCCTGGGGATTGATGACACCGTACAAGTACGCCAGAGCTGTAAAAATTTTAGCGAAAGTTAACTCATGTGCCGGTTCTCGAAGAGGTAAATTCCTCATTCGCGCATGCTCCGGCTTACTTAGTTGCCTTCGTCTTCCATCGCTTAGAAGGCTCCTACGCAGTACACACCACGATACAGCGACGCAGGGTACGAAAACTTTAGGCTCTTGGCCTGAGATTTGCCGACTGCGGTATTTTTGTCGTCACGGACAATGGACTGCGTGATGTGCCTTGCCATGAGCGGTCCTACCTTTTTCATCGGCAACATAAAATAATAGCTCTGAGTAGTGCACTTATAGCAAGGAGCGTCGGTGTGGGCACGTTCGACTTGTATTAATTACTTTTTTCTCGGACACTAGCATTTATTCCATCAATTGGCTGAGCGTTGATCTGACATGGCATCTGCAGGAAGTAACTGGTACGCAATTCGATTGCCAATATCCTCGCAGGGTGGCCACTGCAATGTGAGTTCCGTCGGCTCTTCCAACCTGTGCCACTTTTATAAACGAAATGGCCAAAGACATGAGTACTCCAGATGATGAAGTAAGGGCGTGCCAAGTTGTAGATGCTAAACAACTTGGTCCAGGGATCCAAGAAAGCCACTGGGCCACAACGATAAACGCGCTTGCTCGTACTTGTCGCGGGAATCAAAGGTCATGCTGTTGAGGATTGTTGCTCAAGATATACTTCTCGTAGTTCACCGTCCATGTTTTTCACAAGAGCTTGTAATGCCCTCAGAACTTAGACTATCTTCTTCAATCGAAACCGTCAAGAATAAAAGTTGGAGTATATAGCAAAAAATCCAATTTTCTTCTTTAAGATAACTATTCAATGCGCCGGTCGCTGGAGTCGTTTCTCGCCATGTTTACACAATAGCTAATCAAATTGTATTGAAGATCGATTCATGATCGTCCGAGTCGTAACCATAACCGCGTTAAATATCAATGACGATAATAGGTGAGACGGACGACGTATTCGAGAGGAAGCACGAGGTGAAATCTCAGAGGAGACTCAATGCAGCCGCCGCAAGAAGCCCGAGTAGCCCACCAGTCTTTCGGAGAAGAGGAAGCGCCGCACTAGATTCTGTGCTGGTCGAAGATGCAGACGTCGACGTTGAGGTGCCGTTAGCGGAAGACGTGGTCGAGTTTGAGACGAGGTTGGTGCATGAAACGTTGGATGGTATAGTAGCACTGCTCGAAAGAGTCAGATCTGCGCACTGTGGCCAAAAAAAAAAAAAAAAGTCCTCAGTTTGATGTCAATTTAGATTCATAAATCAGTGCTGACTTGGAATAGATTGCCATCACCGCCGTTGTACTCTACCTGGATGGTGACATTCGAACCATCCTGGACGCCTTGAATATCGAGGTTCTGGATGTCGATCGCAAAGCAAGCCAATCCCTCACCGCTAGCCTGGAAGGGCTGGACGGCCAGCGGTAATGTTTGACCAGACGTCGAGGTATTAAAGACTGAGAAGTTGGTCGGGTTTTGTTCGACGGAGATGAGCACCTGGACTATGCACAAAGACATTTTAGATGTGGACACTATCAGTTAGCGGTTTCTCACTTACCAGACCAGTTGGGGTGTTCACTATTCATGGTGATGAAGCCTTGTCCAAGAGGGAAAGTCGTCCGATTGTCGACGGCATTTGTATACCCATCTGCGAAATGGAATATTGCTGTCAGAGTGTATCATAGTCATAGCTAAACGTCGGAGACTGACCGCAGAAGTTGGGTTCATCGTCTTCAACGAAAGGTCCGCGAGGTTCCGGGAACTGCAACTGGAAATGTGCATAGGAAGACGTCACGAGGGCGAGAAGCCCGGATAACAGAAGAGATTTTCTAACAAGCATCGCGACTATTAACCTGAGATTCACAGAGGGGAATTTTGCGGTGGTGCTGGTGGGGGTAGGAGAAGGCTTTTCGTATTATATATTCAGACAGTAAGTCGTCAAATCGCTGTTTCCGAATGAGAGTAACGGCAAAAACCTTTTCACAGCTCCTTTCATAATCAAGATTTACTCACGGCTGTCCTGTCCATCTGATTGGAATGAAAACAACGGCTTCACTGCAAAACAAATTCATAGAAGAACGTCGATGTGATGCAATCACTCTAAAGTTTGTCTCAAACTAGCCCATTGCATAGAGCACTTTTACATTCTTGGGTAATATCACGGGAAACCAAGTCACTCAAAAACGATTATATACGCGACTGACGAGGTATTTCACAAGAAACACTCTTATATTCTGAACGCAACCAACATCATCGTCCTTCCATTGGAAGGACTATTGAATCTTGGTCAAACATGACTGAAACGGGGATACAAACTAAATGGCAAGAAAGCACAACAATTTGTTTAGTTCCTTCCAACACGATCAAACGGTCCGACAAGCAGCATAGCAGCGAACAGGATTGTTATCAGTGACTTTGAGCACCGACCGTCAAAACTGAAAGACGACCAAACACAGTCTCTCCAACACCTAACCCGGCGATAATCGTAATTATATATGCAGCCTGAAAGGTCCTAAGCAACAACGAGGGGCAGAGGATACAGAATATTGAGCGTCCTGAGTGGAGAAAATAAGAAGCACCTTACATAACAGCCAGCATAAGTGCAAAATGGAGGAACGATTGCAAGGTGTGCATGGCACCGCGGCTGATATCGTGGGACCATATGAAAGGAGGAATAATTCGTCTTCTAGACACAGATGGTGCAGGGAGCGATGCTTGACTCGTCTTAACATCGGCAGAGGTGTTATTGTGCAAGTACACCTGACTCTGCACAAGCGCTCTAGCTCTATGGCTCCATCAGTTTCTTTCCTAGTCATTGAGTAAATAAACTAAGACCTTTGCCTCCACCGTGCCTCTAGAACAGAACGCATTGCAACAATGTACCTTTCGAAGACCGCGAGGAAGAAGAGGATGATAGCACTTCCCGCGATGGCGCCCTTAGAGCTGGGGGCGATATCTTTGAAGAACAGATTATCACCACCAGAGAAATGAAGATATGAAGTCATCATCATCGAGTCCGATGAGTCGCTTGAAGAGTCGTCGTGGTCCATCGTGAAATTCTGAAGCTGCGGGTGTAGGATGGGTAGCGTTAGTTTATAAGTACAGCACGGCCGCGATGTAAAGTGTGACAGTCACAGTCGGGTAATATTAACTTACCGGGTCCCATGGACTGTCTCAGGCTGGTCCACGTCCACAGTCGTCGCGGTCCATGGCTTACATAATCCACGACACTACCAAGCCAAGACAAAGCCGGCCGTTTGTAGTGAAAGGGACATATCGCTCAAGAATCTGCAAAAAATAAACTGACTAGCTAACGGAAGCGAGCACCTCCGCTAACGCAATGGTATGAGCTGAGACCTCCTTGGTCTAGAGGATGACATTATGCGAATTTTGAGTGTGTACAAGATCGCAAAGCCAAAGCAACTAGTTCACACTAGTCCAACTGCTAAGAGGACAGTGGACAGAAAGCTGGCTTCCTGAGGCTTCGCTCACACCAGCTCTCCTTGTGCTCGGAAGTCTCACTGTAGTTTGCAGATATAGAGCAGCGTACTCAGGAAGCCAAAATGTATAATTCCCGTGAGACGACAACAAGGCAGGGTGGAAAGGATACAGAGCTACAGGAACGACGTATCCATTGTACCCAGCAGACGCACACGAGCAGACAAGACCGACGATCGAGCTTCGTGAGGACAACGCTCTCACCCGACCGGTAGAGAAGAGCACAGCAAGCATTTGAACCAAGGCAGTTCGTGGGAGACACAACGGCATACCGTTGCGAGGAAGGAGTAGAGGGGAGCAAGGTGATATGGAACGATGAGCGCGAACCACGAGTGAGTGATGAAGGGAGGTTACTAAAGTGGTGTTTGGTGAGCCATTTCTGCGCTAAAATGGCTCATCGTCAGGGACCCCGGAACTCCAATCACGACTTCGTGTGAATTTCTTTCGCAATTCACATTCGTGCTACTTATGTAATATCAGTTCAAGTTGCGTCCTCTCTGCTGCGCTGCGATCGATCCTTCATTATCGTTGGAATATGCTTAGACTTGCAATAGCGAGGCGTCATGTCATTGCGACAACTTTGAGGCCCGTTAACGTCGCGCGGAGACGCTCCCTGCCCCTCAGTTACGTTCGCTTCAACTCTAGTCGATCCTCTCAATCCTCTGGTCCTGCCTCGAAAGCAGAACCTTTCTGGAATGCCCCAACTATCGCTTATGAGCAAGTAAAGCTGCGCACAGAACAGCCCAGCCCTGTAATATCATTATTTTTCTCAACATTCTTCCTCTTTCTGATGTCTTTGGCAGGATGCCTATCTCATTGACGTACGAGAACCCGACGAGGTTATACTCGGTTCTATCCCTTCTTCCGTCAACCTTCCGCTTTCGGTCTTGGCCGATTCGCTGCACCTCAATCCTGTGGCTTTCAAAGAAAGACACGGCTTTGAAAAACCAAAACGGAATCAGGAAATTGTATTTTACTGCCGGAGTGGGAAGAGAAGTGCGACAGCTGCAGATGTAGCTAAGAAATACGGATATTCGAAGTGCGTGTAATAATCGCCGATTTGCGGGCTCCCAAATCTGACTCATCAGCCTTTCAGTGTGCTCAATTATGAGGGTTCTTGGCTGGATTGGACCGCAAAAGAACAGGGGAAAAGTTCGTGACTTCGCGCCGCGAGTTTAATATAACGGCATATGTGTGTATCTCGAGTGCGTATAACAGCTGAAGAAAATATCGTTAAATGCCCACCGAACAATCCTGTATGGCTACTAGTAATGATCATGCTGGAACTTACCACGGATACCACTCTGAAGCTTCAGATCAGCGAGGCAGATTGTCACTTGTCCCATAACGTCGATGTTGCTCTGACCAAAGCCACCTCATCTTCACGTCAGCCCCATCAAACCTTCATCTAGGACTCCGTCCAGCAGCACTGTTCGGACGATGAAACGACTGAGCGCACTGGCGCATGGTTTCCTCTTCCATCTTGTAAGTGTCTCAAAGTCTATCGCCAAGAAGTTTTTTCCGGGTTCGTCCACTCTCGCCGGACACGCTAGAAGGATGTAAGACCGTAGGAGACCGTAAGGAGACTCAGGATCGACTTTCCGGTTTTCCTCAGTGAGCCAAGAAATTAATCGATCAGGCCAAGCCATCCACTCCTTTGGACAAACAACGTACAAATTCTGGTGGAAATTTTCTTCTTCTTCTCCATTCCAGTTAATTCGTCTGGGCGGTTTTTGTCCTACTTCTTGTTTGGATTCGTACTTAAAGGTTAAGTTCGTCGGTTTTGATTGAACCGAAGGTTCAATCCGCCCTTCCCGGATTCACGCCTCCTTACACGCACTCTCCATAAACGATTCATGGCCTTTCGGTCGATATTCACGCTCACTTCCTTGGTGGCTCTTGCAGCGGCTCACTACTCGATTTCCTATCCAGAGCCTCGAGGTGTCTACGTCAGCGACAACCAGAATAGTTTCTGCGGTAGGTCACTTAACGCTCTTCCGACGTTCTTGTTTTGACTGAGGGACTTTAGACGGTTATACTGATGCTGCGAGCAATCGCAGCGACTTCCCTCTTTCAAACGGTTTGATAAAGCTTGACAATCATCATACCGAGTGGGCAGGTAATGTTACCCATTGAGACATTTGATAATACTTATCCATGTTTGACCTTATAGCGTCTGTACTCATCTCAATCGATCAGAACCCCACAAACTTCACTGTATTTAACACATCTTCGAGCGGGATTCAGCTTCCACTTGCAGTGGATTGGTTCTCGAGCACTGGATCGGGAGAAATCTGCATTCCCGTCGACATCGCTTCGCTCAATATCGAGGGTGTAGGCGACGGCTCAAATGTCACCCTACAGACCATGTTCACTGGTGGCCATAATAATCTTTACCAGGTATATATCGTCCCTCTCTAGCTTACATGTGACCGGTGAAGACCCTTGAGCCCTGACATTATATATTTCTAGTGTGTAGATGTCACAATTCGTGCTAATGCTACTGTGCCGTCGAACGTTACCTGCGAACGCACTGTGAACGGCACAGTAGACACGGCCGAATCGTCCACGTCGGAGGATGAGGAGAGCGAGGACAGTGGCGCACAACGGCTTGCGATTGCTACTACTTCAGGGCTTCTAAGCGTCGCGTTCGCATTCTTGCTCCTCTAGGCGGCCGAAATGCGCTAAATATCAGATCCACGAAACATTGAAAGTTTCTTAGATAGTTTACGCAGCCCAATTGTAGATACATGGACGTAGCCGTGAAAAAAGCAGCAAAGCTGTATGATGAATATGCTATGGTACAATGCTAAAGAACGCAAGAAGTTTAAATCCATTGCCAAAGTGTAAATATATAGGGAAGTCTAAATTAACCTGGTCTCCATGTAAAACTCGAAAGCTGGATGAAAGCCACATCAAATCCGCCTTCAGCATAATCTATCAACTACGCTGATGCCGTTATTTGTCGATCCTGTTCAGCTGCTTTCTTGCACTAGTGAGTTTGCCGGCGACGTGATCTACATCGCCTGATAAGTCGTCTAGCAGCTCGTTCTGCTCTGCGATTTCCTGATTAATAGCTAATCCGAGTTGACGGTGTCGTGCGAGTATTGTAGTAAGTTGGGATGCATGGGAATCCTGCTCGTCCATCTTCGCCTGCTGCAGCTGGAACACTCCATAATCGTCCAATGGGCGAGTCTGTTCCGTCTCTTCTGCCGGAACGGAAGCGCCGAACACACGTGCAAACGGTCTGTTTGTCGCGGCTTGCGCAGCACCGAGCAGCTCGGAACGATCGGTTTCCGAAGCAGGGTTCTTGTTAGCAGGCACGCTGGATGCGAATGCCCGCGATGAACTTCGGGCAGCAATCATCATTTTGCTGAGTTTCTCGCAATCGTCTTGTAATCGCCCAACCATGTCCGTTCGACGCTGGATTTCTCCCTCGCTCAGACCAGCAGCGGCCAACGCGTTGATCCCCTTCGTCAAATTGCCTAAACGGCTAAGGATTGCTGCGAGCTTCTTCTTTGCCTGGACATTTGTGGAATGAGCAGATGAAATGTCGCCCCGATCAGCGAGTGCGTCGCGCTTATTCACGTCCGCTCGGACGTCTCGTACCCGGTTCTGGAGGTCCAAATGTTCATCCAACCACGACGCAGACGTGAACTCTGTTGGAGCGCCTCCCTCGACACCATCTTTCTTGCTCGTGGGGATACCGAGGAATTGTTTGAAGACGTAAGACTCTCGCCATCGGCCATCCTTCGAGCTGATAATTGCTCTGAGGTATTGTTCCAGACCTTCCACCCTTTCTCTCAAGACATCTGGGTTATCCTTTGATCGAAAGAATGAGAACGTGTGTTTGGGTGGAAGTGGATGCGGAGGTGCTTCGCCAACGGCATTAATAAGCTCAGTATGGAGATCGTCGAATTCTGAATACCGTCTCCACATTAACCAGGAGCGGACAGAAGCCTGCACTTCGATTTTGTACACGACATGTGCCTTTGGACTCGAGCGTTCCTCATGGCCAAGGATGCGTACAGACTGGATGGCAGCCATAAGAAAATTGATGAGTATGACTCTGGAGTGTCGATCCGGTCCAGTATGATCGCTGTGCCCTTAAAGTGGATTTTATTATAAAGTTATAAAGCAGGGTCGCACGCGATAATCATAAAATAGATGCACGCCATTCCTTCAAGTCAAGTTATCCTTCCTCTCTCACACCGTTCCTTCTCGCCTTCATTTCTCGGCACGTTCTGTCTGGTTCACTTCTGACAGTGTTGGGCTTGTTCCCACGTCGTGAAGGCTGTATCTTACACTCTGCATTGAAAACTAAGTTCTCGTCCGACCGCGATCTGCTCTGATTACTTTCTCAATGACGATCCAGTCGGTTCTCAGTCTCACCTTCTTTGGTCTCTTTTGCTCAGTAGCTCGAGCGCAGACGGGCGCAAGTGTGTCCATTATTAGCCGACCACTGACTCCAATCACAACGTCCTCCTCGTCATTCTTCACACCTAATGGCCCTTCGTCATCTTTTGATTCTTTGGGAACGGGCTCTTCGACCAAAGCTACAACCACAATCTTTGGCCTGTAAGTAAATGGCCTCCTTATTGGGAGTGAACCTCAAGAGTCGCTGTCGTGCTTTCTTCCGTTTTCTTAGCTCTGAACCAACCTTCCCACCGACGTTGACCACGTGCTTTATTTCTCCTACTGGTACGGTACGAACTAAGCAGGTTCTGGAGTAAGTATTCATTGCTCCTGTGCTGTTTATCTTCCGCTGACGTGATTTGTGAAAAACGTTAGTCCTGAGGCATCTACTCAGCCTGCTGGTGCGGAGTGCGTTGAGGTTATCCATGCATCTGGCCATATTATTGAAGTGGAACTGTGCGTGGAGCTTCTCCTCCCACTTCAATGAATCTCATGCACTTCCTCGTCTTCAGATTCACTGTTGCTGAGGATGGTTCTACGGTCCCGGCCAACGTCGTAGCACCACAATCGACTTCTGGAATAGCCTCTTCGCCTTCTTCTGGCTCATCGATCGGAACTGGTGCTATTGTGGGTGCAGTTATTGGATCTCTATTTGGTATAGCCCTTATTGGGGCAGTGAGTATCCGCCCTCCTTACAAAGGGATCAAGGTCTGATTCTCATGTGATCATTCAGAATATCTTCTGGATTCGCAGGCAACGGCGCTCAAGAAAGCCCGATAATAATTGGTTTAATCGACCCGTGGGGTGGGTTCGGGATGAGAAAGCGCCTCCAAATGTCATTGGTGAATAACTTTTCTTCCCTTTCAGAGCCGCTGATACATTCAAATATTGCAGAAATGAGCCGCCGAGACGGCGTCTGACTCAATTAATCCTCGATCGAAGCAGCGAAATTGCTTGATTGCGTGCTTCTCTCTACCCCAGGCCTCTTCTCTCACGCTCCGTTGCATGTTGTATGTACACTACTCTCCTAACTTATTCTGGGTGTACTCCTGTAAATTATTCTTTGTCGCATGATCGTATGCACGGACGAAGAAACTCCGTAGGTCTTCCTAGATGCTGTCACAATTGCGTTACTTGTTGTACGAAAAAATCCTGTATAGTCATTTCTGTGAAATGGACGTAGCTTCAATAATCAACACATTTTTTTGCGGCGGTTCTACTTATGTTGTCCGGCTGATAATGTCATACGTAAAGTTAATTGCTTTGTCAGCTATGCTACCGTTCCGCTACTATTGTATTAATAACTGAGAACGCGTACTGTGTGCTATTTATGTCCTTGTTCTTCCGCCTATGGACCTGCGGACGAATATGCATGACCTTCCGGTAGTCTGTCTCGTCATGTCTCGTCCTAGATGCCGAAAGGCGAGAACTGATAACTAGAATCAATTCTGTTTAGCGTTGTGATGCAGCGCTAACGGCCGAGATGAGAATCTGGATTCACGAAGCGGGATGCAGTCGTGATACCATACATACGCATGTCGGCATGGATTTATTTGTATATCGGCAGCTGTACGACTTAATAATGCGCTCTTACGCTGAGTGCGATTAAAGCGCTCCTTCATGTCTTCTTCGCGCTGTTGGAATCTCTCGAGCTAGACTAACCTTTTATAAGATTGGACGTGTGGTTTCAGACTTACCAGTCAAGACACGAGGTATGACCAGGTCTAGTTCAAAAGAGAACTCACTGCTGCGATCAGCGAGCCAGGTCCTTGTACGACAGAGAGGATCCAATAAGCTGCATTGTCTGTCCGTCCTTTATAGAACATGAGTGATATTTTAAAATATTGCCTTACTGCTCTCAACAAGCGACAATGGCAGAGAACGACCCACCTCGTGCATCATGATTTTCTTATTCTCGATCGAGTTGATCAGGATCCTCGGTCGATTCGTTGGATATCTTCAATGTTTATCAATAATCGGTCTTTTGCACTGGATTGGACTTCCATTTGTCCGTCTTTCCCCATAAGTGAAAGGCGTGTTGGAAGAGGAGCGTCTAAATAATGTCATGCTATGGTGTCCAGCGTTTGCTTGCTCAGCCATCTTGAAAAGTGATGAAAGGCATCTCGGCGTGGAGTCTAAAAATAACATGTCGGCGGCCGTTGCCGGGTGATCCGGGGCTGATAACCAATCCGAAGCGAGCGGGGATCGGACTTCTTGCGCTCGGCTCTTTGGACAGCACCTCGGCAGAAGTAAGAATACCCTGGATGGAGGAGTGCCGGGAAGGTGGATCGAGTAGATATGTATAACTTATAAGCTCATGCTACACAAACATCTCCCTTCGACTTCGATTCGTCGTCGCCCGCGGCTCTTTCTTTCTCACATCCCTCTCTTTCTCTCCTTCCCCGACGCATATCACTTCAGGCTCTCGTATTCCCAATCGTGTCCAGTCTATAATCTTTACCCAACCATCGGTTCGAATTAAAAGTCGCTATATAGATCTCAAGCATGGAAAAGCAGAATCATTCCGATATTCAAGAAACTACAAGAACTATATCTGAATCCCCTGCTCATCCACCTGCACCCAAACAAAAACCAGGGGCAGCATGGAAAGCAAACGAGCAGCACGTTCTGCCAGAAAATCGATTACTCATCGTGTTTCCTGGTTTAATGCTTTGTGTCTTCCTTGCGGCACTTGGTAAGTCCTGGTACACATTTTATCCGTGAATATATTGAATATAAAATACCACAACGTTTGTTTATTTAGATCAGGTGATTTCTGACTTTGTAGCGGTTTACTGGATATTTACTGATACCATTCAGACTATTGTAGCGACTGCTTTGCCTACGATTGTCAAGCAACTTCAAGGGGGAAGAAACTTCAGCTGGGTCGGGTCGTACGTTTAGTCCCTCGGCTTGCGGATGCTTAAGCGTATTTACTCACGCAAAAATGATTCTTGTTCTTTGCCACAACTGTCTAGTGCATACCTACTAGGCGCAGCAACTCTTTCGCCTTTATATGGGAAACTTTCTGATGTGACAGGGCGCAAGCCACTTTTATTTGCGGTCATCGCCATATTCCTGGTTTCATCAGCCCTATGCGGCGCGGCACAAAACATGACATGGCTGATAGTCTGCCGTGCAATTCAGGGCATTGGCGGAGGCGGCATCCTGCAGCTAGTACACATCACCATATCGGACATCGTCAGTCTGGAAGAGTAAGCCAACCCTCTTTTATCTATTGTTTATCTATCTTCTGGCGAACATAGAAGTCTTCACTATTTCGTGGGGCCTTGTTTGCCTGATGTGTCTATCGGACGTTCTATTTCCCCGATTTATTCCCTTAATATATATGTCAATGCTTCTGCTTGTGAACTCACCTTCTGGCCTCGTAGGCGAGGCAAATACGGTGGTCTCATAGGCTCAACCTGGGGTATAGCCAGTGTAATCGGGCCACTTGTAGGAGGGGTAAGCTACGTCCTATCGTCCCTACAGTTGCATAGAATTATGTTGACGGATCTGTAACTAAAGGCATTCACAGATCACGTCTCTTGGCGATGGTTGGATCTACAGCGCTTCTTTTGATATACTGAGTTCCAAATCTTTCTCTTGCACAGGTGTTTCTTCGTGAATTTACCCACAGGGGGTCTCGCCGCTGCTATTTTATTCTTCTTCCTCAACCTCAATCCCCATCATGGTCGTCCCTTACGAGAACACATCGCCGAGCTTGACTTTCTAGGTCTGATTCTCGTTGTAAGCGGTGTCGTATGCTTGCTCCTAGGATTCAACTTCAGTGAGACAAGCTGTGAGTATTTTCTTGCCAAGAAATAAAGCCTATATTTAGCGCTGAATTTCTTGTACTACGTGCAGGGTCAACGCCGCAGACTATAGCCTTGATAGTTGTTGGAGTAGTGCTGCTCGTTCTTGCTGGCGTAAATGAAATGTTTACTAATCGAGCAGCAATCGTTCCTCCTCGGCTGTTCAAGGTACGCCTGACCTGAGTGTGAAGCAACAAGGCCTGATAAGACATTGAATCCAGACTCGTACTACGACGATAATACTTGTGACATGCTTCTTACATGGAGTTGGATTTTTCACCGCGACGTACTATCTTCCGCTATTCTTCCAAATATTAGGATCAAGCGCGACCGGTGCTGGAATTCGGTGGGTGTCCCTTTTGCCGAAGTCTCTGTTGATGGACTCATGTTTTACTTTGCTGGACAACAACCAGTATGATACCCTATTCATTTGGATCTGCCGCACTGTCTGCGCTATCCGGACAGATCATAGCGCATACCGGTTATCGACCTATTATCTGGGCAGGATTCTCGATCATGACACTTGGATACGGGCTTATGATCATGTTGGACGATACGTCCAGCGGGTGTGTTGAAGCTAACTTTGATTCAGAAAGTGGCTTGGCTGATGGCCTATCTTGCGAACAGACTTGAAAGAGTGTTTTATCCTCTCGTCGCTGCTGTTGGAACTGGGTGTCTATTCCAAATACCACTTATCGCGTTACAAGCTGCCATGCCGTTGAAGGACATGGCAACGAGCACTGCGACCTACGTATTTGTGCGACAACTCGGTGGTACCGTGGGAGTGTCTATAGGTCAGGCAATATGGTCATCAGTAAGCCGTAGATTTATCGAATAACGAGATACGCTCACACCTGTCCGCATGACTTTTTAGGAAATCCGCAGTAAGGCAAAGAACCTATCTGGTATATCCATTAATACTTCGCCAAACGCACTGACCGAGAGCGTGCGTTCCTTACGGAGCTTGTACCCTGATCCAGCACAACTCCGTCAGGTTATACACGTTTACACAAGCGCAATAACAACGATCTGGGTCTCAGTGACTCCTATGGTTGGGCTATGTTTCGTGCTCGTGCTCTTCATGCGTAAGTACACGCTTAAACGCGCGACAGTTCGTAGCGGAAAGGACCCGGCTCAGAAGAATCCTGATGAGGTCGGGGACGTGGAAACTGGAGTCAGGAGTAAAGACGATGACGACAATGGCGCTGAAGATGTAAAGGCCCGTGATGATGAGAAGGAGCGGATAGACGAAACTGACGATATCGTTGAAGAACGAAGATTGCGACAAAGAGACACCTCACCGACGACCACCGTAGTCGACTCACACAATATCGTGGAGCGTGTCTGATGGTTTTCCGTCTGTCCGCCGATATATAGAGATATGCTCGTTTCTTGCTATTTCTGTCTTTATACAAAGATACTTTTGATATTTAACTAGATAGACCTTGACTCCGAGACGGGTTCATCCTTGTAGCAGTCAGTCACCATGTATCGATTTTATTGCCGAAGGATGCTTTGTGTTAGTATAGATAAAGTGCCAATCGTACACGCATATGGACCCACTATCAAGCCGTAATATCGGTTATGTAAGCAAAGAAAGCGAGATGGAAAACAAGAATTGACCTAAAAGCAAGCGGGATGCTCTACCAATACAAAAACAGTGACATCTAGTACAGATCCAGGAAGAGGGGGTAGGACAAGGAATAGCAACAAGGAAACCAAGAGAAAATAGCAATGTAGGGCACACAATATAGTATGTGCATCACGACGGGGCAAGACTCTCGGTGCTCCGCTCTACGGGTCGAAGCGGGTCTCCTCCGGCTCGCACTCTTCAATCGACTCGCCAATGCCAATCTCACCTACGACGTACCGGAGGACATCGCTATGTGTGATTATGCCCAACAATCGGCCTTTCTTTCCGCCCTGTTTCTCCTCAGCCTACCAGACAATCAGGGTGCTGAAGTGAAAGAGATAAGACGGTTTACTCACCTCCCCTTCTACGACGACAAGACGATGGAATCTCCTCTTCTTAATGAGCTGAAGTAACGTTCCAAGCGAATCTGATGCGTTGCATATAACCACACCTGGAAAATCGGGTGAGCGCTGATTCAAAGCTTCCGCGATGGTCAGATCCAGGGACTGATATGCTCCCAGTCGGACAAGGGTCTGCCATTCGAAGCTCAGGCATCCGTTGCAACCCCAAAGATATCAATAGATGGCTTACGATAACGTCGACTGTCTCATACAGGTTTACGACGACCCCGTTGTCGTCAATGATGGGCACAGCAGAAATTCCGCGCTCGGAAAACATGTGCACTACATCAAAGACTCTTGTCTGCATCGTGGCCGTTGCGATGGGATAGTACGGATTCTCTCGAGTCTTCTCGTTCTCCGCGTCTTCCGAAGACTGTCCGATTACGCTCGGCGAAGAGGCGACATATGTCCCTATTTTCAGCCTTCGCAGAGGTAGATGAAGGTGCTGCACATCTTTGGCGCACTGTGTGGATACTCAGCGAGCATTCAAAGTAATATGCGTTTAACTTACGTTGATAGCGATATATTTGAGTAACCTGTATTGCGTCAAAACAGAGACGATCACTTCATGACCCGTCTCAGTATCCTCGTCTAAGAGTGGAAGTCTACGAGCATGCGTCTGGATTAAACGCTTCGCCGCCTCAAATAAGGTGCTCGTAGGGTGTTCGCGAATTAAAGGAACAGGTGCAACCTTAAGAAAGGTTTCAATTTCTATTATTGAAAAAAAGGGTTAAGATGCAACGCGAATGAAAGGAGAAGAGACATACGACGTAGGTTCTCTAGACGGAGGGTTTCAACATCAGCAGCCGCTGATTCGTATGTTGCGGTGTGATAGTAGTATTGTATGAGATGAATGATATCCGAAACTGTGAGCATCCCGGCGAACTTGCCCTTCTCGCTGTTCCATAGTGGTGCAGATACAACACCTGATTACGTGCAGTGAGAACCCCTTGCTTGTGCAAACCATATCAAGAATCTTACCATTGTACAATAGACATTGAAGAGCCTTTCTAACCTCTAACTTTGTGTCTAGAACGATAATACGGTAACTGACCGGGAACGAGTCGTAATTCGTCCGACTCTTCAGATGTGCGCGAATCGACCTGAGAGCCGCTTCGTGCGATTCAATCGTCTGTACCGGAGGCAATTGCGAGGGCGCTCGCCGACGGCCCGATGCTTGACGACGTACTTTCGAGCTGGATGGTGACAGAGTCGCATTCTGCGTACTAGACATGATCACAGTCATGCACGCAGGAGACAGGAGCCGTCGTAACCGAGTTTGGCTTAGAGATGATCATTACGTAAGAGCTTAATAGTGATTAATTCCGAAAAAATATACAAATCTGCAACAATATGGCGAGGATAAGTAATATGGCGTTCTGTACAGATTGCTTCTCGTAGGTCAAGATATTCGTACTATCATCACCTCCGTCTTTCTCTTCTACTTCTATGCCGCTCATTCTGCCCTACACCAATAGCGCTCTCGGGAATCGCTTCGTGATTCAATGCCGCGGCAATGACTTCAGCGGGAAGGTCCACCTCGACCCCGTCCGAGTATCTGAACGCATCAAGGGGAGAGTACGCTGGGGGAGGACGCGCATCGTCAACTCCAGCTCTCGACTGTCCACCTGCACCTGTCTGAGAAGGCATAGGAGTCAATGCTCTGAGATGGATATCCGCCGCCGCCCCAGGTGACGACGGCTCGGGGAAATTCATAGGCGATTCTGGAGGAGGTTGCAAACGCATTACCATTTCAGCTGCCGAATTATTACGACTGTGCCCAGAAGACCGGGCAGTGGAGAAATGCAATATAGGAGACCTCGAACGAGATCGAGAGGGAGAGACAGTCCTGGACGACTGCTCGGAGCTCTCTCCATCGCTTTGACCTGGAGGGGAAGGTGGAAGGTTTGTAGAAGTAGGAGTATGGAACTGCGTATCTGTAGGGGAGATGTACCGACCAGCGGCTGGTCCATTGTCAGGTCCCTCCTCCTCGATGGGCGTAATCGGCGGTGGAGGTGTTTGAGGCAATGGCTCGACTACGGTGCTGTTCCGTAGAGGCGATGATTGCGGAGCAGAGGAAGGTCTAGGTCTGCGAGAGCGATGACCGCGCCTAGATGATGACGGAGAAGCGGACTCAGGCGGCGGTGGACCTTCTACTGGTCTTATCCCCCCTCCCGCCTCAAGCAGAATGCTCCCTCGTTCACTACCATAAGCCGGAGGAGGAGCCAATGTACCGACGCTGGGAGCCAGTCCCCATTTCTTGACATTTGCCTCGATGAAGACGAAGCCAGCCTGTCCGAGGTTCACGTGCAGACTACACGGACCATCCGATCCCACAGTGGGAAACAAATTCCAGCGTGTCAAGCCGATGTACGCATCATCCATCTTCCGGCCGTTGCGAGTGAAGAAAACGGTGCCGGTGCGGGGTCTGTATCCAACACCAAGTACGTCGCCTTCCTTCAAAGGGGTGCCGTACGGTTGCGCTGTGAATGGATAGTTGTGAGACTTGTCACCATTCGAGTGATATGCAACGGAAAACCGGCTGTGCCCAGGAAGCCTGAATGAAGGATAAGGTTTCGTAGCGAGTCCGATGGCGACTGAAGTCGACTCTGGAAGATCGAACATTTTGACCTCCCAATAATACACCTCGTTGAGTTTTGGTAGCGGGAGGTTCGATTGTACGCTGGACGAGCAGAATGGATCAGGCAAGAATGTCAGTTCTGTGCGTGAATGCACAAGAATCGAGGCATTAGTCTCGTAATCCGGTTCAAATGACCATGCGGATACTCCTTTCTCCTGAATGGACAGGAACTGGGAAAGAGTGATGTCCGTCGGTAACGAGTTTGGAGGATATTGAGTTTGAAACTCTTTAGAGGGGTTGGTTGTGAGAAAATTGCAAGACAGCTAGCATTTGAGCATACCTTTGGCTCTCCGGTACTGTCTTTGTGTTTCCTCATCAACGGTTTCCAGCCATCGTTCTTCCACACCTTCGAAACCGCCGTCGCCGTCAATAAGCTCCTCCCTGCTCATATCAATCGGGCCATCATTATCGCCAAGGGAGATACCCCGGCGTCGTCGTAAGAGCAGGACACAGACAAGAAAGAGCAAGAGAAGAAAGAGGAGAGAAGATAGTATGATAAGAAGCGGGAGAAGGACAAGCAAAGCATCTCGATTAGCAGGAGAAGATGACTGCGGACTGTCTACAATGTCTCTGGAATCCATGAGATCGTTTGGGAGGTCGAACATGTCGTGAAGAACCCGACGGGCATCGCCAACTGGTTGTCGGGAATCGGGATCGGACCCGGACGGAAAGGCGATCGCCTCGTGGGTCGCGCCAGAGGCCATTGTCAGTAGTAGAAATAAGAAAGGTGACGAGTAGCGAGCTGACAATGTACGTGTATGAGAAGGGAAAGAGATGATGCCGATGGTCGTCGTGACGAGGAACAGTTGAGCTTGGGGCTGACCTAGCAGTGCCGCTGAGATGGCGCACCCCTTATAAGGAAACATCTATCTCACAGCTTTGCATCTTACGACTCGTATAATCCACGCAAACTTCAGCACTCCAAAATATATCGGTCATCCAAATCAGTCCTGATTTTATAGGTCCTACATGTACTACATTTGGCCTCCTCCCCGCCATAAAAATCATGAAAAAAGAAAGACAGATAAAACAAAACAAAGAAATAATGCACGGCACGTGATATATGGGTCTGCTGTGGTAAGGATTGTGCGCCAAGTCTTTCGAAAGTACTTCTGCAACTACTAAGGTGCCACAATAATGAGCGCGTCTGCTCCTCTCCTGCAAACCATCGAACCGGATGATGTTTCATCTACAGAGCAGGTGCCTTCGGGCAACATTGGCTCAGGAAATGCGGCAGCACCAAAGCCTGTTGCGCCGACAAACCGTACTGCCATGGCTTCCACACCTAGTGACGCTGAAGCTGGTAAGCACTTCCGGGTCGTATTCTCAGTGAACTTACTGATTTCATCGTGAGTTCAGGCATAGCAGGAATATTCAGACAAGTACGCGAATTGCTTATTATAACAATATCCTGCTGGCATTGACACAGGGCATGTTTGTTACCCCCTAGTCTTCGCATCCTCTCGTTTTGTTCTTCCTTTACTTCTTCCGAATAACTGCACTAGCAGTTTATATATTATCCGGAATATTCACTGATAATTATGTCCTTTCGGTAAGCAGATTTCATCATGAACTTGCTTTCAATGAGTTGTTTAGACGTGGCGTTTAGAGTGTGATCGTCGTGGTTCTCCTGGCTATGGACTTCTGGAACTGCAGAGTATGCTTTGGAACTCGATTGATAGTTCATTGACTAAATGGATCCCTAAAGAATGTTGCTGGCCGAATATTAGTTGGCCTTCGATACTGGAATCAGGTCTACCATTCATTTACATTATCGCATGTACGGAATCAGCTCACGCCGACTTTAGGTTGACGACGATGGAGAAAGCTATTGGGTATTCGAGACCCGCGACGTAAGTAATGTCTGCTTCGTGATGTGTTATGCCCGTCGTAACAGCTGTCCATCAACTCCACGCAGCCATCACGACCAGCCAACCCTATCGACTCTCGGTAAGTTCAAGTCGGTTATTGGTCTAGGGTATCTCACCAAACAAGCCCCGTTTCTGATGCATGACATGACTGAATGTCAGGATGTTTTGGGTGTGTTTCTTTACGCTTTTCGAAGTGTATCTAGGCCATGCTTAAGCGATGTCTGTTATGCCCTTTGTTGTTGTCCAGGTGGCGATATACACTTTCCCGGTGCTCTGGCTAGTCCTCCTGTTTATTTCAATATTGAAGCTGAACACGTACGCGAGCGCACCTTTCCCTTGCTGTTCCTTGTTAATGCTTGATGCTAAATGATTGTACGTGTCGGACTTTGCTTTGCCCTTGTCCGTATCTCTAGATTCCTACCCATCGTCCTCCTGGCGCTTATTTTCAACGTCACAAACGCTATAGGGTTCACGTATGCGTGCGTATCCTCTTACCTCCTTTCTTTAGTCTTTCAATCGCTTACGTTTCGTTTTTCCTTTGTGGTGATTGTGATACGCCGTGCGCTCTGCGTGTCCAGCGATCGAGATGCGAAGCAGAGATGGGCAAGCAGTATGGCCGCTTCCGGCTGGAACTTTGGACTGGGCAGCATTGGCGGCCAGCTCATAGGCAGCGCCGTCAAGAACAGCGTCGGGCGCGTATTCACATAAAAAAAAATTTTTTTTCAGTAGCTCAGACACATGTATACCCTTTATTCATTCATACGTGCAATCATTAGTTCTCTTCACGCCGTGAATATATAGATTGTATGTGCATTTTTTAATTTTTAATTTCGATTGTGTTCCTACCGACAAACCGCTCTGCGGAGCGGACAGACAACAAGTTGCAGGACTAACGAGAAGCCGAAAGGAATTTTTTGAAGCACGCCCTTTTTGAGGCCGAAGTGCGAAAGAAGCGAAAAAGGGCTGAAAATGAAAAAATGGACTTTGAATGTGATAAATACAAAACATTGAAAGAAAGGGGACGAAAATGCGAAGTGCAGCGGAAAGTCGAATGCATGCAACGCGAGAGCTAGATAATACAAACTACTTTGGACTTGAGTGATGTGCACAAAGAATGAAACGAGTCCGACGTCCATGGAAAGTTGTGGCAGAGAGGAAGGAAATAACAATGCGAAGAAAGGCGGGCCAAAAAAATATAAATGCAGATGAAGAGAAAACAAATACGATTGATGGCGAGAAAGACCTACTGGCATAAGCGAAACATATCCGAAAAAGAGAAAAATGAACATAAATATAGTGCGCTACGCTAGAGCTTATATGCAGCCGCCCATCCATCATGAACCCCAAGGACCTATTCCGACCCATCCGCGTGCATCGACACGTGAGCAGGCAGTCGTCGGCGTTGGCGGGACGGAGAGGCCAATGAAGGACCTCCTCTTACCCTGCTGCGTCTTGAAGGACGACACGCGAGGAGTCGGGGCTGCTGCGAATGCGAATGGCAATGGCATGGGGCTGTTCAGATTGGACGTGACAGTGACCATATGAGGAATGAAGTGTGCCTTGAGCGTCGGCGACGGCGGAAATACGAAGAGTGTCTGAGAAGGCGTGGTGACTGACAGCTGTGACAGCTGCTGAGACTGGTTACTACTAGATCGGGATGATGAGCGCGTGGCAACTGTCCGATGTGGACTGGACGACTGCGCTGGACCCAATCCTGAACGGCTGTTTCCAAGAAGACGACCCGTGACTCGCGAAGAAGTAGCCGACTCGCTAAGACGCAACGGAAGCGGAGCTGCTGGGCGCCGCCGCTTGGGTTCGACATTGCACTTGGCCTTGGAGACAGGCTCAAGAGGTGAAGGCGCTTCAGATGGGCCAAGCACATCTGGGGAAGATGGAACGGGAGGGAGGAAATGCAGAGAGGGTGGTCTCGCCTTGGCTCGAGGCTTGAATGGAAGTCGTGCAGAGAACCCAAACGACGTCTTCGTAGCAGGAGGAGGAGGATGATGAGGAGGAGGAGGAGGATGAGAACCAAGAGAATGGTGGTTCGCAGAGTAAGGAAATACTTGACAAGACAAGGATAAGTGGTTCCCTTTCTTCAAGTCAGGAGATACGTTGGGCTCTTCCTCTGTCGTCTCTCCACTATGGCTACGTGAAGATATGCTTGGGGCATCGAAGCCACCTCCGATCCCTAACAGGTCTTCCTTCTCGTCTTCTTCCACAAGATCTTCTGAGATAATACTGTTCGTCGCTGTAAAGTTACTCGCGGTCGAGCCAGTACGCTTGCGATTGCCATACTTGGCTTTCCAAACAGGCCCCATGCCGATCCCTGTAGACGACCCCACGGACGATCCAGAAGCCTTTCGCGCAACTATTCGCTCTTCCATCGCCTTGTCTAGAGCGTATGCCTCTTGAAGCACTTCTGCACTTTCGCGATCATCGTCATGCTCAGGCTCCTCGTCAAGCATTCGTCTGCGGCGACTCCATTCTTCTTCTTCTTCTTCGTCTCCAGCAACTGAAGAATTCTCAGACCCCGACGGTGACTTACTAACACCATTCAGTACATGCTGATAGTCTTGTAGCTGGTATATTAGGCTAAAGCATACATACACTTATGAGCATCAGTACCAATTTGGAAGATTAACGCTTACAGCATGTTCGGGCCAATACAGCTGCTCTTCGATTTAACGAAATCGTAAGCGCCTGAAAACCCAGTACCCTTGAGAGCCTGTATCTCAGGCGGGCTAGTCGCCGACGATTGGGCAGCAGCACGCATCACCAACGCAATAGCGACAGTAGCCGACCGCGAAACCCCGCACTGACAACTGTACGTACAAGCGTATCTATGAGTAATATCGACGATCGGAGTAAAAACATGCACGTACTGGATTAACACGCCGTCACCACGATGCAACGCGGAATCAATGAAAGCCATGGCGGTAATGAAGCCGTCCTTGACTAGATCGGGTTGTCCATGAGACCAAGAGAGCTTCATGTAATGCATTGCCGGCCGCGTTCCGTGGACGGGATAGAATGTTTCACCTGCATCACTGGAAGCGCTGACACTTCGAGAGAGCGCCGCGGAGTCGAAGGGAGAAATAACCTCTTTGGCCACGTTTAATATTGCGCGAATACCGCGGTCAGCTAGACCTTTCCAGTCTGTAGCATTGTCCTCGTTGCCTAGCCAGACGCCGGGAAGTATTTCAACTGGACCATCGGCGTACGGAGATAGAGGGATCTCGTCCTCGTCTTTCCGGTGCAAACGCGATGACAAGGAGACATTCGGGATGGAAGCTACTGAAGCACGTCTTCTAGGCTCGATGGCGGATGCTGCACGTGTCGAATCATCGGTGGTGTGCCCGCCTTCTGCATCTGAAAAGAGGGAGAGAGAATGTGCGGATCTGTTCGGGTGGACGGCGGGAAGAGTGAGAGAGAGTTTTTTGGTATTCCGCATCGGCCTCTGTTTAGTGAGTAACGGGTGAGGGATTTGCGGCGAGTTGTCTGATTCGGAGTTTGCGGAAGAGAGGGAGGAAGATGTAGATGCGGATGCGGAATCGGCGAGAACTAGGGAAACTTGCAGCTTTTGAGGCGGGGTGTGTATGCACAAGGAAGGAGGGGGGCCCTTCCTGCGTGGCTGGATTGTGTTACGCCGGCGACGGGTCTGGTCATGGTCTGTAAGGAGCATGGCCTGAGACCGAGAGATGGGCGAGAAGGAGTAATAAATCTAAGTAATCGAAAGCAAACACGACCAGCGTGGAAAGAGAGACAAGACAAGAAGACAAGACAAGCACAAGTGGATGATTATACACGGAAAGGGGGAGGGAAAACGAGGAGAAAAGGGAGGGCGTCGAGTGAGGAGGAGGAGGATGGGGAGACGCCTTGCCTTGACTTTGCCTCGCGGGTGGTTGTAGACGAAGGGAAGTTGAGTTGAAACGAGCCGAGCGAGACCGGACCACTAGTTAGACTCTCTGTGTGTCCATGTTTGTCCTTTCAGGGTCCACTCCCTCCCCCACGATCCCCTTTCTTATTATCTCTCCCCCTTCAAGACATCTCACTCTCCAGGTTATTCTATGCGATCGATTGTTCCCATATGCTTGTAGAGGGATATCCCTCGAGTTTGTAGTCTGACCTAATGGAGAGGGTGATGATGGCATGGAAAAACTGATGGAAAACTGTGTTCCACGTCGTCGACGGCAACGGAAGGCATGGTCCGTTGCTCCGATCCACTTATCCCAGCCCGGCCATCTTCTTTCCACGCTCGTGTGCTTCCTCGAGGCTTCACAAGGCCGGGATCATGAAGGCTGTTAAACGGAATTGCTCGTGGCGGCATTATTTTGAAATGAATCAGGATCCGTGATAGTCGCGTACTCGTACTCTACATCTCACTGCTTCGCATGTCTCACTCACAAACAAACGCAAACGGAACCTTCGGTCGTCATCGAGACCAATTGATTGATCACACCACTCATGAGGAGACCGAATCCGGCGACTTCCGCAAAAGGGTATGTATTAATAATGAATGTTAGTCAGTCATGGTGTGACATCACGTGCATAACAGCGGTGACGCAGAAGAACGTGCCGTTCGTTCTGTTCTCGGCCCGTCCAGTCAGGTCACTGGCAGGTCCTGCTCACTTTCTTTCTACTTTATACTCTACATCAATCGGCCATGATCCCAAGGTCGATTCGTGCCGCTCGTCTATCTTACAGCGTCGCTCCTCGTCGCTTGGTGATCCCTACTTCCCGATTGCAATGGTACAGACAATTTGCGACACCTTCCGAACCTCCCAAGAACGATGACAAACGATTAGGTGACAAGGAAAAGAAATCGGACAACGTCGAACAACGCAAGGATGAGCCAAAGGGATTTCCTCCTCCTCTCGAGGGGTTTTTTCAGCAGTTGAAACAGCAAATGAGGGATCTCGAGGAAGAACGTAAAAAATTTGACAAGGAAAACGAGTCCGAACGTGATGGCGACAAGAAGAAACCACCCCCGCCTCCGAATAACAACTTCCAACAGCTCCTCTTACTCAGTACAGCTGTTGGCCTCTTGTGGGCCCTGTCTAATACTGGAAATGCCACGTCTAGGGAGATTACCTGGCAAGAATTCCGAACTGGTTTGCTTGAAAAGGGACTGGTTGACAGGCTCATCGTCGTTAACCGAAACAAGGTCCGTGTCAAGTTAAAGCCGAATGCTGGTGGAATCGGGCTTCCAGGAGCGACGGTGCCAACAGAGTACTATTTCTCTATCGGCAGCGTCGACGCTTTTGAACGCAGGCTTGATGATGCTCAGAACGAGCTGGGTATTCCGAGTCACGAGCGAATCCCTGTACACTACCATGACGAGATATCAGCACTCAGCACGCTTCTTCATTTTGCGCCTACGTTGCTCCTCGTTGGTGTGATTTATTGGATGTCAAGACGTGCTGCAGGTGGAAGCGGAAGTTCTGGTGGTATATTTGGAATGGGACGGAGTCGTGCCAGGTTGTTCAACAAGGAGACGGAAGTCAAGGTCAAGTTCTCTGACGTAGCTGGTATGGATGAAGCGAAGGAGGAAGTCATGGAGTTTGTACAGTTCCTCAAGGAGCCTGCGCGATATGAAAAACTTGGTGCGAAAATTCCCCGCGGTGCGATACTGTCAGGACCGCCCGGTACTGGTAAAACGCTCTTGGCCAAAGCGACTGCCGGAGAAGCGAACGTGCCTTTCCTGTCCGTTTCTGGGTCAGAGTTCGTTGAGATGTTCGTGGGTGTAGGTCCTTCCCGCGTTCGCGATCTCTTCGCGTCAGCCAAGAAGAATGCGCCATGTATAATTTTCATCGATGAGATCGATGCCATCGGGAAGAAGCGAGGAAAGGGTGGTAACTTTGGCGGGAACGACGAACGCGAGTCTACACTTAATCAGTTGCTCGTTGAGATGGACGGATTTGGTACCCGCGAGCATGTCGTGGTACTGGCGGGTACTAACAGACCGGACGTTCTGGACCCTGCCTTAATGCGACCGGGACGATTTGACCGCCACATTGCTATCGACCGTCCTGACGTTTCTGGTCGTAAGGGTATTTTCAGGGTTCATCTTGGACCTCTCCGTCTATCCGCCGAACTCCCGCCGTTGGATGAACTTGCTCAGAAGCTCGCCGTTCTCACACCTGGATTCTCCGGTGCAGACATTGCAAATGTGACGAACGAAGCAGCTTTGCATGCGGCACGCAAGGGGCACGAATTCGTAGAAGAATCTGACTTTGAGAGTGCAATCGAACGCGTTATTGCGGGTCTGGAGCGCAAGAGTCGCGTTCTGAGCAAGGAGGAAAAGAAGACTGTCGCTTACCATGAAGCCGGACACGCCGTCTGTGGCTGGTTCCTGGAGCATGCTGATCCACTGCTAAAAGTCAGTATCATTCCGCGCGGTATTGGAGCATTGGGCTATGCTCAGGTACGTGGATACGATTTAAGCTTCATTTTCATTTCCGAATATTAATGGACTCTACAGTATTTGCCTCCTGACCGGTACTTGCTTTCTACGCCGCAAATGATGGATCGGATCTGTATGACCCTTGGTGGGCGAGTCTCCGAAGAGATCTTCTTCGGGTCCGAGAACATTACGACTGGCGCGCAAGATGATTTACAAAAGATCACGCGAATGGCATTTGAGGCATGCGCGAACTATGGCATGAACGATGTCATTGGTCCGGTCAGCTACGGAGGCACTGAGGGCAGCAGAGAAAGTTGGCAAAAGCCCTTCAGCGAGAAGACAGGTGAGATGCTGGACAGCGAAGTCCGCAAAATGATCTTGTACGTGAACCGCTATTGTCTTATCCAATTACAGGTCACTGATTGTTTTCTTCATCTATAGAACTGCTTACGAGCGTACACGCAGTTTGCTCATCAAGCACCGCCCGGATGTGGAGAAGGTCGCGGAACGTTTGCTCAGCAAGGAGGTCCTCACGCGTGAAGACATGAGAGAGATGCTTGGAAAGCGACCATTCGAGGGCCGTTCAGACGACATGGACAAATGGTTGGACGAGCACTCATCGAAAAAGAAGGGTGAAATAAGCGCGCCGCCGCCCCCTATTGACGAAATACCTCCAGGTCTACCTAATACTGCCGTGAAAAAGTGGGAGGAGAAACCATGACAATAAGTGTGCATTTCTTTTCTTCTCATACTGTAGCATACAATATGTTACTTGTCTTCATAATTGCAAGAGAATGCACGCATCTCCATCATAAATTCACAACTCATCATCAACTAGACATGGGACAAAAGGCGCAGATTAAGACGCACACACAGGCTAAGTAGAGAATATACCTGTATCTGTGTGGCTTTCGCCGAAATGACTAGTCTTCTACAACGTGTATCTAAAACCACTCCAGAAATCACCCTTGTCAATCTTTGCGGCTTCGACTCTTTCGTACACACGCACACCCTTCTCCGCGTTTATCTCCGGGTCTCCGATGACTTCGTCGCGCTCTCCACGCTCTCGTCGTGCGTTCTCGGCCTTGAGAACTATGCGTAAGATCCAGGAGCTGAAGAACCCGATGACTATGTATGCCAGCACGATACCATGTCCAAGGGAGTACCATGGTTTGTCTTCTGCTCGGTACTGAAGGCGGAGAATGCTTTAGTCGCACTTGGTCGCGAAGAACACGGGAGAATGCCCAGCTTACCACGTTCGAAGATACGGCTCCATTCAGATTTCCCCTTCGGAGTTGCGAGTCAATAAATAATGGACGGATCGGGAATTATCAATGACAGCACGTACCATCCAATAGCCATACCCAGAACAGCACTGCGCTTATATGAACCTTCGGTATTCGCGGAGACCCAAGCGCTGACGGCGAGGCGTTAGTAACCTATGATAGAAGTTGATGATCCATCAGTTACTTACACGGAGTTAGCTGCAAAACGGAGAAGCCATCAGACATTCAATATCTCAGAAAATCATGTCGAACGTACGGATTAATGGATAGATCCCGCTTTACGGGGCAAATATCATATCAATGCACTTGGTTCTTCTTCATTTAATCTTGATTATACTCACGATGCGCCGAGGAAGCAGGCGAAGTATGATAGTGCTGGTTTGCGTGATGCAATGAGGATGATATATCCAACCATGCCTACCGATCAATTAGATTTTATTCCCACGTCCGAGGCTACAAGCCCGGACTGACCTCCAGCGAAAAGTGCCCTGAAAATGTACTGATTTAGGTTTCTGCTGCTATCCTATGATGGACAACTTACATGTTGAGATATGCTCGCTCTCCAATTCTATCCCCAAAGAAACCGACGAATAATGTCACAAGGCAGCCCCATGCATACACAGGGACAGAAAGCAAGTTTGCTGCTGTTGAAGTGTATCCTGTCCCGAGCATGAGCCGACGAGCCCCTGTAAGTAACAATTGACGAGACGCACCCAACTGCATGAATTGTCAGTGTGCCGTCAGTGTGCCGTTATCTTAGCAAGACGACAAGCGACCAAGAACCTCACCTGGTTAATAATGGTCGGTAAGAAGAGCGAGAATGCAAACAAGGGTCCGTCGCTAGCGAACGAGATGAATAAAATTTGGTACCATTTCGGTTTCTTATGACCTACAAGCCCATGTAGATTGCCACTAATGAATTTCGTCAGCACAAGTCACTCTTTGGAAGGGCTTGTTGACATACTGGCAAGATACGTTTTCACGTCTTTCAGGCATTGCTTGATGTACTTCATTTGAAACTTCTCGCCTCCAGCACTGAACTGTTGGTCAGCTTGCAAACGCTCAATCACGAATTGCCCTGATCGTAAAGTTAGTGAGGATCGAGAAAAGTGTCATGACCACCGACTTTCTCTTTCATTCAAGAACCTGGCCGTATCTGGGAAGTCATGAACCATCCACGGAGAAACGATTCCGACGACCACAGTCAGGAGTCCTTCGATTATGAAAATCCATTCCCAGCCCTTCTTTCCACCGATTCCGTCCATCTCCGCGATGGCAGCAGCAAGAAGACCGCCTGGAACGGGATACATGATTAATTAATTGACAGCAAAAGTAAAATCAGACATACCGAAGGCTCCGGCTACCGTTGCGGAGGTGAAGAAAAAGGCAACGCGAGTACCCAACTCCGAACGCTTATACCAACTATCTGAACATCAGTAGCAACTCAGGCTCGACTGTCAAACATACTTGCCAGGACAAATAAAACGCGATACCAGGATAAAGTCCGGCTTCGAAAAGTCCAAGTAAGACTCGCACGGCTTTGAAAAAGCTGTGAATCATCATGCGCCATCTAGAGAATGAATTGACTTACTGACAAGACTTCCATAATCTTTGATGACACCGTGCATTACCTATTACCATTGTTCATATCGTATCGACGTAGAAACCATTATCAGACACTCACCAAAACGATGCCCCAGCACAGAATGAGGAAGGAAAGCCATCTCGATGGTTTCAATTTCTTTAACATAATGTTGCTGGGCGGCTATGACGGACTGATGTCGGTGATCTAGAAACAAACGTGTCTCTCAATAGCACCACGCACCTCAAACAGGGCATAAGGAAAGAAGAAGCATGTAAGCGCAATAAGGTATTGCCGATCTGTGATGCGTAGATCGGTTTCCAGACCATAGAGCTTTGCTGATATGTTAGCTTTATTTTTTATCGGTCGGAAGGCTATAAGCGGACACCTTTGCGTTTCCAATTGTAGCCCTATCGAGAAAATTGAGAAGATACAGCAATGCGAGCCATGGTATGATGCAGAAGTCCATTTTTCGTAAAAGCCTTTTTTCATCTATTCCCAAAGCTTCTGCAGATTCCAAAGGATGATCATGGTCATGGCCGCTCTTCACTGGCTTCGTAACAATAGCCGATTGATCGAGAGAACGCTTCTCATCGATTGAGTCATCCTTCGCAGATGCACTAGATTCGTGCATGTTCGGGTCTGGTCGCCAAAGTAAAGGGAGAAGTTATCACGGAAGGATCCGCTCCAAAGTATGGAGCAGAATCGGGGAGTGATTATATATATGGCGAGGAATTCTTGGAGTCGGTTCTAGATAAGACAAACAAACTCCGATAAGTTTTCTGTTCGATATGCACCTTATCTCCCCATACTTGGCATCCTTCGCGGCGCGTGCCAAAATTTTGTTCCTTCGCAATTCCGGCTGTGCTCATCGGAAGACGACTGTGCTTGTTGGCCGCCAGGTGCCTTGAACGGCGCCATAAATAGACGTGTACAGACTGATTTAAGCAGGGTGTTGGTGATTCAGCGGAAAGCACGTCCCGATAGCTGATGCATTGACACGCGAGAAAGGGTAATCCGGATAAGCTTGGAATTTCGTTTTGGACGGATGAATTTCCGTTCGTGTCGGGCGACAAAGCTAAGCTCGGTCCTGGAACAGTGCCGTTAAGATGGTCTAGATCAAGAAGACGAGAAGATTTAAGTCAAATGCCACGGTGAACCAGTTACAGAGACAGCGCGACGTAGTGGTGCGTCAGGACGGTGCAACATCTGCAACGGCATCAAGCCCGGAAATGATAGGAAATTATAGATCGGTATGGTATTGCAATACTTTTTATGTACAAGGCAAAATGGGAGGTGCCGAAGGCATCGACGAGGAGAACCGAGCAGAAACTAAAAGAGTGTATCCTGGAGAACAGAGGTAAATACCTTCCGACAGGAACAGACGATTGTTACGCACCTCATCTCTAAGATATTCACCAACGTCCCTATGACTAATATTAGATAACTGTAACATTCCAAGGTAAAAGGACCTACGCTTGATGGAAAACAATGATACCAGTCGGATCTAATTTCCGTGTATCTAATGTGGAACGCGCGGTGACACCAAATCCCTGAGGGGATACTAAGTCTATTATGGCCTCTGAAAAGACGAAAAAGACGTACAAGGGGAGTATCATTCATGCTGAACACTACCACACCCTGGTGTTCCGGAGTGTCCTCTGTTATTCTCCCCAGATGCGCTTTTACGACGTGGTTGCCGTATAAAAAGGGCATTTCTCCGTTCGGCTTTATCCAGACCTAGTTGACCGGGTAAGAAGCTGAGAATCTACATGATGAACGTTTTGCGTACCTTGTATTTCGCATATTGCGCCAGGTAATCGAGACAAGTTATGTGCAGCTTGAACTTGCCGCTCTTGCTGAATTTGCCAAAACATGTCCCGAGACTGACCAAGTTAGGTCGCGCAACAGAAATAGCAAGTTTCATCATCGATTCGGAAACATAGTATACACGATCTCTGTGTAGTCGAAAGCAGTATGGTTCGTCCGGCCTGTCTATGAGGTGCACAAGATTTTTACCCTGAGAAATTGTCAGTTGTGAGTACGAGCCAGATAACCACGAAGACACACAATATAGTTGGCAAGTTTTGTAAAGACAGCTTTGCTTTCATCTTCCGTGAGAGGCCTCATCGGATTTGAAGGAGAGATCGTAGTCAGGGTCTAAGTACCAATTTGCCATCGCCTCTCCCTCCTACCACCACTATCACCCGTGGGAAAACCCACACCAACCCATTACTCTACGGTAACCTACCCTCCACTTAAATGTGGGATGGCCCGTGCCAATGTGCGCCTCGGCGGGCGAGTATAAACCCTTGCACCAGGCAGGCTGGTATAAAACCTGCACCCGACACCCTTGGGGGGGGGGGGGTCGTCCACAGTTTGTAGTCTGCGATATCAAAACTACGCCTTACCCTCTTTTCTACCATTACCTACACTCTGAGGCCTCCTTTGCACTCTCCAATACACCCCACTGCCTTTTTGCCAAGTAATTAGGTGGTGGGCTCCTAGTGCTACGAACATGCCCCAAACACGAGGTCCGAAAAGACCTTCATAAACTAACATGTTTTTTTTTAGAGGGCAACCCCAGAATTCCCCCCCCCCGATTCCCAAGGACGAGCGAACCTACACGAGTCTAGCCACAGAACAATCCGGACCTAGATCAAGGAGAATAAGTACAGCGGATGACTGCCGAAGTGGATGATAGTACGGGTGACTGGAGGTCATTAGTGGAGGTGGTTTGAAGTTGATAGTTGGTACTTTCTGGGAAAGGATCCAGTACAAGCTGGATTAGTGTAGCTAGCAAATCCTGTAACATAAGAGATTATTTTTCCTCCCGACCCAGACTTCCCCAATAACCAAACAACACTTTATGCCATCGCCGATCCCAAAGACGCGAAGTGATCGACGCTCTCTCTAGATGAACGAACACGAATATTCATTCAACCTGAACTTTGACTTCCACGGCTCATATGCAGTCTACTCAAGGATAGTCGCCTGGCGGCCTAAAGAGCAGTATCCCGTTCATGCACTATGAGCGCCCCGTCGTTCTCGTCGTTTCCTCCTGTCTTCGGTTCTTTTCCCGACCTGGGAGCCGGTTCTAGTAGCTCCCGTCCTCAATCTAAGGAAAAGAAGGAACGAAGCCGCGATTCAGACAATTGCGAAAGGAAAAGGGAAAAGAAACACAACAGGAAGGATGACGAAGAACGTGAACATTCCTCCAGACGCAGGAAGAAGCGGAGCGAGCTACATGATGAAGGCGGAGCGCACAGAAGCCCTATCGTTGCTTCTCAAGAGAACCTCAATCGCCTCTTCTACATTGACAGGAAAGGAGATGAGCTGAACATCAGATACGGCTCATTGCACTCTGGGGACGTCCCGAAGTATTGGCATGTTGCTCGTGAGTTGCATTCGTTATAAGTACTTGTATACTCATGAGTGTAAAAGGCGGAAAGAAGGTCCTTGGATTGGAGCCACATTTAGCAGTCCTGTATAGAGGAAGTAAAGGTCTTGAAATTGGTGAAGCAGGATGGTTCAATAGAGTATGTCATTTCAACTACTAGAACTATACGGAATAACTAAACATGTCTTCTCTAGTCCCCACAACTAACAGACTCTCGCTCTCGCCCGCTCCTTACTTCGAAGGACACGCGTAGACTCACCACGACGAACAGAACAATGCTCAAATACGAAGAGGTGGATGGATTCATCCGAGTATCTTCAAGAAAAGGGAAGGGCAAAGAGAATGATCAACCGTATCGAGCGATTTCCCTCGACAAGGATGAATCAGATTCTGATTCTTCGTCACAAGACGAAGATGGTTCTTCAGACGAGGACTCAGACGTGTCGCCCATGTCAGCCCGAGAAGAAGCGCAGCGCAATCTGGAGCAACGTCTGGCAAATGATCCTACTTCCGAATCAATGTGGTTATCCCTCTTACACCACTCCATCGGTGGCATTGAACCCTCGAGCAAGAACGCTGATAGGACACGCGCTGAAATTTCAGTCTCCGTGCTGGAACGCGCACTATCTGCTCACCAAGACAATGCCCGCTCTTCTTTACTCCGCTTAAAGTGCTTGAAGGCTGGAGAAGTCACTTGGGACATGACCAGAATGAAAGACGAATGGCGTAAAGCTCTGAAGGCCATTCCGACGGCGGATATGCATGTCGAATGGCTTGACTGGACAATACGCTCAACTCCAGATTTCAATGCCGTCGTTGAGTATGCAATCGAGGCGACCAACCTTGTTTCCAACAATATCGCTGCTGGTGAAAATGCCGACTTTGCGAAGCTAAGAGTGTTTTGGAGAATAGCAACTTTCTTCAGGCAGGCTGGTGAGTAACGAAAGCTCATATGTAATTTATCTGTTTCTCTGAACTCGCAGTCAGGCTATGTTGAACGCGGATTTGCATTACTTCAAGCTCAGGCCGAATTGTATGATATCTTCGGTTTGAAATATTTTCATACCTTGCTGATCAGCGAAATAAAAGGTCCTTCAACATTCCACGAGAGATCGAAAAATCCCCGTTTGAGAAGCAGCTGGACTCGCTGGAAGAGTTCTGGGAGTCAGAAGCTCCCCGAATAGGAGAAGCTGGAGCGAAAGGCTGGAAAGTGTGGAGAACGAGCGAGGATGTCGCTCTCGCCACGAAGCTGCGTCCGATTGGAACAGGCAAAAGCAGCGATCCATTTGCAGTGTGGCGCTTCAGGGAAGCAGAGTCGGATAGACGTCTGATCTTTCCATCCCGCGTGGCAAGCGGCAATAACGACGACATTCCTAATGAACATGATAACGAGGACGAGGACGAGGACGAGGACCCATATGCATCGGTGTTATTCTCGGATATCCGACCTTTCCTTGTTGACTTGCAGACGACTAGAGGAAAGGATATGCTGCGACTCATCTGGCTTTCTTATCTCGGCCTTCACGTCCCTGGGCTATCTTTGGCACTGTCATCTAATATCTTCGCATCGGATGACCGTTGGGCCGACACATACTTTCTACAACCCTCGTTCTTAAGATCGTTGCTCCCTCAACCGTCAAGCAACCGCGGTGTGGTTACTGCGGATGCACAAACCGGTGTCGTCATTGGTCGTGAAAAGACCTATGCAAAAAGCTTTGATGTGGTCAAATCTTGGAGTTTAGGTGTACTTGAGCCGTTTGAAGGTCTGACGGTGGATGGGGAGTATAGGATGTGGAGTAAGAGGTCTATGGATGGAGTTGACTCTGAGATCGTTGATGTTATGAAGTCCGTCTTTCGTCTTTGACCATTCATCTTTATTGCTGAAGGAACTTACATTCACAGAAGCATCCTGAGAGATGTCAGGCATGGAAATGATCGTGGAGTACAGTTGAACGTCGCGGAGCTTGCATTTGAAGCCGCTCTACCTCAAAGTGATGCGTAAGTGTATTCATCACAGGTAGAGCATAGCCATTCTAAAGCATGTCACTATAGAGCCTTGAAACGTTCGCAGGCCCTGCTCTCCGAGAACAGTACTTCAGCGGAGCTTCTCGCCTCTCATGCTTACCTAGAACGCATCCGACGAAAGTGGGACAAGGCACGAAAAGTGTACCGCGTGGGGCTTCAATCGCTAGCACGGAGCAATGATCCTGGTGTCGTCTGTCTTTGGTGGGATTCTGCCGAGATGGAGTGGCTTTTGTCGAAGAACGATGCAGCGCTGGAGATCGTCCTCCGTTCCGCAGGTCAACCAAATGAGAGATCTGGCATCAACATTCTTCGGGCGAAACGCCGGCTCGAAGAGCTTTGTCAACAAAGCGTGGTTTCGGAGTGGAGGTATCGCCTTAAATGGATCAAGCTGCGAGTATTACTGGAATTTCTAGTCGGTACACTCGACACAGTTATTGAAGTGATTCAAAAGTATCTGGCGACCGAGGCTCCTAGAACCTTGCGTCACGAATCTTTGATCGTGGTATCCTTACTCATGGTGTATCATCACACTGTGACTCTGCGCAATCCAGCTCCTCCTTCTGTTCTTCGAGGCCTCGTGCGAGAAGCTCTCGAAGAATATCCAAGTAACAGCATTGTTGTTGATTTGTTCTTGGAGTGCGAGAAAGGTGAGAGCGTATGGGGACGAGTGAGGACGATGATGAGCGAGAAACCTTCTGGTTTTCTTCAAGAAAAATCTATAGCAAGGCGGCTCATTGAAGTATGGGTTGCACAGTGGGAAGAGAGACGATGGTTAGGCGAAGTAGAGAGGGTGAGAGCAGGCCTTGAAACTGCTGTTACTTCTGACAGGTAATGCATCGTTGCATATATTGATACATTTCGTTGACATGACTGTCTTTCTTAGAACTAAAGGCAGTCCGATCCTCTGGAAGGTCTATGTTAAATTTGAAATCGCGGCAGGCAATTTGAAGAGAGCAAAATCAGTTCTTTTCAGGGCACTGAAAGAATGTCCGCTCGTAAAAGGTATCATTGTTGTTTATTTTTGGTATTTACGATACCTCCGAGTTGACGTCCGGGCATATCAGAGCTTTATCTTCTAGCGTTCGAGGATGATTTACGAAGTGCATATACGCGACGGGAGTTGATTACGCTTTCAGACACGATGGCCGAACGGGGAATCCGACTTCGACACTCTCTGAGTGAAGTGCTGGAGATCCACGGAGCAGATAATCGAGAAAAGGAATCGGATACAGGTGAGAGTGGGGATGAATGCGAGCCTGAGGATGAACTAGAGTACGAAAGGAAGAGATATTGATGCCATATTAGGTAGTACAGTACTGTAATACAATATTGAAAGAACCAAGCAAATCCTTGAAAATTTTTTTTCAACAATTTAAAGATTAGGACCATAAAATACCAATGAAGCATTTTTGGTGATGATTCTTGGTTGCGATCGAGCGAAGGAGAATTATCTTCTTGAGGGATGAAGAGTTAGAAAAGGAAATTATCGGTCATGTGACTTGAACTTTCATGGTGAAAGTACTTGAATTGACATATACCGGACAAGAAACAATTTCTTCTGACATAAATATAGTACATATATACATACAATAAGGTTTCTCGGAAAGATGAAACTGCTTCCAGGTACTTTTTGCAATGAAATATTGAGTTTTGGAAAGACAAAAAGCTGACTCTCCCTTCAATTTTTTGATGCTGCAAAAGTCTTCCAGAACCATTTCATGTGCTCATATTGAGGCATGAGAGTCCTAATTTTTCTCCTAAAGGTCTGACCATTCAAATTCAGGGAAATATAGCTTCAGTATGATCACCAGTCATAATATCTTTGTAATAGTAGGTAGGTGTAGGTGTGGGACAAACAGCGTGACAGTGACAGTGGCACGCACGCATCATCACCTCCCCGCGTACGTACACTTCGCTTCTTGCCTCGAGGGCCTTCTCTTGTTTTTGTTTTGCTCCATCCACGTCTCCTCACTCTCAGGCCGCCCGCGTCGCCAGCCGCGTCGTCTCGCTTATTTTCCGTCGCTGTTCTTTTACTTTTTTTTCTGTGCTCCCTTTGACGCGTATGCGCGGTCTTCGGCTCTCTCTTTCTCTCTAAGGCCACCTCCCGTTTGTCCCCCTGCTTCCGACTCGTCTGCTTCCGACTCGCCTCCTATTCCGCCCTGCCCCTATTTAGTATCTCAACACGTCGGTCTTCTAACACTCGATCTGATCTTTACTATCAACCACCACCACCATCGCGTCGCCTTGAGGGCACTACTGGTCTGCGCCTCCTCTGTTGCCATCCAGAATGCCCACAATTCCTGCTCCCACGCGTGCAAGTGAGGAATGGCCCGACGCGGATTTCGACCTCCCAGACGGTGCGGATATCACTCCCCCGCCTGCAAGCGATTGGGACAAGGATGATGACGAGGAGGACTGGGACATGGAAATGGGTTTCGGAAAGACGGGAGGTGCAAAAGCAAAGGTGTCAGTCCCTCCAGGCACCGCGTCCATACGTAGTAGCCCTTTGACCAAGGGTTCCATGGTCTGTATTCGTCCTCCGCTGAATTTGGTTAACGAAGCCGCTTCTCCTGTCGATGGTGATGACGATGAAGGCATTTCAACGATAAAAATTTCCGAGCTTCCCACCGCATTGGCAAAGACGACGGGCGGTGCTGGATTGCCGTTGGCGGACGACGACATGGAAGCTGACTTTGCTCTTCCGTCTGAGCTCACTCAGTTGTCGCTGCGGCCATTGTCTGTTCATCACAGAGGCTCGAAAGCTTCATTCGAATGGGGTGACCATACGACCTCCTCTGCGTCTTCGTCAGACGCGTATTCTACTCTTGGTTTCCATCCTTCGAATAATTCCACGGTTATTTCGTTACCTGACACCGATACTGACTTCAACGATAACGATGAGACGGATCTAGATGGTCTTGTCATCCCGACCGGTCTCTTCGAAAGTAATCAGGGCCGGAAGCATCTGACGAAGATACTTGATCAAAAGAAAAAAATACCAAAGATTGAGGAACGATCCAATGTTGCGTCGCCAGATCCCGAGGATGATTTCGAGATTGGTTTGGTTATTAATGGCGATGACGATCTCAGCCCAAGTAAGTTTGCGCAGACGCAAGAAATGAAGCGCGGAGGTATCGCGACTACGAGAAGCAATAGTATGCCCGCACGTACACCAACTCTGAGCAGACCTGTCTCGCGGCTAAAAGGCGACCGTCCAAAGACACCGGGTGAACACCTTATGAACCGCGCACCGTCGCGAAGTTCATTTGCTCCGCCCCTCCACCCTACGTTGTCTAGGCGTACTCAGGCTCTGCAAGCCCTCCCGCCGCCTCCGCCTCCGGTTCCGTCGTCTTTTGTCGCTCCCAAGCAAGGGCAGAATAAAATCCGTAACCAGAAGTCTCACGGAGTACTCAAAACTCCACCGACAAATACGCGAAAGCTCAGCAGGAAGGCGTCTCTATCTGCACTGCTGGAGACGAGTAGCGCGCAAGAGACTTCTGTGCCAGAATCAAGTTCTTCGCAGCCGCAACCTAGCTATTCAGCTGCAACAGCTGCTTCTCGAGCGAGGATGCACGCGAACTCTATAAGTCGCTTGCAAGTAGGAGGCATGCATGTGCCTCCGACAAGACCCTCGACTCCTTCCGATAATCCGTCTGCTTTGAGGCTCACGATGCCTACCTGTCTTTCACGTCTAAAGACGCGACCTTCAATTTCTGGTGTCTTCCCCCCGCCCACGCCTCCTTTACCTCCAACTCCGACCAGCATTCCTCCACAACAACGTCCCGCTTCACGAGCTAGCACTTTGGCTTCAGCTTCAGCACCTGTTAAGTCATCACGGCGGCTGAAGCGCCGGGAATTTGGTGACGGGACAGAATTGGATGCAATCGAAGACTTGCCAACTGATCGGGACAAGGAGGCAAAATTTAGAGTGCAGCCAAAGGTAACGCAAAATCGTATACCTAGTACGAGCTCTACGAAGACGGAGAGAGAGTCTACAAAGCGTACTATTCGTAGAAAAAAGGAGCAGTCGGGTACAGTCTTTTAACGACTTCACTTGTGGCTCACAGGCTCATTATTATCGACCCATTAGAAAATACAGCACAGCCTGCAACAACTTCTTTAAGGCACAAGCATAGTCGACTTGACGGGCTATCCAAAAACGAGAAGTCTCAAAAAGAAAACCTTCCCCTGCTCAGACTCGGAGAAAGCCCACCCTTATTCGGAACTTGGGCGGCGTAGGTGCACCCAAAGGTAGGATAATACATTGAGACTCTGAAGTTTCTGATCTAACCATCCTGACAGTCGTTGGTGAAATGCGATGGAATCCACAGACGCTTCGATGGGAAGGGAATGACCAGGCGTTACGGGACTTCGATCCAGCTTCTGCCAGGCCCGCATTGATCACTCATCTTACTGGGTCGTCCGTCAATGGCTCACCTGGAGGAATCTCTGCACCTGCTGCACGAGTGATA
This sequence comes from Phlebopus portentosus, assembly GCA_037892935.1. Taxonomy (NCBI): domain Eukaryota; kingdom Fungi; phylum Basidiomycota; class Agaricomycetes; order Boletales; family Boletinellaceae; genus Phlebopus; species Phlebopus portentosus. The sequence continues at coordinate 2,659,849 of JAYXKI010000001.1, forward strand.
GGCAATATGGTCTTTGATCCAATACGCATGTGTTGGATGTCGACCTTACCACCTGAAGAAGAAGAGCCAGATATCTTTGCGGATCTCGCGGGTGATGACGATGGCGATTGGGAGAAGAAGGGAGGGACGATAAGAGCTTCGATTGTCCGTCCGAGTACTTCTACCGATACCGGCTCTCAGTCGGACTCTTCCAAGAGGACGTGCAGCCCTGCACCGAGCGTTCGATCAAGGGCTCAGTCAATAGCACATTCTGACAGCGATCATGGATCACGAGCATCCATTGTGTTCGAACTGGAAGACAACTTCATCGAGCTTTGTCGAGCCGCTGAGACGCGTCATAAAGCAGAGATGAAGGGCTGGATTCTCCATCGTAACGAGTCCTCGTCTTCATGCAGCGACCCGGATCGCTCATACCTCTATGAAATCCGTACTGTTGCGACCCGCCAATACTGACAATGCCTTAGAATGTTTCCATCTGTTTAGTTCAATTATCTATTCTCATCGCTTGCACGACTCTACTTAGTTCATGGACCGACACGACTTTTCTCTCAGACTTTTTTGTCACGGAAGAACTCATGCTGTATTGTATGCAGACATTCATGTCACAACACCACCTAGTTTACCCCTTCCCTTTCGATTAATACCCTTTTAGTAGTGTCTTCGCTTGTTCATTCTTTTTGGCGCAAAAGCGCGTAAGCATTGCAAATATTCGATTTAAACGCCCGAGTATGCTCACTTCGCATAAACTGTTTTTTTGTCGATGACTACAGAATCATTAGACAAAATAAATAAAAAACACGGAAATTGTTCTTCCAACAAACATAAACAGACAACAACAGCGTATTTACTAAAAGTTAGAAGTGCACGGTATATGTAGTAACTACAGCCAGAAAATTAGACCAATTTTTATCCGATGGGAGATAGGCATAGATTAAGAACACAGTGGGGATAAACGCAAATGGGATGCAATGAATCAGTTGCTCTTGTTCTCCTTTTCCTTTTCCTCTTCCTTGGCTTTCTTGGCCTTCTCTGCTTGGAGTCGGGCTTGCTTGACGCGTATGGTGAAGTATGTCTGATACGTGTAAATTCGTTGAGGCACATGATCCAGTTTCACTAGGTGAAAGAAATGACTTACGCCCATCATGAAGCCGACCAGGTTAAAGAACGGGACCCAGAGCTTATGAGAGGGATTAAGATTAGATTGCTGGAGGGAGTAATATTGTACCGACCTCCTGGGGAATGAATTTCTGAGCAATGACCATCGCGAGTGGCGACGTGACCCATTGCAACTATCAGGAGAGATTGCTTTAGTTACGTCCTCCAATCCAAGACATTGAGCGGTAAACAACTGTACCCGGATGACCGACATGAACCCACTCTTGACTGTGCGGACAACATCGTCGACGGTCTTGGCGCCGTTGACAACCGCCATAGAGGCAAGCAATACTGCACAAACACGAGGAATATAAATATCGCGATCAATTGACTAATAAAGATGACTAGCGGTGATTACTCACCTGTAGCCTGTATAGGTGCGACTAGCAGATTATTCGCCAGAATCTGCGCCGCTCGGGCACGATTGCTCGTTTGGCCAGCGAAGACGCGCTGCAAATACCCTACGAGGTAATGTCCGAGCGGCGCCGACACGAGGAAGCCGTACAGCGCCATCTTGAACGCCTTCACGTCGATCTTCAGCACACTCAACGCGTCTGCAACGCGCGGCGGGACCTTTGCCGGCCACTGTACTGGGGCCTTGGAGAGTGAGATGCTAGAACCTCCTGTATGAAGCATAGTGTTCCTAGTAGTACAAACGGCCGCACGTTGCTTCAGCATTCCACGTCTGCGCGTTCTAAAAGAGAAAGTAAACGCGCACCTGCGGTGATGGATTTTGTGCGCAAGGGATGCGTTGCAAGTTGATGAATATACGCTGCTAGAAGCGGATTTGGGCTTTTCTTTGCTATTGTGGTCGCAGTCATTTTGGCTTGTAGTTAGGGCCGTGAACGTGAACGTCGACGAGGACGAGTTACGTTATTTACAGGTGTGTACGTTTAGCTAATTGTTGCCGAGTAAGGCACGCGTCCAATTTTGGGTTTACCGGGACGCCGATCATCTTGGGGGTTTCTTCCGAGATTCAGAATTTATTTGCTGCCTTGAAGTTCAAAATTCGAATCACACACAGGACTTCTTCTAAACCAGTAACTGACAAGTAAGGTACGTCTAATGCTAGCAACAAAGGAAAGAAGTGATGTACTCCCAGAGAGGACGAAAGCAACTCTAATACTTTTACTGGTTTTTGACCCTACAATCAAGAAGTAAGCACAGCATTACAATGATGCTTCGAGATCTAAGAACGCACCAGGCTTTGACGTAGTCTGCGAAAGACACCATGCAGATCGTTTGCCAGATACCAAGTCCAATACGAGGGGTGACGCCGCGGTACAGACCTTTTAGACCGTTTTCTCTGTAAATGTACCCAAGTGTGTTGAAGATGGTCAGTTTGGCAGGTCGTTTGCCGGTCGTGTCCAGAAGCATGGATTGCATCTACAGGAGTAATGGTCAAGCAAGGATAATGGGGATTGAATATCTATTCTTACCTCGACACGAACGACCTCAATAGGCTGGTTCCAAGTCGCAAGAGCACCACCTATTGATGAGGCGAGGATCTTGTCCATCGGTCCCAATTTGGCATTCTCATCCTTTCCGCGTATTTTACGAATGGTGCTCTCTGCCAAGCGAGCAAAGCCCATTCTTATTGAAATAATATCAGCGGTAAACCCTTATTAATCTAGAATGCGATGTACCGTGAGCCCCAGTTCGTGCACTGCCGGACGGCCACCGCATTAACGCCCTTGTTAATACCTCGGATACCTTCTCTGCGGTAGATATCCGCAAACACAGCCCATGTCGACGGCGGCTTGATCCCGGAAGCTGCCTGCTTGTGTCGCGTGATCTCAGCGGTTTTCATGCAAGTGCAGAAGCCTGAAAGTTTTTTAGCAATGAGACAGGAACGCAATTGTCTTCGACGGTAGAAAACATACCCATAGTCGCATAGGCTTGTGCAATGCCACCGCCCATTCCCCCCAAGAGACCGGCAGCTGCGGGATTTACACCAACGTTCGTGAAGGCGGTTTCAATCTCCGATGCAGTGAACAATAGTACACCGCCCTTCGTTGACGCCTCTATCCAAGCCTGGCTCAAACGATAAGCGCCACATCCGGTGGTTACGGAAAGAAAAAAGGACATACCCAAGGAATAAGCCCCTGATAGAACCCTCTGACGCCCCCGCGGCTCCACACAGTCCGAAGTGCCTGTAACATCGTCTGACTGCGATTGGCGGCCATTTGGGTCTTTATGACTTCTAAGGGTTGACCCAAAGTCGTGACCTGGGAGCTCATTCAGCTTAATCGTGCTGGTTCAAATTTGCGGAATTAAACCAATCTTACCTCCTGTAGAGATTAACAGCGCCGTCAGGGGAAAGTTACAACACAAAGTGAAGTTAGAACCAAAACTCACGAACTACAACAAATGAGTTGCGTTTATAAGATCGTCAGAATGACAGTAAAGGCACGAGAAAATCATAGTACCATGTTCATAATCGCGCCTGGACGGTGTACGTTAGCAATTCAATTCATAGACGCGTCTACGCCAAACTTGCTAGGTTGCTTACCGACTGCAATGTTAGACCAATTGACGCCTTTCTGGCCAGGTTCCTTCGCCATTGGTGCCATGGTTGCTAGTGTTGACGCAAAGAGAGATGATGACTTGGGTGAGGATGGGAGAGGAGAAGGACAAGAGCGGGGTGTATATACAGCTCGGGACGCCGCGCTAAGTACGCGGGCGAGGTATTGGGGAAATCAGTCCCACGAATTGTGGTGCGCTTGAAAATCGTCAGACGCCGAATATTTCACTTTTTCATTGGATCCCCAATACTTCCACACCATTCGGGCCCAATCATCGAACTCCGTGTCGGTCTCGACAACGCTCGTAAAATGTTTGAATTTCTTGAGTTGTGTTTTTCGTACCCCGAGGTTCTTTGATTTCACGTGCAAACTCTATTTCGAATAATTTTTAATGCTGCATCTAATCTTGGATCGATCGGCAACCCGTTGTAAAGTGACACAATCACAAGCTCAACCTATCAGTCCTAAACACAAAGCGCGGCGCTATCGCTCATGAGTAAATAAGATACCACAACGATTAGATTAAACGGCCCGTATGCTATGCAGTAGACAAGCAACGGAATTCCAAGAAGAGCTACATAAGGGTATAAAAGCGTACGTACATCCGTAACAAAATGATGTGGATGGGTGAATGTATAATTTGCGAGGGCATAATGTGAATGGTGGTTGTCAATCCGGGTAGTTGAATGGCGTAACAACGGAAATTAACGACATGAAGAAACAACGAGGACGTGTGCGAAGTGCATAGGCTCAATCGTGAGGGACATGCATGTTGAGACGAGACTATTGGAGGGTATGTGTTGATGCCGGTTCGAACCGAGACGCATGGCTTGTGACGATAGTCCGGTTGGTGTCTAGGCAGTAACTTGACCTTGTTTGTATTTCTCGAGGCGTTCCGTAAGCTGTGCGATATCTTCCTTCAACCTGTAGAAACAATCGAGCCATGTGAGATTAATATTGCATGCACGCGGGAGAAGCATCATGAAGTGCAGAACGGAATGTGATCATCCAAGAGAAAGCGTTGAAAAATGAAACGACACAGATGCCGTAAGTGAACAAGTGATGTTTGCAGAAAAACCAACAACATAACAGCATCCACAACAGATGATAAATCGTATACATGAGGATGCAAAGAACATTGGTAACATGCGATGTGTCCAAACAACAATGAAATGCGAATAATTAAGGTTGCAAATTTGAAAGAACATAAATGCCATGCAATGAGTCCGCAAAAATGAATGAAAAGGGAATAATTTAGGATGCAAGTTTAGTAAGAAAGAGAAAGGGGATTGCGCATATCAATCGCGAAAGAGAAAGCGTAGACGCGGAATTTTAACCTGAAGAAATGCTTTTAGAAGTTTTACGTACCTGGTAATAGTATCATCCTTCTCCTCTGCTTCTGACTCGAGGTAATTAATCTCCATCGACTTCCGATCAACCTCGTTCTGCAGCTCCTCAGTTCTCGTGACGGCTGTGTCTAGATCACCTCGCAGAGAAGTAACTGATCTCTCGTGCTGGGCCTCCAGGTCGTGTAACTTCGCGTTATGTGCCTCGTGCAACTTCTGCAAGTCTTCCTTAGACACGGTCGCGGAATCTGAGGGCACGATGCCATTGCCCTTAGTGGCGGCTGGAGCCGCAGCTTGGGCAGCGACTGTTGCTTGCAGCGTTGCAAGCTCGCCTTCCAAATCCGTCACGCGGGATGCAAGTTCAGATTTATCTTTCAGCAACGAGAAGAGCTCTTCCTCATGCTCAGCGCGTAATTTCGTAAGTTCCTCAGCCCGAGCCTTAGCGGCAATCTCCAGCTCTTTCGAATGATTGGTCGACATCTCAGAGATCGAGTCTTTCTGCGCATTCAGCACTTCCTTCAGCGCAGTTGCCTCATCGTGCGCAGAAGATAACTCTCGCTTCAAGCGGAGCACTTCCTCCGCGTGCTCTGATGTAGAACTAGCAGCGGCCTCGGCTGCGGTCTTCTCAAGTTCCTCGATTTGCTTCCTCAGCGTCTCAACCTCGTTCATAGATGAAGAAAGCGCAGCTTTCGCTTTCGCCAGGTCATCCTTTGTCGCCTTGAGATCTAGGGCCTGACTGTTGATGGCCTTGTCGAGCGATTTGATCTTGGCATCTAGAGTCGCCTCATGTTCCGCCTTAAGCTCGTTGATGTAGGACTTGTGTACAGCTTTAAGCTGTTCGATCATCGCCTGCGACTGAGTGCGTAGCCCGTTCAGATCCTGCGCATGGGCGTCTCCGGCGTCCGCCTACGCACATATGTTCAACGTCTGAACCACATAATCCGATAGACACACCGACCTTTGCCTTCTGATAAGCTTCCTGTAGAAGTCGATCGTGCTCCTCCTTGACCGTATCAACCTTCGCAGCGTATTGAGTTTCTTGACCCTGACAAAGTTGCGTTGATACCAGCATCTGTAAGTAAATAAAATACTCACAGCTAATTCATTCGCAAGTCGCTCAATTTCCGACGAAAGTTCAGCAGCCTTCTCAGCGTGGAACTTCTCTAGCTCGCTTAATTTCGAAGAATGGGCCTCCTCGGCGGCTTTTGCGTCAACGAGAGCTTGCTCGTGCTGCGCGACAGTCGCAGAAAGTTGCACATCAAGTTCTTTGTATTTCGCAGAGAGCTGTCCTTTCTCATCCGCAGTAGCTTTCAACGTCTGCTCGTGCTGTTGTCGGATCTCGACCAGCGCGCGGTCGTAATCTTCGTCCTTCTTCTTCGCCTCGATTGCTGCCTGCTCTAGCTGAGCGATCAGGTCGGATATTTGCTCCTCGAGGGCCCTGATGTTGGCAAGAGCTTGCTTTTCCTTATCCTCAGCTGTCTCTGCCGTTTCCCTAAGCTCCAGAATCTCGACTTCGAGTTCCGAAAGCTTGGAAGCCGTTTCCTCTTTCTCGGTTTTGAGCGTGGCTACCTGGCTTTCAAGCTCTTCAGCACGAGCTGCTGCGATCTCCAGTTCATGGATCTTCGCATCTGCTTGCTCCAGTGCAGCATTGTGTGCGGCAGCAAGTGCACTGGTCTCAGCCTTGATTGCCTCCAAGTCAGCGTTGGCCTTTAGCAACGCCACATGTTCCACTGCAGCAGACGCTGCAGCGGAAGCGGCCTCGGCGGAGGAGCTCCTCAGAGTTTCTAATTCCCGCTTTGTGGTTGTGTTCTCGCTCAGAAGTTCTTCCGTCTGATTCTCTAAAGCTTGTACGTGCTGCGTTTTTGACGCAATCTCCTCCTGTGCTTCGTCCAACTGGAAAGCCAATAGTTAGCTAGATGTTGTTAAGGATTTATACCGATTCGCGGATGCTTACCCTTGCCTTCACTTCCTGTATGTCGCTATTGATAGTGTCTATCTCTGCGCGAAGTTGCTGCACAAGGGCTATCTCTGAAGACAGCTGAGTCTCGACATCATCTTTCACTCGTTTCAGCTCATCGAGTGCAGCCTGCTTCGAACTCGCATCCGCTAGTGCGGCCTCCAGCTGCTCCCGTGTCGACTTTAGATCAGTTCGAAGAGACTCAGTCTGCTCTGCTTGACCCTTTAAGGATGCTTCTGCCTCGCGAAGCTTAGATAAATTGAATGAGAAAATCTTTCAATATCATAGGAGGATACAGGATATGTACCTTCGTCTGCAAGTGATCGAGCACGGTGGTATCCTCCTTAATATCCTTCAAGGAGGATATCGACCCAGCGGCGGTAGTCCGTCTGGTCGCCAAAGGAGGCTTTGCCGTCATAGCCGGCCTCGGGCCCAATGACGTGCGTCTCGTTGCAGGAATGCCATCAGAAATGGAAGCGCGAGGTCGGCTTGCATTAGTAGATCCGGTCGCAGATCCTAGAGGATGAACGACAGTGCGCGTTGTAGTCCTCGGTGGGCCCGCATTAAGAGCTGGAGATGGGGCTCGGTTTGATGTTGAGCCTGACAAAGGCGGCTTCGGAGGCAAAGATGGTCTACGTGTCGCTGTAGTAGCTGAGGAAGCAACGGAAGATGAAGTTCCAGGACGAGTTGTCATAGCAGGCTTGCTCGCAGTTGCAGAAGTCCTTGTACTAGCGGTCTTCGTTGGAGAGCTTGTCGTTTTAGAGGCAGGAGCGTTGGCGGCACTTGTGGATTTCCTGAGTGCGGCTGAAGCAGAGGGTTTGGCAGTAACTGCAGTAGTACTGGCTGCTTTTGACACGACGGGAGCTGTGGGCTTAGTGGTTCCGGCACCGGCAGAACCAGAATTGATAACCTGGAGACCGACAACGAGTAATAAAGTTAATATATGTTTACGGAATAAACGATACGCGACAACATGTTTAACACGCACCTTTCTCGCGAGCGGAGTTGGCCCTGCATTCGTTTTGCTTGCCTTCACAGGCGATGATTTCACAGCTGCAGACGTCTTCTTCACTACCTTGCTCGTATCGTTTGTAGACTTCTGCGGTGCAACTATGGTGATCTTTTCACTAGTCTCCTTGGCCACGCCTGATGCCTCCTCGACGCCAGCAGGTTCAGCTCCGCTTTCATGGATCGCTTCGGACGGCCCATCTACAGCCTTGTCTTCATTTACGTCGTGCTCATCGTCTTGAGCTACATGGGATTCATTTTCTCCATGCAAAGATGATGGGTCGATATCGGCAGCATCGTGAGATATTTCAGAATGTTCAGACTTTACGTCAGTAGCTTCAGCTGGCCCGTGCTCAGATTCAACGTCTCCAATAGTCGAAGGAGGTATGTTTTCGACATCAGACATGTCGAAAGAGACCTTGCTGAGTGATAAAGACGAAGGGGGTCGAAGGACGACGCGTCAACCGAGACCGACAACAAGTGCGCGCGTCACGACACTTTCGGTTTCGTCCTCGCGTTCTTCCGCGAACTTCATGATCACTGACAGCCACCGTCCTGATTACAACGCCAATGTTGCAGGGTCGGGGCGCATCGAGCTCGCGTTGCATGGACGCCATGCAGTATTCTCGCAGTTATCGTACTGCTACCCGTTGAAATTACTTTCACCTCGTATCAACGTGCCCTTTGTTGCTATCGCGTACATCCTGACATACGGCGGAGGTCTTGTCAGTGGAGATCGCATTGACCTTCAGGTCGAGGTCGCCTTCGGCGCGTCACTGCTTCTCCTTACTCAAGTACGTCTGGAATCTAGGCAAATCAACCTTTGTTCAGCTCACAGCTATCCGAAAGGGTTCCACGAAGGTGTTCAAGCATAGACCTGGCGTAAGGCTATCCAAAACGGCGGAATCTGTTGAAGATGTTTTTGGACGGTCTACTGTGCAGAGATTGGACGTTCATGTCCGACAAGACGGGCTGTTGTTGCTTCTACCGGAACCAGTTACATGTTTCACAGCTGCCGCATATAACCAAATGCAAAATTTTCATCTCGAAGAAGATGCTTCAGCGGTTTTACTGGACTGGGTCACTTCGGGGCGAATGTCTAGAGGAGAAGAATGGCGTTTCTCTCGTTACTACAGCGTAAATGAGATCTGGTTGGCCAAGAAACGAGTAGCAAGGGATGTGTTACTACTCGATGAAGATGTGTCCAGTACGAGGTCATTGAAGGACCGGATGGGCATATACTCCTGCTATGCGACACTTATTATATGCGGTCCCAAGCTACGTGCAGTAGTGAAGACAATATATGCGATCTACCGAGAAATATCGGTGTACCAGCAAGCATCTCCTCCAGACTTGATATGGTCTACGAATCGCATTGAAAATGGATGTGTCGTTCGCGTAGCTGCAACTGAGACGGAGAAGGTCAAAAGTTGGATCAAGGAGCATTTGAGTGGACTTGCTGATTTGGTTGGTGCCGAAGTATTTGGCAAGGCCTTGATATGAAGGTAAGTCGCTGTGCTATCCATACCATTCCTTATCTACCAAACGTAACCGTTCCTTCCAGCTCAAGCTCCGTCCAATTCGAGCCTATTCTACTTCTAACAATTATCGCTCATCGTTGTATTTCACGATCGAACAAGCCTGAGAACTCTTACCGGTGATGAATTTGCTTCAATGTCGACGATTCTCCGCTGATAAACAACTAACTTATCTTGGTTTACATTAGACCTCATATTATAATCTCAAACATATCATTAGCTACTGGTTTCCCGAGCGAGATCTTTCTTCAGGGCCAGAATTACCCGGTAAGGTATTTCGTCTTCAATACATAAATAGCCATCCGAGAAGGTTGGACCTTGAGAAGCGGTCACTTTTTCAATAATTCTTCGGTTTAGCTTTGAGGTTGAGTGGACGTATGTACTGTGCTCCGGCCCCTAATGCACTGACCCTCTGTAACGCCCACATTGGCTGTTTCTCACTCAATTCTTATCAAAAGCTCATAGAAATTTATGTGCACTTAGTTTAGCATGTCATCTATGTAAATATCAGGTTTGAAGTGGAAATTCTGAATAGGCACTGAAATACAGAGCTTGCATTCTGGTCAATCAAAGAAATTGGAAAAATCTAGTGAACTGAAACTATTCCCACAGGATGCAAAAATAATATTGTTCTCTGCAACCGTCTGTTCTCCATGAAAGTTTGTATGCATGTTTTTGAGCATGAAGGAAAGGTGCCTGCAAAATTTCAGGATTTCAGGAGCTGAGGTGCACTAGGGATGGAGATGTGACATGTGCACATAAAATTGGCACTTCAAACATGAAAGAATTTTTGCATTCATCAGCTGCACATTTTTTTTCTGCTGCATACTGAGTCACACTCTCAAAATGTATTGGACTTTTCAAAACCTTGATATGCAGTGAAGCAAAATGCAAGAGATTATAGAGAAATTCTTCAGAAGTAAATTATAATTGTAGATTCAATCAGTATGCCTCAAAGCATCAAGTTTCAGGTGCTTTGCACTCAAATCCAGTGATATCTTGGTTCTAGGACTCGTTTTATGACTGATCTAGCAATATAGTTTGTCTTCCCCATGAATGTCTTCAAAATATTCATATACATTCTTTGTCCTGGATTTTGCTCACATCACTCAAGTCAGACATGATTATAGGCATTTCACTGTAATATTGCCCACTGACAAAGCTCATAGGTACACAAAATACCCAATAAATAGCTTTTAGATGTTTAAATAGTGCATATGAGATCTATCTTCTAGCTGTTTACTAGCAAAGATGTAAATGAGTGAGCAGAGCAGTGAGCAGAGCAGGCAGTCTTGACTGTGAAAAATTTCCCATGGCTGTGCACTTCGGGCCCTCTCACGACACATGGCTTTTCAACTTTCACCTCTCATAAATTCATTCAAATATTCTCAATATCATTTTTTGGCTATATTTTCTGTGGGACGTGTTGCCAATATATGCACTATTCTGACTGGCTAATTTTTGAAGCAAGAAAATAAGGTGAGTAAATTTGTGGAAGGCAAATACCCTTAGAGTGGGTGTTAGAGGCCGGAGCACAGTACAAAGCTCAAGAGTAAGAACTATCTGGCCTTATTGGGTGTAACTCACTGGTCAAGCGCCGATCCATTGAGTTGTTCACGTGATCCAAACTCGCCAAAGAGAGAGAGAGAGACTCGGAAGTAAGTCGTATGTACGCGTCCAACACGTTCTCTCTTGCAGTGCTCCGCAAACATGTCCGGGATTAGGCTTACCGAACGCTGGATAACACTCAAGGACGATGAGGTCTCCAGCTCGCTTGTGAAAGATCTGCTTTGTCCGGTGCAGGACGACCTCTGGGTAGCAGCAGCGTGTGCAGACCGCGTACTCGATGACATTGATGCACAACGCGCCCTGATTGACCTTGGGCTCGAAAGGACGAGTTCTGCTGTTAGTCACATCGAAGTTGCGATTCATAAGCCACGCTCTGGATGCGAGAATCTTACGAGCTACTTTAAGGAAAATCGCACGGACGCCCGCCTTTGTCGAATCCGATCAATCTTACTGAAGCGTCGAGACCGATTGAGGACTTTTGGAGAAATTATGGAAAATATGGGGACACATCGCTTTTCGGAAACTGGTCCCGGAATTGCAGCAGACATTGAGGAAGAAGCTTGGGACGATCCATGGGGAGATGATAATCCTGAAGCCGGTCCATCATCTACCGTCGAGAAGCCAGCGATTCCACCAATACCACTGTCCGTCTTTCTTACGGAGGATATCTCCCTCTTATGCCTGTCGCTGGCATCCCAGGCTCAATTTGCGGCGCTCGAAGTATTGACCATCCGCCACTCTTCGGAGGTTTTCCCTATTCGCTTCGAACTTATTTCGCGTTTCCCTCTGTTTATTGATCCTTCCAAGTACCGAGATTTCCTTCCGGCGCTTGATATCCAGAGTGGGAAGGAGCTACAATCTCAAGGAACTCCCTGGAGAGCGGAACCAGATCTCGTGGAGTCGGATGACGTTGAACGGGCGCTGTCGCGGACTGATGGACTTCCGGAGGAGTCAGATATCGCAGACTTCAATATACAACAAGTGTTCTGCAAGAAGAGTGAACTTTTCAGTGCCGAAGAGTTGGTATCGTGGTACAAGGCACGCGTTGAAGACATTGTCTCGTCAACTGGCATGGTTGACATGGCACTCAGTCTAGTTCAACATGGAGTATCTCAGGGTATCCTTGGCTTGGACGAACTCGGAGAAGACCTAACATTGCTTGCGCGTCTTACTTATGACGCTTCAGGACGAGATGACGAACCAAGCGAACCTATTAGTCGCGCCGAATGGACAAATCTCGAGCCTCGAGAAGTTGTACGCCTATATCTCGCGCAGAGCACACCGGAGACAGTGGTCAATGATATTCGCAGACTCGTTTTGCCGTACCTGTTCGTGCTTGAGTCACGCTGCGAACGTGCCGGCAAGCCAGATCCCGGTCTGGTACGGCGGCTATTATACGATTGGATTCTTAGCACAGAGCTTGGCATGATTGTTCCGATCTTCGAGGCGTCGAAGCCGACCCATTTGGCTTCACAAAGGCTGATATCGGATGATGAGGACCTCGCGCGGCTAGCATTGGCATGTCTATATGGCAGCAATAGTGTCGATGACTGGACAAATATGAGCCGTATATTCGAGTGTTTACCAGCGTGGAGCTTCGGACCAGACGAAGACCAGGAAGATGAAGCGGACACAACAGTTACCTCACTCAACTCCTTCCTCGCGCCGACCACATCTCGCCCTCAAGTATCTCCGGCCAACCTACTCGTTTTCTTCAAGCCTCTACCCGCAGGATCTCTTTCACGAGCACTTGACATCCTTGATGTGCATCTGGAGTCTGGTGAAATACTGGCAAGATGGGGAGTCGGCGTTCCTTTGCGCTGGTTCCTGCAGAGTGCTCATAACGAAGTGCAACAGCGCGCCTGGGCGATGAAGATGGCCAGGCAGATAGATGCCCCCATTGGAGATCTTGATAGCGAGGATATTTGGTTGTCCCTCTTGGAAGATATGCTGAAACTGGCTCGACCTGAGGAAACAGATACTTATTCCGCTTTTGGCGCACTGTCTGGTGATACTATCCGGCAGATATTTTTCAGGGGACTATTAAGCACAGGAAGTAAGTGTTAAAGCTTTGAGTGCGGATATGCTTGATGATCTCTTGTAGGATTCGCTATCGCTAAGCATCTGATTCAGCCGCGACACGGCGGAAGACTACTTGATCCGCATACGGTGGACGACATTTGTCTTGACTGTTCACGCGAGTTCTACGACAATGCAAGCTCCGGTAATTACAATCATGGTGACATGAAGCTTGCCTATGACTGGTGAGAAAACTTCTATATCGCAGTACCGTCTGACTTAGTCTCAATTGCAGCTTGTCTGTTGCGCCTCAAACATACAGAATACAAAAGGAACGAGAATTCATCGAGGCAACAAGTCGTATCTCTTCTTTCAACGTCACGTCCCGATCAGGCGTTCCTATGCTACCAATCGAAATTCGTCTGACCAAGGACAAACTGAGCCTCATTTCGCGCGTCTTATCCAGTAATGAAACCGCGTACAGGCACGTTGAGGTCCTCCTTGAGCTAGTTCGAAAGCTCGGCTACCAAAGTGATGGGCTTGCCGAAGTGAAGACTTTGGCGATGGTTGCGGACACGGCGCTCCAGGCAGAAGACTTCCTGCGTGCTTTCGAGGTCAGTGACCGTATGATCAAAGCGGTGCTGTGTCTCAGACAAAATGCGCCCCTTGGAGCGGATAGCGAACCGGTGCGAGAAGCGGTCGAAGTATGCTGGGTTGCTTGTTACCAGCTGGGTAGACAATCAGAGGCACGAGACGTTGATAGGAAAATGAGTCTGTTGGGCCGGGCTCTGGAATTATGTCCAGCGGACAAGATTGTTGACATTCTAGCATCTTGGCGTAAGCTCGAGGCAGAACAGATCGAACAAAGACGAGAACAGACAAGCTTACGCCATTCGCGAAACGGGGATACAATCAAACGAACTGGTCGTGTCAGAGACAGGACTTCGAATCTATCGTCCAGACTTCAGAATATTCATATGCCATCCCCAGCACTACCTAGTGCGTCGGCTTTGGCTTCACACACCTTTAGTCGCGTAGCCGCTGCGTTTCCTTTTGGGATGCATGGTCGATCAGACGAAGAGAGGAGTCGCAGTCGAGAACGCAGCCCAGATGTACAATCTCAGGCTCGACATGCATTGCGGAAAGGTGTTGGGTGGCTTCTTGGTGCGGACGAAGACGAATTATGAGCTATTGCTTAGGTTATTATATTGTCTTACGTGTTCTGCAACCGAGTCCATTGTATGTATGTAGAAAATGCATATGTTTGAATGCGGCGTGAGCAAATTGCTCATCGAGTAAGGACTGAAATGGGCAGTAATCAAGAATAGTAAGAACAAACACAAGTAGTGTGAACAATGAGCATTAATATGTTATAAAAAGGAGCGCATCTAAAATAGTAGTTGCAACTGCAACAAAACGTGACCCAGCAATAGGGGGTAAAGACGAAAGGCAAACAAGGGTATAAGTAGCTAATAGTAGCAATGAAGAGCTCTCTGTGGCGCGAAAGGGTTACAATATAGACATAGATACATTGTAGAATAAAGTAAATATAATAAAGCCCATAGAATTGCCTCAACTGTCGTTACCACTTGCAAACCTGGCTCCGTGACCAGTCTTGGCTCGGGGACGATGAAGCACGCCAGTGTTGGAAACCTTCCTCTCCTGGGATAGCGATCCTCCTCGACCGCATACTTCACAGACGTCTCCTGATTTCAGGTCATCAATCTCGGCTCTAAGATCCCGGATCTGTCCTTCTAACTCCCAGATTTGCCGTTGCCAAGTTATACGAGATGCACGTATCTGGTCCTTCAAAGCAACAATGATGGCCGACTGGTCTTCATTCTCTCCGGTAGTGAAGCGGTCTCCGTGAGAGGAATCGGCTACGCCAGCGATATTGAATCCCGCATTCACAGGAGAAGGAATCAGATCGCTCGATGCAACGGTAGTTGGAGATGTCAATGACGCAACGTCTGCATTTCTTGGAGAATCTGGTCTCTGGTTTTCGGTCAAAAGGTGCTCCGCGAAGTTCTTGGAGAAGAATGCCGACACTGGCCGTAACTTGAGGGACGGAAATTCAGTCATATCTGCCGGAGCACTACTCGGCATTCTGGGCGATGTTGGCGGATGTAGTGCTTTAGGTGAATCAGATCTTCGGGTGTGCATCATCTGGGGAGGGGCATGCGAGCTCGGCGGAGAAGATATCTTGATCGACAACGAAGGTCCTGTCTTCTTTGAACCCGAATCATCGCTGTTGACATTCGGAGGAGGAACAACGGCGGGAACAGGTACACGGTGAGTGGATATTTTCGGCGGACGTGCAGTATAGGGAGAGTTGGTATCGTCGGATTGGGACCAAGCACGCGATCCCATGAGCGGAAGCGGCGGCGGAATTTCCGGTATCTTATCCTTTTCCCTTGCGTTGAACAGTTTCATGAAACCACTCCTTTTCGGACGAAGTACTTTACCACCTGCCGGACCGATAGGACTGGGATGTTTATTGCCGACGGGAGAGATTGGAGAAGGCACATCATCCACAACAGTCTTCTTGTTGTCCACCGAAAGGAGAGGCAGCACATGTTTTGCCTTGCCAGCCCCGCTAGTAGATCTGGCCCTAGGCGCGAAGTCATGCGGACTATTGTCGTCGACATTAGGCGCCGGGAAGCTCACAGCGCTGGACGTCGCACTCCGGTTTCTTTCTCTTGCTCGTGCTTGAGCTTGTTCTAGGCTAATGAGATTGTGTGGAGTTGCGGTAGGGAAACCACCATTTTCGACCAGACATGGCGCACTGATAGGTCCTAATTTAGTTTCCCTCTTTGATCGTTTCTGTTCCTTCAGCTTCTCTGCTTCGTGGGTGATCTGCTCTGCCCTCAGTATCTCGACTCTGGATGCTGAAGAGACAAGAGAAAAGTCAGACGTGGGTGGAGTGGAGGTCTCCATTCCAGAGGTCGACGTTAAAGAGGCGGATACCGTCGAAGACGAATGAGTGACGGTTACAGTTTCCTCGGAAGTAGCGAGTGTGGCCACAGAATCATTCCTTATGACATGTGAATGTCCAACATCCTGCTCTTCCTTATTTAAGGTGTTCTTGCCTTGGCCCCGATGATACGCGGATAGAAGAGCCGGGTTTGCGTAAGGATGCGTATACCCAGAGTCGCTATCATGGACAGGAATAGGAGACGGCGAGCGCGTCCGAATACTTGTTGTCGTAAATTCCGACCGATTGGGGCTAATTGAATCGCGCCGGGGACGACAAGATGCCGGAGAATTGCGACCCGAAGAACGTTCAGTAAATACAGCAGAGCGAGGAGACAGGGGTGGGTAATTAGATCCCGTATCTGATGCACTGGCGGGACCGGATGCAGAGCGATCCCGATTCAAGGCAAGACGGCCGACGGAGAGCTTATGAGGAAGGCGACCAGCAGGAGGATTTTGCCCGATGGCAAGCGAAGTGGAAGACATGGAAGCCTGCGCGAGCGCACTGAAAATAGCATTGAAGAACTGTCAGTAGCCGAGTTAAAACCGGAAGATCAAAGCGAAATGAACTAACTGAATCGCGCTTCGCGAAGTCCTATTTGCGACGGTATTGGTTGTAGTCTCGAATGAATATTTGCCCTTTACTGGCATGCCTGAATCAAAGCTAGGTCTAGGAGCAGGCGACTTGGTCCCAAATCCGAGACCTCGCATCAAACCAGCTTTTTTGCCACTGAAGACGGAAGCATTATCGTTGCCACCGATATCTGAGTCTCCGTCGGAGAGGCTGCCTTCGTCCTCTTCCCAAGGTGCGCGACTGTGTACGCGCATTTTGGGACCCATTAAGCTGAGGCGCGTCTCCGGATCCTCATCTTCATCAGGGACCAAATTGGAATCATCCTCAGTATCTACGATACGGGAACCTGATTCCGAATAAGCATCCGTATCTTCAGAAAGGTCTAAAGAAGAAGCATTGGGATCTGCGAGACGCTCTTTGGGCGAAAGAGGTGGGTATACGTCGTGTCTGTCATGATAGTCATGGTCTTCATTAAAGCGATTAAAGCGGGGGACAGGAGTTGTTGGGGTGTTGCGATAGGGATTATTGTCGAAGTGGCTGTACAAAGAAGGAGAGTCTGAACGGTCCGAGAAGATAGATATGCGTGTGGGTGGCGGCGGGACGTCTGCACGTTGAGCACGCTGGTCGAGGAGGGCACGGACGTGGTCATCACTGCCGCGAGGGCCAGGCATGGCGGGGAGGTAGGAGTGTAGAAGAGAAAAGGCTCGGTGGAAATGGTCTTGTCTGAGTCCAGAGAGAAGAGAAGTGAATAGCGGACCCAACCTTATTCCAACCCGCGAACAGATCGATCTGATCGACCGGACAATGCCGATCATCAGTCGATCATCACTATCAAATCAACTAATTATATCAATTATGTAATACATGGAGCCAGTTTTCCTTTCTCACACGTAAAACAAAAAACATATACTCAGCACTTCTCACCAGGTCACCCATTCATCAGCCATGGACTCAGCTCAAAAACTACACCTCGCGCCATCAGCTCAAGGGAGAGAATCAGGAAAGAATTGGAAAGCTCAGAAATCTGCAACGCGGTTAGTCGCATCACTTCTTTCTCTCACATTATAGAGTTTTCTGATTCAAATCTCTCCATAGCCGGACTCATCTTCTCGACGGTGTCAAATCCAAGAGCTGGGAGGAAAGAATGGAAAGGGAAAAGAGGGCAGCCGCGGTAAAGAAACTCGAGACAGAGTTGAAGGAAGAGAAACACGCCGAAATCAGGCGACGAAGGGAGATCACCTTGGAAAGGAAAAAGGCAGCAGAAGAACGTCAGAGACTAGAAGAGGACAAAGCGAAGGTACGCGTCTTTGTCTTCTGCGCACCACTTGCTCTTAACTTATTTTCTTCCTAGATGGGTGCTCGCAAGGCTGCACGCTTACGACGGAAAGCAGGTCGGACTAAGAAAATAAATCAATGATTTGAATGAAGATATACTATGCCAGCACATTCAAACGCGAGCTATCATATCTGCCAGGAATCGTCGTCTTCTCCCTCCTTTATGAATGGCTTATCTAGACCAGCGACCACTCCTTCACACAGTGGGCATGATCCGGCCAGAAGCTCGTCCAGTTCCTCCCGAGCTTTCTCGGCTTTCCTCGCCAGGTCGTTCTTCTCGCCCTTTTCACCCACGTTCCACATCCTATCCAATCCTATTCGATCGAGTCCTGTAGACCACATGCCCGCGCTAATCACCGACGCCAAAGATTCCGGAACAATCAAATCCCTCAGCTTATCTCCTGCTGACAATATATTCCGACCTAAGGAATTGGCGGCCCGTGTACTATTTTGCGCTGGCGCCGTGAAATTGGCTGATAGCAGCGTTCTTTGGTTCGCATTACGAGCACTCGGGTTGGTGGGTAATCCTGGGACAGGCGATGTGATAGAGGGCCTGTCTGTTGGTAGCTGTTGTGCGGATTTCACAAGGTCATTTTGCAGCGCGATCATTCGGCGAAGCGATGCAGCGGGAAGATACTCTTTCGCCTGTAACAGTTCTACCTCATTAGTATATGGCACATTCCAAGTAGAAAATTGTATCACTCACCAATCCGATGAGACAATCGACATGGAACGTGTGCTGGCATGGAAATACATAGAACTGGCGTGCAAGAAGCAAAAAGTGGCATTTGGTACACCGGTCTGCGGCATCAATGACAACGAAACGGTTCCGCAGAGCGCTTATCTCTGCTTTGATTGCTTCCGCGCTTTTTGTTGTTTCATCCATCTCCGCCTTGAGCGAATCAATGTGGGCGGAATAACCTTCCAGGGCAGTACAAATTTCCTCCTTGAAATCATCAATGACAACGAAATCAGGGAAGAATGGAAGAATGTCTTCAATTTTTAGTAAGTCCGTATTGTCCAGGAACGTCATTGCACTTCGAAACTCTCATCAGGAACCCATTCGTGAATATATCTGGAAGCCAACTTACCTCTTGATGTCCTTTTTATCTTGAACAACGTATTTTGCGATTTTCAGCCACAATCTCTTCCGCAGCTGCTGATCTTCTGGCATATCAGCGTTTACTTTCGCAAGCTCCAAGTCTCCCTTCTCAAGCGCCAGATCTACGCTGTTCTCCCATAGACCCATCTTTGAGTAGATAAGCACGCAAGAGCGCGTTTTGCCTGCCTCGATGCACAGACGCAGCGCATAGTCAAGATCATAGTAAGGTTTGTCGGTAATTGGGTCCACTGGCGAGGTCGAAAGGAAGCGAAGAAGTGGTCCTTCGTCATCGCCTCCAGCAGGAGACGAGCACGATATATGAAGCGTGATAAGAAGATTGTGAATTATCGGCGACGTGTTCCCTGAGTGAACGCAACGTGATTAAGATACCGAATAGCATGATTCGGTTGCAGGGGGTCTCGCGGTCCGGCGGACGAGAGTTGCTGTGTCCGCAGCAGAGCAGGCACGAGTCTCAGAGGGTCAAGAGCAGACTGCCGTAACCAAGACTCTACCGTTTCTCGGGGTACCTGGCGCATAAGAACAGGTGCAAAACGATAGTAGAGTTCCAGGTCGGATTGACGGTTCATCACATCAATCGCCTTCGTCCACTCCTCTTCGAGGATCCAATGTTCCGCGACTCGGCCAAGGTCACCAATGACGGTAGCAAAGTGCAAGTATATGTCGTTGCGTCCGTGGCTTTGGATTAATTCGTAGACGGTTTTAGCATCCAAGTCAGCCTTGTAAGTCTCAAGGAAATGTCTCATCTCCTCCTCGACAAGAATCAGTGCTATTCTGAGATCCTCCACGTCGTGCGAGACTGATTCGGAAGCGGCAACATCCTCTAGTTCATTACACCGCGAAAGATATAATTCGACGAGCCACGTCGCCAACATCATTCGTTGAGTTAGGTCCTTAAACTAAACATCAGACCAGTAACATTTAGGTTCAACCGTAGTTAGTTACCGATTTCCTTGCCCGCTCTAATCTTGATATGAGGTAATATCGGAGAGCCTCTCGTTCTCCGGCGTCAATAAGGCCCAATGTTACTTCCTCGAAGCTGGCAGAACTTTGCGCATAACATTGGGCTGACTGAATGTAGCGACCATCCTTGAAGAACCTGTCCGCCTGAGCGATTAATACTTTGTCGCGCTGGCCCGCCGTCTGGAGATGCTCTCATCAGATAATGATAGACACGAGAAGAGGACGGGTATCACCTTCGCATACCGAAGCGCTACTTCGAACTCTCCTTTCTCGAGATATACCTTCCAGATGTTCCGAGTCTCATTTGATATGTTAAGCTCGAACAATGAAGAGTCTGTGTATACCCAATACGTCTTTCGAACGGGATCTGTGGTTATTCCTCGAACTTCCTCATTCGATTTCTGTCCAGAAGGATGAGCAGTGGAGATGCACATTCACAAGGATACTCACCAGAGGAAGGGCCTCTTTATACACTAGAACATCATTCAGATTGCATATGCCAATGACGCGGTCTTTGAATAGAAGCAGAAAGTGGAACTCGGTGAGACTCATCGACAACGGTCCCGGTGTCGGGGAAGAGCCGCTCTTCGGACTTGTTGATGGTGAATCGATATTTGGGTAAGGGAGAAGCTGAGCAGAGTCGATGAATTCATCGGAATTCGACGAAAGATTCATGGTTCCATGGTAGATACCCTGAGCTTCATCAGCATTCAGTAATAAGTCTTCGGTCTAATTGTCACAGCAACAAACCTGTCATCCAAGCCATGGCTTTCGGAAGTGACTGAGCTTGATCGGCGTTCGACGTAAAGAAGTGTAGCTCGGAATTTGGAGTCTCGCCAGGGAGTTCGAGAATTTCTTTGTTCAATATAAGTAAGCGTGCATGCCGAGGCAAGTGTATCACTTACTTGGCGCAGTATCACGATACCTGGCAAACAGCGGAGCGAAAAGCCTATTGCTGTCTTCTGGTCGTTTGTCCAAGCTCCCAGCAAGTTGGTATATCCGTGACGGAGTGGTGATTATGACGACGGCATGCTTTGGATCTAGAGGAGGTAACAGCTGAAACTGCAATCCTGTGATTGGGGTTCGCTCCGGTAAAGAGAAGACAGGCGCTACATATCGCTCCTGCGACTTGAAGAAGTCCTCTTCGGCGTCTAGGAGTGCTTCATGTACGGTCCCGTTTCTGGCGCCAACGAGGAACTCCCGAGACGAAGTCGAGTTGGACGCCGAGAGAAGACCAGCCTTGTTCCAAGCAATACTCTCGATGACCATCTTGAAGTTCTTGAGCTGCTTGAACTTCTTCCATCCGTGAAAGAGATACCAGTTTTCTCCCTGTGTTGAGGTGACGATGAGATGCCGGCCCGAAGGATCGAGAAAGACCTTGTAAAGGGTCATTTCGTTTGCTTTCCGTTGGATAGGAAGCTTGACGACGTGCTCGGGTCGTGAAAGCTCGATCATAACGACCAAGTTATTGGACAGGCCCATGACGAGAAGATCAGAGGAGACCGCAAGTGAAACTAGAGGAGCAGGTGGCGAATATTGTACTCTTCCGAGCTCAAATGTAGGAGCGGTGGTCGCTGCAGGATTTGGATATTGCTCTCCGTCAAGCTACGATTGTGTCAGAACATGATCAAGGCTGCATGTAGTACGGGCGCTTACCGGATGTGCTAGACTGTCCAGATCCTCCTGCTCATCTGCTTCATCGTACGGAGAAGGCTCGAAACCTTGGTAGTCAAAGTTCGGGAGGTTGAGTGCATTCCGTGACAGACCAGTAGACGGAGCGCCAGCGTGCTCCACAACTAACATGTGAAGAAAAGAACTCAGTTAGAATAGCAGCTGCATTCGAAGCCACGCACATTCGTCAAACATGGTGAGGTGATAAACGTGAATTGGTTACGGTCACGATACGCGTGTAGTAAAGTAAGAGAAGAAGCATAGGGCGCGCGGATCGGGATCGGACGCGTCGATCCCAGGCTTGGCTTCCCGTTCCTGGATGGCGCAGATAGCCTCTTTAAAGAAAGCTGTGACCACCCCAGTACCCATCTTGGACTGACTCGTTCCATAACTATAATCTTTCGATAGGCCACCATGGCAGGACCAAAGCCCATGCCTCGTCTTTTCCTCGTTAGACACGGTGAAACTGAATGGACTCGCAATGGGTACGTTCCTGTCTCACAATCTCTTGCTTATTACTTTTTCTTACTGTGTATCACCTAGGCGTCATGTCAGTTGGAATCATTTGCTACTCTGAGAACTTTCTTGACATCTCTCAAAAGACTGGAAGAAGCGATATTCCACTGCTTCCCGAAGGCGAAGAGGCGATAAAGACTTGTAAACCGGTCCTGGTCGGCCAAGGCAGTAAGTATATGCATCATGTTCCGTCGCAGTGGAATGCTAAACACCACGTCTCTTTCGACAATGGCAAATATAGAACTGCTGGATCCTGATAACATATGTCATGCTTTCGTTTCTCCTCGCATTAGAAGTCGTCGCACATTTGAGGTAATATTTGCATGGCTATCTTTCTTTTTTATCTCATACAATATTCGACCCTCCCCTCCTCCCTGGCAGCTCCTGTTCGCCAACGTTCCAAACCCACCTCCTCATACTTTCACCGAAGAGGTCCGCGAGTGGGACTATGGAGACTATGAAGGACTTACAGCAGACGAGATCAAACAGAAAGACAGGTACTGGTCCATCTGGAGGACAGGCTGTCCCGGTGGCGAGAGCGCCGAAGAGATGACCAAGCGCGTCGATGCTGTCATTGACCAGGTGCAAGAGTATCACAGACGCTATTTTGAAGAGGGAATCGGAAAACGCGATGTGCTCATCGTGTCTCACGGTCATTTCAGTCGTGTTTTGATAGCACGCTGGGTACAGTTCCCCATGAGCCTAGGTAAACAATTCGACAGCTTTTCGCGTCTTAGTTGCTAGAATTAATAGTCTTGTCTGACAGGGACGCATTTTCACTTCGAGCCCGCTGGTGTAAGTTTGCTGTATAGGGACCTGCTGAGAACTATTTGCTCATCGTCTTTGACTTCAGATCGCGATTCTCAGCTACAACCATCGCAACCTGAAGGAGCCCGCCCTAAACGCTCTGAACTTGAACGCGGACCACAAAATACACTGATCCATGCAATCGTCGTTTCAGCGAGTAGAAGGTAGATTAGAGCCGTCAAAGCTGCTAGAAAGTAGAAAGGATTACAGTGGCTCGTGTACAGTACGACATCTTAGCGAGTAAACGCATAATGACCAGTCAATCACTATCGTGTGTTGAACTTCGTCTCGAGCGTCTCCGTACAGGTGCGAAACCAGAACCAGATGCGGCTTGGACTGAGAGAAAACTCTCTTCTTCATCGCTCTCCTCTTTAACCCGCTGTAGTATCAATATTGTTAGATGGCCAATTACAAATCGATAATCATTCACATACCGATGATCTGCGTCGCAATCGACTTGTAATACTTGGCTCTTCAGCAGGAGATATTGGTTCTATAGAATATGTCAATCATCGTTCAAAGTATGCTGTTGAAGCACCCGTACCAGCTTCCTCCGGTTTCACTTTTGCGATCTCTTCTGCATGCTCACTCTGCAACACAGAAGGAAGGAGGCATCCTGCAAGAATCAGTGAGGTCACGACGAAGAACACCACACCAGCCACGACGGCGAAGCTTAATGGAGCCGCCGCTACTGCCCGCCTGCAAAGCAGTTATTCAATTTGATCCAAGTAGGGGATGAAACATTTCCGCACCGTAAACCCTGAGATCGTACCATTCCATTCAGTGTAGCAGTATAGACGCTCACTTCGCGCCCCTCGCCTTGCCCGAGAGATCTCCACCCGTCTTTGCGTCCAAGCTCGATATGTGCCTTCACCCGGTTTACGCCAGTGATTAAAGAAGATGCGAGAGGTACAGTCAATTGGACGAGATGTGCAGGTCGAGAAAATGGGAGAAAGTTGGGCGACGGCGGCAATACAATGGCCTTGACAATATCTGCATTAGCTTTCGTATTCCTCGACGGGGTGAAGGAACTTTAACGTACTGGCCTTCGAATGTCCGCCAGTGTGACATTCGATAAGGTAGTGATAGTCAGAGATGTCATGAAGTTCCCGAGGGCGTAGTTCGCATCATTCGCAGGAAGTGTAAGCTGTAGCGAGATTTCATATGGCTGCGTTGTGGAAAGAGAGGCAACTTCAACATCGGCATAAGGCACTGCACTGTCTCTTGAAAGAAGCATGACATGTCAGACCCCCTCACATTGACAATCGATATAGCCTACCCATATTGGAGATAGACGGGAATACGCCAGCCTATCGGTACAGTTGACCAAACTATCCACCCGGCAACGAAGGAAAAGAGTAGAAGAATGGGCAATGCTCCTATACAAATAAATAACGGTACGAGTTGCGGTGTCCGCGCTCTAAGGCGAAGCAAGATACTCTCAGTAAAAGCTGAGAGATGCTTAGCCCAGGAATCGTAGAGCGAGGAAGGTGCCTGCGATGTTCTGTTGGTGGACGCCATTTCCAAAGACCGACCATTTTGTATCTGCGATTCTGATTCTAAGAATCGCAGTCGCGTCATATGCACGTGCTCACTACAATAGTACTGGTACTGGTTTATGCTTCCGTTGTTCACTTCGCTTTTCACAGCTAAGGACATCATCGTAGCATGACACCAAACTCTGACCCTCGTTCATTACTGGGAAGCACTCCTTCTTCAGAGCAACTGACAGACTATCTGAACCAGCTCGCCCACCTGACATCATCCAAACAAGTGCCCAATCCGGAAATCAAATCTTATTCAGATGCCCTCTACATGACCTACTATCCTCTTGGAGTGAGTCTCATGTTCGTGGACAAGAACGGCTCCAAGTCCATCAAGGGTATCGACGCGCAGAGCGAGAATCTTGTGCTCGACAGTGTTGATATCTACAACCCCGAGCAAGAGGAAGCAAAAGAGGACGCTAAACCATCGAAAGGGTCGACCGTCAGTGGTCAGGTGTATGCACCGTATCCTGCAAATCTTGTTCTTTTACTACTGCCCGGGACAGTAAACAATAAACCAAGACCACCAGAGCTCACGATAACTTCATCGTCTACCGGGAAGGACCTCTTGATTAATCTCGGCGAGCCAGACAGGAAGGGCGGAGGAGCAGGACCCTCTTCGGGGTCCATCAGCATTTGGTGCGAGTGGTCGAAGGACGGGGTTATGATCGAGTTTGGAGGACCAGACGCGAAAGGACCCCATGCATGGGAGCGGGGAAAGGATGCGAAGTGGAGAGTGGTGACGCTGTTCCGGCTCAAGGCAGCATAGCACCCTACCCGAGTAATCACAGGTGGTTATTGGTTGGATTGGAAGACATGTTTAATAATTCTTACTGCCAGTCCATGCAGGCTTCCTGCTAAGAACAATTCTGATACAGCAGTATAAGAGCATAGAATTGATTCAGAAGCGTTCTTTGTGTGGGGGAAGGTATGGGGTATCACACGTGAAATTCTGATATTAGAGGTGCGGGCGCGTGTGTAATAACGATATCAATGCTCTTGTTGCGACGCGCATCTGTACCCTTTCCTCGCCCATCATGGCAGCTCCTCAGGAAGTCACCACTCGCGCCCTGTCGGCAACGTTTATTATGGTACGTTTTTCAGAAAATTAATTGAATTATACCGCTAATGTGGCTTGGACATGGTAGAACAAGACACTTAGTGATGGTGAGTTTCTATGTACATCTCACATCTCCTGGCGTCGAATGACAGCTTCGTTTGTAGACCCGGATGAGATTCTTCGTCTGCAGGGTATTAGCTGGTTCAAACGAAAGCTCATTGCGTCTATCACCATTACGCTCTACGTGAACCATTATAAGGATGACAACGGCATTGAGCATATAGACATCCGACAGGTTGGCTCAGGCGGATTCGAGGGTAACACCGAGCGTCGCATTCTGGATTGGACATTCCGTAATATCGACGATTCGCTATTCGGACCAATTGGTAAATTCACTTTAGGATCCTTATAAATGCTTAACGGTTGCCTGAATGGACAATCTGCAGTCGGCAGGTCACGAAGAGTTAAAGTCGATGAGCTTGAGTATGAATGGCACAAGGAGAACTGGACTGCGGACACTGTTGAAGATGAAGCGATCGAGTCGTATGTGGAGAGTGACACGCCAAAGAGCGGAACTACTTGGATAGCTCACCAGGTGCGGAGTGTTACTTATTGGTTGCCTTCATAGATTCTAACATAGATACATAGGTCTGGGGCTTCTCAGAGATTAATAGCGAGAGACGATACGTCAGAAGGGTTCACTTTACAGGCCCAGGAGGTGAAGACCTCCATCGCGTCTTGGTTTACGATTATGGTTAGCCGGAAAACTCCTTAGATTTTCTGACTGTAAACTGACCTGATGTTCGTAGTTGGACCAAACACGAAGGATTAGAGGGTTAGGTGACCTGGATGCGTCACGAATGAGTATTAGCTGAGCTTGAGGACATTTGTGTATTTAGTTTGTTGTATAAATGCAGTTGACATAAGCATGTTCTGCTGCGCTTGCCGCGAGACGAGACACAGAGATAGATGAGCAACTGATCTCACGCCTCGCCACCATGAATGCTTGGTTGCTTACGGTTTCCTTGATCTTCCCTCCATGTTCCTCGTCCCTGTGTGTCCTTTAAATGGCCGACTCGAAAGTTAGTTCTAGCTCTGCTTCTCCCGCCGAGTCAAGCGATGGTCGGGTGTCACACTCGCACAAGTTTGACCAAGAGCACAGGCTGGAGATCGACGTTGAGCGGCAGTCGGACTCCTCAGGACCTGGTTCTCCTTCCCAGTCCATCCTAACTGCTCCAAGAACACTAAGGGAGCGCTTTCTTGTGAGGTCGCGTTCAAAGTTTCCCCTCCTCTACCATTACACCAGGAAAGTCGCGATTTATATTCGAGGCCCGCGGCCTAAGACGGATTTGCCAGGTCCGTAAACTTAACCTTCTGCGTGTCTTGCCTTGCATGCACACGATCTAAACTGCTCGCTTTTCAGATCCGACACCTATCTTAAACAGGTCTTATAAAATACGAAATCGTGAAGTAACCATAGAACTTGAACAGGCTTTCTTACGGTGGACTAGACCCTTTACTTCCAAATGGTTACTGGCGTGCCTGGTACCCGCCTACATCATCGGACTTGCATTTTTGACGCGGTCGCAGTATTATTTCACACCTTCCGATTCATGGGTTGGCTGTACGTCAACATACTGGCTTGCGAATGACGAGTGCGGTCTGAACGGACAAAACTGTGAGCCATTCGATAATACAACTTTCGATTTCCGGTGTCCCGCGCAATGCACCTCTGTCGTACTCGCAAATCCTCGCACGATTGGAAATATACAAATTGATAATGTTCCCGTTATTGTGGGCGGAGGTGACGATAATAAAACTTACCGCGGAGATTCGTTCATTTGCTCTGCCGCAGTTCATGCGTACGATTCATACTTCTACGGCAGACATCTTCTAACGTTCTTCATTTTCAGCGGGCTATTCAGGGACTCTAGCGGGGGTTGTGGGACCGTGGAGCTCATCGGAAACTTCACAGACTTCCTGTCACTCACTGCGTATGGCCTGACTTCGGCACCTTTTCCGACCATCTTTCCACTCTCATATCGCCTCAGCCAGACTTCAGCTCTTTCTCACTGTTCAGATCTCCGGGATTATGTTTTGGCCTTTAACATACTCATTAGTGCACTCCTATTCCTCGTTCTCAGGCCGAAACCGGTATTCTTATATTGGTGTCTCGTGTGTGTCGGATTCTGGCATGTCATTCTTTACTCTCAGCCTCAAGGTTACCCACCTCCCTTGGATACGGCGTTTGAGATTTTTCTGCCAGCTCTTTTTGTTGCATATGCTTTTTGGCGTCTCGCGTTCCGCTTCGTTCTCCCAGCCTTCTCAAATGCACCGCTGGAGCGATCTGTCTGGTATCTTGCAGCCTTTTGGCCAGGCGTTTTATTGAACATTGTTACGGAGGATATACCCATCGACAGACTTCTTGTGGGCGACATACAAAAGAGATCCGGAGCGTTGACAGCCATCATCATCCTAGGCATTGTCCTTGTTGCGATTGGTGTCAACCAGATTCGTGTAATCCGCAAGACGGGATGGTTGCCGAAGTACCTTGCCTGGTACATCACCGGTGGTCTAATTGCGCTCGTTCTGTCTCAACTGCCGAACCTTACATTACGGGTACACCATTACATCTTCGCTATTGCATTGATGCCGGGAACAGCGTTTCCGACACGCCTGTCCGCCATCTATCAAGCGTTTTTACTTGGAATGTTCCTCAATGGCGTTGCTGCTTTTGGATTCGACTCTATTCTGCAGACCGCGGAAGACGTGAGTAAATAACGCACGTCGCAAGTATCAAATCCGCTAATGATTGTTCCAGCTTCGTCGTGATGCACCTCAAGGATCGTCGCTTCCCAGTTTACTCACGAATTCGTCGACGTACAATTCCTCGATTCCCTTATCGAATCAGACTATATTCTGGGACGCAATACCTGATTCAGGTGATGGGTGGGATGGTTTGCTTTGCTGGTTGACGATGTGGAGCGTTACACAGGCACCGCACTCAACTTCTCCCTAGCCTCACTGCAAGAAGGCATTCCCCATTTTTTTCGTCTCGCCGTGAGTGTCTTACGATTCATGTATTTAAAACCATCTGCTGACGTGTCTTTTTTCATAGTTTCAAAGGTCCGGAAGCAGTGGGGACTTTACCAAAGCAGCGACGTTATGGCCCAACGGAACTTGGATGGATCCCTTACCAGGTCCTTCTTAGCTTTAGGTTTCTTGTATTATTATTCTGTCCTAATGCCAGTTTCGGGCTCCTGCGTTTTTTTTTTTTTTTTGTGGATTTGTTGATTATTAAAGTAAGAAAAGTTGTGGTCGGGATTACGTAAGTGAAAATTAGAGTTTACGGGTACCGGAAGCTAAGCCACGGACGGAAGAGGCCTTATATGAGGGAGGGGCTGCTGGTGTTGAGTTGGGGTTCAACTCCGAAATCTCTTGGTTTTAGCCGCCATCTGAGCGGAAATTGCATTTGAATATCTTGTTACTGCTTTGCTCCGCTTTCGATATTTACGATGCGATCTCCAGGACAAAGAGCCAAGTTCAATAATCCACGGTGTCAGTCCTTTGTGTCTTACACGCTTTGTCTAAGCGGAACTCATTCAAGTACAGATTTCGACTACCAAAAGGATACGAAAAGATGGACCTGTAACGCATGCTCACCGCTTTCGCAGAGCAATGGCATGGCGGCACAGGCTGCCTTGAAACACGAGAAGACATCCGAGCACAGGGAGAATGTCCGTGCTCGGGAGGAATGGAATTCTGTTCCCGTTGACGATAATGGATGGAATACTACCACGGATGATCATATCGATCAACTCAGGGACTTTATTCCATTCTGGCGCAGAACGATCGAAGCTGCGGAGTTCGGCGAAACGTTGAGATTCGAGGACTTCATGAACGCTCTGCACAAGAAGGAAAAGGAGGACGTGTGGAATTTGCCGATGCCGGAATGGGCAATTGAACCGATGGGGCCGGTTGATGCTGATGCTGAGCAACGATCCACCGGAAAGGAGCATGCTCAGTCATCGGTTTCTAGCCACGACCATAATCGCGACGCATTCAATTTCGTGGAAAGGATTGCGAAAATGGACTCGGCGGATGCAGAGAGAAAGAAACGCCTGCACTCGTTCTATAAAGTGAGAAATGCAGTGGACTATTCCTGAAAACTCTTCTGATTCATTTTTCATCCAGATGCCGACGAGCGAGAAGCTGAAACGTATCTACGACCTCATCAACACACTTCGAACAGCAGAGCACACTCATTAGTAGTCTCAGTCAGAGACCTTATCTCGGACTAACGACGTTCACGACGGTTTCTGCAAGTCTTTTCTATTGCGTCTCGTAACAACATTGGCATCAATGGTTTGCTATGATACTCCCATCACATGTTTTCCCTTGTGTAACATTAACGATGTTTCGCTTTGTCGCTGGTGCTTTGTATGCATATTTTACTCGTTGAGGATCCATTTATGACGATTTTCACGTGGAGTTCCCAATATTAGCTCTGACTCAGCATTTCCTACTGCCGCATTCAGGCAGGCGGTGTAGCCATGACCATAGCGCTGACGAGTGAATATCCATTGCTTTCTCTTTTACTACATTCATCTACCCTTCACGATGACAGAGGAACCGCCCCTTCCTTACGGCTGGATCAAAGAGTATGACGAGCGATACCAGCAGCATTATTATGTACGTGATGGCTATATGCGCCCTCTGTCCTCCATCGTACTCACTACTTGCTCTTATACATAGGTTGATACCAAGGCAGACCCGCCTCGCAGTATTTGGGTGCATCCGTACGAGGACGAGCAGTTTCTAAAAGAGCATCCTGACGTCCGAGAGAAAGTTGGCTCGAAGTATGGGCGTCCTTCTGGAGCTCCTCCTCCAGCTGATAGCCGCTCGTCGTCATACCGTAACGAAGCCACCGGTCCATCTGCTAGTACGTCTGACCGAGACAAGGAGAAGGAGAAGAGGGGTTTCTTTGCGAAGCTGAAGAATAAGGCTATAGGAACCAAGGAGGAAAGGGAGGCACAGAGGCGTTTAGAGGAGGAGCAAAGACAGCGTGCCCTCGAAGCTCGGCGTCAAATGATGATACAGCGACAGCAAGCTTACGGCAACCGCTTTCCCCAGCAGGGTCTTGGGGGTGGTTTTGGTGGAGGTGGATCACAACAAGGATACTATCCTCAGCAGTCTGGTTATTACCCTTCTCAGCAAGCACCTCGTAGAGGCGGTCTGGGAGGCGGAGGTATGGCTGTAAGTCCATCATCCATCTGTCATTGAGTCCATGCACTGACCTAACTTAACAATATCTCAGATGCCGATTCTCGGAGGACTAGCTGGTGTAAGTTATCATACATTTGCAGAATTATTGTGTCTCATTCACCTTAATCGCAGGGTCTACTTCTTGGAGAAGCAATGGATGGATTTGGCGGTGATGGTGGTGGTGGTGACTTTGGTGGTGGTGATGGTGGAGGCGGTGATTTCGGAGGCGATTTCTGATTGTCTGTTCACAATACGTGTACCACCACAACCCTGTAGTACTCGTGGACTTACTCTGTCACTCCGTATGCTGGTTTAGTACTATTCTGATTCAATATAGCATCATACACGCTCCAATAAAAGGAATTCATAAGAGTTCTGGCTGGTTCAGTCACAGGCGACGATCGACGTGGGATCGGTATGACCGTGAAATTTTGTATGTAATGCCGGACGCGTCGTGTCCGCGTCCAATCTCTTGTCGCTCTGTCGTGGGCGGCTTAACGGCTCAAATGCAACCTCCTTTACCGTATTCTTTAAGTCCGCATGTTTGCATTCTCTCGTCTCCAGACTTGGAGGATCTGTTTTCAACATCGTCTCTACCTCAGTTACATGATGTCCTGGAATCATTTTCCCCGCTCCCTAACAGTGAGCTGTCTTCTGACATACGCTCTAGTAATTACAGTATGAACCTGATTGTCTAATCAGTCACCACACGAACAACGACCTTGGCTACTGTGCAGCACGCAAAATTCACCCTACGTTTCTCCAATCTCTCAGAAATCGAAACTGCGTGCAAAGAGGATGAGGAGCAGCGCGCTGGCCGCTTTGTAGATTGGATCAGCTCGCGCATAAGCCGTAAGTGCGCACAATGGGTCGAAGAAGTTGAGCGCAGAGAGTCGGAGAAGGGACAGCTTGATCAAAGTACTGCTGAGGAAACTCCTGAGCCATGGTGGGAGGAGATGAAGCGCTGCGCCGAGGGCGATCATGTACCTTCGAGAGTCGAAGGCTGGAATCATCCTACTTCAAGTAAGCATATTCATATTATATAGAATCATGAACCACTCATAATTCCCAACACGAAGTTATATTTGCTGTATCGACGAATACTGCGAACCCTCTGAATGCTCTGGCGAATCTATACGCTCGACAGCTCGACCTCCCGCTTTGGGTTGATAGTGTTCATCTCCGATACATTCTTGTGGTACATTCAGAAAGATGTCTCCTTAATGACGATGAGTACGCGTTGTCGCATTTCTCTCCTCGTTTTCAGCTTCTAAATGTTTTATTCTAGAGCTAGCGCTCTATATAATGCTGTAAAGAAGCAGTACGGGCTAAACACAGGCTTCCTTCGACTCAGCCTCCCATCACCGCCGCCACCTCCCGTTTTCACCATTTCTTTTTATCCCAGATTGCCACCTACTGTTTATCAGAATGGTTTACCTACGATGCAACAAGACACGGCTCGTCTGTCATTAACTGAAAGCAAGTCTGGAGAAATGGGCAATGCAATACGAATGTGCGATTCGGATATCCAGGCTACCGCGCAATTCTTACGTGAGTTTGTCACAACAACTCTTATTCCATGGATGGAGAAATGTGTAATGGATTGGAATGAATCAGTGAGCATGACTCGCAACATGTCCAATGGGGCATGTTTATTGACGCAAAGTAGTTTACCTCCAATCGGCGTCTACCCTCTCGACTGTTTTCAACGACGCGACGGCTATTCGGTTCTTCATCACCTTCTCCTTCTTCACCAACGACCCCAGGACATTCATACTCAAATTCAGGGAGCTCCCTCAGTAATGGGACTTCAGTGACTATGCAACAACGGCGATTAGCTGAGTTTGCTACCGTGCTGGGCGACTTGAAGCTTGCGGTGAGCGTTTGGGAAGCCCTAAGGAAGGAATCAAGAGACATGATTGGCTCGGTACGTTTCTTGTTATCGGTGACTGATGATATCTTACCCCTAAGCAGGATATTCTTCCCTTATTGCTTTCTCCATCCCAAGCCTTACAACTACACGCGCTTAGTGCTATCTCCGTTCAATCTCTTGGGAGTGCCGAGTCGTCTGCGAAGGCTCAGGTCCGCAACATGATTCATGCAGTCCGGTGGGAACTCGGAACAAGCACGACCGATTTTCTCAGTGACATTCTGGATGGAGACCGATGGCTCGCATGGGCTGCGGGAAATGTTAGCATTGTAGTAGACTGCCGTATACTGCGTAACTGATGCTTTATTCAGGCAGAAGAAACCCCAGCGGCAATGCTTCTTGCCCACTCCGCGGTCTTAAGCTCCCGGAAAGGGTGTAGAAGAAGGGCGGCGATGTTATATGTGGTAGCTGCTCGCCGTCTAGAAAAGATCGGAATTGTGAGTTCGTCGACGCGTTTTAGAATGCTACTTATCGTTTGTGTTCAGAGACCACTTACGCTCCACTTCTTCCGAAGAGCGCACACATTATTCATGCATCCTCCAGAAAAAACTCTTTCACCATTATTTGATGATGCAGAGAATCGACCACAGGAACAAGAAAGTTCCTTCAATGCTATAGTTCCCAGCATTGAACACTCTATCGGTAGGCCATTCCCTGAGTAAAAGATGATCGTGACCTCACATCCACAAAGGACGTTTGATGTACACTGTGGGAGAGACCGAGAAAGCCATTAGACTATTTCTCGGTCTTCTACATGGATCCCCTACTTCGTCAGCGGCGTACGATATCAACTTGAACGACAACTTGCTGTTGCGCGAAGACTCGGGAGCTGACAGGGCGTTTCTTGAAGATTTCCGACTTTCATTTGAAGTGCGAACTTTTCATCTACCAGATTGCGTTATATCTGACTGACGCATCTTAGCATTTCATCGCCACGAATGGGCAAGGCGCGATTCCGGACGATCTAAAATTACCGTTCAGATTCTCCAGACCCAAGTCTGTAAAAGTCCGGCTTAATGACGAACGGCATCCTCAGGATGTATCTGTTTGGGAGGAGAGAGAGCAACAGTGGCGGGAATTCTGGAGGGGCAAAGGCAAACAGGATCTGAAATCTGGTGGAACCGGATTCGTCGGAGGTAAGCATAAAGTTCACTGTTGTAAAGTCATCTCGCTTATGAAAGTATAGAACATCTTTGGGTGGATGTGACACTGTGCAATCCACTGAACGTTGCAGTGACTTTAACAAATCTCACGCTGAGCGTGGACGATGGAATGAACTCAGAGAGCTCAAGTGCCGACCTAGAAGTAGAAACCATCGAGGAGATTTATCTTAATGCAAGGGAGCGCAGAACGGTTCGTTAGTCGTGTTCCCAGACGTCTTGTCTTGATTTTCAGTTTTGTGCAGGTATCAATATCCGTCAAAACCCGCAGACCATCCAACTTGACAGTGGCAATGTTATCATATGCATTTCTTGGTCTTCTGCCCGCAACCGAATCGCTTGCTGTCCGAGGCAAACGACTACACGACACTGCATATCAGCGGCAAAACAAAGTTTATGCTGCAGATGTTCTGCCCAAAGTAGAGGTCGAGGGACGAGAGCAGCGACTTCTAACGACATTCATTGATGCCCAGCCGGTCACCCTTGCTCGAGGCGAGGCGATGCAGATCTCGCTTCGCTTAGAGAACATGGGAACTAAAAATATTGGCGAGGTATGGCTTGTTCATGGCCCTTCGGACGAGATCTGGATGGAAGAAAACGAGCCTAATGCTGGTGTGTTCATCACTGTATATCTATGTCGTTGAGATTAGTATCTGATATCTTGCTCTTTGGCAGTCGCGAGCGACAAATTCATGTCAACAAACTCTGTTCGTTCTCCTGGTCCTGTTAAACTTCCCTTGCGGTCCGTATTGGATGGAACCATTCTCGAGCCAGAAGAGGTAATTGAGATCCCGTTTGTGTTTCACGCCTCCGAAACCGGTCGATTGGATTTGCATTTCATGCTTGTTTTCCGCGAGGTAAATGTATCTGAACTACTCAACATGTATGGCTTTTAACGAGTTCTGTATCAGTCGGAACACAACGACTTCAGGAGCATATGCTTAAAACGATCGTTCGACGTCAAGCGCTTGGTCGACATTTCCATAACCTCCAGACCCAGTGGCTGCCTTGATTATTTGTTCACCTTAGACATGCAAGTTCGAAATTTGAGCGGGTCAACTGAAGTGAATATCACTGGTGTGACAACCGTAAGTCCGACCTGGCGATGTAAATCTATAACCGACATGCCTTGGTGAGAGTTCTGTATAGTCTGTCTTCGATGCATACTGATTCTCTATTTAGTGGATCATTACCAGCAAGCCAGGCGAGACAAATATTACTTGGCGCAAGCCGTGATGAGGTTGAATCCGCGTCTTCCTTAGAGACTCGAGAGTTTGTATTGTCTAGGTTCGCGGAAGTTCTGAACGGTCAAGAGCTGTCTCCTTCGGATCCGCCTCCAATCGAATTACTCTATTCAAGCTATTGTCAGGTATGTTCTCTGCGTGGGATAAACCTTTGATGGCTGATTTTCTTACAGGATGATAATACTGCTAAGTTGGGACTGGTTAAAACAAGGCATCTACTCGACGCTAGCAAGCGACGAGTAGTTGTCCAATCGCTTCGAATAGCCCATCCTTACATCCCTTCTTCAACTCATTCGCATATATTTCCTCTATTTAATCCTTCAGCGCTAGACATCATTCTATTCTGGGATATTCCGTCATCAGGCCGATCCGGGTACATCCTTGCTACAGGCTTAATACTTGGCGCGACACACGCTCCCCTGCGAGATGCTATCCAAGAAGTGGAGGGAAGGAAGGCGAAGCGGAGTATGTTCGCCGAAACACAACGCGAAAGGGAGGAAATTCTTGAGTCGATCAGGAATAGTGAATGGAACATGGAAATGAATCCTCTGATCACAACCATCCATTATGAGGAAACTGTCGGCCATGATTTCTCTACCGGGTAAGAAAGTCCCATCCATTCTTAACCATGCTTGTACACTGAATTTTAATTTTGAAGGCCATGCGCTGTTCCTGTAACTTTCAACTTTCGGAATTACTCTTCCACGCACGACGTGCGGTTCCTATTGAAACTGCCTTCTTCTGATACTGTGCCACGCACAGGTCTACGACCTCCTGCTTTCTCTGGGCGATTGACACGGCGAGGACAACTCGCTTCTTCACAGCATACCAGTATTGTCGCGAAGATATGGGTGACGCAACCGGGCGCTTATTCGGTCAGTGGGTGGGAAGTGGAGACGGAGGTGTTAGAGCCGCCGGAATCTGCAGATGCTCCTTCTAAATCTTCCACTAGACGTATTCGACAGCGATACACAGAAGGACCCTCAATTCATACCGTTGGATCTATTACTGTGGTACATCGTGCATAATACAAGTATACACAGCCTAGGATTAGTCATTGTAACCAGAACGTTCATTATCTTCAAGCCATGGTCATCGCAATGAAAAGAGCGGCAGAAGCATTCCCTCCAAAAATAAGACATCAGCAAGTAAAACATCACGCCATGTATTACCGTAAGACATTAAAAGTGTGATGTTAGCCAGGAGAAAATCTGCAAGTTAGGACATCGATCAAATGTCTTCTTCCATTTTGGTCCTCTTTTCCTCAGATTGTTCTCGCGAATCTCCTTCTACAAGCTTACGTTTGATCGGACCAGTGCCATCGATCGCGGCCGCCGAGGGATTTCGACGGGCCCAGCTAGGTCTTCCCCGCTGTGCACTGATGCTAGTGCGACTCGCTTTCTTTGCCTTCCGCATATACTTTTTGGCAAGCGCGTCAATTTCTGGGAATAAATTCCATTAATAGACTGAAACACAATTAAGAGGCTTGGGTCCTTACCATTTCCCTTACGACGGTAATACTCCCTCCAGGAGGCCTGTGTTCTTTGGGGATACTACATTGGTCTTATTGAGCTTACTGAATAAGCTTGAAATCAGATCACAAACGCTTACAGCAGCAAAGAAACTCTCCCATTCCCTACGGCCATTGAACCATTCTGGAGAACTTGCTATATGTTTTGCAAGTACACGCTTCTCGACTATAGAAAACACGGAGCCAGCCTCGCCGAGTTGGCCCTCCTCATCCGTAGAACCCTGGGCATCACTATCATCCTCTTCGTCATAAGTATCACTACTTTCGTCCTCTGACTTCGAGCTCGACGATCCAGAATTAGAGGCTTCGCCGGATTCGCTGTCGGAGCTTTCCTTATAAGATATCCTTCGAGCAGCAGCAGCGGCGCGTGATCGGGGATTTACAGCCTTGACGGAAGTAGTGCCTTTCCACGACTGGATCGCAGCCTCTCGGTCCGCCTCGTCAAGTTGGGTAAGAAGGTACATCTTATCGGCGACATCCTCGTGTCTGTGCCAGTATGTACGCCAAGATAAGGCGGAGTGATGGGGTACCTGAAAGCTTATACGTAAGTCTAAATCACTCCGTTAGGCGCCCATAAACATACCTTCTGTCCGAGGAGTTCACAAAGTCCCGCTTTGGAAAGTTCGGGATGGCGGGCCAAATCATAAGCAATTCGTCTAAAGAAGAAAATGGCGTCCTGTTCGGTATATCGTGAATTGGGTCCAGGTGGCGGGGGAGACGGAGACCGCGAAGGAGCAGCCGGGAGACCCGTACTTTCATCTACGGCCACAGCGGGAGGAATTTTAGCAAGAAGATCATTCGACGGCGCGCTGCTTAGGCTATTGAGGGTTCTTCGAGAGGGAGTATCGCCCCTGTTCTCCGATGATTTGTGCTCTGATTTGCCGTTCGCCTCCTTCTCTTTTTTCGTCGTTACAACTCGTGTTGGAGTGTTCTCCTTAGATTTTCCTTTTTTAAGGACGCTTGCTGAGCGTTCTTCAGATGCCTGTGATTTCTGATCCTCAGATTTTGTTCTTAAATGCTGTGATTTCCTCTCAGCGGCTGGAGAAGGGCGGAAACTGTTGTTCACCACAGGACTTGAGGATCTTTGCTTGGCATAAACGTTGGAACTCGAAGGGGTTTGTCTCGAGAGATTGTCAACCAGTGCATCAATTGTTTGTTTGTTCTCGAGGAAGTAATCTTTCCAGGCAAACGCCATGATGCCACTATGCTGGCACACAAGCAGATTCTTGTGAGCATGCATCGGAAATTATAAAGTAGAATAAAAGACATACCCCATGCAAGCTCTCCAACGCCGCCTTATATGTAAGGCCTCTCTTTGTTTGTTCGTAAATAACCTGAGCGAGTAGCGGATTATCTGAAGGCTGTGGTGTGCGCATTTCGGGCTGGTCAAATACAGGCGTCGGAACGTGCTGCTGTTGAGGTTGAGGGTGCTGCGCGAATTGCTGCTGTTGATGGGACACGTTGAAAGTATAGTTCTGCAGCATTTGCTGCATCATCATGGACGCATAAGGCGACTGATTGCTGTTGTTGGGTGTAGCATGAGGAAGGAGCTGCGCGTTCTGTTGATGAGTTGCGGAAGATGGACGGTGAGGTGGAAGTATCAAAGGTTGAGACCACTGCGAACCAGATGAGGGGGGCGGGGTATAATACGAGGACATCATGGACAACTGAAGAGAGAACTGCGCGAGAAACGAAAGGCGCTGTAAGATGAGATGGCTGTGTGGGGAAGAGGACGCGAGAGCGGGTGACCGTACGCGTCGACAAAGCAAAGCTCGAGTTGCTACCTTTGGCAATTTTGGATTACGTACTCCCCTTGAACAAGCCACCAGTCCTAACCTAACAGTAACACCCGTTGATCGATGGTCTATATTATATTCTTTCTGTATTTCTGTATTTTTTTTTGTTAACTCCAGCATCCCATGCTAATCATACAGCTTTCATTTGTAGTGTTGACGGCTGAGATCCCTTCTTAACTAAACCAATAGCATGTTCCGCTCGCCCCGTTCCCCGTCGGTACCTCTTACGTCACGTGTGCCTCCTCGGATCTACTTAAGCACCATGTAACAACATTAGTCTCCCGTTCCAAA
Source organism: Phlebopus portentosus (assembly GCA_037892935.1). Taxonomy (NCBI): domain Eukaryota; kingdom Fungi; phylum Basidiomycota; class Agaricomycetes; order Boletales; family Boletinellaceae; genus Phlebopus; species Phlebopus portentosus. The sequence continues at coordinate 2,698,746 of JAYXKI010000001.1, forward strand.
GTTCTCATGTCTCTGCCTCGTCTTTCTCGTATAGCTCGCGCTTCTGCGATTCGTTCGTATGCAACCGCCTCAGAAATACGAGTAAAGAGCCCGCTGGTAGGCTTGAGTTCCGTTGCCCTCGAGAAGGCTGAGCAACTTTCGGCGAACTGGAGGGGCACCAGCGCATCTGGAGATGCTACAAAGAACTACATTGGCGGCCAGTTTGTAGACAGTAAAGCAGACACTCTTATTGACGTCCTTGATCCTGTTAGTGATTTGACTCGACTTTCTTGATGCGCATGTAGCTCATGTACCATTCAGTCGACTCAAACGCTTCTTACCAGAGTGCCGGAGACCACCCGCTCTGAATTTGAAAGTGCGGTTGATGCTGCTTCAGAAGCTTACAAATCATGGGGCCGTACAAGTGTGCTCACCCGACAGAGGATTGCTCTTGAGCTCCAGCACCTGCTTCGGGAAAATGCAGACGCATTAGCGAACAGCATTGTGCTTGAGCAGGGAAAAACACTTGCTGGTACTCTTCATGGAGTTAGGTTCCATGTGCAACAGCAAACTTAATATATTTCATGCCAGATGCTCATGGAGATGTTTTGCGTGGTCTTCAAGTTGTCGAGACTGCTTGCGGAATTACGTCTACGATTCTCGGTGACAAGCTGGAAGTGAGCAAGGATATGGATACTGAGACTCGACGTTTGCCTCTTGGTGTCTGTGCCAGCATTGCGCCATTTAACTTTCCTGCGTAATTCTGCACTTAAGATACCATGCCTATGAAAGCTGATTTCTCTTGTCGTTAGAATGATTCCGCTTTGGACTATTCCTATGGCAGTTGTGACTGGTAATACACTTGTCCTGAAACCTTCAGAACGCGATCCCGGCGCAGCTATGATAATCGCTGAGTGCGTATTCAGGTTCTAGAAATGAAGATGCCTTGCTAAGTTTTTCTCAGACTTTGCGAACGTGCTGGACTACCTTCTGGCGTCCTGAATGTTGTTCATGTAAGTGTCACTTCAAGTCTGGCGTATCGCACCCATCCTAATTTGACGTCAGGGAACAGCACCAACAGTCAATGCTATTTGCGACCACCCAGCCGTCAAAGCTATCAGTTTCGTTGGAGGTTCGCCTTTTTCTGTATTGCTTCTGTGGCGGAACCAGATCTAATACTCATCTTCCCCAGGTGACCGGGCTGGCAAGCATATCTATGACAGGTTAACTAAACATTTGGCTTACTTCGTTCTTTTTGCTAATGTCAATCTCAGAGGGACCAGTAACGGAAAGCGAGTCCAAGTAAGCCCATAATCACTGTAGATTCGGAGCACTTTCCAACCTGCTTTCCAAGGCAAACATGGGAGCCAAGAATCACGCTGTAATCATGCCTGATGGTATCACATATTCATTCTCCTACGAATAACAGAATTATTATCTGAGTCTAACTCGATTGCAGCGAACAAAAACACAGCTATCAATTCAATCCTTGGAGCGGCTTTCGGCGCAGCCGGTCAGCGCTGCATGGCTATCTCTGTTGGTGAGCTTTGCTCATATCATCTGCGTAGGTTAAACAACTGCTTAAGATCTGGACCGAAGCTATACTCGTCGGCACTGCCCAGTCTCTGCTACCGGAACTGATTGAACGTGCCAAGACGCTCAAAGTAAACGGCGGGTTTGAACAAGGCGCAGATTTGTGTGTATCCTTCATAAATCTTGATTTAACGTGCTAATCCAGGGTTCTACTTTGCAGAGGACCATTGATCTCTCCAGCAGCGAAGCAGAGAGTCGATGGATTGATTTCTTCCGTCGAAGAAGAGGGCGGTCGCATTCTTCTAGATGGTCGACGTGTCGAAGTTCCTGGATACCCAGACGGAAACTTCGTCGCTCCTACGATCGTAGAAGTGACAGTTGATATGAAAGCTTACAAGTGAGTCCTTTTAATCTGTATGTTTCGTCCTTTTTTTGAGTAGCGCTTCAGGCAAGAAATCTTCGGACCTGTTCTCTGTGTCATTCCTGCTGACACACTCGACGATGCTCTTGACATTATTAACGCAAACAAATACGGAAACGGAACTGGTCGGTTTTCCTACCCATACATTGCCTTTGTATATAGACTGATATCTGTTTTCATTAGCTATTTTCACGCAATCTGGTGCGACTGCGCGCAAGTTTGAGCGAGAAGTAGAAGTAGGCCAAGTCGGGATCAATGTACCCATTCCGGTACCTCTGCCAATGTTCTCGTGGAGCGGAAACAAGGCCAGCTTCCTTGGTGACATTTCTTACTACGGGAGAAGTGGAATCGACTTCTACACACAGACAAAGGTATGGCTGATGCAACCGGTTCCACACGAAATCAAGAAAACTTACTGTCTTTTTCTGTAGACCATCACCAGTTTGTGGAAAGCAGAGGACGCGATTGGAAATAAAGCTTCAGTTGATATGCCTACGATGCGTTGAATGGATATGCTGCAATGTATTAGTATCGCAAACGAGCATAAGAACTTCATCTTCGATTTGAACCATCTTCAGTGTTCAGACCTAAAGTAGCGCCTCTAATTTGAGCCTGCACGACAGATCTAGACCTTCATTACCGTTATGAAAACCTTTTAAAATATAATTATATCTAGCAAAGACAGCACAGCAAAGAATATTGCATTGCGTTTTATGCGTCTGATGAAGGATGTACGGGAATTTCCGCAGGAGGTTTTTGCTTGAAGAACCGTTTCCGACGCTCTTCCCAAGTTTCTGGTGATTCGCGATCGCGTTTCTCGCCTGCGATTCTCCCAGTTCTGTCATACACGCCGACTGCGGTGCCGAGGAAGGCGCAGGAGGCGAATGCGACGGGTATTGATCTTGCTGTTTGCGCATTCCATTGCATAATGAGTTACAAAGTTAAGAGGAATGAATATGAGGTGATGGATGACGAGCGTACCTCTAAGCCCGGCGAGGAAACCAGCTGCACAACCGCCTGCTACGCCATTCAACGGGTCATCCTTCTCACGGGTGTTGGCCACAACAGCCTCAGTCGCAGCAAACGTGAATCCCATTGCAGCTAAAAAGGCAGCCAATAACAAACACATTAATCTCGCCAGGGTCACACACACGGCGCCTACAGAGAGAAACTCACCAAAGAACCCAATAGTCCCTCCATACCTCGTGAACACACCGGTCGCACCCTTATTATGCTTCCCCAGCGCAGTCTGGATCGTAGCGACGAGCGTACCAGCAATACCTCCTTGCAGTCCCGCAAAGGACGCGTACCTGACTGTCGACTTGGGCTCGTAGAAGTCGCCAACCTTGTTCTTTTCGGATTCTTTGAGTAATTGGGAGGATGGGTGGACGGCCTCGCCTGCTGTGCCCGCCATGGCCTTCTTCAAGGACGAAGACGAGTGCGCGGGTGAGGTGAAGGTGAAGAAGGTAGCACAGACGGCTGGAGGATGGAAGTAATTGATTTGAGAATCGGGAGGATGTGCAAACGCTGGAATCGTGACTGGTTCGGCAGACGCCGTACGGACGTCCGAGTGCTTGTTTGCAATGCACAAATAACCTCATCTCAAACCCTCAAAGTACTCGGTATTGAAGTAAAAACGACACAAATAATAATAACTAAAAACGACATAAAGCATCACAATTTTCGTCGTTTGCCTATGCCCTTTCTTCCTACATCCGAGCTCTTCCGCTTCACGCTTTCAACCAAGCTCTGTAAACTCTGCGACGGTGCAGAATTATCGTTCTTTGATGAGTTGGTCTGTGTTTCGGATACGGACTCTTTTCCGGACTGCCTATGAGCGCGTTCCTCGAGTAGAGCAGCCATGTTCTTGGTCTTTTTGAAGCTATAGATTCGAAATAGTAAGTTACGACGAAATGCAAAAAATCGAGATAGGTGGGTGAACATACTGGGGGTTACTAGGATCAATAGCGAACGTATGATCCTCATGTAGAGCCCTAAATCTTTCATCCTTTACATCGATCTGGAAGTCCCCCTGAATCTCATCTTCGTCCTCCCCGCCAGCCCCCTTGTTTTTCTTCTTCCTGTCACGCTTTTTGCGCTTGGACTTTTCGGCTTTAAGGACGGCCTTCATGTCGAAGTGTTTGTGCTCGCTGGAGACGTCATCTGGTGCGACTAGTAAGGATAACTCGGCTTCAGTTGCGTGTCGAATCTCGACGTCGGGAACTTGGCTTTCTTTCTCCCTATCCTTTTTGAAATTCGACTTCTTCGATTTCTTGCGCGAGTCTAGGCCCTCTTTTGCACCTTCCGAGCTTTCGCTCCCACCTCCCGCTGCAAAGAAATCATCATCGATAGGCCTGTTTTTCTTGCCCTTAGCATCCTTCTCTTCATCGTCACCCTGATTCCCCTTTTCCTTCTTCTCTTTCTCTCTCGCAAGACGCTTCGCTTTTTGTTTCCGTCTGTAGGCCTCAATCGTCGTTTCCTCTCCGGCATTTACATTAGTCTCGCTTAATCCAGGCATGAACGTGATCTCCACATCGCCTTCCGCGCCTTTATCTTCGTCAACGAACGGATTAGCATCCTCTTGGTCGTTGGCCCCGCCACCACCAAGCAAGAGCTTTCTTAATCTTTCCCGCTCGGCTTTGCTCTTGCTGTTATTCTTAGTTTCATTCTCCTCTTCTTCGTCTTCTGAGCTGGAAGATGCGATGTAAGCGCGGAAGTCATCTTCCTCGATCTCCTTTTTGGATAGCGCGCGCCGTAAAAGTTTATCCCGCTCTGGATCATCCTCGTCCCACTTGAGTGTGACCTTGGAGTGTCGCAAAGCGTCTGTAGAGAAGTCGAGTGGCTTGCAGGTCGTGCCGGTTGCTTCGGTAGCTGGTGTTGCCTCGTCCCTGTAATACAACATAATGATCAGGGAGAAGAACGAGTGGGGATACGAACTCCAGACCTGAAGCCATCGTCAAATGTCATGTCATCGGGGACAAAGCTCAAATCGAAGATGTTCGCTGAACGTTCTAACTCTGTGCCGTCTAATTCTGAGAATATATGCACTGCAGCTTCAACCGTGTCGCATGTAACGATGGCATAGTAGTACCTTAACGCGACCTGAGTGAAAAGGATTTCAGGCATCAAGAGTTTAGCTCACCGAAGTCTCTCTAGTTGGTACTTCCTTAAGGCCTTCTCGTCATAAGGGTCCCCATCGTCCTCCTGAATGAGACTACCGAGCACATCGTCGCGTCGACTTTTCTTATAGATCTCCTTCGGGGGGCCCTCCTCCTCCTCCCTCTTCAACCTCTCCTTACCGAATTCGGAGGGATACACACGCACACTGAGGACTTTTCCACGGATGATTTTAGCCGCGCTCGAGGTCTTTTCATCTCCATCTCTGTTGATGGCAGATGTCCTAGTAGATGCAGTAGTGGCGCTGACAGCAACAGCCGCCGAGGGTGCGGTAGGCGAAATGAGGGATGAGAATATTTTGAAGAGGTGGCTGGCCCGGACGTGGTCCCAGTCTAAATTGACGACGGCTATCCGGTTCGTTTTGATACCGGTGTGCTCGGGTTCCTCACTGTTGACGGCGCCTTCGTGATTAATGGCGTGCTGCTCGGTATAGGCCTCAGCCTGAGCGTCGAGGTCTGCATAGGCATCCTCATCCTCGTTGAGGTCTACCTCTAAGTACTCATCCCCGCCTTCGGCGAGCACGGGGATCGGTTTCGAGGCGTGACGACCAAGAATGACTTCCCCGTCGTCAATATCACTTTCTTGATTTGCGGTTTGATCATCATCATTTTCTTCGTCCGAGCTTTCTAGCAAGACTTGGCCACGGGCGTAGTCGATAATTTGTTCATTTTTATCCTCAACGTCCTTGACGTCCTCGTCTTCCTGGCTCTCTAGCCGGTAGAACCGCCTGAGGTCTTCCTTCTCATGGGTGTCAGAGATGGACCTTCCGTATTTGTCTACGCGACCGCCTGTCAGAGTGCCAGCGCACGTAAGAAACAGGAGAACGGGACGAGATCAATCAGCAAGACTGTTGGGATCTAGAACAGTGCAGTGCACACGACACACGTACCTTTAGATGATTTTTTCTTGCTGCCGTCGTCTTCGAATATGGTCTTGAAGCGATCGTCGACGACAACTTTCTGTTTATTCTTTTTCGGTCTGCGAAAGCGAGGGTCTGTACGAAGACGGGCGAAGCGTGGATCAGGATCATTCATGGCAGGAGCAAGGAAGAATAAATAAAATTAAAAGTTACGCTGACCAATAGGGAAGATGATGTAACCGAGCCAATGGAGCTGGAGCTGGAGCTGAGCTGGCTGAGAGCGGTTGCGTTGACCGTCGCGTCGTCTCGTCCGTCTCTATGGCATCCATCCCCGCCCTGCTAATCTGCTAATATATAACCGCCGTCCCTCCCTCCCTCTCCCACCTCTCCCCCCTTCCTTCCAGTCAGTGCTTGCTGTTGAGCCGTGCTCTTCCCTTCCTTCGTTCTTCACCCTCCTCTTTTCATCTTCGTTCTACTAAAGTCAGGCCGCAGGGCGACCTTTCATTCTCATCTGCCTGTCGCTGTCCATCTTTTCAATCGCCAGTCGATTTTCGTTATGATTCGCATCGCCGCACTCACGCTTATTGCTGTCTGCATTGCTCAGGCTTTTGCAAGCCCTATTGCGGTTCCTCAACCAGTTCCAGTAAGCATTATATCTGTTTTAACCAGCATGTTCAAAATATTAATTCTCACTTCTCCCCCTCAGGAACCCGTTGAGGTTCGCTCGCCGGCACCTTTTAAACCCATCGTCGTATACGCCAGGCAAGACGTCAACACGATCCCCGCCGAAGCTGCTACAAAAGCTCCTGATGGTGTAATTGAACTCTACGGCAACGGCAACAAAGTCAAGCGTCAGAACGATATTAACACCATCCCCGCCGAGGCTGCCACGAAAGCGCCCGATGGTGTCATTGAGCTTTACGCCAATGGAAAGGTCAAGCGTCAGAACGGTGTTAACACGATCCCGGCTGAAGCTCCTACGAAAGCCCCTGACGGTGTAATCGAGTTATACGGCAACCGCAACAAGGTCAAGCGTCAGGACGTCAACACCATCCCTGCTGAGGCGCCGACCAAGTCCCCGAATGGTGTTATCGAGCTCTACGGCAATGGCAACAAAGTCAAGCGCCAGAACGGTGTCAACACCATTCCCGCCGAAGCTGCCACCAAGGCTCCTGACGGTGTGATCGAACTCTACGGCAACGGCAAGGCGAAGCGTCAGAATGGAGACGTCAACACGATTCCGGCTGAAGCTCCTACGAAGGCTCCTGATGGTGTAATCGAGTTATACGGCGACCGCATCAAGGTGAAGCGTCAGGACGTCAACACCATCCCCGCCGAGGCACCGACCAAAGCGCCGGATGGCGTTATCGAGCTGTACGGCAACAGGAACTGAGGTGTGCGTCGCTTTCTCACTGTCCTGGGAATTTGATGCTTAAGAGCCAAATTTCAATCAGTGGATTTCTGATTAAAATCAATCCGGTTCTTTTTTGACTCCTTGCCTTGTAACTTGGTAAGCCAGTCAATTTCATAAATTTAAAGGCATCTTTTAATACAACTTTTTTCATAGTTGGGTGTAGTGGTTTTCGCGTTGTTGGCGATCATCATAATAGAAACGCTGCTGGGGAGGACACTGGCTTGCGGTCCTGTACTTTCCTTTTGCTAGCTTCATTTTTCTCCATACCTACATACCTACCTCCCTGTATCCTTTTTACCCGCTCCCCATGCCACTCTTCAGTACAACATTGATCTACTGGACTGGACCTTTTTCCATTGTGTGATGCAACCAAGTACAATACTCGAGAATATTCAGCAACTTTATGAACTCTTCTTGATCACGGATCACAATTAGCTTTCCACTCAGCGTCTTCCTCCCTTTCACCTTCGTAATACTCCTTCTTCCAGATTTGTGCTTTGAGCTTGACTTCTTCGAGGATGAACTCGCATGCTTTGAATGCTTCTTTTCTGTGAGGAGAGGAGACTGCGATGACGATAGATGCTTGACCGACAGGTACTGTTCCTAGTCTGTGGTAGAGCGCACAGCGGAGTATCGGTGATACGGAAGGATTGTGCTCGGGCTGGGATGAGGAGACAGATGAGCGTGCGCTGTGTAATATCCCTGCCATCGTTTTTATCGCGAGCTTGGAGTACGCTTGGTATTCGAGACGGGTGACCTTTTTGCCTGAGAGAAATCAACCCCGATGAAACGGTAACGGTAAGGTAACTAAGAAGAAATGGACCTTTGAACGAATTCCTTGTCGTGCCTATAAACACAGCAGTCGCGCCCGCTTCGTCGCTCCGGACGGAATCGATTATGGACACGGTGTCGAGTGAATCGTAGGTGAGTACGCATGTGCCATCGGATGTTGTGAGCTCAGCTGGGGTAGATGATGCTGAGGATGAGATTGAGATTGCACTGGGCATTTTTGACTCGACTCAGCGAAGGCAAAGGCACGATAGCTGAATGTATGCGTGTTGGTGGACTTGCCTTGGCGACCGTGTCGCGCAACGGTCCGGTCCGTTAAATCTCGAATCTCGGTTTCAAACGGTAAGGATAAGTATTGAATGTAGCTTTCCTTCAGGCTGATGCCTTGTGCAGCCATGACGCTCAACAAGAAAGGCCTCTCCCTCCTTAATGCCTTCGCATACACAACAAGAAGACACTATGCCTCGCACTCTAAGCGCTCTCTTCACCCACTTCCAAACAACCTTTCTCGCACCCTCGCGCGCCAAGCAGCACTCGACATCCATCCCGAAGTCCTCTCCGCCCTCTCCTCATCCTCGCGCAAACCCATCGTCGCGCTTGAGACCGCGATAGTGACCAACGGCATGCCTCCACCCACAAACCTCGAAATCGCCCTGAAGCTCGAGCAGATCATACGCGAACAGGGTGCTGTGCCTGCTACGATCGGCATCGTTGGCGGGCGTGTTAAGATCGGCTTGACGAGAGAGGAATTGGAGAGGCTCGCGGATACGGAGGGGAATCAGAACCTCGTTAAGGTGTGTATGCTTTATGCTCAGCCTTATTTGGTGAAGTGCTGTATTCACGTTGTACTGTTTGAAAGGTGTCGAGAAGAGATATTGGGCCTATTATCAGCCAAAGGCTGGACGGAGGGACTACGATATGCGGGACCCTCATTTTCGCGCACCTGGCTGGTATAAGAGTCTTTGCTACAGGAGGGTTCGTTAATCTGTATTCAATACGGGTATTTGGCTGACTATGAATTCCGGCCATCATCAGCCTTGGGGGTGTACATCGAGGCGGACAAGATAGTGAGCCATTCATGTCATTCGTGAATACATGCTTTGACAATGATCTTTAGCTATGGACGTCTCTGCCGACTTGCATGAACTTACGAGATGTCCCGTCGGCGTCGTATCCTGCGGTGTAAAATCTATCTTGGATATCGGAAGGTAAGAACTCTACCCTTGCAATCGGACTGGATGTGTATTCAAATTCGACCGGCCAGAACATTGGAATATCTTGTGGGTTACTTGGTCCTCTCATTCTGCGGATGTCGGTATTCAAGTCCCTCCAGGAGACTCTTGGCATCCCGGTCGTGACGTACGGAAATACTTACAATTTCCCAGCTTTCTTTTGCGGAGAGAGTGATTTCAACGTATGTGGTTTTAGTTATCCTTATGACTGTGAAAGTTGACTGCAGGACTCGTGCAGACTTCATGGAAGGTTAACGATCCTCGGGCTGCAGCAGAGATTCTTGGTGAGTTACGGATCCTCTTAATCAGTGAACCTCCTTAATTCTCGTATTCCGCACGCTCAGATGCTCAGGCGCGGCTGGGATTGCAAAACGGCACGCTATTCGCAGCGCCCATGCCTGAACAGTTCGCTGCCCAAGGCGCGGAGGTAAAAGCGGCTGTTGACCAGGCAATACGTGAGTCTGAAGAAAACGGAATGAGCAAGAAAGGGAAAGAGGTTACGCCCTGGCTCCTTGCTCGTGTCCTTGAGTTGAGTGGAGGCAAATCGTTGGAGAACAGTATGACGTTCATTATCAATATCCTGTCTGGACAGGTTTATCTGATAGATTGAATGTAGACGTGGCGCTTATTGAGAATACGGCTGTTATTGGCGAGTCCTTCGTTATCCATGGCTCCAACTTTTTCTAATCGTGATGATCTTACTTGCACTCTGGATACAGGTGGACAAATCGCTGTGGAGCTCGCAAGACTGGAAGAGGAGCGGCATGAGGAGTCAAGTGACAAAGTAGGTCAATTTAATAGTCCAGAGCAAAGTCGGGCGGGACATGTTCTGATTATATTGACACTTTCAGCTTGGGCGCTCGACAGCTTCAGCGCAGCCCTCAATCAGAGCTACCAGCAATTCTTACGAAACCTCACAAGATCAGTCCTCGCAAGACTGGAGTACCGAGACGACTTCAGAACCAAAGGTAACTAGACCTGAATTCACCAACTATGCATAGGCATGGAATATCTGATGGACAAGAATAGGCACCTCCCAAGCTCATCGTAGTAGGCGCTGCGGCAGTCGACGTCACTGGGCGCGTTTCTCGCGGTCTAGTACGAGTAATTTCGCAGACGACGGCACCCGGAACGGTCGTCCTAACAGTCGGAGGTGTCGCGCGAAACATGGCCGAAGCAGCACACCGAGTGCTTTCTTCAGGACCTGACGCGCAGCCTGATGCTACGTTGCTTGTCTCTCCTATTGGCCGCAAGGACGAATTCTCTTCATTCATCGTTGATGAGCATGATCTACTTGGTATGCGGCATGATGGTTTGCTGAGGACTTCGGAACATAGAACGGCGGTGTGTGATATGGTGCTCGATGCTTCTGGTGCGCTCGTGGGCGGCGTAGCGGATATGGACATCATTCACAATGTACCTGAGAGCGCTGTAAGATATTCATATTCATCCAATCCCCAGTCTGGAGAGCTAATTGTATCGTAGGTTTTGGATCGAATCCGGGATGAAAACCCGGCGTTGGTCGTTGTGGATGGTAATCTGTCGCAAACAACGATTTCGTCCATCTTGAAATACTGCTGGAACCGCTCAAATCCGATTCCCTGTAAGTGATACGTACCTTTATGAAACCATTAGTAGCTGATATTCTGAACGTATGATAGCATTCTTGTAAGTGACTTGATAAAAAAAGAGGCAGACGATAATCTTATTCTAACAATCTAGCGAACCGACATCGATCTCGAAATCTAGCTCAATTCTCCCAGGAATCCTCGAGCAACTCGTTACAAACGACAGAGCCGCAACAGAGTCACCGGTTACGTATGCCGCGCCCAACACGATCGAACTAGCGCATATGTATCGCGAGGCCAACTCAGAAACGCGCGGCATGATCAATCACCGCGTATGGTGGGAAGTCTTACACAATTTCAACCTCGGCTCGCAGTGGCGCTTGGACCTCGAGACTCTTGCAAGACAACCTGCGTGTCCCGCTAAAGGCAAAGGAGACTTGTCGTTCCTCACCCGCGACGGAATCGCTCAGATGGCCATTAATATCCTTCCGTTCTTCCAAAATCTAGTCATCAAGTGCGGTGATAAAGGCGTCGTTGTCGTGATGCGTATTTCCGGAGAGAATGCTAAAAATTCACCGTGGGCGCTCGAGCATAGTAATCCTGTGAAGGGTTACATCGTCGCGAAGGGCCTGCATGGGAAGGAGATTGTTGTCCTGAAACACTTCCCGGCTATCCCTGTCGAGCCTGAGGAAGTCGTGAGCGTGACCGGCGCAGGAGACTCGCTTGCTGGTGCACTCTGTGCATCGCTCGTCAAAGACCCGACTACCTTCCAGACTTCCGAGAAGTTGGACGCAGCGGTCCACATCGCTCAGAGGGCAGCTGTCCTATCCTTACATAGTGTACGCGCGATCTCGCCTTTGCTCGGAGAGGAATCAGCAAAGGCACAATAACGTCGATGAAGAATAAATAATCAAGCTCGAGACACTTGATACTGTAGGGAATGATCTCCGGTACGCAGTGGACCGACAGTGATGTGCTCCCTAGCACTTCGAAGTCTTTCTTTTTCTTCCGTCCGCGCTTGCTTTAGCTCAAGGCTTAGTTTCTGCTTGACCTTTTTGTCATAACGGCCCTATGCAATTCAAATCAACTTGATTAGCAATAATATTCTTCGTTTCGTACTCGGAATTAAGATTTTCACTTTTGCACCGTGTTTGAGCCTGGTCATCAAGTTTGCCGCTTGACCCTTGGTTAGAGATCCAATATCAACGGCTTTACCTGTGGTCTCATCCTGGGTCTGGGACTTGTTAAGCCACTTTGATAGCGCCGTTTTTTGGCTTTCGGATGCCGGCTGTTTTCGCCACTTTGCCGTCCGGTAAAGTCTGAGTAAAGTTAACGCCGGTGAGAATGAAACGTCAGCGTTCTCGACTGCGTCAAAGACGTACCCGAAAGCTAGATTTCCACGAGCTACCTTAGAAGTTGCGTACTTATCACATCCGCGGATCGCCTCATCTAAAGTCCTCGCTGTTAGAACTCGCCGGGGCCTCCTAAACCGCGCCTTTCTAAAAGGACTCTTTGATAACTCCCATTCTGGTATTGGTTGGACATAGTGTGCGTAGAGCATTCGTTCGCCTAGCGGAGTGATGAGTATGGAAATCGGCACACAAAATGCAAAGGAAGATACCATCATTATCCACGTCAGGTTCAATCTTGATATAGCCTTTCCCCATGCATTCTAAGACGTAGATGTCTCCTCCGCATCCTACCCAACCAAACCGAGAGATATTAACGACATGCGGGGCACCACAACCATCTTGCACAAGGTCGAAAGGATTATCGTAATCAATGTATGTAACAGATGTAGGGTCCGGTATCGCGACACTATCGAAGCTCCGGGTGCTTGTGTCGTCTTCGTCGACCTCTTCGGCATCACTGTCTTCGAATAACCTCGCAGCGCGCTCCTTGAGATCTTCTGGTGCTTCATCTGTAAAAGTGGATGAGACCATAATTCAATCCAAGACATAAGGACTGTCCTCTGACCTTCTATGATCTCGTCCGGACTCAGACCAAATAGTGTGGGTGTGGATATAATTCCAGGAACTCGGCTCGTGCTGTCGACAAAGTCAATAATGTGACAGTCTTCTTTTCCTGTTTGCGGTGATAATCTCATCCCTCTGCCAATCTGCATAATGGTGAGTCGTAAGTGTAAATTTCATCATGAATGCCTTACCATCTGAGCGAAGACGTTTCTTGACCGAGTTGGTTTGGCGACAATAACACAGTCGATATTTGGTATGTCAGCTCCTTCGGTAAGGATCCCTGCACAGTGTAAGAATAATGAGAATATTTGCAAATACTTTAAGAAGCGACTGACCGACGTTTAATAGCACTGGGTATTCGACAGCCTTGAAAGCATCAATTAATACTTTCCTCTCTTTCGCTGGCGTTCCAGCGTAGACATAACGCGCATCAATGCCAGCTTGTCGAAAAGTATCTGTGAGCTCTCTCAAATGATCAAGGTTGACGCAGAACACCAGCGTTGATCGTCGGCTTGCTGCAGAGCCTATATTTGAGTGAAATTTGCAACGATAGAAAATACCAACTTACAGGCTTTATCTAGCCAGCTGGAGACAACAAGCCTATTGACTGCCTCCGTGTTAATGACATGAGCCAAGCTTGTAGGGTTGAACTCTCCAGAGCGACCATTGATGGTTACGTCGCTGAGATGCAAGTCGGCTTTGACCGACGTGAAGCGCACATTACAAAGCCTATGGCAGCATTTGATAATGAGCATACGTTAGAAAAAGCAAAAAGTTTCCAAACCATTGCTCTTTTATCATTTCCAAGAAGTCTCGATGGTACACGATGCGTTGAAAGACTGAGCTAAGTGCAAGGCCATCGTGTCGACTAAAAGTTGCTGAAAACCCGACTATTGGTATCAAATGAGGAAGATTTGGAGACTCAAAGTCTACGTCAGGATGGCGAACGTTTGGATCGAAGTGAGCAAGTATCTTGCGATAGCTAAATTCTACGTTATTTGATCGAGTGCATGCTCGTGAACCAGTGAACATACGAAGGAGCTGCTGCGTGATGAGCCTCATCAACTATGATGCACTTCAGTCTTCTTGGATCGAATTTTGCGAGCCTGACGTCTCTAAGGAGACTCTGGTACGTTGCAACGGTTCTGAGCGACGATATCAGTAACCTATACTAGATGAAGGACAAGGCAGAAGACTCACACATCGGCCAAACCAGTCGCCTTATACTTCGTTCCCTGGTCTATCTCTACACTTAGGTCAGGAAACATCCTGTTCACTTGTTCCGCCGACTGTCTTGCAAGTTCAGTGCTGTTCACGATGATCAACGCTCGTTTTGCATCAGGATTTTGCTTCGGAGGCTGAAGCATCGAGATAAGTGACACGAAGATGGTCGTCTTTCCCGAGCCGGTTGGAAGAGAAATGCCAATCCGGGTCGTGTCCCTCTCGTGTAGCGTGTCGAGACATGTCTGTAGGCACGTTTCTTGGTATGGACGAAGTTGGACCCCCCTAGGTAAATGGGATGCAACAGACGAGAAACACCGAGTGCCACAAGACTGCGCGCGTATTGCTAGCCAGAATCGCGGCTTAACTACAATACATCGAAACAAGGAGAGCATCCGATGACAAGTTGGAATTGTGTTCGGTGTTCAGAATCAAGGCTCACTGCTCACAATCCCTCTTACCACCACCATCAACCCGTGGGAAAACCCACACACCAACCCTTAACCAACGGTAACCTACCCTCCACTTCAATGTGGGATGGCCCGTGCCAATGTGCGCCTCGGCGGGCGAGTATAAACCCTTGCACCAGGCAGGCTGGTCAAAACCTGTATCTGACAGACACCCTGGGGAGGGGTCTTGTTCCTCAATTTGTAGTCTGCAACATCAAAACTACACCTTACACTCATTTTTACCATTATCTACACTCTGAGACCTGCCTTTGAGGCCTCAACTGCACTCCTCACACTACACCCTGCCGTTTAGTGGCCATAGCGTGCCAACAAGATGGTGGGCTCCCGACACTACAAACCTACTCTAAACATGAGGTCCAAAAAGACCTTTCAATAAACTATCCTTTCTCAGGGGTTTTTTTTTAGCAGGCAACCCCAAAATTTTTCCCCTGCTCTCTGCTACCCTGATGATGGAACTGACTGGAAAAGCAAACCTGAAGCCCTGTGGACCTCTCTAACATGTATGGGGGTACCTCTAGCAACAAGGGCCCTAAGAGCAGTAAAATGTGAACTCAAAAGCTAGAAAAGTAAATTCAAGGCTTATATCATACTGGTAACTAGGCTGGATACTGTTAGATGCAGCCATTACACATTTTCTGTTATGCTGATAATCAGGTCAGATGCTACGATGCAGCTAGAAGATAACCAATAATGATAGCAATTTATGAGTAGGATGTCATTCTATGATGATATCGTGGGTGAAAGTGAAGAGTGAACTTGAATATAGTAGATTTAGGATATAGAGGTTTTATATATTAAATGAGGCTTTCTTTAAATTTACCCTCTTGTTAGGTGGATGAATCAAGGACCTATCTGAGGCAGGCCAATATAACAGCAAATAAGTAATAATATCATTGTGACCAGCAAGCATCTAAGATAGACTTAAGCTTACGTTGTTGCATGCTAAGTTGTAGTAAAGGTAAGTAGAATTCAATAAATAAAGGAATACAAGAGTAGGTACCTAAGTCGTAGTGAAGGTAAGTGTTAGGTGGATGTTCCGGAGACTGAGACAAGGCAGGCTAATACAACAGCAAATAAGTATAAATGAGATAATCCCAAGTATGTCATTCAGATCAAGACAGCTAAGATAAAACTTAAGTCTAGACCATCAAATACTGTTAGGACCGTAGTTTTCGGACAAGGTGGTTAGTCCGAGCATACTGGAACAAGTCCCTGCTTCCTCCTTCTTTCAATGTATAATTGGAGAGTAGAGTAGCGAAGGTTAGATGTACTACTAAGAAGCGAGCTATAGGCTCAAGCTTAACCCAGCAGTAGAGCAGAGGTTCAATCAAAGGGGTACAGTTATGATTGAGAGTACAAAATAATTTTACTGAGGGACAACACCCCGCTCAGCTGGCGCCTTAAATAAAGTTTCTACTGAATATTACTGACTACCAAATACTACTGACTATGCCTTGCCATTGGTTAGGACAATATGTTTCAGCTAGTGTCACCATCACAATCTTCAATCAGTGGTACCACTAGCAATCCTGGTGGTGCTACCGACACTCCTAGTAGCAGCACTGCATACTTCCTTCCATATCAGGCAGGCCGTTATCTTCCTCCATTCTGAAGAAGCTTCCCCAGGCTTCTATTGATTGTTGTTCCTATCACATGTTAATCCCAAACACCAATCCTCCCACGAGAGACTTCTTTCTTGTGCCGCGATCTCGCTTCGCCAGCGCTCCGTTACTCTAGCTGAGCTTCTGCCGTTAGTCTTTCATCATGGGGCTAACTGTTATCTCGAGACCTGAGACTGGCAACCCCTGCCGATCTTCAGAGGTTAATCTCAGCGGCTGTATAAACTTGGCGGATACTCTTCTATGCCAGGCCACTATACCGATATCAGAGTACTGTAGTCCGATGCCCATCGTTAACCTGAACCGTTGTCCCAAGTGATTCATGTCGTGCTATTCGTCTACTGTAATAACCCCTTCTTCCGAGCTTTTCCAAGCTTCTAGCATCTGTGCTATTGCTTCTTCCATAAGATCTTTGACATCTGATGGTGTCCTGTAATATACTGGCCAATCGACTTCCACCGCAGTGTGTCGGCATAGGGTCTGGTGACGATGCTGATTGATCTAAGCTCTCACACCGACCTTCAATGCGTAAATATCCCTATCACTGAGCTATATGGATACCTCATGCTCATATGCGCTCATTCCGCAATTCGGCAATGGTTGGTCCAACGTTCATTCCGAGGGTCCGGGCTTATGTCGAATCTTGGCATCGGCTGCCTCCCTTGTTACTAAGCGCTCCATAAAGTTCTTGAGGAGCCACTCCGAAAGAACCCAACTCCTTTAGTATGCCAAATAGCAGTTTGTACACACCAGGCTTTCATGAACAAAGCGTCTAGTTGCACCTCGTCGATAGCGTCTCTTCTGCAGGAGTTCTACATATCTTGCGATGTTCTTGTCTTCCATCTGTATATAACTTCGTTCCAGTGGGGGAGTATGTTCAATGTGCATTCTAGATAATCCTTCTTGCAAATCGTATAGGTCCTCCCTCTCGTCACATTTGTCTTCATAGTATCGTTGACTGGGTTCCTCTGGAACGTCCTCAGCAGCTACCTTCCCAGGTACTTGCTACCTTAGTAGGCGAGAATCGCCTCCACTATTCTGTCTCTGGAGCCTTTCGAAATGCTCTTGATTAGACTGCATTATTCGATGCGTAAAACGTCTGATTCCATGTTGCATCGGGTATCCACAATTTTTGTAACATTCCTCCCCCTAAGATCCACTTCGGACTGCAAGGAGATTGTGGATCCAATTAATTGTGGTAGTCATAATCTTGCTGTTTCGTATAGTTGCTTCCTAGACCTGATCCTTCTAGTGTACCAGTAGCCTATTCCTCTTGCTTGGAATAACTGTAGCACTGTACATCCAGAGTCCTTAATTCGTTATTGATAATTACTCAATAATTCAAAGCCTCGCTAAGTGTCGGCTTCCAACATACTAGATGCTTCCCAACATGCTAGGAATAGTTTAATGACTTGTTCAGGTCAATCCCAGGCCTTCCTAAGCCTCGCTGTACTCACTATCCGAGGAGTCAGCCCAAAACCAATCCTTATATGAAGGATTTCCTTTCTCATCCAGCAGATCCAATCTGCGGACTGACAGCATGCTGCTTCAAGTGAATGGCCTTTTCGCAGCTCTCCAATGATGCTTATGCCACTCTGGATACCTGAAGTCACATTGTTTGATACTGAAAGGATCCGCTCAAAAAACTCGCATCAAGATCGACATAATTAGCAGATCAACAGGATCAGCATTCTAAATGTGACTAGTAACAGTCTAGCAGTCACTAGAGCCAAACTACTGTTAACGCAACCAAGGCAACAGTCACGGGCATCAACGGCAATATATGGGCGCCTAAGAAGCATGCCACAAGTACGTAACCCCGCGGACTACTTAACACCACCGACCGGTAATTACCACCGCCGATTTACTACTGCCGACCATCACCTTAACACCACCGACCAAACTCCCAATCCGACCCGATCAAAAGAAGTCAAGAAGCGATCAAAACTACTAGAAGCCTGAGAAGTCTAGAACACGACTACTAAAGCCTAACGCCTAAAGTCTAAAGGCTAATCCGAGCCCAATGGAGACATCACTGGCATTCCAACACTGTCAGACTTGTGCCCGAGCGTACATAGTCCTTTATGAGATATACTTCACAGTATGTCATGCTACAAGCGAAACACGTGACTGCCAAATCGAAGTCCAACGACATACGCAAGAAGCGTTACATGCCAATCCACCAAATCCTATAATACCCAAGCAACATGAGGAACTCATTATTACAACTCGAACCCCTCGAGCTGCAGACCCGATAACTTGGAGGATACTAGGATGGTACAAGCCAGAGCTGCATAACTCATGTCCAGCCTCTACAGTACAAGCAAACCTTTATTTACCAAGGAATGCAAACCTGGACACCAAGCAACTACAACTGGTACTCCAACAAAGGATATAGCAATACATTCATGATGTTAGACTCCCAGGCAAAGCATGGCTAGTCACTCGAACACAACTGCATCCCCCAGCTGAACTCATACAGTTCATGGTATGCATTGGACCATACTCTACACCAACCTGACATCTCAATACCAATGTGCAAGTTGTGCTTACACCCTTCGGACCACAAGACGAACAGCGAAGAGTCACATAGCGAGCTGCCTACATTGCACCAAGAGCTACAATCCCACCTGGTGATGGAATCGACGTCATAGTGGAGCACTGACAGTGGAGCTTTCCATACTGGAGCAGCACCTCTATTGTCTCAGTTAGCAACCCCATAGAATTCCATCATAGTAGAGATACATTGGAGTAAAGTGGCGCTCAGTGGAGCAGAATGATGAAGGAAGTGATGTAATGGTGGAGAGAAGTGGAGCAAGGTGGAGCATGGTGGAGTAAAGTGGAGAGAAGATGAGTAAGAAATAGGACGGAAAATGGATTATCTAGAAAGTATAAATAGCGTTAGAAGTAGGCCCTCTTTCCCCCATCTTTCGATCCTCTTAACACACAGCGACAGTGTCTTACTACACTATCCATTGTGTGCTTTGTACTACTACGCCTCTTGGAAATCCCAATCTGCTCTTACTCTACCTTGTCTCTGAAAGCATCCCTTACCAGGACTGCAACTAGGAAGGATAGTAAGGGGACTGCGTGGTACAGCTAAACGTGGGTAGATAGATCACCTCTGCACAATATACCGCTGCTTAGGCAAAAGGATCGAAACTGGTGTAACCCCGGACCTACACCTCTAACAGATACCTGTCTTGTTCTGATATCTTCTTCATTTGATTATTCTCTGAGCTACAGACTCTCCCAGTGCTGTACTCAGGAACTTGTCGTCTTCTTTCTTGATGTCGATTACTCTTTGCGTAGAGTCGATAATATTTGCGATCTTCTTTCTAGAGGGAAGATCTATCACTTCCGGCCAGCAATTCCTCTTGTGATACTCCCGCAATTTTTCTGAGACATTGCGCATCCCTTCTACAGGTTCCTAGGTATTTTCTTCCTCTGGGTAGCTGAGCCATTTAACCTGATACTCCCATCTATTGTGCCTTTTCCTCATATCCCAGATTGCTTCAACCTCATACTTGGTTTCTCCAGCGATAACTTCTGGTGATGGTCTTGTCCTTTGAGCCAGATTCTTTCATTCTCGATAGGGAATTAATAGTCCTGCATAAAACACTAGATGGATCCTCAACTCCTTTGGGAGATCCAATTCGTAATTGACAGGCCCATGCTTTGCGATAATTTGGTAAGGTCCCAGGTTTCTATCTCCTAGTTTCCTGGTGGGAACTAGCAAGGTTAGATTTCGACCATCTAGCATCACTTTATTGCCAACTTTGAATGATGGCATCGGGCCTCGGTGTCTGTCTACAAACTTCTTCATTGCTTCTCGTGCCTGTTTCAGCACCTTCACTGCTTCTTCTTGATTCTTCTTTCGCATTACCACATAATCTTATATTCCTCGGATTGGAAGCTTGAATCCTAATTCTGGCTGAAATCTATATACCAATTCAAATAGTGTCTTGCCTGTACTAGAGTGAGATCAGCTATTGTAGGCAAATTCTGCCATAGGTAGATGTTCGTCCCAATTGTCTTGCTGCAAGTTGAAATAGCATCGTAACAGCTGTTCCATTTCTTGATTTACTCGCTCTGTTTGACCATCTGTTTGGGGATGATACGCCGTACTAAGCTTCGTCTTAATCTCGAGGGCCTGGTTCACCTGTTCTGTAAACTAGCTAGCGAACTGAGGTCCTCTGTCACTGATTACTGTTCTTGGAGTTCTGACCTTACTGTAGACATAGTTGATCATTAAGTCTGCAGTGGTCTTCAAGTTTGCATTTACTGTAGTAGGTATAAAAGTTCCCATCTTAGAGAACCTGTCTACCACCACTAGTATCGCATTGTTTCCTTTACTCATCGTCGGAAGTCCAGTGACATAGTCCATAGTAATTTCATTGTAGGGCCTAGTTGCTATCTGCAATAGTTGCAGAGGTGGTTGCATCTTTCCTCATCTCGCTTTCATCCTTTGGCACATGTCGCATGTGCGCACATATTCTTCTACCCATTCCCTCATCTTCGGCCACCAAACTCTCCTTTCCAGTTTGTCTATAGTCTTCTGTATCCCTGGGTGTCCGGACGCCAGGGCGTCATGGCACTGTCATACAATTTCCTTCTTAACTTCTTCATCTGGTGGGATAACCAATTTATCATCCTTCCACCAATATCCTTCTTCGAACATTCCGATTGTTGGCTCTTTGGATTGTTCATAGGCGTCTCAAATCTTCTCTCCCAGTTCTGGACCCCCTGTAAGCTCAAATACCCGTACTGTGTGCATGGGCAGGTCCAATGTTCTGAACAATTGCGGAGGAAGTAGGACTTGTTCTGGCTGGTCCTCTTGGCCCTGTTCATAATCTGGCCTTCTTGATAGCGCATCTGCTCGTGAATTCTTAGTTCCGGGTCGATACTCAATTCGAAATCAAAATCTGCTGAGAAATGTCGCCCATCTCACTTGGCGGCCACTTAGCTTCCTAGCTCCCATAAAATATCGAAGATTAGCTTGATCGCTAATTACTCAAATCTTGTGCTTTGCTCCTTCCAAGTGGTGCCTCCAATTGCTCAAGGCCTTGACAATCACCAGTAGTTCCTTGTCCATCACTGGATAGTTATTCTTAGCATCTCGATAGGTGTTCAACCAATATCCAATGGGGTGCAAAATTTCATCTTCTCCGAGCTGCAAGAGTACGGCTCCCATTGCAAAGTTTGATGCATCAGTTTCCAGCACAAATTGCTTATCGTGATCTGGTCGTACTAGCAATGGTGCAGTGGTGAAAGCTTCCTTAAGTTTCCTGAAGCTTTCTTGTTGTCGTTCTCCCCAGGTGAATGTCTTCTTGCCAGACATCAGCTCTGTTAGTGGCCTCGCAATCTTGGTAAAATTTTCAATGAATTTTCGGTAGAAATTTGCAAAACCGATAAACTTTTGAATGTCTCGCTTGCTTGACAAGTCTGGCCATTCCTGAACTGCCTTCACCTTGTATGGATCTATCTGCATGCCCAACTGGTTAACCACAAATCCTAAATAGTTGAGTTCCTTCTTTCCGAAGTAGCACTTCTCTGGTTTACAGAAGAAGTCTGCTCTCCTTAACCTGCACAATACCTCTGCTAGCAGGTCCCAATGTTCCTATTCTGTTTCTGCATAGACTATAATGTCATCCAAATAAATGAGTATGCCCTGCCCGATCATGTCCTGAAAGAGCTCGTTTATTGCACGTTGGAATACTGCAGGTGCATTCATTAATCTGAACTGCATTACCATCGGCTGGTATACTCCCATATGAGTCCTGAAGGTGGCATACTTCTCATGCCCTGGGTGTATTCGAATGTTATTGTACCCACTTCGCAGATCCAGTGTAGAGAACCATTTAGCATGCGCAAGATCGTCCGGGAGCATATGTAGCAGAGGCATTAGTTGGTGATCAGGAATGACCACCACATTCAGCCCTCTGTAGTTGATAACAATTCTATACTCCGGCTTGCTATCCTTTCCTATTGTCTTCTTGGCTATGACAAATACTGGTGTGCAAGTGTTCACTTTTTCTTCAGCTGGTACCTGGTTTCCTACAACTCAAATCCATCCCTTCTTCAGATCCTCACGAATCTATTCTTCTACTGCTCACTTTTCAGCAGGAGCGAGTGGATATACTGGTCCAGGTTTCAGGAGCTCTGCTCCTGGAAGGAGCTCAATCTTCATGTCCCATTGGCTCGAGTTAGGCAGCCGTTTGGCAGCTTCCTTGTCAAACCTATTTCTGAACTCCCATATTTGTTTTGGAAGAATTTCTTTGAGAGATTTGTTACCAGCAGGGTCAGCCATCCTTTCATCAAGTGCCTTTTCTTGAGCATATTTTTGAGCTATGCTGTTGTACTTGAGAAGGCGTTCTCTCCGTGATGCGACTTGTCAATGCTCTAAGCGGCGGATCCAGTGAGGAGGCTTGGGTGGCCTTCCTCTTCAAGAGGCGTCCTCCATATCTACCAAAGTAGTGGGCTTGTGCGATCCTAGGGTACCCTTGAACTCCGTCTCGGATCCAGCTCTTCTCTCTAGCACTTTTCTTTTCACTTTGGGCAGCTGCATGATCGAGTCAACAGGCGTGTGCCATCGGCACCCCTTCTGCCCCTGCAAGAGTCCCTGCTCCATTGCGGCATAATTTGAAATAAACCTGTTACCTTTACCATTTGTTTTCTCTGTTGGAGCAGGGCCCTGCATTTGGTTCCTAAACCGTGGTCTTCGCGGGCGCACTTGAGCTCCCGAAGCTAGCCTACTTGATGATTGCAGTGTACTAACTTCGGCCCTGTACCAATTGCTTGGGACTACCCTCCCTTTGGGGTGGACCACTTTCCCAGACACTAGCCTACCCTTGAATAGCATCTCATGTCTGGTTACTCCTCGGTCTCTTGTAGGAGGAGATCTCGCTAGGTGGCCAAATCTAGTACGCTTTGTGGCCTTAGTTTCACAGTGCTCCTGACCTAAAGTACTCCTGCTTGTACCTTCACTTCATATAGTGAAGCTAACTGACTGCTTCTGCACTGCCAGGGTTGAGTCATTGTGGCCCTCGTGCATGGATGGAGGAGTCCACTCCACCCTAATACTCCTTATGACAGGGTTCGAATCTGTACCACTTCCTCCGCTCTTCTGTCGACGCATCTTGAGTAGATCAGGTGCGTAGTGTCCAGGTTTTCCTCCTTTTGATGGTACACTAGGCTTCTTCCTTCTACTTGTATTAGATCCTTCTGCATCGATTGTCATTTGTGCTTATATTTCTTCCCGCACTCTTGCTTGGGCTTCAGATGTTGTTGGTGAGGTTGCTGTTCCTAGGCCTCCCTGAATTGCCAATAGCTGAAGATGTGCCGTATACATGCCGCTATATTCATTGAGGAGTTCATCATGTTTGGTGCCCTTGTCCATGTCCCTGACCATGGTGCGGTATACTGTACCATCCACTTCCTCGAGACTGTCAAAGTTGTGCCAGTTTCGTTCATCCTTCGTTATTTGGCACTTGTTCCCAAACCAGAAGAATTTCCATCTCCCTTCCTGCTTAGTGAAGGAGAGTTCTGGTGGTTTATACATGACTTCCTCAAATGGTACAAGCAGCTCTGTAGACTCTTTTTCTTCTCCCTCTTCTGGTGGTACCATAGTTGGTTCTTTATCTCCTTCTTCCTCGGTTTCTTGTCCTGATTCGATGTCGCTGTGGTAATAGACTCTAGTTTCCCATTCTTCTTCCTTTTCATCATCTGCATCCCATTCGGGTGGTATGTACTCTGGAATTCTTCGCCATCTTCTGTGCTTTCGGAGTTTCCTTGGGGCTAGGAATAGCTGTATGGAGCGCAAACAGGCCATCCCATTAAAAGCAGTTTCCTTCCCGCCTTTGCGAAGGATTCTTTTAGTCCAGTCGATAGTTGGCTTATGCTGTTCAAGCCAATCATTTCCTATGAGAAACTTGTCTTCGTGCATATCCACCACTGCGATGTCCATTAAGCCTCTTGTAATCCCTGTGTCCACTATTGCTCTGACGTTCCAAGTTCATCCACCATGATTAATTGATCTATCGGCATTCCGGATGGTATAGTTTTCTTCTGCAGGTACTGTTCTTAGTCCTAGGCTCTGTACAACCGTAGGGCTAATAGTAGTGATTGCAGATCTGGAGTCAATCATAGCTGAGAGATTAACCTTTTTCTGTCCCTGAATGACGTCAATGGATATAGTAGGATCGTTGGAATTTGGTCTAGCAATAGTCCATTGGCGCTTTATTTCTTGTGTGTCCTTCGAGCCCTCACCAGTGTCCGATGTCGACTGACGGCCCTTCAAAAATCCTCCTCGGAATCCTCCTCAAGGGCATACGAAGCCTGTTCCTTACACCTTGGTAACTTTGTTCTCTTGTCCAGTAGTTCTTCCATCTCAGAATCGCTGCTAATCCCAACTTCCCGGCATTTTAGGAAGTGGCCAGTCTTGCCAGATCGTCTCTTCTACACCCGTCTCTTGTAGTTGGTTTGGTGTCCACAGCTTCTCTGTTGTTCTCGCCCTACATTGTTGCAGTCCCGTGCAAAGTGACCTGTCTTGCCACATGCCCAGCATGCCCCGGAATTTTCACCTCAGGAACCCCTAGTAAAGCACCTAGACATGTCGATGTCCATAGGCTCACCCAGAAACTCGGCTGGGCGACGAGCTTCTGGGGGCACTGGCATGTACGATACCGCTTGCCCATCTTTAAACATAGGGGTGTACTTCCTGTTACTGCCTATTACCTTGGCAGCTATTAGACTGGCCTCCAGATTGCTAGCATTCTCTTGCCATTGGGTCAGTTCCCAAGTAGGATGATCTGTATTCATAAGCAGGGCCTTTAGGATAGCCTGATTGAGACCTCTCTTGTACTTGTAAATCAGCGCTTGATGATCATAGTGATCTGGTAATCTCATCCTAATATCATTGAAGGCCCTGTTATACTGCTTCACCCACGCCCATTCCTGATAAATCATCCTAATATTTCGCTCGGCTTCTTCTTGAAGTCCAAAAATGCCATTATGGTTGAGTGCTAATTCATTTCATAGATCGTCCTTGTCGTCCCATCCACCTTTCTGGTTAATAACAAGCTTATTGTCTGCATCTCGCTTGTAGGTGGAGACTAATTGATTCCTATTCACGGCCTATTTGCCATTAACCCAAGTCTGAGCTTATCCTCGCAGACATTCCAAAATGATCTTGACTCTCTTTTGTCAGTCGCTCGGATGTTTTTCATTCAACCGGCTGATCATTTAGTTCTGGAAGTTCTCAAGCAACTCATAAGGGTTTCTCTTAAACAAGAGATACTTCATGATATCTTTGTTTGACATATTGACCTAAACAAATTCAACCAACATTTTTATGAGTATCACTGAAATTCAGCGCATTATAATAATACATGGTTTAGTAGCTAAGTTATCCAGTGAGTACCACCTCCACTTTTCAACTAGCCACCTTACCCTTCCTGCCTGGTCAGTTCTTAGGCATCTTCCTTCTCCTTGGCAAGCTTCACACTCTAAACCAAGGCCTATCTCCTTTATTCCCGAGCTTCGACTCTCTCTTCACTGCTTTCATGTTCCTCACTTTTCTCTTCAGTCTTCCAGTCGTCGTTGGCCTCGAAGTACTCTTGATCCTCGCTGGTTGGCTCTTCTACATCGTGACCTTGCACCCATACTACCATTACCATGTTGGCTACCCCCTGCCTCGGCAGTCCCTCTAATACGTTGAGAAACTCCAACCATACAGGGCAGCTGCTAGGGCGTATGATAGGATCATAATCATAATCAGAGTCTGGGGAGTACTCACTTGCCGCCTGGAGCCTTTCTTCTCTCTCCTCAAGCTCCCAAGCACTTGGAGTAGGCGATCCTGGCAGTGAGTCCTGGTGTGGGTACTGGAGGTGGTTTCTTTTGATGTAGTGGCCGTTCCATCCCAGCCTTTGGATCGCTTCTTCGACGAGCTCTCCCTGCTCATTCCATATGAGCTCCCGGACCCCTGTGCCATAGCCCATCTCTCGAGTATTGTCCGCCTCCCATGCTTCCCCAGCATCTGGAGGTAGTCCCCATCTATCGTTGGATGGTTAGGGGTGTGGCAATTCCAGAATTACTTCCCTCAGCAGATCTTCTGCTTGCTGGTTGAGGCTTCCGGGTTACATATCTGTGGAGATGTAGTCCGGGAGATCTTCTTCTGCTTTGATGTGGCCTTTGACTTCCTGTTCTTCTTGGGCAAGCGCAGCAGGCACTACCAGCCCTCCTTGTGCGACTATTTCTGCAGCATAGCCTCTGAATGCCTCTGCTGCTTGTTGTCACAATGGCGACAACAGTTGTCCTGTATGAGTTACTGTTCCATCTGGTTCCCTGCTCTGGCGGATAACCTTGACTACCTGATCCACAAAATGTTTGCCTGGAGTGCCTGCCAGGTTCGTTTGAGGGATCAGGCCTGGTATCTGGTCATCGTTGGAGTCCGAGCTCACGCTTGCAAAGCGATTAGCTAGACGTAGGCCTCTACCTTGCAGCGGGGAATCGAGGCTTAACCTTGTCCCTCCTCGTCTCGCTCACTGCATGAGGTAGGATTGACGAAGCCTAAGAGCTTGCTGCATCTGACGAATACCTTCCGTGATTGAGTACTGGGCTGCGAGTTCTTCTTCTGCATTACTGATTCTTGCTCGAATAGCTTCTACCTGTTCGACCAGATAGCTAGCCTGGGTGTGCAGTTGTAGGAAATCCACGCCGCACAACCAGACGATTTCTTGCTGGGAGTTGGCCACCTGTTGCTCGAGGGCTGACTGACTGCCCTGGATGGCCACTGTTACTGCTCCCAGAATTCAAGCCTGAAGTAAACCGAATGCGAAGTTAAGTCGCACGTCCTGTAGTTCGCCTTCCTGTCTAGCATTTGCATTGACCACCACGGCAACCTGATCTCCAACATGTCCTAGGATGTGCGATAAGAATTCCCTCAGCGTCTGTCCTTCTACAGTGAGGTTCTTGGAGTACTGAGAACCCATGTCATAGAGTCGAGCGACAGTAGCAGTGAGAGTTCGGAGAGACCGATCAACGCTTGTAAGTCGGAGATCAAGATCGATGACAGTGTGTCGGAGGGCAGTGTTAGAATCAGAGTAAGAAGAGTAATATATGGCTTACTACTGAAGCAAGTGTCTCACACTGCTGATTGATAAGCGATGTCAAAGAATCAGGCAAGGACAAGTATCAGACTAGTGGTTGTATGAGAGAAAGCTCCAACTCGCTTGAGGGGCGTTTGGAGAGATGAATTGAACTGCTACTCAGGATGGCTCGTTTGGCCTCCTTTTATACTCTACAGGTGTGGCTATGCTAGGCTACTACTATAACTATCTACCTCAGTCTTTCTACTGACCATGTATACCTTCCAGCGCCTTCTACAAGGTGCTCCACTTGCTCCACCCTTTCCTTGTCAATTCCGTGCATTCCTTGTCAATTCCGATCGTACTGTATGTTCTAGTTCGTTCTACTAGTTTCTTGCTGTGTACTTCAATGTCTGAGCTCTACTGTTATGGTCTAATGACTCTAGCACTCTCTGGTGCATACTTACTATCTTCAGCTACTCTGCTGGCGTCTACACTGGTTCTGAGCTCCACTGATTTATTCTCTACTGTTCTATGGCCTTCTCTCCTTGGAGTTAGGACTTATGTTCTTCTTCCGACTCGGATGGCTGACTGATGCTGCTACTTTGCCTGAGCTAGTTGTAAAAGCTTTCCTCTCGTCTACTACTCCTATGGATGCGTACACATCGCTTCCCTTCTTATCACCTTCCTGATTAGATTAACTTTCCTTATCAGTGATCGTCGATCTCCATGGCTTCCGAGGTTCGGTGCCTGTGGGGTACTACATCTTCTTCTGGAAGTCCTGGGGTTTTTCCCACCGGCGTTCTATCATCTACCGGAAAGCTTCTCTTGTGGAGATATGTCGTCATTCTTGTGAACCCTTCTTCCGGCGGCATTGGAATCTTAATTGGACCAATCACGAACTTGATCCTATGTTCTATTGATATCTCTGTGACTCGTTCGTCCATAACTGATACTCCTTCTGCATCGATGAGTCTAATGAATTCTTTAACTCTAGTTATCGTATTTTCTGCTATACGTCTTACTATTTCATTAGCTCCCCTTCTGTATGGTATGTCAATATTAATATTAATAAATTGACATTCTTCTTTATGTTTCCGCTTTGGGAATTTAATCTGTACTCCTGCGTTCATTAGATAGTCTCGTTCGTCGTGTGAGAATACTGCTACCATATGTTCAAATGTCACGTAATTCATATTAGGTTGTTGTATGCCTTCTTGAGTAACGTATCCTGGAAATATTCTATGTGTCCCTCGTATGTCGAAGTTCATTGCTAACACCTCTGTCATTAGGAGCGATGAGATTATTGTACAATAAATGTCCCATCCTATCTGCTGTGCTTGTTTGCATTTCTCGCAGTCGTCCTTGACTTCTGGCCATTGACTGGCTCGTCCTTGGTTAACTATTCTCTTTAATGTAGTTTCCAGCGTTCTCGCTTGTCGTGTGAACATCTTGATTATATGCTGTCACGTGCACGCTATATTGCTGACTAAAGCAATTTCTAACATTCCCCTTACTAGGATGAAAATCGGACTAAAAGGAGAATTTTCTTCTATTTTGCTTTAGTTTAGTAAGATTCTTGATTTTAAATCTTATTTCTCAAGTTTTCAATTTCAGAGAGAGATTAAATTTTATTGACAAATTTTCATCGCGCATTAAATAGCTTGACCACCTCTAAAATAAATGGGTGATGGCGGTCTAACCTCTTCTCTTCGCCCCGCTCTTATTACTTCCAACTCGACTTCGACGTCGGTGTCGGTCATCGGCGTCGTCTAATGAGAATTATTTAATAAATTGTTATTTAATTAAAATAAAACTCACTGTTTTTCTATACTTGAAGTAAATATATAAGCCTATATTTGCGAAGGCTATTATGGCAGCGGCGGCGATGATGAGGAATGCGGCGTCAGTAGTAGCGAACATGATGAGAATTTGCTTGATGTTTATGACGTGCGAGTAAGGTTTGATGGTGGTAGTAACTAAGAACGGAGCAGCATCGCCGCGACATGCTACTTATATCTCGTGAGCATGGGAATTTATTCCTTAGTATGTTTATGACGTACCTATCTAATCTTCTTCTTGTTTGATCTCGTGATCGCCTTCTTCTTCTTTGATTTCGCGCTCAAGTTCCTCGTCCTTAACGATAATCGGCTCGATCTTCCGCCCATTGTACCTGACCATCTGCCAGTTTCCTCTTCTGTCCTTCGCTGTAGTGACATCATTTGGGTCGAAGGTCGGATGGGCTCGGACATCGTCCCAAGGGACGATGTAGCGTTTGGGCTTCTGGTAGGGGCCCTGGCGTTGGTTGCGGCGTTGGTTGCGACGATTAGGAGCCATTGGTAGTGGAGGAGTGAGGAAGAGTTGTTGGATGAACTGTTTTCACTTTAGTTCTCCTTATATGCTTCTTTGTCAACCTCGTGATCATGTACATTCATTTCTAAATAAAGCCTTATTACGTGTCGGCTTCCAACAGACCTGGTGACCTTCAGATCTTCCCTTTTTCGGAAAAGTTATTGGATCGACCTCCTCACTAATCTCGTAGGAAGGGATTATTCCTTCTGGTGGGCCTTGGCTTCATGACTCTGGAGTATCCTACCCTGACATCATGCGCTGTACCTTTTCGGCAGGTTGCTATTATTTCTTTACGTGGCCTCGAGCTCTTACTGCTTGTAGTAACTGTATCCTCGTCCAAGGAAACGAATCCCATAGAGGGAATAGTAGTTAGTTGACTATCATCCCCTAAAGGGGGTCCATGCTTCCTTAGAGTTGGCTTCGTCCATAACTCCGTGGATTAGAAGTTATAACAATTACTATTGGCCTTCCTCAGTCCGTAAAGATGCACCCCATGTCGCCAGCTAAATTAAGTCTAGCTTTCTAGACTGTCACCTTATCGTACTTTTTCCCCTAATATTAATTTATAACAATATTCTAAGGGGTAGTTTATACTCATTTCGGAGTATTAGGTGACTTATTTTTATACTTCCTGCACCTGTAATCTAAGGAAGTCGTAGTTTAACGTCATTGCGGACGCCATCTTCTACAAGTCCTTGATTATCCTTATTGCTCTAATTCTTTCCTTCTTCGGTTTTGGGAGCCATTGCTTCAACCATTGGTCCAAGGTCACTGGTTTCGGTTTGCTTGGGTATTTCATATGGAATTCTCTAATTGCTTCAGCTGATCCTGCTAAGTCATCACTCCATATTTCCCAAGTATTATCGGCATCGCTATATCCTGTCCATTTGATTAGGTACTTGTAGGTTTCTCTTGATTTCTTGACATCGAGTATGTTTTCCACTTCAAATTGTAATTCATCTTCTATTACAATTGGGTCTGGGTTGGTCGGAATCTGCCTTTTGGGATATTCTTTTTCTTTATATGGGATTAATAATCCTACATAGAATACTGGATATATTCGCATTCCTTTTGGCAGTTCGAGTTCATAATTGAGTTCGCCATGTTTCTTTATTATCTTGTACGGCCCTAGGTTGCGTACTGCAAGCTTCCTTGTTGGCGTTAATAAGTCTATATTCTTTGCATCTACTAAGACTTTATCTCCAATTTCGAATTCTGGTTTCTTTCCTCGATGTTTATCTTCATATCTCTTCATCTGTTCTTGAGCTTGTTCTATTGCCTTTACAGCTGTTTCTTGTGCTGCTCGCTGTCTCTGTATGTACTCCATAGCTCCTTCAGTATTCGACTTGGTCATTATGAACTCCATTCGTGGGTGCCGTCCATAGATCAAATAAAATGGTGACTGTTTTGTTGTACTATGCCGCTTGTTATTGTACGCAAATTGTGCCAGTCGTAAATATTGGTCCCAGTTCGTTTGTTGATAATCAACATAACACCTTAGGTACTGTTCAAGTTCCTGATTAACTCGTTCAGACTGCCCATCAGTTTGAGGATGGTATGCCGTGCTTAATGCTGGCGTAATTCCTATCATCTGATAGACAGCTAGGGTAAACTTACTGGTAAATTGCGGACCTCGGTCCGTAGTGATCTTTTTGGGCATCCCATGTATCGCATATATTTCATTTACAAACAGTCTTGCTGTTTCTTGGGAGTCTGTTGTTTCTTTGCATGGAATGAAGGTCGCATATTTCGAAAATCTGTCCACTACTGTTAATATTGCATTATATCCTGAATCAGTCATGGGTACTCCTGTAATAAAATCCGCTGTAATGTGTTCCCATGGTTGTTCTGGTATTTCGAGTGGTTGTAGTGGAGGTTGTGTTTTTCCTCTTCTCGCCTTTGTCCTTTGGCATTTGTCACAGGATTGTACATATTCTGTAATCCATTGTTCCATTTTTGGCCAATAATAATCTCTTTTGATTAGGTCAATCGTTACCTCTGGTCCTGGATGTCCTGCACTTGGTGAATCGTGGTGGATTCTTACAATATCCTCTTTTAAACTATTGATTGGTGGTACTACTATTTTCCCTTTATAGTAATAGTAGTTGCCACTTTTCTCATAGTGCTCTCCTTCGATTTCTATCCCTTCTTTGCGATATCCTTCTTCTATCTGGTCCATGATAGTATTTTCTATTAGTTCTATTGTTCTGGCATTCCTTCCAATGAACACTTCTTCAGGTAATACTACTACGTCTTTATTGTCTTCTTCTGTTAGTTCATAATCTGATCGTCTGGACAAGGCATCTGCTCTACTGTTTGATCTTCCTGGTCGATATTCTATCTTGAAATTATATCGGCTTAGCTCAGTTGCCCATCTTGCTTGTCTTCGATTTAGTTTCCTTGCTGTCATGAACATTCTTAAGTTTGCTTGGTCGGATATTACCCTTATTTCGTGTTTTGCTCCTTCCAAATGGTGTCTCCAGACTTCGAATGCCTTAATTATAGCATATAACTCCTTATCTCCCACTGAATAATTTCGTTCTGTCGCAGTGAACGTTCCTGACCAATATGCTATTGGGTAAAGTTTTCCGTCTTCCTTTTCTTGTGATAGAACTGCTCCCATTGCTACATCAGACACGTCAGTTTCGATTATAAACTGTTTCTCATAGTCAGGTCGTACTAGTATTGGTCCTGTGGTAAATGCTTCTTTTAATTTCTTGAAGGCTTCTTGTTGCTTTTCTCCCTATGTAAACATCTTTTTCTTTGATTGCAGGCTTGTTAGGGGTCGTACTATGGCTGAGTAATCTTTAATGAATTTTCTGTAGAAATTCGCGAATCCAATGAAGCGTCTGATGTCTCGTTTACTCGTTAAATCTGGCCATTCTTGTATTGCTTTGACTTTATACGGATCCATCTTTAGTCCTTCGTCATTTACCAAAAATCCTAGATAATCTAATTCCCTCTTGTTGAAATAGCATTTTTCTGGTTTTAAATAGAAATCTGCTTCTCGCAGTTTTTGCATAACTTTCTTCGTTAGTATCAGT
This sequence comes from Phlebopus portentosus, assembly GCA_037892935.1. NCBI lineage: Eukaryota > Fungi > Basidiomycota > Agaricomycetes > Boletales > Boletinellaceae > Phlebopus > Phlebopus portentosus. Next base: position 2,731,487 of record JAYXKI010000001.1, read on the forward strand.
AATTCTCCTTCTGTTTGGGCATAGATAATGATATCGTCTAAGTATATTACTACTCCAGCTCCTATCATGTCTTCAAATAGCTCATTCATTGCTCGCTGAAAGACGGCAGGGGAGTTCATCATTCCAAATTGCATGACTGATGGTTCAAATACTCCTTGATGTGTTCGGAAAGCGGCTTTCCATTCATCTCCTCTTGCAATCCTGATGTTGTTGTATCCTGCTCTCATATCTAGAGTGGTAAAGATTTTAGCTTTCGCTAGTCCATCCGGTAGTGTATGCATTATTGGTATGGGGAAAGGATCTACTTTGCATATCTTGTTTACCTCTCGGTAATCTATTACCATTCTTGCTCCTGCATCTTTCTTTCCTACAAAGAATACTGGGGCTGCTATTTGTGATCTTGATCGTTGTATTCATCCTTTATCCAGGTTTTCCTTGATGAATTCTTTTACCGCTTCTTGTTCTAATTGTGTTAGTGAATAGATTGCTCGTTTCTTTGGCAATTCAACTCCTTCTTTAAACTCTATTTTCATATCCCATTGGGTATGTTTGGGTAGTCTCTTTGCCTGTTCTGCGCTGAATCTATCTTCAAACTCCCACAGTTCTCGCGGTACTAATTCTTTCCATTCCTTACTTCCAGTATCAGTCCTTCCTTCTTTAGCTGCTTTCTCTTGGGAGTACTTTTGTGCTATACTGCTATATTTGGTTAATTTCTTGCGTGCTTTCATATCTTCTTCTGATTCCGGCATTACTGCACTAACTTCCTTACCGTGGGAATTTCCTTCCCTATTGGGGTGCGACGCTTTTTCCAGTGGAAAAAGCGGATCAGTTTTTATTCCCACGTTAGATTTACTTCTTACCGAGTTTCTTTTACCCTTCTTCTCGGTATATGCTTGATTTATTGACCGCTTGAATCTCTCATTTGGGTGACAGCTGTTCCCACTGAGTTCTTCGACAAACAGACTCTGTCGAAATATGTTGCCTTGATCTTGCTGTCCGGACGACCCTGATGGGAACAATGTGCTAGGATCCACTCTTGGCGATTGATATCCTGCTGTTCCAACTCGCTTTGGTATTTTTCTTTGGCTTCCCTCACTTCCTCCTGATGTAGATTGTATTATTGAGGGTGGCATTACTGGCACGAGTTGCTCATCTTTCCAATGGTATTTTCCTCCATCTATTCCATAGAATATTTGATTCGGCACCTTCTTGGTCATTTTATTGAAACTCGTTGCTGTTTCAAAGTCTTGTTTGAACCTTGCCTCCATTGCCTCTGTAGCATTGTCCAGATTTATGCTTGTACTTACCTTATAGACTTTATTCCATGCCGTGAACGTTCTTCTTGATTTCATTGGTTCTTGCATAGTCTGTTCTGGAGCTGGAGGAGTTGGTTGTCTGGGCGGCGCTACAGGTGGTGTCGGTTGTGGAGGAGTTGGTGATCTTGGTGATGCCATAGCTTGTACTGGTGCTGGGGGTGTTGGTGCTCGTGGTACTATAATTGGTGCTATCAGGGGTTTGGTCTTTTGACTTACCACAGTACTGCTTTTACCCTTGTTCTGTGATATGGTAGATGGGAGTAGTATATTTATTTCGTCTTCCTCTTCATCTGAATCAGAATCGATACAGCTTTGCGAGTAGTCCCATCGCGTTTGTTGCTCTATTTTTCTTCTTCCTTTCTTCTTATTCCTGTATCGTCTATAGTTCCGATTTAGATATTGCGTACCTTCAATCTGTGTTTTCCCATATTGGGTACTGATTTGTCCTGTTTGAAAATTAATGTTGGGTTTGTATCGAGTTATCCAATCATGTCCTAGGATAAACCTATCATTGTTGGTCTGCAACACTGCAATTTCCATATTTCCTGTGCTTACTCCTGTATCTACCCACGCCCGTACACTCTCTTTCCATCCACCCGCTGTTGTTGATCCATCTGCATTTACTATACTTGCATTCCCCTGTCTAGGTACTGTTTTTAGTCCTAATTGTTTGACTGTGTTAGGACTAATTGTAGTGATTCCTGATCCAGAATCCATTAATGCAATTATTGGAATGCGCCTCTTTTCCCCTTGAGTAAGATAGATCTTCAATTTTGGTTGGTTGGAACTAGGGTGTACTGTCGTCCATCGGCGTGATACTTGTGGATTAATAGAAGTATTATTTTTACTATTCTTCTTTTCCTCTGAATCCACTTCGTCTCCACTCTCATCCGCCGATATTCTGAGAGTGGCTCTTAAAAATCCTCAGGTTGGCGTTGAGCTTCATTTTGATCTGCGCCTTGCTCACTGAGGCCTTCTTCATCTTCTTCTTCATTGACGTCTAATTCTCGGCGCTTAAATCTTGACCCTTTCGCTCTTCCTCGGGTTTTCCCTTGATTTCTTCCCGAAGGTCTACTTGTCTGTTTTCTGCAGTCTCTAGCGAAATGTCCTAGTGTACCACAATTGTAACACTTGATAGATCCTTTATTAAAACTTCCTTGTGGTTTCTTGACTCTTCTGACGTCTACCTCCATCGGTGTATAGTCTGGTACAAACGATGGTTTTGCATTTGCTCCATATTGTGGCAAATGCACTCCATGTATTGTTCTTGAAAATGCTAAGCCTGCTTCACTATCTTTTGCATTTCTCATCCATGTCTCCAGGTCCCATGCCTGGCTCCCTGGTTGGGCTGTTAGTCTTGCTAGGATTGTCTCTCGTAATCCTGATTTATACATGGACTTTCGCACTACGGCGTTGTAGTCTGGCGGGAGGTATGCTGATATTCGATCAAATTCCATATTATAATCTAATATAGATGCTCTCCCTTGTCGGATGTTATGTATTTTCTTTACCGCATCTTCTGTTACATCATAATGCTTTCCATGTTGAGCTCTTAGGAACCCTTTAAAGGCTTCATAATTCGGCCAGGCACCTGCTGCGGTTCCCACTAGTTGTTACGAAAATTGTGGATATACAATGCGGCGTGGCATCAGACGCTTTACACACCGAATTATGCAGCCTAATCAAGAGCATTTCGAAAGGCTTCAAGGACAGAATAGTGGAGGCGATTCTCGCCCACTAGTACAGCAAGGACCTGGGGAGGTCGCTGTGGAATATATTCAAGAGGAACCTGATCGACGATATTACGAGGACGAACGCGACGAAAGGGAGGACCCATACGATTTACAGCAAGGACTAGCTGGAATGCATATTGGACATACTCCTCCACCCGAGCGAAGCTACGTGGACATGGAAGAATGGAACATCGCAAGATACGTGGAACTCCTGCAGAAGAGACGATATCGACATAGTGCAACCAGACGCTTTGTTCATGAAAGCCTGGTTTGTACAAACTGCTATTTGGCATACCAAAGGAGTTGGGTTCTTTCGGAGTGGCTCCTCAAGAACTTCGTGGAGCGCTTAGTAACTAGGGAAGGGGCCGATGTCAAGATTCGGCATAAACCCGGACCCTCGGAACGAACGTTTGACCAACCATTGCCGAACCGCGGAATGAGCGCATACGATCATGAGGTATCTGTATGGCTTGGCGACAGGGATATCTATGCACTGAAGGTTGGCGTGAGAGCTTGGATCAATCAGCATCGTCACCAGACCTTGTGTCGAAACACTGCAGTAGAAGTCGATTGGCCGATCTATTACAGTGCGCCATCGGACGTCGAAAGTCTTATCGAAGAAGCAACGGATCGAATGCTAGAAGCATGGGAACGATCGGAAGAAGGGGTTATTACAGTCGACGAATGGCGCGGAACGAATCACCTGGGAAGAAGATACAGGTTAACGACGGGTACCGGACTACAATTCACTGACATCGATATCGCGGCAAGGCACAGAAGGGTGTCGGCTAAATTTACACAGCCGCCAAGGTTAATCTCCGATGATCGGCAGGGGTTGCCGATCCCAAATCCCGAGATAACGGTCAGCCCCATGATGGAAGATTAAACGGCAGAAGCTCGGCCGGAGTAACGGAGCGCCGGCGAAGCGAGATCGCGGCACATGAAAGAAGTCTCTCATGGGAAGATTGGCGTTAAGGATTAACATGTGATAGGAACGGAGATCGATAGAAGCCTGGGGAAGGCTTCTTCGGAACGGAAGGAAGTTAGGGCCTGCCTAATAGGGAAGGAAGTAGTCGGTGGTGCAACCAGGAGTTTCGGTAGCACCACCAGAGTTGTCAGTGGTACTACAGACTCAAGAGAGTAGTAGTGACACCAGCTGAAACACATTGTCCTAACCAATAGCGAGGCATGGTCGGTAGTATTTGGTAGTCGGTAGTATTCAGTAGAAACTTTATTTAAAGCGCCAGCTGAGCGGGGTGTTGTCCCTCAGCAAAATTATTTTGTACTTTCAATCATAACTGTACCCCTTTGATTGAACCTCTGCTCTACTGCTGGGTTAAGCTTGAGCCTATAGCTCGCTTCTTAGTAGTACATCTAACCTTCGCTACTCTACTCTCCAATCATACATTGTCAGAAGGAGGAAGCAGGGACTTGTTCCGGTACGCTCGGACTGACCACCTCGTCCGAAAACACTGGTCCTAACATTATAATTTTGCTCCAATCCTGGGATAATCAATCTTGCTGTTTCATAGTGCAATACTCACTATCGATCAGTAAGTATTGCTCTGCCCCGGGAGGGTTTCTCCTGTGCCTGTTAATTCAGTTAGCTGATCACCGATAAGCGTATCGTCGACGGCTAAAGCAGGCTTACACACTCCATCGGAGTTTTGTTAGAGCGCTCCATACATTCGAAGAAGAAGTCAATTCGGCGTTTCGCACGATAAACTTCTATCGAGGTAAGAAGCACTCAAACACCCCTATCCTAGAACCCTACCGGTCGGTTATACTATCCGCCCTGGAGCTTCGAATCACCGCCGAAAGACACGAAAGAGTTGGGAGGAAGTTCTTGCTTGTACACGCGGACAACCTATTGAACGGACACAGTTTCAATTGGGAGGCACTCAGAGGCCCGACGCCAGTGGAAGAAGAACTACTCGCTCTGTGTCAGGAATATAAAGCGTTCGAATACACCCTACTCGAACATTCTCATTTCCTCCATCAAGTCCTTTTACAAGTTTATCAAGGCAACTATACTACTGCGAAACAACTATGTCACCGATGGAACTGTGGCAAGTTGGTTGGTCTAGTCTCTGGTTTACACTCTGCATCGTCTGGTTTTCTTCCATGGTATACGTCATTGCTCAACAACTCCGAGGTCGAATCAGCCTTCTTCGAGGCTTTGGAACGCTATGGACGTGGGTGGAACGGCAAGACAACGAAAGAAGTTCCCCATTCCGTCGTGCCGGTCGGAGATTTCTACTCCAAACTCAACGACTGGCAGTTCCTCAACCCGGACCTGGAGAACGTATGGAATCCGCTCTGGCACGCATCTGCGAACGACTCGACAGTCTACACGGACGCTTGGACCGAATGGTCAGTGCTGACGGGCAACCCAACCAAGTTGTCTCCGCCCTGCGACACGCCGTCATCGACCTCGACAATCGACTTACTAGCGTTGATCAGTCCCTCAGAACTCTCACAGCTACTGTCGCTCGACTCTATGACATGGGCTCTCAATACTCCGAGAACCTTACCATAGAAGGACAGACACTGGGGGAGTTTCTGGCGCATATTCAGGGACATGTCGGGGATGCGATCGCCGAGGCAGTCATCACCAACCTCAGGCGAGAAGGCGAACAGCGAGACGTACGGATCAACTACGCGTTCGGTATTCTTCAGGCTCGCATTCTGGGAACGGTAACAATGGCCATTCAGGGCAGTCAGTCAGCCCTTGCTCAACAAGTGGTCAACTCCCAGCAAGAGATCATTCGGCTCACTGGTACGGACTTCCTGCAGTTACACACGCAGGCTAGCTACCTGGTCGAACAGGTTGAGGCTATTCGAGCCCGGATCAGCAATGCCGAGGAAGAACTCGCGGCCCAGTACTCGGTCACGGAAGGCATTCGTCGAATCCAACAAACGATTAGGCTTCGTCAATCCTATCTGACACAGCGAGCTAGGCGAGGAGGGGCAAGGTTGAGCCCTGACTCCCCGCTGCAAGGTAGAGGCCTAGGTCTAGCTAGCCGCTTCGAAAGCGTGAGCTCAGACTCCGACGACGAACAGATGCCCGGCCTGATCCCAGCAAGCGAACGCTTTGTGGATCAGATGGTCGAGATCATTCGCCAGAGCAGGGAACCAGGAGGAACGGACACTCGAACAGGACAACCGTCGTCGCAGTTGCGACAACAAGCAGTGGAAGTTGGAAGGAGCTATGTCGCTGAGGTAGTTGCAGAAAGAGGGCTGGTAGCGCCGGCTGCGCTCGCCCACGAAGAGGAACAAGAAGTCGAAGGAAGCATCGAAGTGGAAGAAGAAGAAGACCTCCCGGACTACATCTCCACAGACGCCCAACCCGGAAGCCTGGACCAGCAAGCGGAAGAACTGCTGAGAGAGGTAATCCCGGAGTCGCCAAGGCCCTGGCCATCCAACGATGGATGGGGACCGCCTCCCGATGCTGGGGAAGCATGGGAGGCGGACAACACTCGTGAGACGGGGTATGGCACGGGAATCCGGGAGCTCATGTGGAACGAGCAGGGAGAACTCGTTGAGGGAACGATTCAACGGCTGGGATGGAACGGCCACTACGTCGAAAGGAACCACCTTCAGTACCCGCACCAAGACTCGCCGCCAGGATCGCCTACTCCAAGCGCTCTTGAGCTTGAGGAGAGAGAAGCAAGGCTCCAGGCAGTCAGTGAGTATTCCCCAGACTCTGACTATCTCTATGGTCCTATCCTTCGTCCTAACAGCTGCCCTATACCTTCGGACTCTCTCGACATACGAGAGGGACCACTGAGGCAGGGGGTAGCGAACATGACGAGGGTAGTTTGGGTGCGAGGTAACGACGTAGAAGAGCCAACCAGCGAGGATCAAGAGTACTTCGATGCGAACGACGAATGGGAGACAGAAGAGGAAAGCGAGGAACACGAAAGCGGCGAGGAATGATACGAAGCTCGGGAAGAAAGGAGATAGGCCCTGGTTTAGAGATGGGAGCTTGCCAGGAGGAAGGAAGACGCCCAAGAACCGACCGGGGAGGAAGGGTAAGGTGGCTAGTTGGAAAGCAGAGGTGGTACTCGCTGGATAACTTAGCTACTAAACCATGTATTATTGTAATGCGCTGAATGAGAGTGATACTCATAAAAATGTTGGTTGAATTCGTCTAGGTCAATATGTCAAACAAAGACATCATGAAGTATCCCTTGTTTAAGGGAAACCCTTATGAGTCGCTTGAGAACTTCCAGAATCAAATGATCAGCCGGTTGAATGAAAAACATCCGAGCGACCCAGTCAAGAGGGTTAAAATCATTCTGGAATGTCTGCGAGGTCAAGCTCAGACTTGGGTTAATGGCAAATGGGCCGTGAACAGAAATCAATTAGTCTCCACCTACAAGCGGAATGCGAACAATGAGCTTGTTATGGACAAGAAGGGTGGATGGGACGACGAGGACGATCTATGGAACGAATTAGCGCTCAACCATAACGGCATTTTTGGACTTCAAGAAGAAGCCGAGCGAAATATTAGGACGATTTATCAGGAACGGGCGCGGGTGAAGCAGTATAACAGGGCCTTCGACGATATTAGGATGAGGCTGCCAAAGCATTACGACCACCAGGCGCTGATTTATGAGTACAAGAGAGGACTCAATCAGACGATCCTAAAGGCCCTGCTTACAAATACAGACCACCCAGGTTGGGACCTGAACCAATGGAAGGAGAACGCTAGCAATCTGGAGGCCAGTCTGATGGCTGCCAAGGTGATAGGCAGTAATAGGAAATACACCCCTATGTTTAAAGATGGGCAGGCGGTATCGTACACGCCAGTGCCCCCAGAAGCTCGCCGTCCAGCTGAGTTTCTGGGTGAGCCAATGGACATCGATATGTCTAGGCGCTTTACTAGGGGGTCCCGAGGAGATGCCGGGATATGCTGGGCATGCGGCAAGACAGGTCACTTCGCACGGGACTGCAACAACGTAGGGCGAGATACACAGGGAAGCCGTGGACACCGAACCAACTACAAGAGACGGGTGCAGAAGAGACGATCTGGCAAGACTGGCCGCTTCCTAAAACGCCGGGAAGTTGGGATTAGCAGCGATTCTGAGATGGAAGAACTACTGGACAAGAGAACGAAGTTACCAAGGCGTAAGGAACGGGCTTCGTATTCCCTCGAGGAGGATTCCGAGGAGGATTTTTGAAGGGCCGCCAGTCGACATCGGACACTGGCAAGGGCTCGAAGGACACACAAGAGATAAAGCGCCGATGGACTATTGCTAGACCAAATTCCAACCATCCTACTATACCCATTGACGTCATTCAGGGACAGAAAAAGGTTAATCTCTCGGCTATGATTGACTCCAGATCTGCGATCACTACTATTAGTCCCACGGTTGTACAGAGCCTAGGATTGAGAACAGTGCCTGCAGAAGGTAATTATACCATCCGGAATGCCGATGGATCGATTAATCATGGTGGATGGACTCGGAACGTCAGAGCAATAGTGGACACAGGGATTACAAGAGGTTTAATGGACATCGCAGTGGTGAATACACATGAAGACAAGTTCCTCATAGGAAATGATTGGCTTGAACAGCATAAGCCAACCATCGACTGGACAAAGGGGATTCTTCGCAAAGGCGGGAAGGAAATTGCTTTTAATGGGACGGCACGATTGCGTTCCATACAGCTAATCCTAGCCCCAAGGAAGCTCCGAAAACGCAGAAGATGGCGAAGAATTCCAGACTACATTCCACCCGAGTGGGATGCCGATGATGAAAAGGAAGAAGCTTGGGAAACTAGGGTCTACTACCACAGCGACATCGAAACAGGACAAGAAACCGAGAAGGAAGACATAGAAGAAGAACCTACGATCGTACCACCAGATAAAGGAAAAGAAAGGGAACCGACAAAACCGCTTGTCATGTTCGACGAAGTCATGCACAAACCACCGGAGCTTTCCTTCATCAAACAGGAAGGAAGCTGGAAATTCTTCTGGTTTGGGGACAAGTGCCAAATCACTAAGGACGAACAGACTTGGCATGACTTCGACAGTCTTGAAGATGCGGATAACACGGTTTATCGCACCATGGTCAGAGACATGGACAGGGGTGCAAGTAAAGATGAACTCTTCAACGAGTATGGCAGCATGTATGCGGCACGGCTCCAATTATTGGCGATACAGGAGAACGTCGGAATGGCAACGTCGCCAACGACTTCGGAAGCACAGACAAGAGTGCGAGAAGAAATACATGCGCAAATGACGGTCGATGCCGAGGGATCTGATACAACTAGAAGGAAGAAGCCTAGTGTGCCGCCGAAGGGAGGAAAGCCGGGGCACTATACAGCAGATCCGCTCAGGATACGACGACAGAAGAGTGGAGGAAGTGGTACAGACTCGAACCCTGTCATAAGGAGTATTAGGGTGGAGTGGACTCCTCCATCCGTGCACGAGGGCCATAATGACTCAACCCTGGCAGTGCAGAAGCAGTCGGTAAGCTTCACCACACGAAGCAGAGGTACAAGCAGGAGTACTTCGGGTCGGGAGCGCCGTAGAACTAAGGCTACGAAGCGTACTAGGTTCGGCCACCTAGCGAGATCTCCTCCTATGAGAGACCGAGGAGTGACTAGACATGAGACGCCGTTCAAGGGTAGGCTAGTGTCTAGGAAAGTGGTCCACCCCAAAGGGAGGGTAGTCCCACTCAATTGGCACAGGGCCGAAGTCAGTACGCCGCAATCATCAAGTAGGCTAGCTTCGGGAGCTCAAGTGCGCCCGCGAAGACCACGGTTTAAGAACCAAATGCAGGGCCCTGCTCCGACAGGGAAAACAAACGGTAAAGGTAACAGGTTCATTTTGAATTATGCCGCGATGGAGCAGGGGCTCTCGCAGGGGCAGAAGAAGCGCCGATGGCGCACGCCTGTTGACTCGGTTATGCAGCCGCCCAAAGTGGAAGGAAAAGTGCTAGAGAGAAGAGCTGGATCTGAGACGGAGTTCAAGGGTATCCTAGGATCGCACAAGCCCGCTACCTCAATGGAAGCGGAGGACGCCTCTCGAAGAGGAAGGCCACCCAAGCCTCCTCACTGGATCCGCCGCCTAGAGCATCGACAAGTCGCATCTCGGAGAGAACGCCTTCTCAAGTATAACAGCATAGCTCAAAAATATGCGCAGGAGAAAGCTCTCGATGAAAGGATGGCCGACTCTGCTGGTGACAAATCGCTCGAAGAAATTCTTCCAAAACAAATATGGGAGTTCAGGGATAGGTTCGACAAGGACGCCGCCAAACGGCTGCCGAAGTCGGGACAATGGGACATGAAGATCGAGCTCCTACCAGGAGCAGAACTCCCGAAACCTGGACCGGTATATCCACTCGCTCCTGCTGAAAAGCGAGCGGTAGAAGAATGGATTCGCGAGGACCTGAAGAAGGGATGGATTCGTGTTGTAGAAAACCGAGTACCAGCTGAAGAAAAGGCGAACACTTGCGCACCAGTATTTGTCATAGCCAAAAAGACAATAGGGAAGGATGGCAAACCGGAGTATAGGATTGTTATCGACTATAGAGGACTGAATGCGGTGGTCATTCCAGACCACCAACCGATGCCTCTATTACATATGCTCCCGGACGACCTTGCACATGCCAAATGGTTCTCTACACTGGATTTGCGAAGCGGGTATAACAACATCAGAATACACCCTGGGCATGAGAAGTATGCCGCCTTCAGGACTCACATGGGAGTATACCAGCCGATGGTAATGCAGTTCGGATTAATGAATGCACCTGCGGTATTCCAACGTGCAATGAACGAGCTCTTTCAGGACATGATTGGGCAGGGCATACTCATTTATCTGGATGATATTATAGTTTATGCGGAAACGGAACAGGAACATTGGGACCTGCTAGCAGAGGTATTGCGCAGGTTAAGAGAAGCAGACTTCTTCTGCAAGCCAGAGAAGTGCTACTTCGGAAAGAAGGAACTCGACTATCTAGGATTTGTGGTTAACCAGTCAGGCATGCAGATGGATCCCTACAAGGTAAAGGCGGTTCAAGAATGGCCAGATTTGTCAAGCAAGCGAGACATTCGAAAATTTATCGGTTTTGCAAACTTCTACCGAAAATTTATTGAGGGCTTCGCCAAGATCGCTAGGCCACTAACAGAACTTATGTCAGGCAAAAAGACATTTACCTGGGGAGAACGACAACAAGAGAGCTTTAGGAAACTTAAAGAAGCTTTTACCACTGCACCAATGCTAGTACGACCGGATCACGAAAAGCAATTTGTGCTGGAAACCGACGCGTCAAACTTTGCGATGGGAGCCGTGCTCTCGCAGCTCGGGGACGATGAAATTTTGCACCCCATTGGATATTGGTCGAACACCTATAGAGATGCCGAGAATAACTATCCAGTAATGGACAAGGAATTACTAGCGATTGTCAAGGCCTTAAGCAACTGGAGGCACCACTTGGAAGGAGCTAAACATGAGATTCGAGTGGTCAGCGATCAAGCTAACCTTCGATATTTTATGGGAGCTAGGAAGCTAAGTGGCCGCCAAGCAAGATGGGCGACATTTCTCAGCAGATTTCGATTTCGAATCGAGTATCGACCTGGAACCAAGAATTCACGAGCAGACGCATTATCAAGAAGGCCAGACTACGAACAAGGCCAAGAAGACCAGCCAGAACAAGTCCTACTTCCTTCGCAATTGTTCAGAACATCGGACCTGCCCATGCGCACAGTACGGGTATTTGAGCTTACAGGGGGTCCAGAACTGGGAGAGAAGATTCGAGACGCCTATGAACGATCCAAAGAGCCAGCAATCGGAACGTTCGAAGAAGGATATTGGTGGAAGGATGATAAATTGGTTATCCCACCAGATGAAGAAGTTAAGAAAGAAATTGTACGACAGTGCCATGACGCACCGGCGTCAGGACACCCGGGGTTACAGAAGACTATAGACAAACTGGAAAGAAGAGTTTGGTGGCCGAAGATGAGGGAATGGGTCGAAGAATATGTGCGCACATGCAACGTGTGCCAGAGGACGAAAGCGCGACGAGGAAAGACGCAACCACCGCTGCAACCATTGCAGATAGCGACAAAGCCCTACGACGAGATTACTATGGACTATGTCACCGGACTTCCAACGACGAGCAAAGGAAACAATGCGATACTAGTGGTGGTAGACAGGTTCTCTAAAATGGGAACTTTTATACCTACTACAGTAAATGCAAACTCGAAGACCACTGCGGACTTGATGATCAATCATGTCTACAGCAAGGTCGGAACTCCGAAGACAGTAATCAGCGACAGGGGACCTCAATTCGCTAGCCGGTTTACAGAACAGGTGAACCAGGCCCTCGGGATTGAAACGAAGCTTAGCACGGCGTATCATCCACAAACAGACGGTCAAACAGAGCGAGTAAATCAAGAAATGGAACAGCTGCTACGTTGCTATTCCAGCTTGCAGCAAGACGATTGGGACGAACATCTACCTATGGCAGAATTCGCCTATAATAGTCGCTCTCACTCTAGTACAGGCAAGACACCGTTTGAATTGGTATATGGATTTCAGCCGGAATTAGGATTCAAGCTTCCGATCCGAGGAACACAGGACTATGTGGCTATGCGAAAGAAGAATCAAGAAGAAGCAACAAAGGCGCTGGAGAAGGCACGAGACGCGATGAAGAGATTCGCAGACAGACACCGAGGCCCGATGCCGTCATTCGAAGTTGGCGATAAAGTTATGTTAGATGGTCGGAATCTAACCTTGCTAGTTCCCACTAGGAAGCTAGGGGATAGAAATCTAGGACCTTATCAAGTCATCGCGAAGCATGGGCTAGTCAACTACGAGTTGGATCTTCCGAAGGAATTAAGGATCCACCCGGTGTTCTATGCAGGACTGTTGATTCCCTATCGAGAAAGAAAAGATCCGGCACAGAGAACAAGACCACCGCCAGAAGTTATCGCTGGAGAAACCGAGTATGAGGTTGAAGCGATCCGGGACATGAGGAAAAGGCACGGAAAATGGGAATATCAGGTTAAATGGCTCGGCTACCCGGAGGAAGAAAATACCTGGGAACCTGTAGAAGGGCTGCGCAATGCCCCAGAGAAATTGCGGGAGTATCACGAGAGGAATCGTTGGCCGGACACGATAGATCTTCCCTCTAGAAAGAAGATCGCAGATATTATAGACTCTACGCAGAGAGTAATTGACATCAAAAAGGAGGATGACGAGTTCCCGAGGACGGCACTAGGAGAGTCCGTAGCTCAGAGGGTAATTAGGAGAAGAAGATACCAGAGCAAGACAGGTATCAAGCAGCGAGATTTCGGTTATCCGGAATGGCACAAGCGTCATTGGAGAGCCGCGAAAAGGCCATTCACTCGAAACAAAGCGCTGCCGGTTCGCAGATGGGATCTGCCAGAAGAAAAAGGGAATCCTTCATACAAGGATTGGTTTTGGGCTGACTCCTCGGATAGTGAGTGCAGCGAGGCTTAGAAAGGCCTATAATTGACCTGAACAAGTCGTTAAACTATTCCAAGCGTACTGGGACGTACCTTGTAAGTTGGGACCGACACTAATCGAGGTCATATTTGACCTGAATAAGTCATTAAACTATTCCTAGCATGCTGGGAAGCATCTAGTATGTTGGGAGCCGACACTCAGCGAGGCTTTGAGTTATTGAGCAAGTGTCACGTGACCGCCGCCTTTCTCTGAGAACAGGTTGAGCGTCAATCACGTGACTGCCACCCTCTCATCCAAACAGGAAGTGTTTAAGTCACATGACTGCCGCACTTTTGTTCGAATGGGTTGTGCGTCAGGTCACATGATCAATAATGAGCGGAGGACTCTGGATGTACAGTGCTACAGTTATTCCAGACAAGAGGAATGAGACACTAGTACACAAGAAGAGTCTGGTCTAGGAAGCAACAATACGAAACAGCAAGATTATGGCTACCACAATTAAGGGATCCACACTCTCCTTGCAGTCCGAAGTGGATCTTAAGGGGAGGAATGTTACGAAAATTGTGGATATACAATGCGGCGTGGCATCAGACGCTTTACACACCGAATTATGCAGCCTAATCAAGAGCATTTCGAAAGGCTTCAAGGACAGAATAGTGGAGGCGATTCTCGCCCACTAGTACAGCAAGGACCTGGGGAGGTCGCTGTGGAATATATTCAAGAGGAACCTGATCGACGATATTACGAGGACGAACGCGACGAAAGGGAGGACCCATACGATTTACAGCAAGGACTAGCTGGAATGCATATTGGACATACTCCTCCACCCGAGCGAAGCTACGTGGACATGGAAGAATGGAACATCGCAAGATACGTGGAACTCCTGCAGAAGAGACGATATCGACATAGTGCAACCAGACGCTTTGTTCATGAAAGCCTGGTTTGTACAAACTGCTATTTGGCATACCAAAGGAGTTGGGTTCTTTCGGAGTGGCTCCTCAAGAACTTCGTGGAGCGCTTAGTAACTAGGGAAGGGGCCGATGTCAAGATTCGGCATAAACCCGGACCCTCGGAACGAACGTTTGACCAACCATTGCCGAACCGCGGAATGAGCGCATACGATCATGAGGTATCTGTATGGCTTGGCGACAGGGATATCTATGCACTGAAGGTTGGCGTGAGAGCTTGGATCAATCAGCATCGTCACCAGACCTTGTGTCGAAACACTGCAGTAGAAGTCGATTGGCCGATCTATTACAGTGCGCCATCGGACGTCGAAAGTCTTATCGAAGAAGCAACGGATCGAATGCTAGAAGCATGGGAACGATCGGAAGAAGGGGTTATTACAGTCGACGAATGGCGCGGAACGAATCACCTGGGAAGAAGATACAGGTTAACGACGGGTACCGGACTACAATTCACTGACATCGATATCGCGGCAAGGCACAGAAGGGTGTCGGCTAAATTTACACAGCCGCCAAGGTTAATCTCCGATGATCGGCAGGGGTTGCCGATCCCAAATCCCGAGATAACGGTCAGCCCCATGATGGAAGATTAAACGGCAGAAGCTCGGCCGGAGTAACGGAGCGCCGGCGAAGCGAGATCGCGGCACATGAAAGAAGTCTCTCATGGGAAGATTGGCGTTAAGGATTAACATGTGATAGGAACGGAGATCGATAGAAGCCTGGGGAAGGCTTCTTCGGAACGGAAGGAAGTTAGGGCCTGCCTAATAGGGAAGGAAGTAGTCGGTGGTGCAACCAGGAGTTTCGGTAGCACCACCAGAGTTGTCAGTGGTACTACAGACTCAAGAGAGTAGTAGTGACACCAGCTGAAACACATTGTCCTAACCAATAGCGAGGCATGGTCGGTAGTATTTGGTAGTCGGTAGTATTCAGTAGAAACTTTATTTAAAGCGCCAGCTGAGCGGGGTGTTGTCCCTCAGCAAAATTATTTTGTACTTTCAATCATAACTGTACCCCTTTGATTGAACCTCTGCTCTACTGCTGGGTTAAGCTTGAGCCTATAGCTCGCTTCTTAGTAGTACATCTAACCTTCGCTACTCTACTCTCCAATCATACATTGTCAGAAGGAGGAAGCAGGGACTTGTTCCGGTACGCTCGGACTGACCACCTCGTCCGAAAACACTGGTCCTAACACTAGTCCTGCTACACCACGACTTTGAACATGCGGCGCTATCCATACTGATGCATTTCCTTTTAAACATTGACATACCAATTTTGTTTTATCTTCGTCTCCTGTGATTTTATTCGCATCAAACCGCAAGTCCATTTGTGTGAGGAATGCTTCAACATCTTCTTTACTTGTTCCTTTAAATGTTGGTGCCTTAATAATATTCCCAATTGGGATTGGATTTGGGTTTGCCGCCATATTATTATATTGTTACAGAGGTCTCAAAAAGGTCTTCTATCTGTTCTAATAGTTCCTGACTACTAAATCCGTTTATTCTCGGTGTCCCTAATCCGACTCCGAGGTGGAGGAGGTTGGGCTATCGGAATTATTAGAGGATAACTCAAATGTATTAATTTGAGTGCCTACTTCTATCGTCTCTGGATTAGTATTTCCCTGATCAGGTTCTCCGAGTTCTCCTGAAGCCTCTGAAGCCGGTCTGAGTGGTAGCGTTAAATCGTTTATGACTGGGATGTTCTGTCTTGGGCTACCTACTACGCTTTCTTTGTCTGCGTCTGACTCTGGCGGAGAATCTGGGTGTCGACTGTGGTTCCCTGAGTAATCGTTAAACAGGGTCGTCGTTGGTTGAATGCTCGATGAAGCTGATCTATAGCTTGATGAGCTACTTTCTGATTCTGAAGAGTGTGGAGGATATGGGTACCGGTCTGCGCTATATCCGCTTGGTGCTCCTCCTGTTCGTCTTCCTCTCTGTTGTCTGATCCTTGGCCCTGGTATTCTCGCTACGACTTCTGATAGCTGTACAAGGGTGTTTTCGATGTGTGTTAACGCCCTTGTAATTTCTCCGTTGTTCTCTTCTGCTGTCTCGTTACCCCTCCTGACGTCTTCTTCCAAGCGCTGTAACTTTACTATGGCTTGGTTGTGAAATGCACTTTCGATTGCCGTGATCTGTTCCTGCCTTCGCCGATATTCCTTGATCGTGTCCTTGAGCTTGGTGATTGCCTCGACTCCCTCCTTGAAACCTTCCTGTAACCGTTCCGTCCTCTCGTATATGTACCAGGCAAGTCTTCCAATAGCGTCCCCGCTAGGATCTGTTGAAACCAAGCTTCGTCCGAAGGCAATGAGTATTCCGGTGGCAATGCAAAAGAACCAAAAGTAAATCGTCGCGTAATCCACTAAACACTTGGTTAGTATTTTTCAGTTCTGTAAAATTTTAGTACCTTACTTTTAATTTCCAGTAGTCTCCTTTAATCAAGTAGGTTAGGGCTTGATGTAAACAATTCTTATGTTGGAATGTCCCGTAAATCGCGTATCGATATTTGGCAATGCTCTTCCCAAACTCTTCGTCAGTTACTGGGGTGCCGTTATAAATTGGATGCGCGGGAATTAGGTGTCCTGTTTCCAAAAGGAATTGCTGTACTTCAGTTACAACTTTGAGTACTTCTTGGGCCACTGCGACGTACTGGTCAAAATACTGAAAGAATGCTAAGTCGATGATGTCAAGAATCTTACTACTTTTATTCCTAGTAGTATTGATAGATACTTCTTGTTCCGCGTGTAACGTGGTTAATTCGTCGATAACTACGATGTGGAAGTTTAAACTTTCTTTAAACTGTTCACGTCGTTCTTGTAAATCCAGTTTGTTAGTTAGGTTGACCCCCTGAAGAACCAGAGCTACTAACCAATAGTAGATCGGATTGGCTAGAGGTGCGTATCAGGTTTGGAGTTCAATTCAAATGTTAGAATCAGAGTAAGAAGAGTAATATATGGCTTACTACTGAAGCAAGTGTCTCACACTGCTGATTGATAAGCGATGTCAAAGAATCAGGCAAGGACAAGTATCAGACTAGTGGTTGTATGAGAGAAAGCTCCAACTCGCTTGAGGGGCGTTTGGAGAGATGAATTGAACTGCTACTCAGGATGGCTCGTTTGGCCTCCTTTTATACTCTACAGGTGTGGCTATGCTAGGCTACTACTATAACTATCTACCTCAGTCTTTCTACTGACCATGTATACCTTCCAGCGCCTTCTACAAGGTGCTCCACTTGCTCCACCCTTTCCTTGTCAATTCCGTGCATTCCTTGTCAATTCCGATCGTACTGTATGTTCTAGTTCGTTCTACTAGTTTCTTGCTGTGTACTTCAATGTCTGAGCTCTACTGTTATGGTCTAATGACTCTAGCACTCTCTGGTGCATACTTACTATCTTCAGCTACTCTGCTGGCGTCTACACTGGTTCTGAGCTCCACTGATTTATTCTCTACTGTTCTATGGCCTTCTCTCCTTGGAGTTAGGACTTATGTTCTTCTTCCGACTCGGATGGCTGACTGATGCTGCTACTTTGCCTGAGCTAGTTGTAAAAGCTTTCCTCTCGTCTACTACTCCTATGGATGCGTACACATCGCTTCCCTTCTTATCACCTTCCTGATTAGATTAACTTTCCTTATCAGTGATCGTCGATCTCCATGGCTTCCAAGGTTCGGTGCCTGTGGGGTACTACATCTTCTTCTGGAAGTCCTGGGGTTTTTCCCACCGGCGTTCTATCATCTACCGGAAAGCTTCTCTTGTGGAGATATGTCGTCATTCTTGTGAACCCTTCTTCCGGCGGCATTGGAATCTTAATTGGACCAATCACGAACTTGATCCTATGTTCTATTGATATCTCTGTGACTCGTTCGTCCATAACTGATACTCCTTCTGCATCGATGAGTCTAATGAATTCTTTAACTCTAGTTATCGTATTTTCTGCTATACGTCTTACTATTTCATTAGCTCCCCTTCTGTATGGTATGTCAATATTAATATTAATAAATTGACATTCTTCTTTATGTTTCCGCTTTGGGAATTTAATCTGTACTCCTGCGTTCATTAGATAGTCTCGTTCGTCGTGTGAGAATACTGCTACCATATGTTCAAATGTCACGTAATTCATATTAGGTTGTTGTATGCCTTCTTGAGTAACGTATCCTGGAAATATTCTATGTGTCCCTCGTATGTCGAAGTTCATTGCTAACACCTCTGTCATTAGGAGCGATGAGATTATTGTACAATAAATGTCCCATCCTATCTGCTGTGCTTGTTTGCATTTCTCGCAGTCGTCCTTGACTTCTGGCCATTGACTGGCTCGTCCTTGGTTAACTATTCTCTTTAATGTAGTTTCCAGCGTTCTCGCTTGTCGTGTGAACATCTTGATTATATGCTGTCACGTGCACGCTATATTGCTGACTAAAGCAATTTCTAACAGGCAGAGATAACTTCGTTAGGTTGCCCATTAGCACCGACCATTCTGTCCAGGCGTCTGTGTAGACTGTCAAGTCGTTCTCCAATGCGAGCCAGAGTGGATTCCATGTGTTCTCCAGGTCCGGGTTGAGGAACTGCCAGTCGTTGAGTTTGGAGTAGAAATCTCCGACCGGCATGACGGAGTGGGGAACTTCCTTCATTGTTTTGCTGTTCTACCCACGTCTATAATATTCCAAAGCCTCGAAGAAGGCTGACTCGACCTCAGAGTTGTTGAGCAACGATGAATACCAGGGAAGAAAACTAGATGACACAGAGTGTAAACCAGAGACTAGTCCAACCAGCTTGCCACAGTTCCATCGGTAACATAGCTGTTTTGCAGTAGAGTAGTTGCCTAGGTATACTTGTAGGAGGACTTGGTGGAGGAAATGTGAATGTTCGAGTAGGGTGTATTCGAACACTTTATATTCTTGACACAGAGCGAGTAATTCTTCTTCGACTGGTGTTGGACCTCTAAGTGCCTCCCAGTTGAAACTATGTCTGTTCAACAGGTTGTCCACGTGTACCAGCAAGAACTTTCTCCCAACTCTTTCATGTCTTTCGGCGGTGATTCGAAGCTCCAGGGTGGATAGTATAACTGACCGGTAGAGTTCTAAGATAGGGGTGTTTGAGTGCTTCTTACCTCGATAGAAGTTTATCATACAAAATGCCGAGTTCAGTTCTTCTTCGAATGTATGGAGCGCTCTAACAAAACTTCTATGGAGTGTGTAAGTCTGCTTTAGCCGTCGGTGATATGCTTATCGGTGATCAGCTAATTTGTATAACAGGCACAAAAGAAACCCTCCCAGGGCAGAGCAATACTTACTGATCGATAGTGGGTATTGCACTACGAAACAGCAAGATTGATTATCCCAGGATTGGAGCAAAATTATAATGTTAGGACCATAGTTTTCAGACGAGGTGGTTAGTCTGAGTGCACCAGAACAAGTCCCTGCTTCCTCCTTCTTTCAATGTATAATTGGAGAGTAGAGTAGTGAAGGTTAGATATACTACTAAGAAGCGAGCTATAGGCTCAAGCTTAACCTAGCAGTAGAGCAGAGGTTCAATCAAAGGGGTACAGTTATGATTGAGAGTACAAAATAATTTTGCTGAGGGACAACACCCCACTCAGCTGGCGCCTTAAATAAAGTTTCTACTGAATACTACCGACTACCAAATACTACCGACTATGCCTTGCTATTGGTTAGGACAATATGTTTCAGCTAGTGTCACCATCACAATCTTCAATCGGTGGTACCACTGGCAATCCTGGTGGTGCTACCAACACTCCTAGTAGCAGCACCACATACTTCCTTCCATATCAGGCAGGCCGTTATCTTCCTCCATTCTGAAGAAGCTTCCCCAGGCTTCTATTGATTGTTGTTCCTATCACATGTTAATCCCAAACACCAATCCTCCCACGAGAGACTTCTTTCTTGTGCCGCGATCTCGCTTCGCCGGCGCTCCGTTACTCCGGCTGAGCTTCTGCCATTAGTCTTCCATCATAGGGCTAACTGTTATCTTGGGACCTGAGACCGGCAACCCCTGCCGATCTTCAGAGGTTAATCTTGGTGGCTGTGTAAACTTGGCAGATACTCTTCTATGCCAGGCCGCTATACCGATATCGGAGTACTGTAGTCCGGTGCTCATTGTTAACCTGAACTGTTGTCCCAGGTGATTTGTGCCGTGCCATTCGTCTACTATAATAACCCCTTCTTCCAAGCTTTCCCAAGCTTCTAGCATCTGTGCTATTGCTTCTTCCATAAGATCTTCAATGTCCGATGGTGCCCTGTAATATACTGGCCAATCAACTTCAATACGTAGATATCTCTATCACCAAGCTATATGGATACCTCATGCTCATATGTGCTCATTTCGCGATTCGACAATGGTTGGTCCAATGTTCATTCTGAGAGTCTGGGCTTATGTCGAATCTTGGCATCGGCTGCCTCTCTTGTTACCAAGCGCTCCATGAAGTTCTTGAGGAGCCACTCCAAAAGAACCCAACTCCTTTAGTATGCCAAATAGCAGTTTGTACACACTAGGCTTTTATGAACAAAGCGTCTGGTTGCACCTCATCGATAGCATCTTTTCTGCAGGAGTTCTACATATCTTGCGATGTTCTTGTCTTCCATCTGTATGTAACTTCGTTCCGGTGGGGGAGTATGTTCAATGTGTATTCTAGATAATCCTTCTTGCAAATCGTATGGGTCCTCCCTCTCGTCACGTTCATCTTCATAGTATCGTTGACTGGGTTCCTCTGGAACGTCCTCAGCAGCTACCTCCCCAGGTACTTGCTGCCTTAGTGGGCGAGAATTGCCTCCACTATTCTGTCTCTGGAGCCTTTCAAAATGCTCTTGATTAGACTGCATTATTTGATGCGTAAAATATCTGATTTCACGTCGCATCGGGTATCCACAATTTTTGTAACAGAGGCGATGAAGGAGTTCATTGAGGAAAACCTAGCATCAGGACGTATTCAACAGTCGAAATCTCCAATGGCGTCACCATTCTTTTTTATCAAGAAAGAAGATGAGAGCTTGCAAGCAATCCAAGACTACTGAAAGCTCAACGAAGGAACGGTCAAGAACAAGTACCCATTACTACTGATAAATGAGCTCATCGACAAGGTCAAGGATGCGAAGTACATCACAAAGCTTGACGTTCATTGAGATTATTACAACATTCGGATCTGCGAGGGAGACGAGTGGAAAGCAGCATTTAGGACAAACTTAGGCTTGTTTGAACCTACGGTCATGTTCTTCGAATTGTGTAATGCGCCAGTGACATTCCAAGGCTTCATGAATAACATCTTTTGAGAACTGATTCACGAGGGTATTGTCATCATTTACCTCAATGACATCCTCATATTCTTGAATGACCTGGAGGAACATCGCAAGCACACTAAACAAGTTTTCGAGATCCTCTACCAAAATAGACTTTTCCTAAAACCACAGAAGTGTGAGTTCGAGGTCAACACAGTTAAGTATCCCAGGCACATCATTGGTAATGGCGAGGTTTGAATGGATCCGAAGAAGACGATAGCAGTGCAGGAGTGGCCGATCCCATGTAATGTTCATGAACTGCAACAATTCCTGGGACTAGGGAACTGGTTGCGACATTTCGTAAAGGATTACAGTTTGGTCGTCAAACCGCTAACCATGCTGATGGGTAAGGTGGAATGGAAGTAGGGTGAGGGAGAACAGCGAGCATTCAAAGAGTTGAAGAGTCGGTTGAGTAACCCCCCAGTCCTAGCTATACCGAACGAGGAAGGTCCTTTCCGGGTCGAAGCAGACACATCGGATTTTGCATCAGGAGGAGTGCTCCTCCAGAAACAAGACAACAAATGGAAGGTAATAGCCTATCGATCGTCAACCTTCCTGGAGGCTGAACAAAATTACAAGATCTACGACAAGAAGATGCTCACAATCATTCAAGCTCTCAAGGAATGGTGGCAATACCTTCAAGGGGCTAAGAAACCCTTTGAGGTGTGGACCAATCATGTGAACCTAACGTACTTCCGATCGCCACAGAAGTTGAATCATTGACAAGCCCGTTGGTGGCTCGATCTAGCTGAGTTTGACTTCACACTGGTGCACAAGCCAGGGAAGACATTGGGCAAAGCTGATATACTGTTGCGATGAGCTGATTACAATAAGGGCGAATGAGATAATGAGGACGTCATGTTCATCAGGGACAAGTGGTTGGTCAGAGGAATGGTGGAGACGTCAAGGGATGTGCTGATTAAGAAGATTTGGAAAGCGCAGATGGAACTGGATGAGAAAGGGAGACTGGTGAACTTAGTGTTTGTGGACAGACTGTGGAAGAAAGAAGTGACAGTTAAGCTCTCAATGATAAAGACAAAGAAATTCCAAAACATCTTCGTATCAATGAGCGTGAGGGAGGAAGTGATGAGGGAGTGCCATGACTCGACATTGGCAGGCCACCCGGGAGCGAACAAGACAGTTGCACTGGCAAACAGAAGTTTCTGGTGGCCTAACATGTATGTCGATGTTCGGAATTACGTGTGAGGGTGCGATCGTTGTCAGCAAACAAAGGCCCTCAGGACAACAAGGGCAAAAGTTTTGCACTCCAACAAGGTGCCGGAGGTGCCATGGCAAATTGTCACGGTTGACCTGATCAGAGAGTTACCAGAGTCAAATGGGTTTAATGCGATTTGTGTTGTAGTTGATCGCTTTAGCAAACAAATCCATATAATTCCGATGACGACAAAGTTAATGGCTGAGGGCATGGCTAGGATCTACAGAGATTACGTCTTCCGACTACACAGACTACCTTAAAAGATCATTCACGACCGAGGAGTACAATTTGATGCGAAGATGATGAAGGAGTTGTACAAACTCCTCCACATTGAGGGCAACCCGTCAATGGCATATCACCCATAAACTGATGGACAGACAGAGAGGGTTAACCAAGAACTCAAACAGTACCTTCGCTTATATATCAATCATCGTTAATCAGACTGGTCAGACTGGCTAGCACTTGCGGAATTTGCATATAACAACCATGAACACTTGGTGACGAAACTATCTCCTTTCTTTGTCAACACTAGAATGCATCCTTTGGACTTTACGAGAGTTGGGATAGCTTCATCGAACCTGTCAGTGGAAGAATTTGCCAAACATGTCAAGGAGGTCCATGAGCTCGCTCAGAGTAACTTAGTTAAAGCGAATGAAGACATGAAGCATTTCTATGATCGTCATGCTAGAAAATCCGTTAATTACGAGGCAGGGCAGAAAGTCTTCCTGGATGGACAGAATATCAAGATGATTCGACCGACGAAGAAGATGGATGATAAGTGGTTCAGTCCCTTCGAGGTAATAGAAAATGTTGGGGCAAGTGCATACCGACTCAAATTGCCAAAGACATGGAAGAAGGTTCACCCAGTCTTCAATGAGATATTGCTCAAACCAGCTATCCAGCCATCTTTCGAGTCACAGAAGAAGCCGCCTCCACCCTCGCCAGTGATCATTGACGAATAGGAAGAGTACGAGGTTGAAGAAATACTCGACTCATATCTACATCGAGGCAGACTCCAATTCTTGGTCAAGTGGGTTGGATATGAGGAAGCGACATGGCAGCCGAAATCCGACATCAAGGATAATGCACAGGAATCAATTCAAGAATTCTATCGCAAACATCCTGGAGCTCTGAGGAAGTTAACAATTCCTCGACAAAACCTGCGAGTGCTATACAAATTCACGTTCTCAGAAGGCTTATGTGGTTGGTCGGGACACCCAACCTTGAAGGGGGGGTGATGTAAGAACTCGAACATTTTCCTTTTTCTTTTCTTATGTTATCATTTATTTTTTAATATTCTTTTTCTTTTCT
Organism: Phlebopus portentosus; assembly: GCA_037892935.1. Classification (NCBI taxonomy): domain Eukaryota; kingdom Fungi; phylum Basidiomycota; class Agaricomycetes; order Boletales; family Boletinellaceae; genus Phlebopus; species Phlebopus portentosus. The sequence goes on from JAYXKI010000001.1 coordinate 2,755,749, forward strand.
TTTCTTTTTCTTATATGCTTATTCATCCACCCGCTGAAACATTCTATGACGTTCTATCATGCTCACTAATCACCCCATTCCTTTGTCATGTGACTTCCCATTAGAGTAGACCTTTCCTGTGCTCGAAGTCTATATAAGTAGATAGTTTGACTCTTTCGTTTCCTTGTCTTTCTATTCTACTTACCTTCACTTTGACATAGGTATCTACTCTTGTATTAATAGTTTATTGAATTCTACTTACCTTCACTTCAACATAGTGTGCGTTGAAGAGTAAGTCTGAAGCTTGGGAACGTACGGAGTCGTTACGACCAGTTCCGCGGTGTTCCGACTGGTTTCGCTCGGTTTCGACTGGTTTCGCTCGAACGAGTGAACTTAGCAAGAACGCCATAGTCCAGATGGCATGTGCACCGTTCTCTGATCGGCCATCAAGACGGGAGAATCACGGCATTGAGTTTGCACGCGTCGATCACAAGTCTCCGGACCTCGGATCCACATTCCAGACAAAGAGATTTGACCCTGCAACCTCGTCCTCAGTCCCTCTCCTTTGTTAAACATCGCAGACTTACTTTGTCAGGCTAGCCAGAGCCCTTCCGAGTCGTTTCCCCGAGTTCCGCTTCGTTCCGCTCAAAGAGACCCGGTTCCGAAGGTTCCGCACATATTCTGACCTTTCTATATGCGTCCCCTTTAATCCATTATGCTCTCGTTCCAGACATGCTTAGTATTGTTTCTTTTGACCTATATGTCCCTTAAACCATTCCTATGCGCTCCTCTCCTTTGTAGATAGCGATATGCGTTCCCTTTTTCTTTATGACGTAGGTTCTCTGACCGCTGGGAGGCTCAGTCTTGGACGTTTAGTATAAATATAGCACGACTCTCGTAGTAGAGGGACAGCTTAGTCGGAGCTGAGTGGGAGCTTAGCTTGCAGTTCTCTCATCGTCTCAAAGCCTCTCGACCTCTAGTCTACTTGTTTGTAGTGGACTCTCTCGTCTCTATAGTCTAATATACGACATTTCGTGTTCTGTACAGTCGATCGGTGATCTCTCTTCGCAGTAGAGCCGTTTGTGCGTTCATATAGTTCGCCGTCATCGTATAAAGGCTTCTCTATCTCCTCTCACTCGAAACAAGACCCCCTCACGTGTTTCGATCCGTTTCGCCCGGTTTCGCTCGTAACACAGTTACTCTGCGTGCCGCTTGCATTTGGTCTCGCAACACCTTCTCCTCTCCATTGTCGTCGGGAAAGGACACCATATCACCCCTTTCCTCTTGACTTTCCACTCTCCGCTTCCTCAAGACCAGCCCGGTGCTATTACGCATCGTTTCGATCGGAAACGGTCGGTTTCATCATCCCACACGTATCCTTCGATTCTCTCAGTCCCCTTCCATCATCGTTTCGCACCTCCATCCCTTGCATCACATTACGACACACTCAGCTATTGTCCTTCGTCCATCGTATCGCATTTTGAACCGTTACGCCGCGTTCCGACACTTAAGACTACGAGTGAGATCGACTGCAGTCGCTTACCAGTGTGTTAGCACAGTCGATTAGTCACGTTCGGGTTGGTGGTTCGACTAGCGTAGCTTGGTTAGTTTAGTTCTTGTGCCTTGGGTTAGTCGGCTTTAGTCCAGAGCTCGCAGTTGAGCCGGAGAGTCGATTTAGCCTTTGCACCGCCACCGTCGATCTCGGGAGAAGCCTACCCTCGGAATTCCTCCTCGAGCGCTTCCCTCATATCCCCGGTTCTCACCAAGCCCTTCCATTGTCTATCCCTATTTCCCTCCACTCCTTCGTGCCCTTAGCTCGGGTGTAACTCTCTGCTGACCGCTTGAAGGTATTCTAGGGCAGCCCCTCGAACTATACACTCCCTGTCCGGCATCAGAACGTCCACAGGAGTTTCAGCGTACAGCCCAGCAACTTGCGTCTAGCCAGTTGTTTGTTGTTTGTATTGGCCACCTCGAGATCGATGCCTGTTAGTCTCGCTGCCTAACACTAGGTAGGCTAGTTAAAACCTATACCTGACTCTTTGAGGGGGGGGGGAGGAGTGCATTGTCTTACAGTTTATAGTCTATAATATCAAAACTATACATCACCTAAGAGATGCACAAGGCTCTTTGATTAAATTGTGAAATGATCTAGACCTAGATAAGGAGAATACAGACTGAGAATCACCAAGATGGATGATAGTATGAAAATAAAGATTGTCAACTAAGGAGGTTTGAAGTAATAGTAGTTGGTACTTTACAGGAAAAGGTCTAGTACAGGCTTGATCAGGTCACTTAGTAAATCCTATTACTACAGAGGTTTTATGTATTTCTTACAACCCAGACTTTTCATGAATTATATAATACCTATGATATGTAACAAGTCACAAATAAAATACAACAACAACAATCAAAGTACATTATTCAGCAAAAATTAGCTGCAGTGCAGGATAGACAATATATTGAGCAGGATTAGCTTGTACAATGCAAACAGCAATGAGAATATCAGCCATCTAATATTGGTCACAAAACTAAGGAACGGAGGTGCACGCCTGAATGAGAAAGATGAAACATACCTGCTGCACCAAACTCATCACGAAATCTTGGCCTTTGAGAAATCCATTTCAGGATGTGCCGCTTTGAATTTCTCGAGCATCTAAACAGACGAGACGCTTAAAAGGAAAAAAAAAGAATCGGAAGATATTCTTACCGCCAACTTCTTTTGCTCATCGGAAGTGGGCAGGCCTAGTTGCTAAATAACATATATTATTTAGTTTTCAGTCGTTCAAATTGGATTCATACCTTCTGTTGATTGTCATACTTAAAGTAGCCTTTTCAATCCGGAAGCTTCTGGAAAGTCACAATTGCTCACCATCATCTTTTCCACCATGGCTCTAGGACGCAAGTACAAATGATTGAGATGACTATTTGACGGTCGATAGAACTATTTACCTTGTTTCACCATCCAGGTCACTAAGCTTACTGTTCTCCGGTACGATTTTCTTTGTATCGATTTTCGGATGATGGGTGAGCACGTTCTCCCACCAGGTCATGTTGTTGAGTTTCTCCAGATGGATATAGACTCTTTCCTGGTCTTCTGCCGAATTCGCACTGCATAAGGCTCATTGTATGCGCAATCATCGAAGTCGAACAGAAGTACCGAGAGTCCAGGTGCTATCCTCGACCTTGATCTCTTTACAGAGCTCACCGTCCATGATGGGCTCTCGACCCTTAAGGCATACAGTGACTTTCTTCTTTCCAATAACGACGTTCAAGTCTCTGGCTCGCGTGCCCTTTGGGACAGGCACAGTAATATCAACATCTCCAAGTTGTTGTTGCCATCGATAGGGAAGAGCTATAGTTTGTGATGAATGTCATGTCGACGATAACTTAAATCACCAGAATATGAGTACCAACCTGCTTGTTCCGCCTCTTCCCGTTTCCTTTCCGCCTGTTCTTTGGCTTCTCTTTCTTCCTTAGTAAGTTTTTTCCCTTCTGAGTCTGACATGTTTAATAGAAATCTTCCGAGCAACGATTCTTAAGTGGCTGATGAGAGTTGATGGTAAGTTCGAAAAGATAATATTAAATCGCGATTACCTTGGTGATTGTTTTGCTTAGTCAGCAATGGCTTAGCCACTAAGTCACCATGGCCGCATCAACCTGGAAGACGCGGTCTTAGCTGGTTGCTCACCATGGCCTCTTCAAGTCGACAAGACGATGCTGCTTGGTCTGACTTCGATGTATGCAATTCTCTCAGCTCCGATAGTGTATCGTCCGCTGACTAGAATTTGCTCTTCAGAATTATCGGCACAGTGTCAAGTCGAATACGGTGGACAGACTGAAACAGATCATCACTGGTCTAGCTGAGGAGAACGGCGTTTCTATCTCGAAATCTGGAAAGAAGCAGGAGCTCATTGAAAAAATCGTTAATGAGCTGGATAGATATCGTTATTCACGACAGGTCGAAAATTGGGCTCGCGCACGGGCGGTGTTGAATCAGGTCCGAACGTCGGGAATGTACGTCTGTGTTCTACTCATCTCGAACTTCTCTTAACATCTATTTTCTGTCTATCCTCATGCGACTCTCTTATGTATCTCGAACTATCCAGGTATACTAGTTCTGGAGCCAATCAAACCTTTGCTGCAAATCATAATTTTTCGTTCAGTAACGCGCATGGTTCCGCATATGTGCCTCCACGGCCTGCGACGAACAACTTCCACGCGGTTAATAACATAGGCTCGAACTCAATAGGCCGGTTTGACCCGTATGCTCCTCCTCGAAGGCCTCATGCACCAGGAATATCAGCGTTGTCTCCAGTAAAGTCGAGTGAGCCGTACAACAGTTACTTCTGTTCATTGGCTGATGCAAAGGTAGGCCCGGGAGTTTCGGTACCAATACGTTTCAAAGCATCCCCATTTTGTCGGACCGAACAGGCTGTTTCGTCCGTTGTTGAGTGCCCTGGTAACATCTATCTTTGCGCTGAAAAATCATACGTCTTACACATGCACAGAGTCAACGGGAACAATGGATAGGAGAAGCCAGACTTTAATATTTTCGCTCTCTCAAGAACATATCAATAAGCTTTCCATGCCAGGGTCTGTATTGACGTTGTCCTCGACTCATCACTGATTTATTCACGCATTCGCAGCTCGAGATATCAGCTTCGGCTTTACTGCACTACGAACACTTTCTACTCTCCTTCGCTATCTGGTTTTCGATCAAGCACGTCACTTTGTCCCATCGAATTTCCCGTAACATGCGAAGTTCGTGTGAACAACGCACCCTTAACGGCCAATCTGAAAGGAATCAAGAAAAAACCTGGTACCGCACCTCCCGCGGATATCAGCAAATTAGCACGGATGGCTCCTGGTCACCAAAACAGAATTGAGATTATTTACGTGAATAGTCAGCAAAACACGGCGCCCAAGGTACATGCTCGCCTTTTGCATCGTCCGTACTCCGAGTTTGATTATTTTTAGAAATATTACCTCATCGTATTCCTCGTAGAAGCGACGAGTGTGGAGCAACTCGTAGACCGCTTGAGGAAGGGCAAGTTCCGCTCTGCCAAGGAAATCAAAGCCCAAAGTTTGTTTTGCATTTCTACTGTAAGGCGTCGATTCTGACGTCTTTTTTAAGTGGCAAGGTCTGCAGTGGAGGACGATGACATCGTGATAGGGAAACAGAAGATGACTCTGAAATGCCCAGTAAGGTCCTTATTTGAATTGGCTTTGCGACAGTAACTGACCAAATGTTCTAGCTGAGTTACACACGGATAACCATACCGAGTCGCTCGGCGAAATGCGTACATTCTCAATGTTTTGATGCTGTCTCGTGGTACTCCGTTATGGAGCAGACAACGACTTGGTTATGTCCTGTTTGTGAGAAGACCTTAAATCCAGAAGAACTGATTGTCGACGGGTGCGTCTCTTGGTGTGTCCCTTTTCAATAAGATATCTAAGCCGTTCAAATGCAGATACTTTGAGAGCATTCTCCAGCAAACGCCAGAAAGCGTCGAGGAGGTGGAAGTAGAACCTGATGGCGAATGGCATACGAGCGATGATAAGCTAGGATCAAAAGCCTGGATGGACGCGCATGGCCATAAAAATGCGGAGACAACGTTGTCTGTTCCAAAGTCAAAGTCCAATAGTCAGGTTCGGCTCTCGTCATCGCCGCAAACGAAGTCCGACTTGGCAAACCAGTCATCAGCGTTACAGACTTTGGGCGATGTCGTCGTTCTTGATTCTGACTCAGAAAACGAAGATGAGACTCGTATCAAGAGGGAGTTATCACCAGCATATTCTTCCCCAATATCCGTCAACACAACTAGAAATGGATCGATGGCTGTTCAAGCTAAGGCGACATCGTCCGCCGTGATTGACTTGACGCTAGACTCGGACGATGAGGAACCTGCTCCCGCCGCACCTGTCAGCATCTCCAAACGCAAAGCTCCCGAAGCTCCCGATGTGCACGAGGATGTCGCACAGAAAAAGAGTCGCGTAGATGAGGTAGCTATCCCGATGCGTGGCGAAGAGAAGTTGAACAATGGTTACGTCAACAGATCCTCCTCGGCATCTTCTGGACCAGAAGTCCACTCTCCGTTTCCCGGCCTGACATTACCTCTCCCGCGGCAGATGTCGAGTTCCTCTGTGGGGAGTGCCCATCATCATACGCCGCCAGCTGCCAACTCTCCGCCTCCCTTCTATTACCATCAGCCGCACGCTCCACCTATTCCACCTCAGAATCCGCGTCGATTTATCCCGAATCCGTACAGTTATCAGCAGCCACCTGCGACGAATGGTTCCGGAGTGCCGTACAACGGCGCAGACGCATCTCGACAAGACTCGACAACATACAATCCATATCTTTCTCGACCGAATGGGGCTGCAGGATCGAGATGGCCGTAGACTGAGCAAGGGTAATAATGATGATGCTAGTGCTGTATTTGCTTTCGCGTTTCTTTTCTCTCTTGTCGGAATTATTCTCTTAGACAGTCTACGGCTCATGCACATGATTACTGGAATCAATTGAATCAATTTTTACGCTTGTCCGCACAGATGTGCCCATATATAGGAAAATAGAATGAGGATTGAATGCGATTGGTGGGCTCGGAGAGCATCCCGTTGCCAGCGGACCAGTGAGAGAGCTTTACTTTTTCGGGCCGAGCGGAGTTTCAAGATGGGCCAACCCCGGTTTTTTCCGGTTAGTGTACAAAAAGTTGGGATCAAGAGCCTTGTCGCCTCTCTCTCGTACCACAACCTCCGCTCAATCTTCTTCTTCATCTTCTCCCTCTATCGTCCATCACAATGGCCGAGGTAAAAAAGACGAAGTCTGCTAAGGAGTTCGCAAGTATGTTTGCAAACTTTTCTCTTTTTTTCCCATCTTTTGGCCGCGTTTTCTGTACCTTCATGATGCTGACCTGGCACCCTCCTTTCGTCTAGCCGACTTCCTTATGGGAGGTGTCTCTGCGGTAAGGATTTATCGAGGCGTACGCTGGCGCATAATATTGAAATCTGCGTCTTCAGGCGGTTGCAAAGACGGCTGCTGCTCCCATTGAGCGTATCAAGGTTAGTTTACTTTTTTTCACTTTTGCAACTTCGGTATTGACACTCATACGCAACGTCTTTCAGCTTCTCATTCAGAATCAGGTTTGTGAGCATTGCTAGATCTGGTTTCTCTCTCGCTCACGCGGTCGCTGTATCTCCTCGTAGGATGAGATGGTAGGGCATACTACGTCATCCGTTGCGGCACTCTTCCTTACGTCCGTTTTAGATCAAGCAAGGTCGTCTTGCGTCCCCGTACAAGGGTATCACTGACTGTTTCGCCCGAACCTATCGCGATGAGGGCGTTTTGTCATTATGGCGCGGTAACACGGCCAATGTCATTCGTTACTTCCCGACCCAGGCTTTGAACTTCGCTTTCAGTCAGTAATCTGCTGCCTCCTCAGCGATATTCATATTTACAGTCTATTGCAGAGGACTACTTCAAGTCGCTTTTCGGCTTCAGGAAAAGTGAAGGATACTGGAAGTGGTTTGCTGGCAACGTTGCTTCTGGTGGTGCCGCTGGTGCTACGTCTCTTCTCTTTGTCTACTCTCTCGACTATGCTCGTACGCGTCTGGCAAACGATGCCAAGTCGGCAAAGGGTGGCGGACAGCGCCAATTCAACGGCCTAGTTGATGTGTACAAAAAGACTCTTCAGTCTGATGGTATGGCCGGTCTTTACCGCGGTTTCGTCCCGTCGGTAGTTGGCATCATCGTCTATCGTGGTCTTTACTTCGGTATCTACGATTCGATCAGTAAGTCTGCGAGTTTTTGGTCGTCTGAGACTAGGTCTGATTTGCCTCTAGAGCCGGTCGTTCTTGTTGGCCCACTCGAGGGTTCCTTCCTTGCGTCCTTCGGTCTCGGTTGGGGTGTCACAATTGGTGCTGGTCTTGCTTCCTATCCTCTGGACACTATTCGGTACGCTCATGTCCTGCCTCATTGTCATGTTTTACTGATTATATCGCGTTCAGTCGTCGTATGATGATGACATCCGGTGGTGGCGTTCACTACAAGTCTATGTTCGACTGCGGTTCGCAGATCATCAAGAAAGAGGGTACAATGTCGCTATTCAAAGGTGCGGGTGCCAACATTCTTCGTGGTGTTGCCGGTGCTGGTGTATTGGCTCTCTACGACAAGATCCAGGAGATCATGTTCGGCAAGGTCTACTCTGGAGGTACGTTTGGCATTTGATATACTTATGCAGAATACCCGCTGATCTTGTTACGCCCTAGGCTCTGGTTAAAGTACGTATTGTTAGAGGATACGTATGTTTCTCTGCATTCCTTAGATTCCCTACGACTATTACACGTATTCTTTGCTATTATTACCATCATCTCTATATCCCGCTTCGACAGAGAATTTGTGCTCATGTCGGACAGCAAAAACGTTACTTAGGCAATGCATTGTGTGGTCTGGTTGACTAGCAGATCCGGCATCGTAAGGAGTTTGTCAATGACTGATCATCGAGATGCACGTCCCAGCCCGATTCTATTGGTGCTACTACAAAACTGAAATTAAGACAGTACTAAATTACTCTGACACAGGGTGGCAGAATTACGTTTCTGGGCCACTTATATGGGAAAACAGAATTGGAAAGCTCTCCTCTGATTGGCTGGATTCCAGTTCCGGATCAAATTTTTCAGGTTCGGAAATAGGTTTTGCCCCTTGTGTCAATTACTCCACGACAAGCAGAAGTTACAAGAAAAGGACCCATCGACTCGAAGCTCAGCACGGAATCGTTAGGTAGTAGTGTCTTCTGAGCGAATATTTAGAGCGTCCCGAAGGCGCTGATCGACTACTCCCTGATTCGCTTCGTAGAAGTTCTGCCATCTTGACGCTGTCCTACAGTTATGCTAAGCAGTATCAATAATTATATATGTTATGAAAGAAAGTTCAACAGAGCCCACCTTGCTAGCCAAAGCAATCCACAGAGCTTCATCTTCAACCACTCCAGCCGGTGGGTTTGCGAAAAAGTCAATGATCGTTTTTAGGTCGTCATTGTAGAGTTTGGACGGATCTTCCGGGTCAACACGTTCCGGACCAGCGCCGTCGTTTCTAGATCCATTAGGTTGACCCGATCCTGCTCCAGACGAAGATTCAGCGTTGGTCGCTTCGACTGGCTGCATCAATTGAGCTTCAACCTCAGGCTCGCTGCCACTAAGAGCATTTGCAGGGGATCCCTTATGCTTTCTACGCTCTTGTCCGGCGGCCTGATCGCGAATGAGTTCAAGTTCTGCGCGATGTTCTTTGTACAGTAGATTCATCCATGATTTAGCTGGATGCCTCGGGGCCTGCACGGACAAGGAATAATTTAAGTAATACTTCACTTGAACATGAAAAGAACTACCGAAGATACTCACCCGACTAGCGAGCTCATCTCCGAGCTGCTGCATACTGATCCTGTAGTTCTCGCGAAGCAGGTATTCCGCCAATCTCAATGCATACCGAATTTCCTCCGACGTGAATGGATTCCGACCTCCAGTGAACATTATCTGTGAAATAATAGGTGGTGAAGGTGAACGGGGTCCTGACTCTTGCCCTTGAGATTGCTGTACCATTTCCACCACCGAAGAGGATTCATGCTCCTCTGATTCGGCGCTGTTTGATCCATTCTTGCCCTGTGCCGTTGATAACCTCCTCTTCGATTCAATGATGAAACCGTCCTCTTCAACCAACCCTTTCGAATTGACACAAGCCTCGATAAACCCTGGTCCCAATGCGAAGCGCTGTTACAAGTTAGCATAACAGGGTTTTTGGCCAGGTCAGCTAACTTACACCTGAATCCCGGACCGTCTTCATCCAAAGGTCCCTATCCTTCCCCGGCCGAGTGTCAAGAAGAATGAAATCGGCTTTAGGTGGATCGGCTTCTATCTTCCCACCATTTATCTTGTTGCAAAGAATTAGTTATACCCGACAGTGGCTATCCGAGTATTTGACACCCACTTTGATCTGTTTAATGATGTTCTGCCTGTTTCTCATTTGAACTTGAACAAAGAAAGTCATCGGCTTTCCGTCTCTATGAGTGAAAATGCCAATAGGCTGCGCTTGGTTTCTTTCAAGCGGCAACCCCTGGCTCGCCGTATGCTCAGTCGACAGTGAAGGACGTTTCTTGTTGCGTTTCTTGCTATGACAATCGGAGGGTGATCTGGAGCGATTCGGTGGTTTCGGATAGGTCAGATTGGATGATTCTCGATGCCGCTTCCTTGCTCTTTGCCTAAGGATCGATTGAGTTGGAGGAGAAGAACTATCACTCTCACTATCATTCACTGCAGTGAATGTGGGAAGAGGTGACAACGATCGATTTATCTTCTCAGACGGGACTGAATCCAGAGGCTGAGGCTGTACAGGCTGCATCGTTGGATATACCTGCGAAGGAAGCTGCATATAGGACTGCGGGGCTTGTCCTTGCCATCCAGGCGGCATGAAAGGGCCATTACCAGTCATTCCTTGCATCATCATCATAGCAGTCATAGCGTTCATGAGCATCTCCGGATTGCTCATGAAAGCCTGCAGCATCTGCGGGTTCATCATCTGTGGATTCATGCCATTCATGTTGAATTGTGGCTGCGGAACCAGCTGCCCGTAGGACGCAAGCATATTTGGAGTCATATTGGGCATATTGGGCACGTTTGGTAGAGCATTTTGAGAAAACTGCTGAGGTACCTGATGTTGCGTATTGAAAGGAAGTGGAACTTGAGTCTGAACGGACGGCGGAGGCGGAGTTGGAGACCTGTGAAAGGACGAAGATGCAATGTCCTGTGAGAACTGTGAGACAGAGCTTGGTGCGTTGTGATCTGTTGCGGCTGGGTGTGGTGTGGGCAACAGAGAGGATCTGCGTCGACTTGAGGGGCCCAAATCAATCCGAGTATGTGGTTGAGATGATTGTTCGCCATTGAGTCCAAAGGCCCTGCTATGTGTGAAAAGACCCTGATCACCGTCATTTTCAGGCTCGTTCTCTAATGGCGTCCCGTCAAGATTGCCGCATCCACCCCACGCCTCATTTTCAAGCAGAGCGCGGCCGGCTTCAAGACAACGATGAATCCACGCGACTTCGAGGATAACCTTGCCGGGGTCCATTCCCCAATCACGCACGAACTGCCGACCTTCGCTTGTGTGTGGTTCAACGACGATTATTCGTGCGAGGCTGACGTCGACACATATATTTGCACCATAATTCTAACGTGAAAAAAAAAGCAACGGGCGCAATAATCCAGCGAGATGTGAGTACAAAAGCCGCAAAATCAGATAAACGAAAACTAGGATGAGCATACACGGAGTGTTCTGATGAGCTTGGGCCTGTTATCGCGAATGCCATTGGATTCAACGAAAATCGGCAACGGATGGCCTGCGGTATCGACGAATATCTGCGTATTGCTGGGTGTTGGAGAACTTGAAGGCTGAGAGAAAGAAGAACTGGAGAACATGTTTTGAAAGCGAGTGACGGAACCAAAAGAACGCACCAGGATATTTGCAATTGGCAGAGCGAGCGTCTATCATCCTTGAAAGGCAGTATTGTCTCACGGGTGATAAACAAGGCAAACAAGTTTTTTGACGAGGCCCAGCCCAAGGTGGTTACGAGCCACTGCACAGGACAAGGGCCACACCACACACATAAATAACTAACAAACAACAATGTTGCCCACCATTCATTCTCCTTTTGCTCTCCTCCCGCAATCATCTCGAAATCACCAAAATGTCCAGTCCCGATCCAGTCGATATGTTGGCTAGTAGGAAAGCTTACAATGAATGCACAGTATGCCAATGCTCTTTCATTTGTTTACTCGCTACTTATAGAACTCGCAGGAGACAATTGCTACCTTTAGAAAAGGCAAATTTGTGGAAGATGGATTAAAACGCGCATCGACCTCTTCGTTGGAACAGGATAATGACTCTACTAGTCCCGACCGGCCATTGAAGCGATCACGGGATGAGGAAGGGGACATTTCTTCTCCCAGGCGGATGTCCAGCTCGCCCTCAAAGTCCAAAAGCCTGAAAACGACGATGCTCCCTCGCCTTCGAAGCGACAAAAAAGCGAAGCTGTGATTGAAACACCGAAATCGACGCCAGAAACAGTTCAATATCAGAAGAAGAACGTCCGCTTCCATGCCAGAGTGGTCGATAACTCGCTTTGGGCCGGTTTAGACTGGTACAAGCGCAAAGAAGAAATCAGGAAATTATCTTCGCATCACACTCCTCCACCGTCTCCAACGCAAGCCAGGATGACCCAGTCGCCTTCTTCACCTTTGCCTACTGGTCCACCGCCTCTTAACGGTTCATCACCTCCGAAGGAACGGAGAATAATGCAGACTTATCGCGAAATATCCTGCGATAGAGCAAAGCAATTCCTCGCCAAGGATTCATGGTTAAATGGCAATAAGTTTGTGGTAATCGATCGAAGGAACGACGATGAACCCGATTCTGAGGATGAAACGTTGATCTCCTACCTGGCCGACAGCGAGATCTGGCCGGAAAAGAAGGATTCGAACAGCAATGGTGATGATGATGACGACGTGAGCGTCCCTCGCTCAAGCCCTTCTCCCTCTTTCCGAATCTTAGCGATGGATGTCAGTGCCGCCGAGGCGAATCAACTTCAGGTAGAGCTGGCTGCGAAAAGACGAAATTACGCTGATGCGGAGCTTCCGTCGATATTCGTGCGACCGAATCTATCACTTCTTGGGACGTTCTCCGGCAAGCCGATGATCAGGCCTATAGTAGAATCCTCGAAGCCCAGTTTTCCCAAGCCGTCGTTTTCACTGAAGGAAGTGTCAGATCACGTAGCATTTCTGGAGAGTGCACTGAACAGATTGCCTGCTCATGATGCTCGAAAAGCATTTGAGGCTCTGGAAGCAGTCACTCGGTTTTATAGCCATTCCACGTTCATTGAGGGGCTGAAGCAGGGCGTACAAGCACATCAGAAGGCAACGTCTCAGAAGTCAGATACAGGATCAGCTTCTTAATTCTATACCTCTCTTAACTTTACATACACCTTTGTCCGTTGTACGCTTGCATAATGGCGATTTCAGATTGGAAGCATGCATACTCTTTTAGCATGGTGCGATAACATGAATGCAATAAGTGTGCGTGTGTACGACATACAAAAAAGGGAGAAGAAAATCGTACGCATACACCAAACACTTAACGGTAACTTAAATCAATTGCATGAGCACATTCCGAATGAAACAAAACAGATTAGGACGGACGCACCTCTTTTGTCTGCGAGCACGCGCACCCTGTCCACCGAACTTCTTGGGTTCCATCCGACGCGGGTCAGCAATGAGAAGTGCTCTGTCGTAAGCGACAAGCTTCTTCTTGAGCTCAAATGCACTAGCAGCATCGAAGTACTTGGCGTAGTATGCAACGACAGCTTTTGCGATAGCCTGACGAATTGCGTACACCTGCGATACATGTCCACCTCCCTTCACACGAATGCGGATGTCGATCGGGGAGAAAGTCTCCTCTCCGAGGACAAGGATTGCTTCATAGACCTTGAAGCGCAGGATCTCGGGTTGGAGGAGGTTGATGGGAGAGCCATTGATCTTGATGAGACCCTTGCCCTCACGAGCGTGGGCAACAGCGGTGGCGGTCTACGTAGTTTAAATAGGTCAACCGCACCGAATGGATCATCATAAAAAGAACGCAACATACTTTCTTTTTACCGAAAGTCTGAACTGCCTGATACGAGGCCATGGTAGTGTGGATGAAAGCTGAAAATTTGAACCCAGTGATTAGTATAAGCTCAGGCAAGTACCGGCCATTCAGGCCATCCAATCGTCACAATACGCATCCATCGTCTCAACCACCAAAGTTCACGAGTACACCCGCCATAATGAACGAAGGATGGTTTGAATGCCAAAGAAAGAAGAAAGACTGAGACTTACGCCTCTTGACTTGTTGTATGTCGTGGACGGACGATGGGCTCGAGCAAGGACTCGTATTTCGCGCCCCTTGATTCTGGTGTCACGGGTCCTGTCGCTGACCCCGATCACCTCTACTCTTTTCTTCTTCTCTTCAGCCGATATTTCACCAGTATCCATGATGTTGCTTGCAGCTATGAGGCGCACCGTCGCGCAACCAAGCGCAGCGTACTCAAGGCGTGCTTTGGCGGTTACAGCGTCATCTTCGTCGGCTAGCAAGGGTAGGTCCACTAAGTCTTTTTGATTTCGGTACTCATTAAACATTTCCAAATACCAGCTATCCCTTTCCAAGATGACCCAGTCTACATTGCCATGACCAACCTGCTTGAGGGAGTCGAACCGGCTGAGGAACAGGTCGCTGCTCTCGACCCGTCCGTATTTGCACACCCTATACGCCGTGACATTCTTTACCTCTGCGTAAATTTCTATCGAGACGCTTTGCGTCAAGGTACTGCCAACACAAAAACTCGCGGCGAAGTACGCGGTTCTGGTCGCAAAATTCGTCCTCAGAAGGGCTCTGGCATGGCACGTCTCGGCGACGGCCAGTCGCCCATGTTACGTGGCGGAGGCGTAGCCTTTGGACCGAAACCTCGCGATTTTGCAACCTCTTTACCGCGCAAAATCCGACAGATGGGCATGCGTGTCGCGCTTTCTGCAAAAGTACAGGAACGTGGGTTGGCGATTGCACCGACACTTAACTGGCCAGGTGTTAAGACGAATAAGTTTACGAAACGAATGAACGCGCTTGGATGGTCACGGACGTTATTTGTTGCTGGCAGTGAGGAACCACCCGCACGTTTAGAACGAGTCTGCCGCAATGTCCCAGACGTGGATGTTGTGAGCGCTTCAGACCTCAACGTTTACGAGATGCTACGTTGGCCGAACCTGGTGCTTGACGTGGACGCGGTTTCGTATCTCGAACGACTTCTCAGCAAGAACTTACCCGAAGAGGAACGAATACCGATGCCAAGCCCACCATCTCTTCGTTACTCGCGTTTGGAAGCCGGAAGGAAAAAGAAGGCATCTCCTTCAATTGAGGATGTCGATAATAGGGCACCGCAGACGAATGACGGGTCGCTGTTTGAAGCAGCGTGAACATTTGTTTAGCGTACTCTTACTTCCGAAGTTTATGACGCTGAATTCTGAAGCTATGTTGACCTGCATTACTCCGGGGCGAGAAATTCAAAATATGCATATGTTTCGTCCTAAATTACTGAAGGAGTGACTGAGATCATAGATGGGTACCGAAATTTCCAAGCCCCATAAATTGGCCAAGTTGTCTAGGTTGTAAATATTGTACATTACATGTCGCATATATCCGAAACTCTCAGAAAACATATGCTAAGAACCTGAGATTTCAGTCTTTTGTCGTGTAAAGCTCAGTTCCTATTTACGATGACACTGCAAGCATGAAGAGAACCTCGTCAAAGGGACTAGCAGTAGTAGGCGTGCGCAAATTCAACAAAAATTCAATAAAAATCATTGCCGAAACGACCACGTGATCCGGTCATCTACGCGCGCGCGCTCGTGTGTCACTTGCACGTCGCACAACAACCACCCGCGGAACACGCTCCCAATCTTCATTGACTTGTTCGAAGATGTCCCAGAACCCTCAGCAGGAGTGTGAGGAGGAGCACTCGTTTGCATCTGGCCCTCTTCTAGTGTCAAAGCTTCAGGTGAGTCTGTTATTAGTCAGTCTCCAAGCTCCCCTCATTTCTCACATGCTTCGAATCATAGGAAGTGGGCATCTCCCCTCAGGACGTTAAGAAGCTATCGGACGCGGGCTTGAATACCATAGAGTCTGTTGCGTATACTCCAAAGAAGGTGTTGCTTGGTATTAGGGGCATCTCAGAGCAGAAGGCCGATAAGATCTTGGCTGAGGGTACGTTTCTCATCTCACTGTCCTCTATTTCTTCTAGTCAGTTGAATCTTTGGTGTTGATATACCTTTGTAGCCCTAAAGATCATTCCGTTGGGATTCCAAAGTGCAACCGAAGTCCATGCACGGCGATCTGAGCTTGTCTGTATAACTACTGGGTCTAAGAACCTTGACACCCTCCTTGCAGGTGGGTGCTCATATCTCCCCCGCTTTCATATTTCTGACTCGGTCTCTGTCATAGGCGGAATGGAGACTGGAGCTATTACCGAGCTATTCGGCGAGTTCCGTACAGGAAAATCGCAGTTATGCCACACGCTCGCAGTAACATGTCAACTCCCCGTAAGCATGGGCGGCGGCGAGGGGAAGTGTTTATACATAGATACTGAGGGCACCTTCCGTCCTGTTCGTCTTCTCTCTGTTGCGGAGCGCTATGGTCTCAACGGGGAGGAAGTGCTTGACAATGTAGCTTATGCGCGAGCATATAATGCCGACCATCAGCAGCAACTGCTGGTGCATGCTAGCGCACTTATGTCGGAGTCAAGGTAAAGGCCACCTGAAGTAGCTTCTATGTAGTGCGTTCCCTAACGATGTTTCCAGATTTTCTCTCCTCATTGTCGATTCATGTACCGCGTTGTATCGTACAGATTTCAATGGACGAGGAGAACTGTCGGCTCGTCAGACACACCTGGCAAGATTCCTTCGTACACTGCAACGACTTGCAGATGAGGTATACTTTCAATTTTCGTGCTTCGTGCTTTCAGCTGACCTTTTTTCCGACTATCAGTTTGGGATTGCGGTCGTGGTCACGAACCAGGTTATGTCTCAGCCGGATGCAGCCGCTGGTCCGTATGCAGGTAATGACAAAAAACCTATCGGTGGAAATATAATGGCGCATGCGTCGACTACTCGGTAAGCAGTTCTCTGCATGCAGAATTAAAGGGTTGCTTCGTATAATGACCTGGTTGAAATCACAGATTGCAACTAAGAAAGGGTCGTGGAAACACTCGTATTTGTAAGATATACGACTCTCCCTGCTTACCAGAAAGCGAGACACACTTCGCCATCCACGGAAATGGAATTGGTGATCCAGAGGAAGATGCTTGAAGCTAATTTTCAGTCCATCATCCTTCGATATTGCTTCGTCACGCTTTGTAGATGTGTTAGGAACTTTGTGATTTGTTCACGTCAACACTGATTCATGTACAACATTACATCCCATTGCCCATAACATATTACTCAACAGGAAGGAACTCTATCGTAGCTTTATGTAGAAGCTATACTGTACATGCGAAACCATCAGGTTCTGATCTCAGGAACCGTACCGGTCTAAACACCATATGCAATCTTCCAGACAAGCGCCAGAGGATACGTGACCATCTTCAATAGCAACGTAACCGCAAGAATAGGGTCAAAACGAGAGATTAGGCGTTTCGTCTCGACCGTCATTTCCGCCGATTGACCGGAAGACTGCGCCTCTAATTCACCTGATATGGAGGGACTGAAGAACGATGAAGCATCCCATGTTACACCACCCGCTTCCATATCTAGGCTTCTTGCGAAAAAATGCCGCTTTTGCTTCAATCGTTTCTCTTTAACCGTAAGCTCGCAGGGTACCGGCGGTGCAGCTCCATTGTTATTTCCGCAATAGTCGTTGGCAGGGGCAAGATTTACAGAATCGAAAAGTTCAACGAGTTTCTGGCCCTTGTAAGAACCTTCGGCGATATTGACGAATCTAGGACGAAAAGCAGCGGAGGTCTGAGCAAGTATGGCAGAAGACGCCAGTGCATTACGGTCATAGAACGAGTCCGTAGGAACATCAGAGTAAGATAGCTGGGGAGTCTTGTGCCGATGGCGCAAGTGTTTCTTCGGTTGTTGATCATGGCTGCCAATAAAGTTCGCCTGTCCCTTAAGTTCACTGGGTCCTGAGAGTGAGAAAGCCTCTGCTTGGTGCAGCTCTTCATGACTCGTGGGCAGACATTCAGGGCCATTTTCCAGAATATCCCAGAATGGAGCATAGAGATCCGGTTTGATGATTTCCTTGGGTCTTTTCTCGAGGTCCTTGGTCCATTTAGCGTTCAGATTGACACGATCCAGTGACAAAACTGAGGTGCAGAATTTCGGAGAAGGTAGTTCCTTTCCTGGTGTTCCCGGCGTTGCGCATAATCTCTTGCGATGGACAGTTGGAATAGGACCGGAAGTCTTGAATGATGGATCGCCAGTACAATCGGGCTCAAACACAGAATAGTCATGGTGAATGGATTGATCATAGTGCCAGGGTAGCTCCTCCACGAAATGATCCTGAGCCGAATGGTTACTTTCGTGAAAGAGCCCCTTGGCTCTTTTCCGTTCAGTATTAGAGTCCTGATTTAGAAGAGACTCAAGGACGCGACGCAATTCGCCGAGTGTTTCTGCAGGCCCAGATCGAGATTCGCTGTAAACCAAAGAAAACGGAAGATTAAGGGTCTTTCCATGTGGAAAAAAGGTATTCTTTTAGTAACTTACGATGGGACTGGAGGACAGTTCTCGTCTCCCGGACCCGTAAGCAGATGACTTTTCTTCCTCTGGTTCTTTCGTACTTCTTGTCCTTGTACTCCCCCAGAGCTCAAATCACGAATGACTATCGGCTTGTTTTTTCCACCACGTCTATTCGCTTTAGGTAGAAGACGAGCACGCTTCCGTGCGGAGCCAGGAGAAGAAGCCTTAAAAGGCCTCAAAGAGCGCGAGAATGAAGAATTCCTTGATGACCCACTTAATGAGGACTTTAAAGAAGAAATAGACCCAGTGGACTCGACAGACGGTAATGGAGAGGCGTCAGAAGAGTTCTCGGCCATAACATCACCGGAATGAGGTGTATGCGCACCAAAACCGCTATTAGAGAAAGGGCTGGATCTGTCTTTCATAGCGGTATTCATGATAGGAAGTGAGTGAGATTAGACCATGGGGAGGTCAGTCTCAAGGTGAACTTGAAGAGGCTGGAAACGCCGATCACAAAGTTTGAAAATCACGTGATTTTGATAGCTTTATTTTTAGATTGAAATATCGTTTCGTTAGTACATGCTAAGAAGAGAAACGCTTTTTTTTAGAAAAGCTTTCTATCCTATGCATCCGGCCAGATTGCCTTCGCGGTGTGAACGACGAGTGACAACTTCTTTCTAACGTCATCTTCAGTAACGAGATTGCCTTCCGCGTGGGATGCGAACCCACATTGAGGACTGATACAGATTCTGCAGCACATTCCGTGTTTAAAGTTCGACTTAAGTGAGACACTGTATACGTGACTTACTGATTCAATGCGTCCTCGTAAGTGCGCTTCGGGTCACCATCGGCGATGATCCTGGCAGCCTGCTCGACGCGAGCCTTCAGTTCTACTGGATCTTCGAGCTATAACTAAATTAATATCTGTGAGAAGAATATCAGAGGTTAAAATTGATACCTTCGGAACTTTAGAAGAGACAAGTCCGAGAACGACGGTCTTGTGCTTTGGAAGGAATTTCAAGGGTTCGAATGTCCCAGCTCGCTCGGTATCGTATTCGAGCTGGAAAAAAAAGTGGGCCCGATCAGACGAATCTAGAAGGTAACGAAAATGCAACACGCACGTAATAGCAGTCAACATTGATTTCGTTGAAAAGCTTAATCGCAATTCTGTCATATCCACCCTCACTGAAGTGGACGCCGTCTTTGAAATTTCCTCGGCATAGATGAAGGCCAGCTACCATGTCTTTCGGTCTGCCCTCAAGACACTTGTTGTATGCTCTAATGTAGGTGTCCAAAAGAGCTTCATGATCAATATCTCTTTCCTCCATGCTGTTGAAGCATGGGAGTAAGCAACTAAAGGTTTAATTGAGCTATTAAAATTACCCTTGAATCATAGACGTCGCACAAAAATAGGCAAGAAGTGGATCATCGATCTGGATGTTCCGGCAACCTATTGAATATAGCTCTGCGAGCTCCTGCCGATAAGCAAGAGCGACATCCTCGAAGTACTCGTCTATTCTCGCAGTTTTTAAGAGCATAAGAATAAATATAACAACCATGACCTACCGTCGTTCTTATACACATCCTTAGGGTACGCATATTCTCCATGACGAAGGTGGTACCATTCGGGGGCACACATCGTAAGCTTCAGGGATTTGTGCTCTTCCGGTTTTGTAGACGCTTTTAGTGCTTGGAACTGATCAATATAAAAAGGCTTGGTGCGCTTGAGTTTGTTCTGCACAAGTTCAAGTATATGTCGGCAAGGCATGAAGAGGTACTCCTACCTCGCATACATAAGAGTCACCTCCGTGGAAGTTCAGTTTCTTGAAAGCGGCGACATCGGGAACGTAATCCTGTCGAAAGCAGCTAAAATCGGTAGTTCAATGTCTTATTTTGCGTCGTACCATCAGCATATGCAGAGGAACTAGTGAACCGGTCAGCCAAGTCCAGCAGGAGGAGGAAATGAACCACCTTCTGGGATATATTTCATTCCTTCCAAGTTATCAAAAACCTAGAGGGTCGATAATTGGTCAAACTTTTTCAAAACGCATTGAACGAGAAATTCGGTGTACGGAATCAAAAAACATATGACGCCGGAATTCACCATCCGTTATCGCTTTCATGCCGACTTCGCGTTGCATCTCTACTATTGCATTTATCGCTTTGTCCTCAATCGGTTTGAGGTCCTCATTGGTACACCCGCCCTTCTCGAATGCCGCCCGCTTCTGGAGGAGTTGAGCAGGACGTTTCAAAGAGCCGAGGTGCTCTGCACGATAGGGAGGGAAAAGGACTGGAGTCGGCATAACGGGACACTAACTGAAGACGTGAAGGAGGTAGTGAAAGGAACTCCACACCACAAGCAGTTACCAACTTTCTGTAGACATTTAAATCCCTGACTGGTAAATCGTTCACCCTCCGCTGGACCTTCTATTCACAAGGTCACATGGGAATGACAAGTTGTATTTTTGCTTTTGTAGTTGGTGACTGGCAACCCCCAAGGTCGCCGTGTGCGTTCCCACGAGCCCTGCCGCGTCATGCCGGCGATCGACGCAGCTTTGCAAGTGTGTCACTTTTGAATCCACCGTTCGAATAGCTGTCAAGTCTTCCACATCACATAAAATATAGCAGAAGAGTGTCAAATATATGTATTTATACCTGTAGAATTCACATATCTGCTTTTCAAAAAAATCTATAAAAAATTGAGCAAGATATAATGAAATCTTGTCCATATCTCAACAACTAGGAATGACCAATAAAAATTTTTTTTAATACAATTCAAGAAAATCATGCAAGATTGTATATTGTGCACTTAAACAGGAGAAAGCAAATTTATTGAAGGTTCGACACTCAAACTATTTGTGTGAGTAAGTTCTACAAAATAAGGAAAGAAACAGTCACGTGGTTCGAAGAGAAGCAATGTTGAACTTCTCAAGAAGCGCTTCCCATCAAGAAGACACGCTATTTCGGGGCAAATACTGATCAGATCATGTATGTAATGGATTACTAAGTGCATACAAAATGTTTACATTCAGTTATGGTTTCTACAGATGGTGTTGCAAAAGAAACTCGAGAAAAGGCAACATTTGGCCCAACATGCCCGGACTATCAGGCTCTCGAACCTACAGGCTGAGAAGGAAAACAAGCCTGAAACACTGACAAGATCAGCCTCTGCAGAAATAAGGAGGTTAACTGATGAGCTTGGGAAGAAAGAAGAAGAACTCACGAACGTCCTTCGAAAGAGCATCAAGCAAGCAAACTACATCGACAACTTGGAAGCGGAGGTTGGGAGTCTGAAGATGGAGAATTTGTCATTAAAGGATGAGCTTGCGGACTCTCAGAAGGCACTTACCTTGATCACAAACCAGCTGCAAAAAGTGCAAAATCGGAACACTACCTCACTCAAGTACCTTCGATGCCATCGCTTCATGATGAATCGATCAAGCCAGTCGATTTTGGCTCTGAAAAAGAGAACCAGAGAGTTAGAATGCCAGGTTCAGGAAAAGAAACCAGAATTTATGGACATACAGTCGAAGAATCATGCTCTGGCTGCGCAACTCAGTTCCTGCTCAGGCCTGCTTGCACGTACAGCTAGCGAACTGTCAGAGCACAAATTCGAGCGAATTGTTGCCAACGCACGACGAGAGGACCTGGAGAAGGATTTCAGGACCCTGCAGGAGACGTCTCAGCAAAGAAATATGGGCTATAGGAAGAAGATCGAGGACTTATGGAAACGACTGCTAAAAAAGCAGAAAAAACACAATGCCGCTCGAATGCAGCTCGTACGTGCTAAGAAGCAGCTATGTCAGCTCAATTCATTCCGGAAGAACGCAATGCAAACGGTTCGAAATACTTACAAAGGCCATTATAGTGGCTGTCTTCGGTCACTGATTCGTCGCATTTGCGGACATGGCGTTTCTATGGGCAAGTGTGGGTCTGTCGTCTCAGAATTTGTGAAATATCACTGTGATTCTTTGAGAATCAGCTCGTCGAAAGCAAAGATTCGAATACCAAGCGCACGCACCATTTCTAGAATCATTGGAGAAGCGAATATTGCCTCGAAACTCCAGCTTGGTTGGGATTTGAAACGAACAAGAGGTTCGTTCGTAATGTTGAAGAGCTTCTGAAAAAATGACTTACATTCCTGTTAGGCTTCACTACTGGAGGCGATGGAACTACAAACAAGAGTCAGAATTTCGATTCGCTTCACTTCAATGTTCAGGTTCCGAAGGACAACTCACCTTCGTCTGCTTTGGAATCCTCGACTGTTCGGATGGTTCGCTTTGCAGAAGTACGGCTAGAAGGGAATCACCGAGCTGAGACCCAGATGAAGGGCGATGTCAAGGTTCTGGAGAGCGTGATTGAACTGTTCAATCAGAGTTTATTAGTGTCAAAAGACAGTAAGACTATACTCAGCTAGGATCTATGCATAGGTGCTAACTCGAGTCTTAGCAGGACATGAAAGCGATCCTCTGAGCATCCAGAATGTTGCCTTGAAGTATCATGGCTCGCATGGAGATCACGCTGAAGATCAGAAAGCAAAGCATCGATTACTTGCCAAATGGAAGGAGGAGATGACTTACTTGGCACTCGGAACACGCCGCTTTTTTCCCTGGCTGATGAGGAAAGGGATACGTTTGTTTCAGAAGAGAAGAAGAAAATGATCGAAAAACTGGGAGGCGAATCAGCCTGGAATTCACTAAGCGCCCAAGATCAACAAAAAATGAACTTATCTCTTATGAACGAGCTTGTCGAGAAGCTTTCGAGCGAGGCATTGCAAGAGCTTCCAGAGCATGAAAGGTGCATAATGCACCTTTTTGTATGGGCCGGTTGCGGAATGCACAAAGAACTGAATTCTGTGAAAGGAGGCGATTCAGCGATGCGAGAAGAATGGAAAAAACACGAGATCTCACCTTGTTTACTCGCTAATAAGGACAATGCGGCGGTGTTGGAGCTTGCTGGAGAAGAAAACAACGAGCTGGATGACGAACGAGAGGTGACCGCAGCTGAGAAGCGTGCCGCCGAAATCTCGAAGGCTGGTGGCGTGAAGTTCGGATCTTTGATGGGACTGCTCTTGAATAACAAGGATGACAAGAAAGGTGAGACTATACTCAGCTAGGATCTATTGTATTGGTACTTACTCGAGTCTCGCATGTTACACATGCAGGCTGGCACCATATTTTCCGAGATTGGGCCGAAAAAAACCTGGGCAGGACGTTCACTTTTCCGGATACATCCAATACACGTTATTCATCATACCTTGATGCGGCTGCTGAGATTCTTGCACATCTCGATGCGTATCTCGCGTTTATGGATTCAATTCGCTATTCTAAAGCCAAACCAACATTCAGCCATCTTGAAGAAAACGTTTATAAGGGACTGCAGGATCCACCGACACTCACCGAACTGGCTTGCCTGGCATTGTACCGTGAGGCTATTTCATTGGACTATATCTCTTCAATTCGCGGCAATTCTCTTGAAGAAGTGAATGCCCTCGATCTCGGACCACGACTGGAGAAAGTCAGTCTATACTCAGCTAGGATCTATTGTATAGGTGCTTACCCGAGTCTCCTATGTTTACACAGGTGAAGCGGCACTTGCAGAAATTGCTCGAAGCGCCGGAGATCATTCTCTCATCACAGGCTCAGCCTGAGCAGGCTACCCTGGACGGAAATAAGGCCTGGAACCGCCCTGACACAATCAAAGCTATTCAAAACCTTATTACCGAGAGTAGACTACCAAAGCTGGAGGCCCTCTTCAGAGCCTTCTTGTCTGGTGCACTGACAACATGGGAGAGGTTTTCTTCAGAATTTAACGACGATGGATTAATTTCGACGCTTACCGAAACAGAAAAGGAATTGGCATGGATGCCAGCGACAAACGATGCGAATGAGGGTGCACTGGGCTCTTACAGGACTTTCCACAAGAAAAATCCGAATGGATCTTTAAAGCTATTCAATTCACTTTTCAGATATCGACGCAATAACACAGAAGATTTCATCGAAAACGTACTCACTGGGGAAGAAAATGAGAGATTTTTACGAATGCAGGCCCGCGCTGAGGATTCGATGGGGCTGGAGAGGAAACGGAGACGTGAAGTTACTAATGAGAGGGATCAGGAACGCGCCGCCAAAAAATTAAGATGCGACTTACACGCACAGAGGAAGAAGGAACGAGAGGCACGCATAGATGCAGTGCCTCTCGTTTTGGATGGCCGGGCCGTGGAGGAAATGACTGTTGCTCAGATGAGGGATCAGTTATCGAAGTTCAAAAACATATACGGAAATGACGTACCGATCGAGAAGAACATGACGAAGAAAGCCGATAAGCAAGCCATTTTACTTGCTTTGATCGACAGATACAAGCGGGAACATCCTGAAAGAGAGGACGAGCACAATTAGTCAGTGTAGATCAGCAGTTTCCATTTCTCTGAGTCTGAAATTACTCACTGTGATTGTACAGAATACTGCAGTTCGTGGCCTATTTCGATTTGCCGCATACAAAGGGCAAATTAATTGCTGGAACAGAGCGCCACCAAGGCACGTTATATGCGCGGTAAGATGGCTCTCGTCACGTAATACCGTTTGTCGTAGTTGCTTGGAGCACAGTTGGAGTTGATTTCGTCTAAATTTGCGAGTAAACAGAGCCTGTACCTCGAGGTTGAATTAGCGCTGTTCCGTAGTTTAGACCAAAGACCTGCGTACGTCAAACAAAAATCTCAAACAAAAATCACAATCCTCGATGTACTCCAGCTTTAAGATATATCTTCCCTGAGCAAGGCCAATTATCGCTGGGATTGAAATTTGTAGTAGTTTGTCTGCGCTCGTTTACGGGTATGAGACATGGCAATGGGCTGCTGGATCAATTAGCAGTGATCCCGTAAAAACTCTGACAATGAACGTTCCATTTTCGAGAACAGACGATCTTCAGAAGCTTGAATATACTATTTGAATGTGTTGCGGCGTGTTCCAGGAAGTGTCCGTAGAGATCGCACTAGATCTGAGCAGATGAACTTACAGGACAACGTGGAAGCGAAAGTGACACAGCAGGATCGACGCAAGTTACTACCAATGGAAATATTTTAAACTCCGAATTAAAAAAAATGTGCACGCGGCGACCTTCGGAATTGCCAGTCACCACTAGCTAGCTAGCCCTGTATTTCACTATAGCTAGACACGTGACTTTGAGTCTAAGTTATTTTTACTGTGCACTCCCGACTAGTTTTCGCTTCTCCATGGAACTCGTCGTCGTCGTCGTCGTCGTCCCGCTATCCCACTTACGCTCTCCGCAATCCATGAGACCTTCCTCCCGGGATGGTGGACGTCGTTGCAAGCGAAACCTTTGAAACGAACACAGGACCCTCCTCGTCTGAGCAGTCTGGTGCTGAACGACAACAAGAAGTGCCACAGTCCGTTCTTGCAAATGAGCTATTGTCAGTCGTAGAGAGCATCCTTCCCCCCACCCAAGACAGTACCTATGCAGCTTTCTCCGACGAAAGGCATGACTTGGATCCCTCGGACTCGGACATTTATCGTGGGGAACAGCATCCCTCTGTGGTTCCTCCGGCGGAAGACGCAGCATCTGTGGCGTCTTCGTCTTCGTCTTCGTCTTCAAGCTCCTCTCTGAATGTCGGTCGTCGCCTTGGGGCCCTGGCGAGTGTCGTCGAGGCTGCAATATCACGTTGGGCCAGGACGCATTCTTCTTCATCCAGTACGACTTCGTCATCATCCTCTTCGTCGGTCTCTTCCACAACACGTACGCATACCACGCGGAAGCCAAGAGGTCGAAGATACTCAAATAGTGCGTCTGTGCATAACGCTGCGCACGAGCGTGCGTTTTTGGCTCTCAAAAGAGCTCAGGAGGAGTTTAGGGTCGTTCCACGAGAATTTACACTTCTTCTCCCTTCAAACTCCGACCCAGATCAGGATCAGGACGCCACTTCGACAATGCTCAGCGACGAGGAGAAGGAACGTCGAATTTTTCGAACGGCATCTTTGCCGCTTATTTTGTCGCGATTAGACTCCGCGCTGAAGAAGTCGGCAAGGGCAAAGCGCACAGCAAACAAGGGTAAAGGGAAAGGTACCACTTCGAGACAAGCGGCCAGCAAGAATGCGACGTTGCCGGCGTCGCATGCTAGAGGGAGCATGTTTCCTAAATGTTGGTGGTTGGATGTAGCGAGCCCAACTTGGGATGATCTTCGTTCCATTGGGAAGGTGAGCAACATCATTCCCGACTCAATCTCAACACAGGTGTTGATGTACCTGCGTGCTCATCGTTAGCTTCTCCACCTTCACCCTCTTACACTGGAAGACATACTGCACCGAGATCCGCGAGAAAAACTTGAGCTCTTTCCTAGATTGGGCTATTACTTCATAGTTTTCCGAGCGCTTGAAGGCGAGCGGTCTAGAGAGCGGTTTCGTCAGTTTAAGATGAAGAGCGGCGATGGAAGTGTAACTCTGCCTTCTGGCCCGGCGGATGAAGGAGTCATAGGCGCTGTGAACGTATACATTGTCGTCTTCTCAGAGGGAATATGCTCGGTAATAATGATTAGTTGTCTTCATGTCGTCAGGCAGCTCACTTCTCTTCAGTTCCATTTTGAGGACATTTCTGAACACACAGACAAGTTACGTGGCAGGATCTTGCAGATGCAGAACTCCTTTAACATGTCATCTGGTGAGTCTTTACGACTTGCAAATGACATCTACCAACGCCACCGAATAGATTGGATTGCGCACGGTATTATGGATTCTATCGTTGATTCGGTACGCTATTCCCCACTGTTCTTCTCTCGATTAGCCGTCTTGACAGGCGACTTTTAAAGTTCTTCCCCATACTTTCGTCAATCGACAAGGAAATCAAGGAAGTCGATTCTCTTGTTCTGGACGAGCCTCGTCAATCCACGGTG
The DNA here is from genome assembly GCA_037892935.1 of Phlebopus portentosus. Lineage (NCBI taxonomy): Eukaryota > Fungi > Basidiomycota > Agaricomycetes > Boletales > Boletinellaceae > Phlebopus > Phlebopus portentosus. The sequence continues at coordinate 2,782,933 of JAYXKI010000001.1, forward strand.
TCGGCGAACAATAGTAACGCTCATGCTGTTGATATGTCGGAGTTATCCATTGACGACGATGAGAAAAGATCTTCCGATCATCTCAACATTTCGCCGGATGAGAAACGCTTGGGTACAATACGAAAGACTTCTTATTGGTACATGAACATCCGAGTACCTGAACCCCTCTTTCTGCTGCGCCGTATAAAGTGCTTCATCCTGAAGATTGTCAAGAGACGACGAGTGAATCAGAACGATGAAAGCACCGAGTCAATGACTGATACTCTAAAGACATTGCTTAGGATAGCGGCAATGAGACGAATTGTGACAGTAAGTAGGACTTATTTCATTATATACGCTAGGCTCTTATCCTCGAACCCTAGTCTCTGGGACGTTTACTGGGTACAAAGGGCGAAGTTATTGCTCAAATCCGCAAGAGGCTGATCCTTGCCTCTGTCGGTACGAACAGCGTCAATCTTGGACTTGGCGCCGTTCTCGATGGTGAAGTTGCGATCTATATGGGCGATATCCAAGGTAAACAGATCCACTAGCCCTTTAGCTTTGCATACTCAACCGCTATTTAGACCACATAGCAACTCTCCAGCAAGCTCTAAATCACTATGAACGGATGCTGAGCCACTCTCATCCTGCGTATCTTTCTCAGCTCCGGGTCACTCAGGCCTTAGCGAGAGGAGGCACGGATAATGCAATCCTCCTTCTGACACTAGTCTCTATCACAGTCCTTAGCATGCAGGTGATACTTGGTACGTACATTGGTCTATCACAGATACATCTTCTGATCGAGTTGCACAGGTATGTTCTCGATGAACGTACATGTTCCAAATACCGAAGGCTCCACAGACCACCCGTTCTCCGTATTCTTTTCCGTCCTGGCTGGCACTCTGCTAATTGGTACCACAGTGGTTCTTCTCGTTCGCTATTGGCACGCTCAGGCAAAGAAGAAATATTCTCGAAAATTTTGATTTTATTCTTGAGCTTGACGCAACCGTATTTATTTTTCTTTAAATTATTGCCATTTCTTTGGCCTAATTTATTACCTCGACATTATCTGAATGAAACTGATAGAATTAGATTATTAACGTACAACAACAAAGCTGATGTACAGAAGCATTAGAGTCTTTAAATTATACGTAACGTGCTTCAGGTTCGTTCTGCTCTGCGCGTTTCAATTTCATAGCTGAGACTGGAAGCAATAGGTCAGCTCTTACAAAGACGATTCTGGCACATCAGGAGTGTCATTGACTTACGAATTGCTTGATACTCGTCATCCTTCTCCTTCAAGCTTCGCTTTGCCTCGTCAAGTGCCTCCGTGGCTTTCTGCATTTCTGTATCGGTAGTCTTTGTTCGACCTTTTCGTCTCTGCAGATCGTCCAAAAGTTTCCCTGTTGTGATGTATCGAGTCAGATCCATCATGAAATGTAATGTATTTGCGAGCAACTTACGGACACGATCCACTTTATCCTCTGCATCGCGAACTTCCTCGAGAGCTCTTCGATCTCTCGGAATTTCGAGCCTTACGCTCTTGCTTGATCTCTGGCTGCATACGCTACTGGATCGCTTGAGAATACCTCGAGATGGCGAGCGAGACTGGGGCCGTGAAGGCGCACGAGGTTTCACACCTTCGGCCTCAGTTGCGTAACCAGAACCGTAGCCGTCGCGCGGTCTGTATGGACGTTTATAGTAGTCGTCGTCCTCGTCATCAGAAGACGAATAGTCTGAAGGATCGAAATCAGATGCGTAGCGACTTCCTCCTTCCTCAGATGAGCTCTGGAAGGGAACGAGTCTCCGACGGACACGATCGCCCCTATTTCTAATATGATCTGCTTCAATGATCAAAGAGACGTCCGGGATCACAGGCTCAGAAACGCTGGATCCCCCGGAGGTGTATCGGCTGTTTCGATTGCTGCCCATCGGCGTCAAGGCTGCCATATCAGGAATGACGGCATCTCTGCGGTGAGGAGAGGCGTCATAGTGTCGTCGAGGGGACCGACGAGACCTACCACGCTGGTAGCGTTCAGCCTCAGGCACCTGTTGTCCAGTTAGGGCAACGATAGCTCCGCTTCGCGGTGACCTTGCTAGGGATGCGTAATATTCTGGCGGCGGGACGACCGGTCGGTCCACTAACCCAGCGCCAGTGGGCTGCGGATCCCGCAAATCACGACGAGAATCGGTGCGGCGGAGTTGTCGGGGCGCATGGCCGGTCGCGCTGTTTACTTGCGGGGTCAGCACCTGTCTGCTTGTGTTAATGTCGTGATCGTCAGAGCCTCTCCGTGAGCGCGATAGTGCAGGGTCAGGTGGCAGCAGAGTAGGGGATCCATTACTCCCTTTCGAGTACGCGTGTGCTTGGTCTACGGTCAAATTTGAACCATACCCTCGTGCCTGATGTGCCCCTTTCCCGGGGCTGTTTTGGGAATGAAGGGAGCTCTCCAAGAAATAGGACGCTCCAGGAGAACCCTGTAAATGCGGCGACCCTTTTGATCCCGTCGAGCTTTGTGGAGACCCTCCCGGAACGAGATTGTAATTATACATACGCGCGATACGATGCACCGCTGAAGGGCTATGGTCGTCATCGGGATTTCGAGCTCCTTGCATGCTATAAGCATTCTCATTATGGCGCGATTCAGGGGAGACATCCTGATTCTTAGCGTAGACAGCATTGGCGCTGTACATATATCCTTTTGGGCGTGGCACACTCCTATCCGTATCGTCACAGTCAACGGTTGCGCGTCTCCTATGCTCCTTTTCGGAATTTGACGAACCTGCGGTACCGGGGACGGGCATTGAGTACGAATGTAGTCGCGTGTGCGTAGCATGGCCCGCTCCAGCATGAAGATACGCCACCGCGTTCTCCCGTCCAACAGCTAGGTTCTGCGGAGGGTGAGCAGGAGGCTTGCTGCCATTTGATGATGGTGAAGAAGTTGAATTGGATGGAGAGGTCATGTAAGTAGCGAGGAAGCGGTCTTTTAGAAGGGACGGATCCGCCTGAGGGACCGCCTCGGCAAGAGCATCCGCAGAACCGTAGATATGTTGCTTATCCACGCTGCCAGTTGCAGATGGTGAATATGCAGAGACAGGTATACCCAATTGGGTTGTAGCTGGAGTAGGGTGTGATTGATGAACAGCAAGAGATTGATTGGGATCGAAGGACGGATTGTACGGAGTCTGCATAGGGGAAGCCACCTGATTGTTTGAATAGACCGGCCTATAACCGCTAGGCTGTTGCTGTTGAGTCGCTCGGGATGATTGTAAGCTCGCAACTTGAACGGAAGCACGACGCGATGCAACATTTGGTGATCGAGGGGCATGTGGTATTAACGGCGAAGACTGCGCAGAATGTGTCTGACCGGCCTGGGGTACCGCCAATGGAGCAGGTCGCTTCTTTGGCGCAGCAGGGGAAGTATGAGCCTCAGCAACAAATTGCGTCTCAACGACTGCGTTTGTCGGAGCGACGGGGGCACCGTGCACACGACTTTTGGTCGGAGAAATTGTAGTCGTGGAATTCGTTGCTTGCACTCTGCTCCGTCGTTCAGCATGTGCTAATGACGAGACGGTCTCGGTGAATTTATGTATTACAAAAGAAATTAGAATTATCACTCACCTTGGCGTTTTGAGTGGCTGGAATGGCTTTTGGTTTTCACCCGTGGTTCCATCCTCTCCCACCAATTCTCGAGCCGTTGGACCTTGAAGTCCAGAGGTGCTTCAACCACAGATACAGAGCGGGAGCCTTGAGTGGCAGAATAGACACGGATTGTATCTTCCGCCAATTTCTGGCATCGTTTCACCATGACATCTTTAAGATATTGAATTTCTTGGATTTCTCGTAGAGTTTCTGGATCGTTGGGATTCTTTGCTAGATTGTATGCCTCGACCTTTAGCATGTTGGCATAGATTGCGGCTGGACGGGGTGGCAAGAGGACCTACAGATAACCACACGCAGGAGTTAGACAAGATCGATGGTTTGTGTGGACATGGATGAACCTGAACGTACTCTGAGCTCATCTTGGGAATCGGTGAGCTGGATGTAGCGCCAGCCCGACTTTGTTTTCTTTGATCGAGTTTGAGGATCGAGTGAGCCGCAGATGCCCTGGTAGGTGGAAGGAGAGGAAGCAATAGGGATGAGATTTGGACTTCTGATTGTATTATGAGCGTGCATCTGGAAAGAACATGGTCTTGAAGAGAGAGGAGAGTTGTATATAATGACACGAACGAGGGAGATAGAGGGAACAGGTGGAAAGGGTGCCGCTGGCCCAGGACAGGACAGGACGGCACCAGCCTCGAGGCAAGCACAGGGTTGGGTTGGGTCTCCCCGCTCTCACTCTTATTATTATTTTGCCGGATCCTTCATTCATTTTTTTGTGTTACTGACGCCCGCTCTCCCATCGTATCGTCAGCTGCCCCTTACCTCCGTCTCACTCACTCGGACATCTTCTGCACCTATTCGTCCTTTTCCGCCCTTCCTAGCGCCTATACAGTGCCGTGTACTTTGTACTTATAGAGAGATCCTGAATCAAAATATGTTTACCTCGTGTCTGACTCGTTGATCTCGCCGGATGACTTGCATAAATTCGTAGTCCGTACATAGATCAGACATTCCAGTCCAGAGGTTGAAGTCCGGAAATCACCTGAAAGGGAAGTCCCGTGTTATCCATTCACGACACAAGCCAACTTCCTTCCTCCCATTACCATCGTCCCGTGCAAGCGTCTACTCGGTCCTGCCTGCCGTCAAATGCCATCGGCTCTTGAACATTACGAAAATTTCTTGCTCAATAATGCTAGTACAATATCGACCCTCGAGTCCTCTCTCAGGTCCTTGACTTGGTTCTTACCCGGTCGCTTCAGGGATGCGGAGTTAGCGTCGGAGGCATGTGAGTATCCAGTCTCTCTCTCTCAACGTTTAGCCTCGTTCTCAGCTATGCGTCCAGTGTCGGCAGCGCTCAACCTCATGAGCCTGTACCATGACACGCTCCTGTCTCGTATTGCTCGCGCAGACCCAAAGTTCAGGCCATTGCTCCCGCCATCTCCACACTCTCGTTATACTCGCGGTTGGGCAGATAAGTCCGCGTGCTATAAATGGGCAGCACGAGCCCTGGAGGTCATTCGGTTTGTGGAGCTGCTTATAGAGATGGGCTTACGGCGGAAAGTTTCGAGAAAAACGAAATGGAGAGGGATTGTACTTCTGGAATTCATCAAGTATGTTCCTCGTGTTTCTGTTCGCACCGATGGCTACCTTACAGCTCGTGTTGCAGAGCCATCCTTCGATTGATAATTCTCAAGACTACTCGTCGCCCGTTGTTGACACCTTCGCTTCCGGAACGTGAGTTCGATCCAACCAACATCGAGCCTCAGTCTGCGGGGTCTTCGCCCACCCTAGCACCATCATCCCATCCTGACTCACCGTTGATGACCCCTGAGCACCTGAAAAACAACCACATTGCTTTGGAATCGTCCAGTTCGTTTTTGAACAAGCCAGCCGTCTTGGCGTCTGACGCTCCTGTTGAGGAGTACCTATTGCCTAAAGCGCTGTCGACGTCCTCCGTGAAGAATCCCACGGCACTCATGCGTGAACTCAGTTCTCCAACAGACTGGATGGCGGAAATAATATATATATTGAGACCTCTAATTTATGGTTCGTCTAATGAATTCCATGCCGAATACCTATTTTGACCAGGTTCTGCAGTCTCCATCATCAGCAGGAATCCGAAATCAACAAATCCTCTAATCGTGACTTTATCTCTCGAACTTTTCGCCCGGTATCTGAGGCGAGTGCCTCCGACGTCATCAGCGCTTGAAAGGAGCGAATACGCCCGCCGCGATCGTGATATTCTGTGGTATCTCCTGCGTGGATCTGTGTGGCAGTCGTACACGAGGTGAGACTATGAATGGTTTACTAGACGAGCGGCTTATTGACTCTCCATTCAGGCCAAAGCTGGAAGCCTTTGCAGCCAAGACGGCGCGAACACCTGTTCTGGGGCTATTGAGTGCATTCATCCAAGACTGGATACCCCTGATTGAGGACTATTATTATTGTAAACATCCTATTCTTTTCATTGGGATCTCTCTAACTGAGTTGTTTCCTTTACAGACACTGCGACATGATTAGAAACATTGAGCCTGGGATATATTTTTGACACCGTCGATTAATGGTATTTCTAGCTGGTGTTTCTCTCTAGTGCTCTGTTTGTAGTGTATAGTATAATATGACAAGTTTCCTTCAGTTTTGATTTGTTTTGAAAGAAAAAAAGAATTTCTTGTGCTTACGTCATACACACGTCTTAGAAAGGACTCCATAAAGTTTACAGCTGGACACAGATAACTCCCGAGATGTATGTTGAAATTTAAAATCTCGTGATGTGTCTTGCCATGTGAGAGATTTTAAATTTCCATGTTGGAGAGATTCTAGAATCTCCCTGCTAGAATCTCCCTGGCCCCAAGATCCTTTCTAAGATATTAAATCTCCACCTTGTGGAGATATAAAATTTAGCTAAGCATCTCATTAGGGATGAAATTTAAAATCTCTTTGTAAGCGATTTGTAACTAAATAAGGGAATTTGATCGTTACATAACATCACATGACTTAACCATCAGCTACATCCAGCTGTACATGTATATTGTAAAGGCAAGGTTAATGTAATACAGGTTATGTAAAATAAAATTGATTGATATGGGGAAAAAGGTTCCACCAAACAAGACATCCTTCTAACCATGTCCTCCACCACGCGTGTATTCGTTGTGGCCTGAGTGCCTATCTACCTTCTCGAAGTCGGAATATTGGGTTTCTCTTCTTAGCTTCTCCTACGAAGCTGCCGATAGGAAATAACACGAGATGATGGCTACACCGTGGATTATTTGGAGTACAGTCACTAGTTTTGCAAAGTGCGTGTGTTCATTTCATTTCATTGCCGAACGAAAGAAATTATGTTTTGCTTTATTCGTTTAGACTGTCAACTGTCTTGCAAATCTTACTTTTCCTGCCTCTTACTCTGGTAACGTTATCGACGAATGCGTTTTTGCTGCTATCGTTGTTACTATTCGTTCATTCCCTCATACACGGCACAATGTTTCTTCTCTGGCGCTCACCCGCACTCTCAGTCATGCAGGTGCCGATGCACCCGTTCCTGCTTCTCTTGACTTTCAACCTATTTTCGCAAAGTATACCTTCTATTCTCATCACTACCGCAAGTTGGTGGGGGAAATTCCTCAGTTGGAGTAGTCCATGCTTTGTAGCCATGGAAGGTCTGAGCAGTCTCCTCGTTGCCCAGAAGCTCGGGCGAATAGGAAGAGAACTCGCGGGCGAAGGAGAGAGTTATCAGTTTGGCCTTCTGGTAGCTTCTGCGGTGGCGTATGTGGGGGCTGCGTGGCGGATAGGCGCGGTAAGGAGCTCCTACTGAGTCGACTGCGGTGTGATACTTACGAGGGTTGTTCCTAGTCCTACCCATCCGTGGCCACGTCTCCGCTTTCCTCGACGTTATTGGGCGCAACTGTTACCGCTTTTATTTTCTTGACTGTCATTGGATTCAGCCTACGGCGTACGAATGTCATTGAATCATCTGCACTGGCACTATTCTTGGCGTATAATATTTGGCTTTGTGGCTTCGACGTCGGGTCGATTTCGGGACCGTCATCTTCTTAGTGAGTAATTTAGAATATCTGGTCAATCGGATGGAATCCATAAGTCTTCTGTATTGCAGCGCTCCACTCTTGTCGAACATCCTCCCCCACATCCAGACATTAATAAACTTCGTGGCCAATACCCTTCCTAAGCCCGTACTGTTTGCATTGGCGTATCGATTGACGGTGCTTCATCTTGCGTCATACATTCTCCCTACGATTGGCGCAGATAGCTGGGATAGTGAAGATGGCGTGGATGATGGGTGGAATGGAGGCCCTGTACGCGTGTCCTTTTTCGTCATCGTCTCAGGGTTTGAAGGCTAACGACAAGTGTTTCCTCAACAGACGAGTAAACTCACACATATACTCCTGACATATAGACAAGCAATTCTAGTCACCGTTTATTCCTCTCTTCTTCGTGAGTTGCCGCTCATCGAATCCTATTCGAGCAGTAATTGATCGGCCTCTTCCTGTAGTCTTGGATCAATCTTCGCAGGTATGGTGGCGATGGATGAACATCTTCTTGACCCTTCTCATATGGTCGGTGGAGCTCATTGTGACAAACGACGACGATGCAGATCCCATCGGAGAAAAGTGGAAAGTTGAATGATCATGATGCTGTTTTCTCTGTTTTAGCACGCCTAATGGTGTCTTTTTACATTGACATGACGATTTCGCCTCGCACGAACCTCAGTGTACTATTTATTAAGCAGTGTTGGCTCTACCTTTCTTATGCCTAGAAGAATCACAGTCCTTTGGATTACTAAACGCAGATATCCCTCGCGCTTTATATAGATAGGCTGAGTTGCGCTTGCTGTGAAAGATGGTATCTATGGCACTACCGAGATTGAACTTTATCTTGCTAGGTTCTCCTGATGAATTGATCTTATAGCAAGCACAACTAGACGTGCACAATCATTGTAGGTATACACAAAGAGAAGAATTACGCTTCGCTGGGAATTCAAATCACTTCGAGGACTCAGAAGAGGACTCTTTACTAGTGATTTCGTCCAAGAAGGCATTGGAGAGCTTGACGCATTGTTGGTAAACGGATTCAAAGCCGTTCTAGATATAATTCTTTAGTCCCGAAAAAATTGCACAACTTCCCACGTAGATAAGAAACTAACCAAGCCACCGTAATATGGGTCTTCAATCGCATTGTCGTCAAGGTATGAACCCCATAATCGAACCACAGCCTTGTGGCCTTTGGGAGCCCGAGACTTGAGATGCGAGAGGTTGTACTCATCAGAGGCAAGGATGTAGTCGAAGTCTTCGTAGTCTGTACACGTTGCTTCAGACTCATATTATCTAGACAATAGAACAGACTTTGCCTACCTTTTTTCGAGACTTGCCGTGCTAGGTGATCTATCGGTACCTTGTGCTGATATTATCATTTACTAATTAATCACCGCAGTTGAGATAACATCTGTTGTGTTGTATTTACCTTCTTACATATTTTGACTGTCCTGGCAGTAGTTCTAGCCAATTATACCTCGAAAATGTCTTCAGAAAGTCGAGTACTTGCCTGTCATCAGGTTCCTCACCAATATGATACGCTGCGGTTCCGGCACTATCGACAATGATGTCGATTCCTCGTTCCTTCGCCACATGTCTAAGAAGAGGAGTAATACCGATAGTCAGAACTAGCGAATCTTCAGGAAAGGGTTATTTGGGGACCTCAAGATGGCTTCTCCCATGGGAGAACGACATATGTTTCCTTGAAACTTTGATAAATCTCAGATGGTCGGAGGTAGAGAAGTTAAAGATGCGAATATACCGAGGCAAACAATGAGTATAGATAAAGTCATTGACAAGCTCTTGTTAGCAGATATAAAAATCTCCTGGGAGCACTCCGTAGGCAAATCAATCTTTCGGTGAATGAAAGTCGAGTAAGGAATGAGCGGCGACATCGACATCGAAAAAGAATATATTACACCACGTGATCTAGCGATTCAAGTCGGCCCTAAACCGACCTGATAGTCAATGCCCTGGTCGACAGTGTTGAGCATCGACCGGCCAATCTTCAAGGTGAATATCCCGTTATTTGCTACTTCTGTGGTATCCGTAGAACGCCCGGATGTCGTCCAACCTGTTCTACATTTTTTTGAACGGTCGAAAATGGTTGGAAGAGACGGATGGAACTGTGGAACTTTGGATGACATGACACTGGATAAGGACTTGACGGCTGATTCTTTTGCACCTTTGCAGACATGGGTTTTAGACACAACAACGTCCTTCATAACAACCACTTCCATAAGGACTGGCAGCGCCGCGTCCACACGTGGTTCGACCAGCCCGGTCGTAAGCTCCGACGCCGCCGTGCGCGTCAGGAGAAGGCTGCAAGGCTTGGTGTTCGGCCGTTGAAGCCTCTTCGCCCGGCCGTTCATGGACAGACTGTCCGTTATAACTCCAAGATTCGCGAGGGCCGTGGGTTCACGTTGCTGGAGCTCAAGGAGGCCGGGATTAGCAAGAAGCAGGCGCGCGGAATCGGTATCATTGTCGACCACCGCAGGCGGAACCTGAGCGAGGAGGGAAAGAACTTGAACGTTGAGAGGCTCAAGGCGTACAAGGCCAAGCTTATTATCTTCCCCCGCAAGGCTAGCAAGCCGAAGAAGGGTGACTCGACTGTATGTGGTCATTCTTTCCATTCGGCTCCAATCGTTTTTGCTGAATTTTTTTCTTTGATTTGAAGGGTGACGACCTTACTATTGCGACCACCCGCGAGCCGCTGCCCCTCCCATCTGCTCATGTCCGCGAGGCTCCCCGCAAGATCAGCGAAGAAGAACACTCCTTCGAGGCCTACAGTACCCTCCGTAACTTGCGCGCCGAGGCGAGGTACGAAGGGAGGCGCAAGATCCGCCAGGCAAAGGTTCGAACCAGATTTTCCTCCTCATGGTCTATTTCTGATCTTACTGCAAATTCAACAGAAAGAGGAGGAGGAGGCGAACAAGAAGAAATAAATATTCTTTGCTCTGTTTCGCTCCTTGTGTCTCGTATTGCTCTTTGTATGCCCATACAAAAATCGCCGGGCTCACTCATGTACTCGGTCTTTACCTGCGCGTTATGCTATACATGCAATGGATATGACCATGCCATCCTCTTTCAGATTGATATAAATACGATTGAGCTGAGACGAGCTATTTGTTATCTATTCAAGATTCAAGTTCATTGCGAGGCGACGTCGATGGCCTCTTTAATGTTTGCATCCATAACGTTACTCATCACCTTCACCTGTTGAGCCACATTCCTAAGTACACCCCGTACCTCCGCATTCCCCTCGATGAACCCGAATTCAGCGTACTCAAGACCCTGCTCACGAGCAAATTCCTTGACGATTTTGCTCGCGGCTTTGAGATTGTGACGCGGAAGGCGCGGGAAGAGGTGATGCGTCACTTGCAAGTGCAGTCCTCCGTGAATAAAACCAAGGTATTCGGGACAAATGACGTCTGTGCTCGTCCGCATCTGACGGTCCGGAAACGATTCTACGGGGCCCATGTCGGCAGTTGAACGAGAAAAATGTGACAATACGATCTTCGCAGATTGCAAAATAAGAAATTTGTTTGTTAGATCATTACGCAGACACAAGGAAGAATCGTTTGAACAATCTCACTTGCACATGCAGAGGGGACGTCATAATGTGGGTCACGAAAAGGTACTGCAGCGCGTTCGTCCAGCTACCTGTGCCCCGCAATACAGCACCATACCAGATCCAGAACGTCAATATTCCGATAAATTCGCCCCACCAGCTCCAGCGACCTCCGCGTGCCTTGACGGTATCTCGGCACGTATTATACAGATACCCATATGAGAGTCGATATAGATTGAATCGCGCAAGCGACATGACAACGTAGAAAAGTTTGTCCTGTACGCGTAGGAATAAACGCGACGCGAAGTCAAATGGAAGCACTCGCTTGTAATATGAAGAATATAGGTTTGATAAGAAGTGCGGCGAGATAGCGAAGAAGGGAAGATGTTGAATGTCGGGATCACTGAGAGCATGATGTTAATAATTGGTTAGTTTCGAATAAAGATGAGAACATACTGATTTGGATGATTTGTGACCACTTTTAAGAGGAAATCAGCAAACTCAATAAAAGGAGGATGCGGAAATAGGGTACTAACAATGATGTGTATTATGATTCTTTACAAAAGGACATCAGAGCTCCTACTTTGATTGGTAAACTTGAATCTGCTTACATTGACCCACCATCCAATGCTGAGTCCCCCACAGAAATCAGCGACGAATATTGATAGAAGGCGATCAATTGTCCAGTTATGAGTGACACCCATATGGCCCGCATCATGCGCAAGGAAAGTAACCTGATGCCAAAAGATGCCCAGGAAGAATGCACTCAGAAAGAGCATATTCTTTTTATAGAACCAAGCAGCAAGAGACGCGAATATGGTGTATCGAAGGATATCTAGTCCCATGCCCGTGATATAACGTGTCTTGTAGAGGCCAGCATCAACTAGACGCTGGTGAAGCACTTTGTACGCGGCAGAATGCTGTGTCTGTACTTTGAGTGATAATGTAGTGGGAGGAGGGGACAGAGTTTCGAGACTTGGTCTCTCAATGAGCATTTCCCGACCGATCGTTCCCTTTTCGACTAGCAGAATTTGGGAAGAAGGGTTTATTTCATCGTGAGCGTATCCAGAAACTTCGGCTCTTATGCCAGCAGGAGTGGTCGGTGTCGTGTCGGCCTGACGAATCCATTTGCCGTCTTTCCAGAGCCAGCCAGCCATGTACGGCGGGACGAAAGGTTCCCATCCAGCTGGGTCGTCCTTGATACGCGCAACAGCATGACGCAATAGAAGGCGAATTGTCTCATCTGGATGAAAGGCATCCACTTCGTCTGTCGCGTCGCGGCCGACGAAATGAAGAATGGCGAGTTCACCACCTGGATGGCGGATTAGCCAGGACGGAGTGACGCGAATGACACGGGAACGGTATATGAATAGGTTCTCGCCAGCAAGAATCCTGGCAGCGATTTCATCACGAGACCAAAGCGCAAGCGCGTCGGGAGGGCGCTGGCCAGTCGCTGAAGGTGGTTTACCCATAGTGAGGGCCTACGCCAGGAGAGACGCGAGTGAAATGAAACACTGGCCTGGCAGACGCGTCGAACGACTTTGCACAAATACAAATACAAATACAAATGAAAGATATTCCATTATTTGATTAGTCAGCAATGTCACATCGCCATCTCAACACTCACTCTCACTCACACCCAGTACTGCCCTTCATGCCAAGAACATCTTTTTGATGAGTTTTTGTCTGGAAGGAGTTATCAGGCCAGCTCATTTGAGGAGATACCGCCACCAGCCACGCTGCAAAGCACAGTACTTGTTAACAGACTGACTGAAGAACAACAAGCTGTGCGTGATACTTGTTGTGATGTTATCCTAAAAGGAGGGATATATGCGCCACAACGAATAAGGTTCAAAGGATCGCACGTTGCCGAGTGGAGTTGTCTATGCCCTCTTCAGCACTTCCCGGCTTTCTTCTCTCCGTCATCTTCTTCCAACTCGTCGCTATCGTCGCCCGCCGTCGTTCTTGCTCTCCAGTCGTTGCCTTCGTTTCTCGGCCAACTTCTGTCATTAGTATCAATTAGCCGAGATCCGGCCATTGGAGCGGATCCGGCGCGCCCTAATTGAGCTCTCCCAAGCGAACTACCCCCGGTTGCGATCACCTATAGACCGCTCTCCACGTCTCATCGTCCATGCGTTCTTCTTCCACTACCTATCGCCCTGCACACCACACCTCTCGTCCTTCAAACCATAGAGGAAGATCAAGCTCAGATCCTTTCTCCGATCCCGCCTATTCAATACCCACTGTGGCATATTCTAGATCAGACGCCCCGCCTCTGCCACCCAAGCAGCTCTATCAGCAACAATACAAGAAGTCGACCAGACAGTACGCCGACCCTCGAGATCCCAGGATGTTAGAGACAGCAGTACGTGACACCGTGACAGTCCGTCAAGCTGATGCCACCCCAAGGACAAGAGTGGGTAGGAGCCAAACTGGGTGTGTCCTATCATTTCACTTCTCTTACTCCGCACATCCTGACCCAACTCTGGTTTGTAAAAGTGGAGTTCAGACTAGTGTTTCCGGGTCTAGGCACGCTCCGCCCATCGGACGACGCTCTTATTCTCAAGATTCAGCGACTCAGACGGCAACAGCCATGGAGAAATCTCGCAAGACGGGAGCGAAAGGCAAGAAGAACTCGTCATCTCACGCGGATGTCATTGATAAATTAGATTACACTGGTGGCGGTCCAAGTACATGTTTCTCGTGCTATCGTGTGCTTTGTCGTATGCTCAATAAGTTCATTTCATTACAGTGTTCCATCATGACGGTCCCTTTGATGCCTGCTTGCCCTCTCGCAATCGCCATAAATCGAAGGCTCCGATGATGGCTTGGACTAATCCAGAGGACGATGGCCCTATGTCCGCTGCCCAGCTGCGTGCCGATCGCAAGCGAGGACTTTCCGATGTTTCAGGACTTAAGGACTCCCCGTACCCAAGTATTGCCTTAGGACCAGGCGATTACGGGCCCGAGAAGAATCCAAAGCAAGTGGATCGTATCGCGGAAGCATGGGGCATCCACGAGCCTGAACCGTACGAAGAGTTTTTCGGTGGTGGCGGACACGCTACGGGAGAAGAATCTACTGCAAGCTCTATCCACGGAGGTTACGAAGGCCATTTTCAGAACGGTCGTTCTCGTCCGCAAGGTCGCGCGTTACGGGAGACGTACGCTGCGGATGCAGCTCCAAGGAGGCTAGCAAACCGGCTGCCTCCGCCTCAGCCAATAAATCTTCCTGGTGGTGATCGTTCGGCCTCATTGGATGTTATTTCTCCTGCTCCACCATCACCACCTTTTTCTGGATCGCCCGGTGCACCAAAAAGGAGCAAATCGCTCATGCAGAAGATCCGAAAGATGCGCGATCAACCCAACGTTCCCGTCGAAGCTGTCCAGGGTGGTGGAAACTCGTCTCCGCCTTCATCCAGCGAAAATTATGCTCCTCTGGGATACTCTGATGGTGGTCGACCAACTCGACCCACTCATCATCAGCAGAACTCTTTTTTTGGGCGTATCGGAGGTCGTAATGCGAGTGCGCATGGTGGTACAAGGTCGCCAAAGTCTGACATGAGCGACTCCTATGTGTATATTGAGAAGTCCACAAGCAATAAGGCACTTCCTCCACGTCCTGCAGAAACGCCAGCGATTCCTTATAATGGTTATGGGAGGGATGGATACTTTGATGGTCCTCACTCTCCGGGCGGGACAGGAACGACACCTGGAACTGGCATAGGCAGGAAGACTAGCATACTGAAGAAAGTTGCGGGTGCTGTACGTGGAGGTAACAAGTAGACATGAACTTTAAATACGGCCATGCTTTTGCTCCCGCTTTGACCTTTTTCTGTTCTGGACGACTCGGTGCTAGTACTACTCGTCTATAAGGCAGGATATCTATGTCTATGTTTCCTTCCGCCGATCCCTTTACCTCTCTATTCAAACCAATTCTGGTTCCTTCGCCCATAGACGGCTCAACATAAGTTCCCCTTTACCCTTTCCCGTTTACTTCTGGGGTTTCCCTTTAAGTAGTGTAGCACCATCTTCTGTGAGAACAACTTTGTGCCCTGTTCTATTCTCGTTATAAGGCGACACCTTCCTGTTCTGAATATGAGTATCGTCCTTTGTATCTGAAATTTTTATTCCCCCTTTAGCTTGTGCAGCTTTTCCCAGCTCCATGTAATGAATATAACAGTTTCTTCCCTATGGATTTTAACACAAATCGAAAAACCATCTTTTGGGGAGATGATGCTACAAGTAAATGTTTGTTCTATAGGTCTTCAAGATAAGAAGGAAGATGCATCTCTAGTTGGGATTCCATCCGACGCCATGACCTTTTTCACGTCTTCAATCTTTACCTCCTCTCGATGAAAGATCCCAGCGGCCAAAGCAGCTTCGACGTCCGTCCTCTCAAACACTTCAGTGAAATGCGCAGGGGTTCCTGCTCCGCTACTTGCGACGACTGGGATGGTAACGGCGTCACGGACAAGGCGGATGAGGTCAAGGTCAAAGCCCTTTCCTGTACCGTCCCTGTCGATGCTGTTCAATAAAATCTCTCCTGCGCCCAGTGCCTCTGCTCCACGTGCGAGCTGAACGGCTGAAAGGTCTCTTGCTTCTCTCCCACCTGAGACGGTGCATTGATACCACCAGGCTTTGCCCTTTTCTTCTCCTTCGCTGAAAATTAGCTCGTCCTTGTAGGGCCCGTGGTAAGTCTCGGGATCCACGAACACACGCTTTGGGTCGATGCTCACTACGACCGCTTGTCGACCGTAGGCATCTGCAATCGTCTCTATTGCGCTAGTCCCGGCTGGCTTGCCACTCGTACGTAGTTTCTCCACAGCATAGACAGCTTCTGAGCCGATTGAGACTTTGTCTGCGCCTGCTCGGAAGTATTCGCCCGCAACTTCAAGTGCACTGCGAGGGGTGCCGTCTGGATCGACTGTACCTTTGATCCCTCCTCCGATCGTGAGAGGTACAAAGACAGTTTCTGCTGCCGCGCGTACAACTGCGAGCATAGGTTGATCGTTAAGAGGGGAGTGACGAAATGACGTGATATTCAAAAGGCAAATCTCGTCTGCGCCGTCAGCGAAGTATTTCGCGGCAAGGGAAACTGGTTTCCCTAGATTGCGCACAGCCCCTGCGGTTCGGACTTGTACGCTCGAGTTCAGAGAAGGAGCAACGTCCTTCTCCCGTACGTCGTATTGATCGCCTTTGGTGACGACAAGGTCACCTTCGTCATTTGCCCGGACATCCATGCACGCGATGATACGCTTCGTGAGCCCATCGCGCGGCTTGGGCGTTCGGTTCACTATAGGACGGGGAGGCTCGCTGACCAGCTGTTCTTCGGGTTTGGCGAGCCAGGTTCTCAATATTCGCAAACCAGCTTCACCTGACTTCTCGGGATGGAATTGCGTAGCAAGGACGTTCCCTTTGTGAACGGATGCGATGAATATCTCTCGGCCATATTGCGCTGTAGTGTGTACCCATTGCGCGACTGCCACGTTCGACGGATCATATAAGGCTCGGTACGAATGGACGAAGTAATAGTGCCGTCTCTCGTCGATGCCTTCTTTGGCATTCTCTTCGGGATCTATGAAGTCGACTGAGTTCCAGCCCATGTGTGGTACAGATTTGTCTGCATTGCCGAACAGAGAGATCGAGGCAGGGATGATACCAAGACCTTCTACTCCGGGACTCTCGGAAGACGAAGTGAAGAGAACCTGGAGTCCGATGCATATACCGAAGTATGGTCGACCAGAGGCGATGTACTGTTTTAAAGGTTCTAAGAGATCACGAGATTGCAGATGCTCAATTGCGCCTTTGAAGGCTCCTACACCAGGGAATATGAGTTTCTGGAGAATGAAAATAGAGAGCTCAGGAAACGCTTTGATTACCATGTAAATAAAGTTGTTACCGACCGAAGCCTTCGTGAAATCTTCAGGAGATGATATCCATTGGAAGTCATAACCGAGTCTTTTGAGAGAATTAGCGAGACTTCTGACGTTTCCGGCACCGTAGTCCAATAAGTACAGACCCATGTAGACGGTCGCGGTCGTCAGGAAAATTGAGGAACGAACGAAGAATACATAAAAGGTGAATCGGCCGAGCGCGAGCGACGATCTTCGATCGGCGATGAATCATCGATACGATGGAGACTCCATCATAAATTTTGAAAAAAAAAAATCTTTGCAAACTGTTGCCAGCAGCATCTCAGAAACGTGCCCCGGAAATACGACTATTGCTAACTAGATGCCAGCAGCCGCCTTCTTCTCGTAAAAATTCCCCTGACCGTTTAGTCAGGATCCGATTTAAAATTACGACATCATCACCCTCTCATTAGTACTAATAGTTATTACTTCAAAATGGTGTCTTCATCCATCCCCATCCCAGTCCAACAGTCTCCCGTCAATCCCAACGTAGTCACCATCTCTAGGTCACCTCCCATGGCTGCCCTCTCAATCTCGGTTTCCCCGACTCAGACTACTCTCCACGAGAGATTCCGGAGAAACTCGCTTGGTCCTGCCATACGCGCTCCGAGACTGCTGCGGCCCATCGACAAGGACGAATTCCGTATTCTGCTCCTAGAGAACATTAGCCAGGGCGCTGTAGACGCCTTTAAGCATCAGGGATTCCAGGTTGACCACTTCACCAAGGCATGGAGCGAGGACGAATTAGTGCAGAACATCGGACAGTACCATGCTATTGGCATCCGCAGCAAAACCAAGATCACACAGCGAGTGATCAAGGCAGCTTCAAAGGTATGTTAGAGCACTCTATTTTCTTCTCAGCAAGTATCCGATCAGTTCTTTTCAGCTTGTTGCGATTGGTTGCTTCTGCATCGGTACCAACCAAGTCGATCTCGACAGCGCCGCTCGTGCCGGCATTCCCGTGTTCAACTCACCTTTCTCCAACTCTCGCTCCGTGGCTGAGCTCGTGATGTCGGAACTGATAGCTCTGTCTCGTCAGTTGCTTGATCGTGCGCGAGAAATGAAGGAGGGTCTCTGGAACAAGACTTCGAAGAACTGCTGGGAAGTCCGTGGCAAGACGCTCGGGATCATTGGTTACGGCCATATTGGTTCTCAGCTTTCGGTCCTCGCTGAAGCATTTGGTCTTCGTGTCCTATTCTATGATATTCTCAATATCATGCCCCTCGGTTCTGCGCGCCAAATGCCTACTCTCCAAGCCCTCCTGAGAGAATCCGACTACGTTACTCTGCACGTACCCGAGGACCCGGACACGATTAACATGATTAGCACTGAGCAAATCGCACAGATGAAGAAGGGCTCTTATTTAATCAACAATGCTCGCGGGAGGGTTGTCGATATTCCTGCTCTGATTCAGGCACTGAAAGATCGACACCTAGCTGGAGCCGCAATTGACGTTTACCCAGCCGAGCCAGCGGGGAACGGCCAGCCATTTGATGACAAACTCAATGCTTGGGCATCAGAGTTGCGCTCGATTCCGAATGTCATTCTTACACCCCACATCGGTGGTTCGACAGAAGAAGCCCAACGTATGATCGGAGAGGAAGTTTCTTTGGCTTTGACTCGTTACCTCAACCTCGGCACTTCGTTCGGCTCTGTCAACTTCCCAGAGGTCGACCTGCGTGCCATCGACATCGACCAACCCAACCAGATTCGCCTGTGCCATGTGCACCACAATCAACCCGGTGTACTTAGGCAGGTCAACGAGATCCTCAGTCCGTACAATGTCGAGAAACAATACTCGGACAGCAAGGGAGACATCGCGTATCTCATGGCGGATATTTCTGATGTCAGTCAGCAGGACGTAGAGAGATTACAGGAGAAGATTTCTGCCACGAGTGCCAACATACTTACGAGAGTTCTCGCCTAAAACGCTTTCAACCTGCGCCTCTCCAAAGGGAGACAAAAAAAAACTGGGACGGTTCCA
Organism: Phlebopus portentosus; assembly: GCA_037892935.1. Taxonomy (NCBI): domain Eukaryota; kingdom Fungi; phylum Basidiomycota; class Agaricomycetes; order Boletales; family Boletinellaceae; genus Phlebopus; species Phlebopus portentosus. The sequence continues at coordinate 2,802,023 of JAYXKI010000001.1, forward strand.
CCCGCCATCACTCATTACACCATTCAACTGGCATTACCAACATCTGCAATATCTGCAAGCAATTTGACCAAGACGTATTCCTGTGTAATAGTTGTTCCCTGTAATATCCAATCCATAGCTCATTAAATGAAAAGTAAAAATAGTCCTGTGATATTCGGATCATTGTAAGTACCGGAACAAAGTCTAAGCTGAAGAACCCAAGAATCACGTTTAGCAATGTCTATAACAAGCACGGAGACGTCGATCCCGGCTACTGGCGGTCCATTTAGAATGAAACGCAGGAAACAAAAGCAGCCTTCTGATTTCGTCTCGATTATACTTACCACCACCATGTCGAGCCTGGAGGTCACCAGCCTGTTCAGCGTGAAGGACAAAGTGGTCCTTGTCACAGGAGGCAGTAGAGGTATAGGGAAAATGGTATGTTACACGTTTCTGCTCGAAGGAGAATGAATTGTTTTGACTGGTTTGTCGAATTTTGTATGGTAGATTGCGACCGGCTTCGTGAGGAACGGCGCAAAGGTTTGTCATGCTCGTTCTGATTTTCTTCTGGCTGTTCTCAAGTCAGTTCATGCCCTGCCTTGCAGGTTTACATTACTTCGCGGTCCGCGCAAGCATGCGAAGAAACGGCTAAGGAGCTCACGGCAATGGGTCCCGGAAAATGTTTCCCTATTCCTGCCGACATGCAGAAGCTATCTGATGTTCAGCGCCTTGTATTGGAGCTCTCTGCCAAAGAGTCAAAGCTACATGTGCTCATTAATAATGCTGGTGCTACATGGGCAGAGACAATTGAAGAATATCCTGTATGTTTCCGATGTTCTCGTGGTTACGCGAATATATTCAAGCTGATGCCATCATCTCTTTCAGGATTCCGCTTTTACGAAAGTTCTGACGCTTAACTTGCAACGGGTATTCAATTTGACACAAAAGTGTCTGCCTTTACTTCGAGTCGCCGCTCTTGATGGAGGTAGAGACGGAGAATCTTGGAAAGATCCAGCGCGTATCATCAACGTGAGTATCTCTGCTCCGAGTAAAGACAGGAGAAACTGAGTAATTGCAGATCGGAAGTATAGAAGGTGTCGAGGTGCCAAGCCATGAGACGTACGCTTACTCGGCCTCCAAGGTGAGTATTGTCCACTAGGATTTGGGATTTAGCTAAGCGATAAGAATCTACAGGCAGCTTTACATCATTTAAGCAAAGCCTTCGCCGGTCGCCTTGGCTATCAAGGCATCACCAGTAATACAATCGCATGCGGTAAGCTGGTGGGTATTTCGCATTCTCATGGTGATGCTGACTTGATCTTCGTAGGTCCGTTCCAGAGCAAAAGTACGCTCGGTTCTCTCCTCTGAACTATTTGTTTGCTCACAAGGTCATGGTAGTGATGAGAGTAACTCTCGAGACAATTGGCGCAGAACTGGTGAAAGGCATTCCCATGTCACGTATTGGATCACCAGAAGACATTGCCGGAGCTGCATTATATCTGGCCAGTCGAGCCGGGGCCTACGTTAATGGTGCCACGATAGTTCTTGACGGTGGTAATCTAGTTTCGTCCGTAAAGTATAGATTATAGATAGTCCGTACCGAGAATAATCTCCACACATTATTCTCAAAAATGACCATTGGGAGGTTCACCGGAATTGGGCGACCGATACGATCGAAGGGAAGAAAAGCAAATCTTGATCGTATGCGTGAATGGAAACACTAATAAAATTTGTGCTTCTTTGAGTGCTTCGAACGGTCCTGCTTGTGGCCAGAATAGACATACGGTTAATCCTCCTGTTTCTTAGCCAGGCCTCGATCCGACTGTACTTCAACAGCGGTACTTCTCGAATCTTTAGGTTCTGTCGCCGATTCTTCGAATAGATCCTTCGACGTATCTGAAGCTCGGGTCTCCTCGCTAATGGCCGTTTCTGGTCCTCGTTCTGAAGTGGGTTCCTTGGTAGCACTCAGGCCTTTCACGAGATCGCCGGCTTCGTCTCCTTCGAGTCCCAGCTCCTTTACGAGGTCAGCGAGTTCATCGTCCGTTACTGCGATTCCCTGAAGGCTCGTATCCTCTAGGAGCGTTCCAGCGTCAATTTCTTCACCTGACTTAGATTTTTCTTTCAAAGGTGATGATTGACTCGCAAAGGATGGTTTATGATCCGTCATCTGCGAAGGTGAAGACGCTCCAGGAACACCAACAGGCTTGACTACCAGTGATGTCGTATCCTCCTCGTCTACGCTCCAAGTTTCTTTCAGGCGTAAGAAGCGGTCCAACTCATCATATTCAACGGCTTCCTCACTTTGAGAATGGTTCAAACAATTAAGCAATAGTAATGACGAGTATCGGAGTACCTACAATTCATCATACGTCCCAGGAAAAGTGCCACCAACGAGGATACCAGGAAGCTGCTGCTTATCTGGATTGAACTTCAACGCCACTCCATGTTCATAATTCAGTATATTGTGTACTGACTAGGAGGCGCTTTCCGTTTCCATAATCTCTTTGCATCCTCATTTGACGCGAGATCTAGTACGAAAGATCCGGACTAGAAATTCATCCTGGAAGATAGCATACGCACGGGCCGCTCACCATAGGAAGTAAAAGGAACCTTTTTCACTTGCAGAATGCGAAGAATGTATTCTGCACTGAACTCAGACAGCGGCTTATGACTGGCAAGATTCCGATCTGACCTTGTCGCTGTCTTAGAGCGGGTTGTGACGCAATCGTCGTGAGGAATACTTCAATTGGTGGAGAGGGCATGGCAGTCGTCGGCGATTTGATCATTGCTGGCGTCGTCGTACAGGACCGTCACGTGCCCTGCAGCTTGTTCGAGTTTGAAACCTGACTTCTTGAGCACTGAGATCAGGCACTCTAGGGCAAAGTGTCCTTCCAATGATATTTGTCCACTTGGAAACTCCCCAGAGGTCCTTCTAGTGGCTTACAACTGATTCATTACTCGTGCTGCATACGAGTTGGTTTGATATCGGTATGTTCGGCGACTTGACAGGATACGATACTATTCATCTTATTTGCGATTCACCAATAAGGATCCTTCCCGATTTTCTTCACCATTCACAGGTGTCCGAAACCAAGACACGGGCGAAAGAAATTTCAATTCAAATGGGTGAGTGAGGGGGTGACTACGCGGATGAAGATCCTGATAAACACCAGCACGATAGAAAATGCTAGGATGTTATGGAGTCTCGTTCCGACCAGGGTTTTTAAACAAAAGTTGAACTCTTCTGGGAGTATATGCCCTTGTATGACCCAAACCAAGGTTCCGATGCTTCGAACTGCTTCCTGCGAGTATCGCAACGCGGTCCTTGTGATCGATATGTCAAATGGTACGCATCACGTGACCAAAGAAAGTCCGATCATGGGAGGATTGGTCTACAAATGGTGACTGGCAATTCCGAAGGTCGCCGCGTGCACATTTTTTTTAATTCGGAGTTTAAAATATTTCCATTGGTAGTAACTTGCGTCGATCCTGCTGTGTCACTTTCGCTTCCACGTTGTCCTGTAAGTTCATCTGCTCAGATCTAGTGCGATCTCTACGGACACTTCCTGGAACACGCCGCAACACATTCAAATAGTATATTCAAGCTTCTGAAGATCGTCTGTTCTCGAAAATGGAACGTTCATTGTCAGAGTTTTTACGGGATCACTGCTAATTGATCCAGCAGCCCATTGCCATGTCTCATACCCGTAAACGAGCGCAGACAAACTACTACAAATTTCAATCCCAGCGATAATTGGCCTTGCTCAGGGAAGATATATCTTAAAGCTGGAGTACATCGAGGATTGTGATTTTTGTTTGAGATTTTTGTTTGACGTACGCAGGTCTTTGGTCTAAACTACGGAACAGCGCTAATTCAACCTCGAGGTACAGGCTCTGTTTACTCGCAAATTTAGACGAAATCAACTCCAACTGCGCTCCAAGCAACTACGACAAACGGTATTACGCGACGAGAGCCATCTTACCGCGCATATAACGTGCCTTGGTGGCGCTCTGTTCCAGCAATTAATTTGCCCTTTGTATGCGGCAAATCGAAATAGGCCACGAACTGCGGTATTCTGTACAATCACAGTGAGTAATTTCAGACTCAGAGAAATGGAAACTGCTGATCTACACTGACTAATTGTGCTCGTCCTCTCTTTCAGGATGTTCCCGCTTGTATCTGTCGATCAAAGCAAGTAAAATGGCTTGCTTATCGGCTTTCTTCGTCATGTTCTTCTCGATCGGTACGTCATTTCCGTATATGTTTTTGAACTTCGATAACTGATCCCTCATCTGAGCAACAGTCATTTCCTCCACGGCCCGGCCATCCAAAACGAGAGGCACTGCATCTATGCGTGCCTCTCGTTCCTTCTTCCTCTGTGCGTGTAAGTCGCATCTTAATTTTTTGGCGGCGCGTTCCTGATCCCTCTCATTAGTAACTTCACGTCTCCGTTTCCTCTCCAGCCCCATCGAATCCTCAGCGCGGGCCTGCATTCGTAAAAATCTCTCATTTTCTTCCCCAGTGAGTACGTTTTCGATGAAATCTTCTGTGTTATTGCGTCGATATCTGAAAAGTGAATTGAATAGCTTTAAAGATCCATTCGGATTTTTCTTGTGGAAAGTCCTGTAAGAGCCCAGTGCACCCTCATTCGCATCGTTTGTCGCTGGCATCCATGCCAATTCCTTTTCTGTTTCGGTAAGCGTCGAAATTAATCCATCGTCGTTAAATTCTGAAGAAAACCTCTCCCATGTTGTCAGTGCACCAGACAAGAAGGCTCTGAAGAGGGCCTCCAGCTTTGGTAGTCTACTCTCGGTAATAAGGTTTTGAATAGCTTTGATTGTGTCAGGGCGGTTCCAGGCCTTATTTCCGTCCAGGGTAGCCTGCTCAGGCTGAGCCTGTGATGAGAGAATGATCTCCGGCGCTTCGAGCAATTTCTGCAAGTGCCGCTTCACCTGTGTAAACATAGGAGACTCGGGTAAGCACCTATACAATAGATCCTAGCTGAGTATAGACTGACTTTCTCCAGTCGTGGTCCGAGATCGAGGGCATTCACTTCTTCAAGAGAATTGCCGCGAATTGAAGAGATATAGTCCAATGAAATAGCCTCACGGTACAATGCCAGGCAAGCCAGTTCGGTGAGTGTCGGTGGATCCTGCAGTCCCTTATAAACGTTTTCTTCAAGATGGCTGAATGTTGGTTTGGCTTTAGAATAGCGAATTGAATCCATAAACGCGAGATACGCATCGAGATGTGCAAGAATCTCAGCAGCCGCATCAAGGTATGATGAATAACGTGTATTGGATGTATCCGGAAAAGTGAACGTCCTGCCCAGGTTTTTTCGGCCCAATCTCGGAAAATATGGTGCCAGCCTGCATGTGTAACATGCGAGACTCGAGTAAGTACCAATACAATAGATCCTAGCTGAGTATAGTCTCACCTTTCTTGTCATCCTTGTTATTCAAGAGCAGTCCCATCAAAGATCCGAACTTCACGCCACCAGCCTTCGAGATTTCGGCGGCACGCTTCTCAGCTGCGGTCACCTCTCGTTCGTCATCCAGCTCGTTGTTTTCTTCTCCAGCAAGCTCCAACACCGCCGCATTGTCCTTATTAGCGAGTAAACAAGGTGAGATCTCGTGTTTTTTCCATTCTTCTCGCATCGCTGAATCGCCTCCTTTCACAGAATTCAGTTCTTTGTGCATTCCGCAACCGGCCCATACAAAAAGGTGCATTATGCACCTTTCATGCTCTGGAAGCTCTTGCAATGCCTCGCTCGAAAGCTTCTCGACAAGCTCGTTCATAAGAGATAAGTTCATTTTTTGTTGATCTTGGGCGCTTAGTGAATTCCAGGCTGATTCGCCTCCCAGTTTTTCGATCATTTTCTTCTTCTCTTCTGAAACAAACGTATCCCTTTCCTCATCAGCCAGGGAAAAAAAGCGGCGTGTTCCGAGTGCCAAGTAAGTCATCTCCTCCTTCCATTTGGCAAGTAATCGATGCTTTGCTTTCTGATCTTCAGCGTGATCTCCATGCGAGCCATGATACTTCAAGGCAACATTCTGGATGCTCAGAGGATCGCTTTCATGTCCTGCTAAGACTCGAGTTAGCACCTATGCATAGATCCTAGCTGAGTATAGTCTTACTGTCTTTTGACACTAATAAACTCTGATTGAACAGTTCAATCACGCTCTCCAGAACCTTGACATCGCCCTTCATCTGGGTCTCAGCTCGGTGATTCCCTTCTAGCCGTACTTCTGCAAAGCGAACCATCCGAACAGTCGAGGATTCCAAAGCAGACGAAGGTGAGTTGTCCTTCGGAACCTGAACATTGAAGTGAAGCGAATCGAAATTCTGACTCTTGTTTGTAGTTCCATCGCCTCCAGTAGTGAAGCCTAACAGGAATGTAAGTCATTTTTTCAGAAGCTCTTCAACATTACGAACGAACCTCTTGTTCGTTTCAAATCCCAACCAAGCTGGAGTTTCGAGGCAATATTCGCTTCTCCAATGATTCTAGAAATGGTGCGTGCGCTTGGTATTCGAATCTTTGCTTTCGACGAGCTGATTCTCAAAGAATCACAGTGATATTTCACAAATTCTGAGACGACAGACCCACACTTGCCCATAGAAACGCCATGTCCGCAAATGCGACGAATCAGTGACCGAAGACGGCCACTATAATGGCCTTTGTAAGTATTTCGAACCGTTTGCATTGCGTTCTTCCGGAATGAATTGAGCTGACATAGCTGCTTCTTAGCACGTACGAGCTGCATTCGAGCGGCATTGTGTTTTTTCTGCTTTTTTAGCAGTCGTTTCCATAAGTCCTCGATCTTCTTCCTATAGCCCATATTTCTTTGCTGAGACGTCTCCTGCAGGGTCCTGAAATCCTTCTCCAGGTCCTCTCGTCGTGCGTTGGCAACAATTCGCTCGAATTTGTGCTCTGACAGTTCGCTAGCTGTACGTGCAAGCAGGCCTGAGCAGGAACTGAGTTGCGCAGCCAGAGCATGATTCTTCGACTGTATGTCCATAAATTCTGGTTTCTTTTCCTGAACCTGGCATTCTAACTCTCTGGTTCTCTTTTTCAGAGCCAAAATCGACTGGCTTGATCGATTCATCATGAAGCGATGGCGTCGAAGGTACTTGAGTGAGGTAGTGTTCCGATTTTGCACTTTTTGCAGCTGGTTTGTGATCAAGGTAAGTGCCTTCTGAGAGTCCGCAAGCTCATCCTTTAATGACAAATTCTCCATCTTCAGACTCCCAACCTCCGCTTCCAAGTTGTCGATGTAGTTTGCTTGCTTGATGCTCTTTCGAAGGACGTTCGTGAGTTCTTCTTCTTTCTTCCCAAGCTCATCAGTTAACCTCCTTATTTCTGCAGAGGCTGATCTTGTCAGTGTTTCAGGCTTGTTTTCCTTCTCAGCCTGTAGGTTCGAGAGCCTGATAGTCCGGGCATGTTGGGCCAAATGTTGCCTTTTCTCGAGTTTCTTTTGCAACACCATCTGTAGAAACCATAACTGAATGTAAACATTTTGTATGCACTTAGTAATCCATTACATACATGATCTGATCAGTATTTGCCCCGAAATAGCGTGTCTTCTTGATGGGAAGCGCTTCTTGAGAAGTTCAACATTGCTTCTCTTCGAACCATGTGACTGTTTCTTTCCTTATTTTGTAGAACTTACTCACACAAATAGTTTGAGTGTCGAACCTTCAATAAATTTGCTTTCTCCTGTTTAAGTGCACAATATACAATCTTGCATGATTTTCTTGAATTGTATTAAAAAAAATTTTTATTGGTCATTCCTAGTTGTTGAGATATGGACAAGATTTCATTATATCTTGCTCAATTTTTTATAGATTTTTTTGAAAAGCAGATATGTGAATTCTACAGGTATAAATACATATATTTGACACTCTTCTGCTATATTTTATGTGATGTGGAAGACTTGACAGCTATTCGAACGGTGGATTCAAAAGTGACACACTTGCAAAGCTGCGTCGATCGCCGGCATGACGCGGCAGGGCTCGTGGGAACGCACACGGCGACCTTGGGGGTTGCCAGTCACCATAGCTAGGGATAGGGACACAGGAGAGATCCACAAAGTCAACAACAAGACTATGCCACGACTTTTCGTCTTTTTCTTGGCTCTTCTCGGTCGACGTGCTGTCCACGACCTGCAAATGACGGCCGTCGTTTCTTCTCCTTCTGGTTGATTTTCTTCTGTCGTTTCTCTATCGCTTTTCGCACCGCTAATCGTCCTCCACTCTCCGCTAGGGCATCATGACGGGCTTTGAGTAACAACTCTTTCTTAGCGGCTATAAAAACAAACGAGTGAGCAAAAACATTTCATGGTCAAAGAGGCTCTTCTCACATTTCTTCATGTGCCATTCGCCCTTGCCGCCCTTTCTTCGCCCTTTTTCCTCCTTTCGAGCCTGCTCGAGTGCCTGTCGTTCGACAGCATCCTTCCGATCTCGATTAACAGAGCTCTCCGCTCTCTTATATGCCCGTTCGAGTCGATTCACTTCCTCTTCCCAACCTTCTCGCTGATCTCTCGGTGAAGATCGAAGCATGTTACGAGCACGTTTGAGGTTCTCCTTCAGTGTCTCCAGCTCAGTCTTGTGCAATTCCGCCAGAAACGAGTAATTTTTCTGAAACGATTGTTGTGCGCTGTCATTAGATAGTGAAGAAAATCTTGGATCTCGGAAGTTCTGTAAATCACTATTTCAGTAGACAGATCACCTAAAAGGTGAAATACGGACCACTTTCTTCACTTCAACTACCTGTCTTCTGCGTGTCACTGGTCGTTTTGAAGACATCTCTATGGGCCTACAAATACGTTCGCGCCAACTATTACATTGAAATGTAAGGGGACCTACGCGTGCTTATGAGGTCGCTTTCCTGGCTTCTTCGATTCATGTCGTTCCGGCGAGGATTCAATCGGCCTTTCTTCATCTGAGTCGGGTGAAGAGACTCGACTTTGTTGTGAGTGCGGCTGAGGTGAATCTGTTATATTTCTTCCCAGTTCCTCCCTCGGTTCGACCGCATCGTTGAAGACGGCATCCTCGATAGCAGAGTAGAGAGAGACCGGGTCCCTTACGGAGCGCATCCTTGTGAACTATAGCGGACGCTATGGCTGTTGGATGTGAGAGTCGCCAATGCTGTCGCGTGGTCACTAGGACGAGGTGACTGATCGAAGACGGCGGAAACGAGTAAGACTAAGAGGCGCGTCACAGCGCAGACTTACATAATACTGTCATCATGGGAGCAAACCTTGTTCTCTTGATGATGTAAGTTCTGCAATTAAGATAAAAGTACGCAGTGCTACACTACAAACATAAATATTGCATCTATTTTCCAAGACGCATTTCTGCCCGATTATAAGAGTCCAGAGCTCTTCTAAAGTTTTCTTCGGAAAGTGGTACACAATTCTGCTTGTTCCCACGGCCCTTCCATGCACGATATAGCGACGGTCGCCAGTCATAACTAGCATTAATGAGATGAGTGCCTGGGGTCTCGCAGAGTTACGACAATACCCACTAGATTTCTGTGAGCCTCATCAGCCATGGCGGAAACCCGTATAGTTCTAAAGGAGGACAAGACAAGGAGCGTTGCTTTATAGAATGCACTATCATAAGATCCGGAGATTCAAGATGATGAAGCGATTCTAAGTAAGTGAAATGCAATAAATGAGAAACGAGCATAAGCACGTCGTTGAACATAAGAATATAACATGCCTTGGACAAGTCTGTCAATACTCTCAACGCTGATTCCGTGTCCCTCCATAGCGTTGATGCAAGCCTGGTCGGAAGTCTTCGCAGATGTTGCTAGCTTTCGTGTAATAGCTACCAGCAGAGCCTTCGAAGCTTCATACGAAACCAACGATAGCGTCATTTGTGAGGATTTTCTATTGCATTTCCGGGAAAGCGCGTTCGCCACTGAGTCACGGCAATAGAGTGAACTCCTCATTCGCTACACCGAGTGGAGGATAGGTACGAACCTTGGTTACGACGAAACGTGGCTCTTTGTACGTGAATGAGATCTGAGTCCAGGGTGATTGTTATTATTGATGGAGGGTGACACCAATTGTCTGAGGAGATGGGTCTAGAGTCAACAATGTTTGATATCGGTGGAGTGAGAGAACAATCCGAGTCGCTGGCGTCAGATGAATATTCGGACTCGGGTGGTGTATGTTCAACATCGTTCTGCAGAGCAAGCTTTATCTTGTTCGATAGCTTAATAACGACGCCTTGAAGCAAGGTTAGAATGAGGAGCACAAAAATGTCAGATGCTCACTATGACGATCATACACGCTCAGTCCATTTATTCCAGCAACTTTACACCAACGAGCTGTACAGACAATGCTTTTCACAATCGCATTTCTTTCTTCCTCTGTGGGCTTTTCTCCATCGATAGCGAGGACTAAAGCAAGGTTTTTGGGCAACTTTGTACGAGGCCCATGCAAAGGAAGGGGATTTGCCAAAAAGGGATAATAGAGAAGAGCGGTCAGAATTGTCCATATTAAGTGAAGAAAGTGTAGAACCGAGAGTCCGCAAGCCGCGAGCCAGCCCATGGCGGGTGTACAGGAGAACTGCAAGGAGCTTGATCTGAAGACACGTAAAAATACGCGTCCAAAGTTGACGCGACTGCGGATCCCTGTCGATCTTGCCGAACGAGCTACTACTACACTTCTGGTTTCTCACGCAGAATGGCAGTTACACATTAATATATTGTCCTCCAGAAAGAAAGCCAAGTCATATAGATACAGTGGTAGCTTCATTCATATCTAAGTGAGCCCGGGTTCTTCGTCTATGGTCTTCTTGATCTTCAATAGAATTGTCGTCTTCCAATTATCCAACCTCATAACCTGATCGTAGTCCCGGCAAGCAGTGGCGAAGGCCTCCAAGTCGGAGCCCTCAACCGCTTCGATCAGTGCTGCCAGTAACTTGGCCTCCCGCGTAGTCATAAATGACGGGTCCAGGGTCTCATATTTCTGAAGATTGCGCTTCGCAGTAACCGAGTCCTGTGTTGAAGTGTTGTGTTTCAGACCAAATGTTCAAACAAAGAATGGATGAGACGAACGGTATTTGCAAGAGCACACAAGCCCGACCGCAACCAATATTCCTTCACACTATACTTGGTCAGATTTGATTGCAGCGACTGGTCCGCAACTTGTTCATAGCGAGCAATAGCCTGCGGGAACTGATCAATCTGGGCATGCAGGTCCGCTGCATCTTTGAAACATCCGTTCGCCATCCTGATGGAAAAGGGTGAATAAACTGAACATGAGCTGAGCATGAGAGTCCAATAGTCAACTTACGCATTTGCATCTTCCTGCTGATACCATTCACCGGCACGTTCATAGCTCTCGCACGCTCTTGGAAGATCTCCACGTTGGAGATGGATCTGAGCAATGTCTTTCTCTCGATCTGCAGCTTGTCTGAAGCGGCCGGCCTTGGTCAGATACGTGACAGTTTGACTGAGTGCTTCGACCGCAACTGCAACAACAGATCAGTTAGCGCGCGTCTCCCCGACGTTTTCCTTCGTAAAGCAATGGAGACGTACGATCAGGTCGATCACCCTGCTTGTAGGCCTTGGAAGCATTCCACCAAGCATTTGCTGCATCATTGTTTTCCTTGCACTTCTCTCTGCATTCAGCCTCCTTAGAAAAGGCGTCGCCCGCATCAACGAAGGACTTCTCAAGCTTGAAGGCATTGGCGGCCTGCTGGAACAGATCGCCGGCTTCTTCAAATTTGGTGGTGGCAGAGCTAAACCAGCCAGCAGATGAGGCTGCCTTCTTTTCCGCCTTCTGCAGTAGAATTCGCGCTTCTGATTTGCTGGGTGCCATGGTAGACGGATATATGGTGACTTATCCTTGTCAATATCCGTGTCCGTAGGTCAACGACTTCTCACGTGATTTAGGGCTGTGCGGAATCACATTAGCTTTAGCAGTAACTACGACGGTTTCCTTACTATCATCGTCTCGACTCTCTACGGATAGACACACTTCCGATTCCACTGTGATTCGCGCTTCAAATATGACGACAATTGAGGATCTGTCAGAGGGCATCAGAGCTTATGCTGATCTGCATCCTAAACCATCCAATATTCAATTCCAGTACGGTACTGCTGGCTTTAGAACACTGTGAGTGGAGCCGTCACGCCGATTCCATTCAAGAACATTTGCTCACTTATTCTCCAGAGGAGTTCTTCTTGAATCTGTTGTATTCAGAGTTGGAGTTCTGGCAGCTCTGAGAAGCAAGAAACTGGACGGGAAGACCATTGGGGTTATGATCACTGCCTCGCATAATCCTGAACAAGTATGTGACCTCGCTTTATGGTCAGTGCCACGCCTGAACTACGACCTTGAAGGACAATGGTGTCAAACTTGTTGATCCGCGTGGAGAGATGCTTGAAGCTGCTTGGGAGAACCACGCCACGACTTTAGCGAACGCGCCTACTACAGATGCTTTCATAGAAGTGGTTGAGAACCTGATCAAACTTACTAAGATCGATCTGGCGAAGCCAGCAAACGTCGTATATGCGCGTGACACGCGTCCCACCGGTCTGACTTTGGTTACTGCTTTCCAGGACGGACTGAAAGCCAGCGGTGCTACTGGTCGGAATGAAGATATTAAGACGACCCCGGTCCTGCATTACCTTGTCAGATGCATTAACAGCAAAGGAACGGCTGAAGCATACGGCGAAGATTCAGAGGATGGATATATGAGAAAGCTAAGTGGCGCCTTCAAGAAACTGGTGGTTAGTGATGACTTGTCATAATGCACTTTCAGTTGCTTATTTTGGTTTGGCTATTAGGCGGGCAAGAAGACGCACGGACTTTTGATCGTGGATTGCGCTAATGGCGTTGGTGCACCTGCTGCAAAACGTCTGGCTCAATTTTTAGGCGACTCCTTGCCCCTTCAGCTCGTGAACACCTCGATAAATACTGAAGGCGCCTTGAATAATGCTTGCGGGGCCGATTTTGTGAAGACTTCCCAAAGACTTCCTCCTTCCCTGTCTGGAGTACTTCGAGCTGGCCAGCGTGCGTGCAGTCTTGATGGTGATGCCGATCGTCTCATCTTTTTCTATCTTGACGAGCGCAATCAGTTCCATTTGCTGGATGGAGACAAGATCTCTGCTCTTGTTGCTGCGTTTATCGTGGAACAGGTGAGATTAGCCGGACTTGAGGATACGATTGAGGTTGGGGTCGTACAAACAGCGTACGCTAACGGTGCCTCAACAAAGTATCTTGCAGAGGTTAGTCAAATTTGCCGTCCATAAATAAGTTCTCTGACTTTTGTGTTAAGCGCCTCCCTGTTACATGCGTACCGACGGGTGTCAAGCACTTGCACCATGCAGCTGAGCACTATTCTATCGGAGTTTACTTTGAGGCAAACGGGCACGGCACCGTTCTTTTCTCGCCAAGTGCCGTAGCTGCCCTGGAGCAGCGACGGCCGAGTACACCAGCACAGCAAACTGCGCTGAATCATCTCAAGAACTTGATTGATTTGATCAACCAGACTGTCGGAGACGCTCTTTCAGATATGTTGTTGGTCGAAGTTGTCCTTGCCCACAAATCATTTTCCGGAATAGAATGGGACGCATTGTACACAGATTTGCCAAACCGCCTCGTGAAAGTCGTCGTCAAAGACCGAAGCGTCTTCAAGACAGAGGATGCGGAGCGTCGCCTTGTTGCACCCGCTGGTTTGCAGCAGAAAATCGACGAGCTGGTGCGGAAGTACGACGGCGGTCGCGCTTTTGTAAGACCGAGTGGGACGGAAGACGTTGTCCGTGTCTATGCGGAGGCAATCTTACGACCTCAAGCGGACGGTGAGTACTATGCTCATTTGGCCATCTTGCCTTTGACTGAAAGATGGAAAAGAACTGGCATTCAAAGTCGCGGGTTTAGTGTATGATTTCACCGGAGGAGATCCTGTGGCTCGTCCTCGGGAGTTCTTGTGAGAAATGAACGAGAAGCAAAATGTTTCTGTACAGTTAGCATTAGATGATAGACTCCTAAGACAAGCAGAACAGCTGAAAGATCAAAATTTGCTGGCAAGAACTTATCAAGAAGTCAGACGTCGATCGATGCCAAATGAGGAATGTACATACGTGTAGTCTATATCATGAGTCATCGCGTGCTCCAACGCAATCGGTTAGCTATGCACGAGCACCATATAAGTGAGCCTGTCGACAAGCTGGCTTGCGTGCGGAGGTCGTGGTCATCTACTTAGCTTGCGACTGCATCCTTAATATCATCCTGTTATCAGCAAATGTGTCGTTTCGTCATCTACAAAGGCACTGAACCAGTGCAGCTTTGCCATGTAAGTTACTTTCTTCTCATTCGGAGCTTCTGTTCTAACGAGCATTCAATTTCGCACGGAAAGCTCCTCACGAAACCGTGTCACTCGATCATAAACCAGGCGTTCAACTCTCGCCTAAGAGTTGACCGCCGAAATCCCATAAACGGTGACGGTTTCGGGGTTGGTGCGTTATTGTTACCTTTGAGTGAAAGCATGTGCATGTGTTGACACGCTGTAGGTTGGTACGATTCCGTATATGATGAAGAATTGGGAAGTCAACCATGCATATTTACGTCGGTGACTCCCGTGAGTCGTCTTCGATATTTGTTTGCCCCAGGTACTGACAGTACGTAGGCCTGGAACAACGTGAATCTTACACGGCTTGCTGAAAAGATCAAGTCACCTCTGGTCTTGTAAGCAAGTTTCGCTCTAGTTCTTCCCAGCTCTAGCTTATGACATTTCCGTTAAGTGCCCATGTCCGTGCCACCACCGCTGGCTCTCTCTCATTGGATAATTGCCACCCTTTTGTTCATGGAAAGCTCATGGTAGTGGCTAAACCTTCTTGTCTTCATCGATCCTATATAACTGCTGATCGTGTGCTTAGTTTATGCACAACGGGGCAATTGCAGAGTTTCCTCGAATCAAACGGCGACTTCAATCCACCCTACCAGATGATATCTTCAATGTACCGAATGGCAATACAGGCTTGTGCTCCGCTACCTTCTGTTTAGATCCGTCGCTTATAGTTGGTATCGATAGATTCCGAATGGGCATTTGCACTATTCTTATCAAAGGTAAGCCTGGATGAACTCAAATTCACTTGTCTCTATCTGAATGTCCGATGCCAGCTTCCGGATGCAAACGCAAAATCATTCACTCCATCAGTATTGAGGCAAGCAATGCTCGATACGATTTCTGCGGCAAATGGTTTCGCGCGTGAATTCAATATTACAGAGGCAAGTTCGTTTCTATAGATCGATGAACTTAAATGTGACTTTCCAATCCAAGCCGAGTCTCATGAACTTTTGTGTAACGGATGGCGAAACAGTTGTGGCGACCCGATATATATCCTCGAAAGTAGATGAAGCCGCGTCATTGGTGCGTTTTTATATATAAATCGACGAGTATCTGACTCAGTTCTCCAGTGGTTCTCTTCGGGCACCACATTCTCTGAATATGCGAAGGGCGGTCACTATAAGATGTCCAAGGCTGATAAGCGAGAAAATATAATCATGGTGAGCATCATGTCAAGTAATTCAAATGAAGCTGATAATGTTATCCATTTGGAAGATTGCGAGTGAACCTCTTACATTCGAGAAGGGTAAGGCTCCTATTCCATGTTCTAATTCTGATTGAGACTGGACTTCCATATGTATTAGCTGATTGGATGGAGATTCGTACGAACAATATGATTGTGGTCACGCCGAAGATGAATCTTTTGCAGATACCAATCATCGACGATTTTTACGTTCCTCCTTCAGATCCTGCGTCTCTGAACCGAACCACGAGTTTTGCCGAGGGCAAAGGTTTGCTGAACCCACGGGGTCCTCTATGACGGGCGTATTGGAGAGATGGATAGACTGCTGACAATCTCTTGTGTGTCATTTTCCGTTTAGCAACGTTATTTGTTCGCCAATGCTTCGCGGAAGTCTGTAAACTACCAGGGATTGAATACATTCAGTATTACTCATTTTGTCTTTCGGAGTACCATTTCCCGCAGTGACGCAAGATACCTGATGGGGAGCTCCATCCTTGGCTACCACAAAACCGTTGTTCGGCCTGTTCCTCGACATTTGAGAGTCCAGAAAGACGGCATCCCGGGCCGTTCAGTTTAAAATCATGCGCCACGTTTCTCAGATGCCATGTATGCATCAGGTGGACCACTTATCGAACATTCGCCAATCCGACCATTCATGCGTCATCTAGGCGCACTCCTTACTCCTCTCTACGGAACAATAAATTTAACCGAAGACAAGTGGGATGTCCAAGCATATATCGCTGTCGGATCGAGCTGAGTCCTTACGCCGTGCATGGCTGACTTACTGCGATCGCTTAGCCTGCCCATGGCATCTTTCTTAGTTAAGATGTCTGCTCCCTTGCTCTCCACACCCTCAGCTCTGCCTCCTATTCGTCGCATTGTGACTGGACATGACTGCGCGGGGTACGGAACCGTGAAGAAAGATACAACTATCACCCCGAAAGTAAGGATTCTTTCTCACAAGAAGTGATTGCCTTAATGAGAGTCTCGTGCCAGCCTGCTACTGGTCCAGGCAGTGAAGGTCTTTCAGGCGGAGCTCTGTGGACTACCGAATCGGTGCCATCCAAGGATGCAAACGACGATAGGTCAATCAATAGACTCATCCAGCGCAAATTATCTGACGACATAACCAACTTCATAGCATTGATGGTGCATTACGTTCCATTGGTGGTCAGGGCTTGGTTATGCGAAACGGGACGAATTTGAGGTTCACGGATCTCGCGCCGGGCGCATCTTCTCCGATGGTGAGTGATAGACGCGCCTCGAGAAGTTAATATCAGGATTGCCGATGGGCCTTCTTTTACCCATCTCAAGCATAGGACAAGCTCGATCGACTACAACATTCTCAGTAAGAGCGATTTTATGGAGAAATCAACTTTCTGATATTGATTCATTGAATAGTCTCCGGAAAGCTGATTTTAATCCTGGATGATGGAACGGAGATATTGATCGAAAATCCGGGTGATACAGTTGTTCAGAGAGGTAATATGCACACTTGGAGGAACCCAGGACCAGGAGTGGCTAGGTGGGTGAGTGTACTCGTCGATGCCGAGCCAGCGGTAGTCAATGGCAAGATCCTTGAAGAAGCCTGGTTGGCATAATTCTGGGACTAGGATTCACACAAGCTTTCTCGATACCCGTCGTTGTGCTTTCCGATTCTCGTCACGATAGTTGTACAAATTATATCATGCAAAGCAATTATTTATTGAAGGTTTACGAAAAGACCTCCGTCGACCATGAGGGATGCACCGGTGACGTAGCGAGCTAGATCGCTTGAGAGGAAAGTTATCGGCCCTGCTATATCTTCCGGGACTAGATTGTTTTCTTAGTGTGGAGCCACAACGGCGGAGTCAGACTCACCACCTAGACGTCCGAGAACAGTTCTTTTTATCAAATTTTCGCGTTTTGCAGTATCCAATAGGTCTTCCTTATTGATGTCAGTTTCAATTGTTCCAGGAAGGACTGCATTGCAGCGAATATTGTATTTTCCAAGAGCAATTGCACAGCTCTGCATGAGGGATAACACACCAGCTTTAGTCGGCGTATAATGACTACATAGAAAAGAGAAATATACGTTAGAAAAATGCAACAAAACAGAAATGTATCGACTCACCATTGCTGTCCCCCGCCGACTCGAGCAGAGACAGATGATACACAGACTATAGAACCGCCTTGAGGAGATTGCTTTACCATCTGACGTGCCGCAGCTACGTGTACGCGTCAGTATCAACAACATGCACGACAAAATGGATGCACTGTACCTTGCACTATGTAGAAAGAGCCGTCGAGGTTCACCTGTCTGGTCCGCTCCCATGTCTCGACAGGTAACGTCAAGAAATCAGCAAATGGACATATTCCAACATTGCTGACAAGAACATCTGGGCTATCGTTTAGTATATGCATATTTCACCGTCCAGGAATCACACGAACCGATTCTTCCGAATGATTTGACACCCTCGTTAACAATCTAGAGTCACTGTCAGGAACATTGACATAAAACGTGTTAACCTTGAAATGACCTTCAGAGATGTCTCTCGAATTGATATGTCTCCTGGTACAGCTACGACTTTGCAAGCTCTAGATACAGTGTGTATTTCTTCTTCGAGCATCTTGACTTCCTGGGCTGTTGTTTCGTCCCCATAATAGTGGAGAACCAAGCCCGATGACCCGTGTTTAGCGAACTCGAGAGCAGTTGCACGCCCAATTCCCCTAGAGGCCCCAGTAATGCAAACGACTTTCCCAGTAGCCAGCGGCATAGCGAACGAATATCGATATCGCGGATTTATCCTTCTGCAAAGACATTGATATTACACTTGTCAATGGCAACCAAAAGGTCACAGGTGATCCTGCAAATTCAAAGCGCGATTGGAATATCCGAGCGGGACGCGCGGCCCGTACCTTCCGGTTCATGTCTTGACAAGCAAGCATAGAGCTTCAGCTTTGGACGAACCGCGATATTATATACTTTCATGTATAAGCTAAGACCATAATATTCTGGAGTCGAGTATTCGAAGTTGAGACGTTCCATCGTTTTTCCCTTGTTAAACTCGTACGTTTCGTTTCAATAACTGCAGTTTCCCTGCTGGAAGAACATTACAATGGACGTGATCACCTGTTTGCTTCAGAACAACGGTACAGGATACGAAGGCAGCGGTAAACGGCGGCCTATCCGGATCGGTGCGAATCAGAATACACTCCGATGCACCGTGGTGAAAGCCGCATATGGTCTATATATAATGCCAGATTGCGGACCATCCGAGGAACCCCGTTGAGAGTCTTTCTTGAGGAATATCATGCCGACTGCAAAGATGTGAGTGCTTTGACCAGTAGTCATATAGCTTTGCAAACTAATCACCATCCTATTTATACAGTTATTACGACTCAGATGCCGACTTGGCATACCTGAAAGATAAAACTATTGTTTTCTTGGGGTGACTTAGAACACTACTCTGCAGTACTCCGTCGACACTTACTGACTGATCAGGTTGCAGCTTTGGAAACCAAGGAGCTGCACAAGCTCAGAACCTGCGCGACTCCGGGTTACCTAACGATAAGATTCTCATTGCGAATCGCGCAGACAGTTACGCCAAAGATGCTATATCAAAGAACTTCAATGTCACGGACGATTTTGGGAAAGCAGCAGAAATTGCGGACGGTATGTTCATGTCCGATGACTTGAAATTCGGCGACTGAACTCACCTGATAGTCCTATTCATCTTGATACCTGATCAGGTTCAGCCCCGCCTCTTCAATGAGAAGGTTTCCCCGAGCCTTAAACAAGGATGCACAATAGTCATCGCTAGTGGCTATAATGTATTCTTCAAGTTCCTTAACATCCCCTCAACCAGCAATGTCGTCATGGTAGCTCCAAGGTGCGCATTATTGTCATCAATGCAGTGAATTCCCGAAAGTGACATTACCAATGCAGAATGATTGGTGGGTCGATTCTGAGTCCCCATACCGAAGGAAATTTCAGTTTGTTTTCGGACAGGCTCTTCCGTGAGATCGTTATACCAGAAGGGTCAAGGCTTCCCCTGTTTCGTCTCCGTTGAGCAAGACGGGGCTGGCAAGGCTCTGGAAATTGCTCTTGCAATCTCGCAAGCAATCGGTGCTACGAAGGCAGGAGCCATTGAATCTTCCGCAAGGGAAGAAACGGCAATGTGAGCGTTATAATCCATAAAGAATTTTAGCTGACTCCTACGAAAGGGATCTATTTGCGGAGCAGGGTCTCTGGCCGAACATAATCATGCTTTTCCAGTAAGGATGTTCACCATTTCTTAACAAACTTACCCTGAAATATTTGAAAGACAAGCCTTCAGCGTTCTCAAAGAGGCAGGATGTTCCGATGAGGCTCTTTGTTATGAGATGCAAGTACAAGTGTAAGGTTGTCCGTGTGCCAAACGTTGAACAGACCCTCAGGTGGATGTCCAAAGAGCCCGCGGAGATATTCGAACGCGCCGCTGAAGACGGCTTTATCCGCCAGGTACTTCAATAACCCTATCATTACATACCGAAGGCTCAACACTATACAGCTGAAACATCACTCAACGGTGTCGCAGTTTGGACAACTAAGTGGTGCATTATCGCTTGATGGAAGTACAATCCGCAAACACTTCGAGAACATTCTGCATAACCAGGTAAGTCTTCGTTTGAAAGCAAATGACTGGTACTTACTGTGCGCTATGGCCGCAGGTTCTCAACGGCAGCTTTGCTCGCGACTTCAGCAAATTCGAGGACGCGCTTGAGAAGGAAGGACCTGAGAATCCATTGAATGAGTTGTACCGCAGGGCCGAAGAAACCGAACTCGGACAGGCGGAAATGAGAGTACGTGCCCATCTGGGCTAATTTGTAGAATTAACTATCTATCTATGTCAGACCCGTAGTCAGTAGCAAAATGTTACAAATACATAGATCAACTCAGCTTCTGGTTTGCTGGCGGCCATAACTGTTCGAAGACGAAGACATTAATGTTCTAAGTAGAAGTAGCTAGTGAGGTGTGGTTGATTATGTCGCTTTCGGAAACCGGTTCCCACAGTCCCATGGATTTGACCACGACGACAAACACAAACAAACTTCTGCTGCTGCTTCATTCCCTCATTCATTGCGGTCCCTTACTCGCTGATCCATTTTGCTCACCAGAAATAGCGTAACATAATGGCAATCGATGCCAGCCCAGGTCATAATTCGTGAGTCCTTTCATTCATGGCCGCTTCGTACGTCTGACGATTCGTAGGATCGCTGACCCTTCTACTGAAACTCATAAAACTCGTCCTTCCCACAGGTCCCGCTCGAGGTCTCGTCACAGGCGCAAGGATGACAGACGTCATAGGAGTAGAAGCCACGGCCGCTCGGAAAGGTCTCATCGTGACAGAAGGAGCAGGTCTCGAGATCGTTCTCACAGAGACAGGGATCGAGGACGAGATCGTGACAATCGAGACCGCGATGTCGACAAGGATAGAGAAAGGGAGCGCGAATTACGTCACAGAGACAGGGATAGGAATGGTCATAGGGACCGTGACAGAGATACTGACCGAGACGATATGGACCGCAGGGAGCGTCGTCGTAGACACGTCGATGATGATGCTGACCAGAAACCCTCGAAGAGAATACGTGAAGACACCATAGACACGCCTAGGACTCCGATGAGTGTGGATTCGCCTCAGAAAGATGACGGGCGTCGTCCTCGTTCGAGAGACTCTGATCGTAGGTCTATTCGTTCTGGAAGAGGTGCTCGGGACCTTCGAGATGACTATGATAGGAGGGGCTCCCCGCGGCGAGACGGAAGCGCCAGACGTGGCCCTGACGAGCGTCCGATTCCTCCTAAAGAGGAGTCGCCATTGGGCGAGGAGGAACGTACTGTGGTCCCTCATGGTCGCTCTGGATCCCAGCCCATAGTGTTTGTCGGTTTAATTTCTAGTACCGATCACCTATTTACTTTTGTTCTATATTAGGAGACCATCACCTTCTTATGACGATGGGCCTCAAGACCCTTATTCGGATGAACCCAAAGAGGACGACTCTGAAGCCCGGTCTGTCTTCGTTTCTCAACTCGCTGCTCGCATGACAGCTCGCGATCTGGGATACTTTTTTGAAGATAAACTCGGAGAGAACACTGTTCTTGACTCGCGTATTGTCACCGATCGCTTATCGAGGCGGTCGAAGGGGTAAGCACTTCTCTTTCTTGGTCTCGGTAATGAGGCATAACGTATCCGGTTTAGTATTGCATATGTCGAGTTCCGGTCCATTGAGCTCGTTGAGCAAGCCATTGCCTTGTCTGGCACAATAGTTATGGGTCTTCCTATCATGATTCAGCATACTGAAGCGGAAAGAAACAAAACTCATGCAGGTGATGGGTACGTATATGTGTGTCTCTTTCTGATTCTGTTACTGACATTACCTACAGGAGTATCAATCTTCCTCCTGGAGCTAGTGGACGCGGAGCGACGTGAGCCTCCAATCTGGCTGCCTTGCGATACTAATTAACCGCGTCTTGTTCGAATAGCCTTTATGTCGGTTCGCTGCATTTCAATCTGACAGAATCGGATATCAAACAGGTCTTTGAGCCCTTTGGAGAATTGGACTTCGTAGATCTTCACAGAGACCCAGCCACAGGTCGTAGCAAGGGCTATGCTTTTGTTCAGTATGTGCAAAAGAGTTTTCTGTCCGGCCAAAAGCTCATCAAAACAAAACGACATTAGCTATAAACGTGCTGAGGATGCAAAAATGGCATTGGAACAGATGGAAGGCTTCGAGCTTGCTGGTCGCACTGTATGTCATCTCGGCTTCTAAGCTATCAGCTTCTGACATCTGGATGCTTAGCTACGTGTGAATACTGTCCACGAGAAAGGACAGTCGAAGATCATTACCCAGGATTCGCTAGATGAAGGAGGCGGTAAGTCGAAGTGGGACATTTTATTCGGGTATTCACGAAGGCTCATTCATATGTGCAGGTGGTAATCTGAACGCAGCGTCTCGACAAGCACTGATGCAGAAACTTGCTAGAATTGATTCAGCTCCTACCATCCAGCAGCAAGTGTATGTGTTCTTTTTTAGCCAGTATTTATCGCCTTCGCTGATGCGAACTTCCATCAGCATGAAACCAGCCATATCACAACCTATGACGTCAAAGTCAGTTCTTTTGAAGAACATGTTCAATCCGGAAGAGTAATTTGCATAATATATCATTATGCGCTACGCTCACATTATTTTTTGCAGAGAAATTGAGCCAAACTGGGACAAGGAACTCGCTGAAGATGTCAAAGGAGAATGCCAGGCTAAATATGGCGGAGTACAACACATCAAAGTCGAGAAAGATTCTGAGGTGAGTACTGTGTCGTAGCAGGATGCGAGAGACTCATCGGAAGTTTACAGGGCGAAATCTACGTTCAGTTTGATGGTGTCGACTCGGCTAAAAAGGCTATTGAAAGTCTCAACGGTCGTTGGTTCGGTGGACGGAAGATCAGCGCAACGTTCATCTCAGACGCAATCATGCAGGCTCATCGGTGACGACGTATAGAATTCGATTCTCAACCTCGAAAATCAGTTTTACAAGTTTCCTCTGTCTAGGAATGCCAAATATTGCCGAAAAGTTAGGTGGTTTTCTGAGCATATGCGTATCATCTCTTTTTCTCCCGTCTGCACTTATCGGACGCTTCGAAGGGATAATGTCGAGTTTACGATTACAGATTTGTCGTCCCTTCATGATGATTCTTTCGCTGGCATGCAAGTATAGGCATGTATCCTGCGTGGAGTCGGCTTATTAATTCCTTCTGTCTTCAGATCTTGCTCCAAATATTATATAGAAAAAAGAGGTAGCCTTTTGTCCCGTATTATTATGATGACCGTGCAATCGATCTTGACAGGTTTGAACCGCTTATTGCCCTCTAGGCTATAGCATATCGATATGATGTTGCCGAGCCGTAAGTCTATCCAATAATGAATTCCGACTACTGCAAACGTATCGTCTGGCAAGACTTTCTAGACAGGGTCCTACAGCTACCATAACATGATGGTAGTGTAACAGAAATATCAGATTCAGTAAGATATCTGATAGTGAATTGGCCTGTATCAAGTGTTTCTAGTTAAGGGATAAAACGTATCAGAGCTTAGGTTTCGTCGCTTGCAGTCCCTCAGGTCCCGCAATGCCCGAGCGTATCACACCCTCTTGCGTCGTAATCGCCACCAACGTCCCATCAACGGCGTACATCTGACGAGAAATTTGATATCTATACGAGGTGCAACTATAAACAAAATGAATTGACGCACCTGTCCTTGAACTACTCCTCGACCAGAACCCGTCCGTGGTGATTTGATCTATGAAACGTGAGACAATGCAGGTGATGACAAGAACGACTCTTGCTCACGACATATAGGATCCAATCCGAGCAATCAAAATCATCACTGTAGGAGTAGACAGTCAGGGATAGTCAGACGAAATACCTCGTGTTAAGACTATACCTGTAGAAAAATATTGAATGATCAAGGGATGACTGCGATAAGAAATTTTAAGTATGGAATCAATGCATCACGAAGAGTGGCATAACATACCGACATGCTGAGAGCGTTTGATCCTTCCCCGAACGTTCTAAGTCCTAGTGTCCTAGCTCCAACGCCAATACTAGCAACTAAATTGAAGAACAGTTCAGATGGCCGGACATAAAATCGATAACTCACAATGCAACATCCGACATGTAACCAAGAATGCATTTCTGGTACGCAGGTTCGTACTTCGGAATACTTCGCGCCCTCATGTAATGCATAAACATGATTGTCCCGTCTCCTGCCTCTCGCTCTATCTGTATCGTGCATTCTATAGGGCTCTTTCGTCGTTCCTATAGTTATACACTCAGAAAGGCAAATCTTCCTGATACCGACGGAAAACCGAGCTTTACTGACACGAAGGATATGGTCAAGAATCTCCTTCGCTCTATCGCTCGTCGTATCCAAGTTACGCATTCGTCGATAGAAATCATAATCAATCTCGACTTCGTTCGGCTTGGGTATAATTGATGGGACGTCCCACTGATGGAAGGGATGCTCCGGTTCTGGCTTGTGGAACGAGCACATCAGAATGAAGACGGTGTTGCCCTTTTGAACGGCTTTGACGAATCGAGTAGAGTACGATCGGCCGTCTCGGAGTCTGTCGACATAATAGAGGATAGGAAGAGCAGGAGATGCACTCAGTAGGAAATAGCACTACGGAACGTCTCATGAGACATTGGAGCAGCGCAGAAATATAGATTCTCACATGTAGCGACTGGGATATCGAAGCCCGTGTGAGCGGACCTTGTCGGTTACATAAAAAAGGTGAAGAACTCACATGTAACCCATACACAGGATCAACACAATTAGTAGCAGACACTAACGCCTGCGAGATGACCTGACCACCAAAAACACCTCTCGATCTAACCGGGAGCCATAGTGACTTGGAACGAAAGAGGTCCGTATCGAGCTGTTCGACGTCAAGAGAAGTTGAGATGTGCCCATGCTCGACCTGGTCGGAGGTATTAGCGTCTGCCATGGCATCCGTGTCTCTGAGAGGGTAGAGAGACGAGGCTGAGATTTTTCAGACCATTTATTCACGGTACGGTATCTCGCAAGTGATTGCGGTGACCGAGACTGAGACTACGGCCGGTCATGAGTCGGGCGCGTGAAGTCAATTCTGGAAACACGCATGTGATTTCTTTATTCCTTTTTCCGAATCCTCACTTCTTCGCGCGTCGTACATTCTCTTGACTCAGCCTATTATACAATCTGCATTACAACGCCTACTAGTTCGGTAGTGCATCGCCATGAAAAGCTCGTTTCAAGGCATCTACTGCATCAGCGATGAGATCTCTTCCAGACTGCAGCACTCTGAATGGGTTCGGTAAGCCTTTGGGCGGAAGAGCCACAGCTTTGACAACTCACCCTATAGGCATATTTTGTCAGTTTCATGTGTTTCAGCAATTTTGATTAGAGGTCAATCAAACGACTCACTGTCCATAGCCATAATCGGATGCGGAGAGCCTTTGTAGACCTTGACTTCTACATTATGACCTGCGTTCTTGATCTTCTCTGCATACGCTATCCCTTCATCTCTAAGGATGTCAAGTTCTGCGACTGCAACCCATGCATCAGGTACCCGTTTGAACGATTCTTCGGGAGCAAACATAGGTGAGTTATCCCACTTCTTCCAATCCTCCGGGTTCGGTGTGTAGTTGTTTCTGAACCAGAGCATCTTCGCAGGTGTCAAGGATGGGGTATTCTTGTTCTCTTCCCACGAAGCGTAGGATCCCGATTCTGATGCAGAGTTGTCAGCTACGGGGACTACGAGCAGCTGGAACGTCAAGGGTATCGGTGGATTGCTCAGAGCAGCCTTGTGGGTGATGATAGCAGCAAGATTACTTCCACTGGGGTGCAGTTAGAGGACGGAATTCCAACACGATCCTTGACCTACCTTGAGGATCCTCCAACGGCAACTTTGGAGATATTGACCTTGAGTTCGGATGGCCCGCGTTCCAGAACCCATCGGAATGCCTCTTCGGCATCTTCGACGGCTGCCGGGTACGGATTCTCTGGCCCAAGCCGGTAGTCGACGGCGACGACCACACACTGTGCTTCTAACCACCAAGAGATATTGATAAGGAGTAAATTTCATCGCAAAAGGGAGTCTCGACTCACTTAGACAGATCGTGGTGCAGAAATGGTTCTCAGTGTCTATGTTCCCGAGAGTCCATCCACCTAGCATTAACGAATGAAATCCCTTCATGGGTCATCAAAAGAGATTGAGCTTACCTCCGTGGAAGAACAAAAACACGGGCCAACCACCTTCAGGCGCGTCACTCGGATCCTCCGGCCAAAACACACGAACAAAGAACTTGGACAAGCGAATATCCTTCACGAGTCCCACTTTCAACGGCTCAGATGCACCGGCGATAGGAGGATTTTTGCGGATCGCCGGATCCCACGGGATCTCATGTATACCAGGCTGGCTGGCGATATTGGCGTTGTAATATGCCGCGTACTCCGGGTCGAGTCTGGGTATGATTTCTGGGTGTAAGGGGCTGATGAGGGTGGTCATGGCTGTAGGTCTAGTGGTATGAAAGATTGTAAAAACGACCGACGAGATAGAAGTATAGTTATTAACATTACAACGGACCGTCGGGCCGCCTAAACACAGAACATACTGATAAGAGATTTTTAAACCTTGTATGCTACGGCATTGATGCGCAATGTTCCATCAAGTTGAGCAGACACGAACACCCGTCGATCTCATAGGCCTACCCTCAAAGAAAGCACTCTGCAATGAATTCATAGGCAAGCCACTAAGTAGCCTGAGAACACCAGCACTGGTCGTGGATCGAGCCGCCTTCGCGAACAATTGTGCACGCATGCTCGAGACTGCCCAAGGATGGGGTGCAAGATTTCGGACACATTTGAAGACGCACAAGGCTGGTCAAGCATGGCTCAGATTGAATCCCAAGTTCTGACTTAAGATCATCAAATAGACTGCGGAAGGGACCAAGCTACAGTTGGTCACTTCAGCCGGACAAACACATGCGGTTGTCGTGTCGACTCTAATGGAGGCCTGGCAGGTCCTCCGGTCGGGACTGGTAGCTGAAGGTGTCATCAACGATGTAGGGACTTTCTCAATGAGCTTCGACGCGAACTGACGATGCTCCAGATCCTCTATGGCATGCCAATCGCTGTGAATAAGGTCGCAGACATCGCAGCGCTGTCAGACGAGCTCGCAAAGCATAATGCAGTCTTGCGACTCCACGTAGACCATCCGGAGCAGATTGCCGCATTGGAAGCGTTTGAAAGTCAAAGGCCGGAGCCACGGACATGGTCAGTCTTTATCAAGGTGGACTGCGGAGACAAGTGAGTAAACGAAAACACCATGTTCCGGATGCTAACTAGGATTCAGGAGGGCCGGTATACCAGCAGCTTCACCAGACTTCGAAGCATTCCTTACCAGAGTCATATCTTCTCCCGCCGTATCCATATACGGATTCTACTGCCACCAGGGAGGATCATATGCATCCACTTCGTTGGAAGAAGCCTCGGGATTCCTGTCACGCGAGCTCGAAGCAGCAAATGCAGCTGTAGGGTTAGCACTTGCGATTCTGGCAGGTTCGCCAGGCGGTACGGCCTGCATCTCGGCGCCGTTTGTCCTTTCCGTCGGCTCGACTCCTACGACGCACGCAGCGACAGCTGAGACCCGATTGAAGCTGAAGCAAGAGTTGAATGGCGTGCTAGAGTTGCATGCTGGGAATTACCCTCTCCTAGATCTGCAACAGCTCAACACGAGCTTGATCACGCCCGACAGGATAGCGCAACGCGTGCTCGCCACAGTCGTTTCGTATTATCCCGGACGGGGAACGAACGGAGAAGACGAAGCGCTCGTCGACGCAGGCGCCATTGCCATGTCGAAAGACCGAGGACCCATCGAGGGGTTTGGAGAAGTCATCGGAAAGAAATGGAGACTGAGCCGAGTGTCACAAGAACACGGTATCCTGACGAAAACCAGTTCCGCTTTCTTTCAGACCAACGAAGCAGATGGCGAAACTGTGAGGATAGGAGAGCAGGTTCAGATTGTCGGCCAGCATGCGTGCTTGATTTTTGCTGGACATCCGTGGTAAGTCAGCTTCACAAAGCAGTCCAGCTCATGGTGGGGACTAATTACAGTGTCAAGGGTGTACGTTGTCGATTCAGGCAGTGGACCTGCGGATACTGTTGTGGATGTATGGGTGAACTGGAAAGGCTGGTGATGTGTTCTACAAACACGAGGTATTATCCTATGAATTGTCGAAGCGTGGCTAGCGAAAGAATAAAATGTGAGAAAAGTTATGAATTTAAGAGTGTTGACAACGAGGTGTCGGATGTGGCACGCACGCGATTGAGTAAGACGAATAGACACACACTATATACGCATCACGTCTACTCTTTTCCCTAACCACCATTCATCTTCCAATACGCCGCCCTTCTCAATGCCATTCGACGATGACGGCGGCGATGACGGCGCTAATGCGACGGAGCTCGTCGAGACCTATGGTGCGTGGCGTACTGCTTTACTTGCTGTGTCGCTCGGTTATTCAAAACATGTCCTTGCAGACTTCTTACTCAAGTTCATAATCATCGGTCGGTTCTACCTATTCGCGAACAAATCTAGATGGAATGCTGATTTCGGGTATAACTTAGGCGAAGCAGGCACAGGGAAATCATGTCTATTGCACCACTTCACTCATAATGCCTGTAAGCATCTCATCTCGTGCTTGCCGTGCTTGCCGTGGGACTGCGCCTGATGTTGGATTACGTTCCAGTCAAGGCACATTCACAACATACTATCGGAGTAGAATTCTCAAGTCGGTTAATAAAACTAGGGGAGAAGAAGATCAAGCTACAGGTACGTCTCTTAATTTGCGTGACTTTGCAACCCAAGTCCCTGAGATTTTCGATAGTTGTGGGATACAGCTGGTCAGGAAAGATTCAGGTATGCATATTCATAATCGGATAGACAGTGTTACGCAAGACTCATCCAAATGCCAGATCAGTCACTCGAAGTTATTATCGGGGAGCAGCAGGGGCTATTCTCGTCTTCGACATCACGGAGTAAGTGCTCGTCCGGATGTTAGGATTCTGTCCACGAGGTGGCTGACTTTGTGCGGAATAGTCGGAATTCGTATGTGAACCTATCTCGGTGGCTAGATGATGCACGAGCCCTGGCAAGTCCAAACCTTGTCACTGTCCTGGTAGGGAACAAGTCAGATAGGGCAGAAGAGGATCGTGAGGTGTCATGGGCGGAGGCAAGCAGATGGGCGTCGCAACATGGTTCGTTCCTAAAAAATACTCTTCGGGTCTGTTGCGGAGGTAGAAGCTGATCTGTGAAACTCAGGAGTTCATTATATCGAGACGTCTTCGTTAACGGGCGAAAATGTCGAAGCTCCGTTCATGCTGGCGGCGCGACAAATACTCCTCTCGATCGAGTCTGGAGAGTTGGATCCGGAGAAGGCGGGGAGCGGCGTCAGCTATGGTGACCGGGCCTTGAGGCGAGTGGGTAGTTCGAGTCGGTTCAGTTTTGGCAGTGGGAGTTCGACAAGCGGGAGGAGACGAAGTTCTATCAGACTGAAGCTGAGAGGCTGGATTCCGGGGACAGGAGGCCCTTGCTGTTGACTGATTGCGCGGATTGGACGGTGAACCTTGCCTGGGGCGGACGATAGGATTATGGATGGACCGGTATCCTGCCCAAGGCCAAGTATAGCATAGCTTGAGGTGGGCGGTTTACTCTCTAGCCGCTTGACGTAGATGTTTGATTTTCTTCTCAGGACGTACTGCGCAAAGGAGAGGATGATTTAATGATTTGGATCTCATAGGTTCATACCATGCACAAGACTATACCCTAGCAAGATTGAACGCACCCACTCACTATTCAATGCTATGATTTGTTTTCCCAGGGGAAATGCAGGATTCACGCGACCGAACCGGGTCCGTGACACGGTCACTTTTCGATGCTCTTCCTTAGATCTTCCATCCATCCATCCATCCATCCATGTTCTTGTACTAACTGTTTGTTATGGATTGTACGTATACGAGGCGATCTTACTGCGGATAATATGTACGTTATGCGGCTATTGGGATGTGAGCGCACATGGACTGTTATCTCCGAGAAATAGGCAGAATACGACGCATGTGCTGCTGTGGTGAGCTGTATGTTTTGTTTTGTGGACACGCGGAGGAAGTTGCTCTCTGGGTATAGTGACACGTATGAGCTTCAATATGGACGCAGTCCTGGTCCTGGTCCGAGTGCCCCTTGAAGCTCTCCCGCGGGTTCGGTGTTCTCATCTGCCAAGTGCCAGCTCAGGTTCGCGCAATCGCAATCTACCTACTTAGTCCTGCCAGCAACTATGTATCCCAAATATCCCCCGTTGCCGTGGCACCTCCTCTCCCCTCTCCTCCCAGAGCTACTAGTACTGGCTCTACTGCTGTATCGGGACGTTTAGACGGTACATGTCCGTCGCTTGGCCATGACACGACAACTCGGACGCGCTAACACTCCACCTTCGGGAGACGTGCTTAACGCGCTTGACTTGGCGTTAAAGGAAGCAGTTCTTTCTAGCGTGTCTGCTCTCAATGGAACCGCTTCAACCGTCTTGGATAGTGCTGTTTCACCGTCAGCGTCTGCTTCCGCGACCCTGTCTGCTACGGGCTCCGAGGCTGTTTCAGCGTCCGCATCCGCTTCTGCGATAAGCGCTATTGGGTCGTCCGTCCCAGAGTCTGCGGGGTCGGCCACCTCCTCTGCTAGTGCTATTCCGCAGTCTGTGGTAGCATCCGCAACGCCCAGCGCGAGCAGCGCGCCTTCGCAAGAGGTATCATCCGCAGCGCCCACTCCGACGAGTTCAATAGCCTCTGCTGCACCTCGAAGCGCGTATGTCCATTAATATTCATTTGCTTTCATGTATGGATTATTTCTGACTTTTCTGCAGCTCCAGCTCGGATCTGGCCCTGAGCGTACCCAAGAATGCTGCGGCGGTTTCAAGCTCAAGCACTGAACCGGCTGCCACACCTGCTTCGAGCGCACCGGCTTCCAGCACGGAGAAGAGTGCTGCGAGCCTTAAAACTAACGCGCAGAGTTCACCAGCTGCCTCTCCCGCATCAGCTGCCAGCACGGAGAGCCCCAAGACTAACACTACTAGTTCATCGGAAGCAGCCGTGTCAACGACAACAACTGCTGTCCCTGCTCCGTCGAGTTCCTCGATCAGCTCGGCAGTCAAGCTAGAAACGACTTCATCGGCTGCTCCGGTGACGAGTGTTTCTACACAGGTTCAACTGTCCCCTAGTTCACAAGTACTTTCAAGCTCGTCTAATGTTGCTTCCACGCAGCGTGCGGAGACCTCGCGCACTGCAGCTGCAACGTCTTCGAACAGGAATGAACAGGTGCTTTGAGCCTGTACTCTGTATTTAAGAAATGAATTTGACTTGTATTTTCTCAGGCGTCTTCCCCGAATAATTCACCGCAGTCAACAAATGCCGCTTCCCCACCGCAAGCGACTGGTACATCGAATCAAACGCAAAACTTGCCGTCAAACGCAAACCTAAGAGGATCCCAGCCTTCAGCTGCCAATTCGCCCAGTCCACAAACCGCGACCAGCCTCGGAAATACTCTCCTCGGTACTAGCCCATCCTCTACTGGTAAGTGAAATAGTTAGAAGTACGCCAGGTCGGTGTTGAAGAGAAGCCATAGTACACGTCGATTCAACACTCTCAACACCTCAGGGGGTGACAATCTCCTCAGGAGGTTCAACCTTCGTCACCACGCCTGCCGTTTTTACTAGCATCTCGGTTTCAAGTGGAAAGGATGGCACACCTCTTGCGACGTTCACTAGTGTTTTTGCCAATCCGACTACTGTTCCACAAACAGCTAACTTGAGCGACTCGTCGTAAGTCGTTCTTATTAACAGAATCAAATAACTTATAGTAATGATGATCGGTTCAGATTCTGGGACAAGAAAGGTGTTGTTGCTGGAGTCTTCACTGCGGTGGGATTGATAATGCTGGCCTCTATTCTCGGCATAATCTACTTGTGTCGACGCCAACGCCGGGAGACAGGGCGTCCTTTCGCTAAACCTGCTCGGTTCCATCGTTTCTCCGATCCGCCTGAGATGTCGCAACAGCCTACTACATACCAGCCAGTACGTCCACGCAGGTTCCCTATAGATGACCCGCAGCGATATCTGTTGGCACCGAGCATTACAAGCGGGCATAGCAATGGGCACGAAGACTCTGCGATGATGCGTTCTGCTTCGCGAACTTCAAGCGATGCGCATCAACCAGGTGCTTTAGGATTAACGGGCGTCCTCGCGAACTCATCGGGCGAGATGCAAGATTATCATGGGCCATTCAGCGATTACCATCGGTATATCTCCACGGGTGATACTCGGCTGAGTACCCCGCCCGGGGAAACAGTTGGTATGGCAGCCACAACTGACTTTTCGCCGAAAGAGTCTAAGCCTGAACGAGAAGCGGAATCAGGTCCGGCGGCGGCGGCGGCTGAGAGACGCAGTGCACCTTCTCCAGCACCTTCGAGTCCTTCGATTTATCCGCCTTCGTTGCCTGCTGTGCCCGAGACGGATGAAGATGACTATTTGTTCTATGAGCGCGAGACGAAGCGGGGTAGGCCGGAGTCGCAGCTGCCTAGTCCGCCTCCCAGAGCTGTCGTCAACGATGCGCCAGACCCGCGCAATCCGTTCTCAAGTCCACTTGACCCCGTATACGAGTCTGCACACAAGCAAACCGTCTCGCCTCAACCACCTCGGATTGTGACGAATCAAGCATACAGACCTCTGACGCCCCCAGATTCGTCTGCAGGCCATTCACCGTCGACTCCACAATCTCCCGAACCGGGTGAATCGACGAAGCCTCTTAACGTTGCTCCGTATTCAAATACGTTCTTAGGGCGCTCCGTCTCAATGCGGACCGAATTTTTGCCGCGACCGAAGCGAAGCCCTCTTCGATTGTCTGCTTCTGGTGCTTCGTTACACCAGAATTCCGAATTGCCCTGATGTATATATGTATCATGATGAAAGAGGAATAGCTCTCCGAGGATGTAGCGGAAGAATACATGTCATGACTTCAAAAACAACATTGTATCATACTAAATAAAACATATACATGTTCTTATCCTGACAACGCCGGGCGAGAAACTGATTACAGGCCGGGACTAATGCAACTCAAGAATCCCATTTCTTCATAACAGATCCCTCAGGCGCCTTCCCCTCGACTTTACCCTTCTTGACTTCATCCCAATTCGTGCTAAGCGTAGTGCCATTGCTCTCAATATAGCTCTTCATCATAGCCTTTCGGGTATCCTCGTCTGCATTACCGTACAATTGCTGGAAGAAACTGTTCACTGTTGAGTCGCCACCAATATTGGGATCCTCGTTGAGGGATTTCTCCTTGTCAGAGGAGAGGATCGTAGAAGCTATGTTGTCCCAGTTTTTGCGCTGTCTAGGCCGAGCGGGTGCTTCTTGAGGCGGAGTGACAGGAGTTGGGTGAGCGGATGATGCGAGGACTGCGAGAAAGCAAATACATGTGAGTAAGTAAGTCATGGAACAGGGGTATTGGCGCATACCATCAGGCGTGTCACCAACAAGAGCAGCCCACCGGCCAAACGCGCGCTTCGTGAACTTCACCTCAACCTTCACCTTGCCGATTGTGAAACTGCTCGCATCTGGATCGATCTCGCCTTTGAGAGGCTTCAACACGAGTTTCCTCGTCTGTCCGTTTTGGTATGTAAACTACAGTCAAGTTGTGGCAAGGCTGAAGTTTAGCAATGATGAACGAGACGGAGAAAGAGACTGGATACTGACAGCTCGTGGCTCGAGGTTTATGGATACTTCTTCTGGGTTCGCGCCTTTATCGAATATCTCGAGAGTGAGAGTGCTATCTGTTTCGTAGAACGAGTGCCTAGAGGACGCGAACAGAGCATAAGCAGCCACATACATTATGTGGCACCAGACATGCGTACTTACCGAGGCTCGATTACTTGCTGCACAGGCGCGGCCGGAGCTGCCGATTGATCATTTGAGACGACGATAGGGTTATCAACGTTCGCCATGGTAGAAAGAAAGAGATAGAGGTGTGAGCGTTGTGAGTCAAGGTAAGAAATACAAGAGGCGCTGGTGCTTTTGGCGGTGGCTGCGCAGAACTTTCGAGATAAACAAACAAACAATTACATGTACTTACCGCACGTGGCGGCGCGTCGATCATCTGGCACTATGCGCGCGCATGACGCGCCTCTCCAATAGCATCTCTTTTCTTTTACTTACCTCCACTATGTCTTTGCCCACCGCGAATATACCCAAAGCAGTTCTGTATTATAACCAGAAGTCGGTCTGGTCGTCTTCAGGTAGGTCAACATCCAATCGAACTGTGTTTTTATAGCTGATTTTTCTTCATCGATTGTAGCCCTCCTTGCTCTGTTAGTTCTGTCTGGCAGGAGACGAACTCACAGGAACAGGCTAACCTATCTTGCAGCGAGGAAAAGGGCTATGATGAGGATGAAGTAGAGCTAAGGGTCGTTGACTTGGGTGAGTCTCATCAGGTATTAATCCCAGATCTGTCGTTGACTCTGAGGACAGGGAAGGCAGAGAACCTGTCAATGAGTTTCCTCAGGATTAATCCAAAGGGTAGGTATAATCTAGAGTCTATGGATACAATCTACCGCTTATGCAAACTGCTCGAAGGCACCGTTCCTACGCTGGTCGTGCCCTTAGCAAAGACCCTGGCTCCAGATGACGACCATCGCTTCAAGGCAGTCACAGATACCAAGGTGCGAAAGAGGCACCCCTTGAGCTCCGCTTGTCATGTCTTGCCTCCTAACTATGCTCTAATAGTCTATTCTCGAATTCCTCGACAAATCCCGCTCCGCAATCTCTCGCACGCATACAATCTCCTCAGCGCCAGCGCCAGCACTCGCACCAGCAACGATCGTGCTCTCCTTAGCAGCTTCTCAACTCATAGATATCTTACACACTGACGATGTGAACCCGAATCAGCTCAAATACTACAACTACACGTCCCAAGCGGCTTTCGCACGCACAGCAGAGACGCTTTTACCCTTCTTCAGAGGCCGACAGGAGGCCCTAAGCTCATACATCACGTCCAGCCAGAATGCACAGATCCAGGCATCGGAGAAGACGCGCAAGCTCTGGGAGAGCAAGAAGGCCGACGCGGACGCATTCGTGGCGGTCTACGCAGCAGCTGATAAGGACGATAGCGCCCTCTCACCCGCAGAGAAAGCGGCGCGAGACCAGTTTAAGAGCATCGCGCACGATTTGTGGAACGTGAAGCTCAGAAAGGCGATCACGGTGCTAAACAAGGAGATGATGGGTCCATTTGCCTTGGGTATGACCAACGACCTTTTGCTTTCTGTGACGTTTACAGAATGCTCATATGATATCTGATTTCTCCACTTGCTTCCCTTTCCCAACAATCCAGGTGACCAGATTTCCATAGTCGACTTGCACCTCGGCCCATGGCTCGCGCGCATCGCGGCCCTCTGCGGGGGACTCGCGACGGACAACGGGGACGTCATCATCAGCAAGATCGAATCACGCATTGGGGATCGGTTTGCGTTGCCGAAAGATTTCCAGCAGATCGTAGCGCCCGAACTAGGGGCGGATCCGTTTTTGCAAATCACACCTGGTGCGAAACGGGTAAAGCTCGCGGTGTTTTGGGATGAGATGAAGGGACGGGCGAGCTGGATGAAGGTGTATAGAGATGGGTTGCACTGACCCGATGACCGAGCTTCGGAAGAGAAGACATAATCTCGTGTTTCGAGTACGCACCGTATGAGCTCAGTCGACGATCCTCGGCGAGACTTACGATTCCACTCAACCTAACGAGGAAGAAGAGAGAAAATAGAGAATATTCCATTGAGTGAAGAGCTGTGGTATAGAATGGATAAACTAGAAATAGCGTAAAGTAAAAGAAAAGAAAAAGGAAATATGTAAAACCGTCCAGTCAAAGAATATTTTACTTGATGCAGAAAGAATGCATGCACGAAAATGTAGAAGGAAAAGAGGATAAATGAAAAGGTGTAACGAAAATCGATTCTGAGGGTAGTGCAGTCTGTCTATTGCAGACGGCAAGAAGCAGAGTCGGTGGACGGAAGGAAGACCGTCGAACGAGTAAAGACAGCTGCGCGCAGGGAGGAACGACAGAGAACAACCAAAGTACGGAGTGGGAAGACAGCTAACCTCCCGGGCGGACATGAAAGAAAGGAAGGAAGAATTTATTGTAGATGGTACAGATATTCTTTTCCGGAAGGGATATAGGAGGGAAATGGATTGTGAATTAATGCAGCACATATAGAAAGAGGTGAGGAAAACAAGGTATTGATGTACACTCAAAAAAGTGTTCTGAAGATGGATAGGTCGTTTCATAACCGCCGATGACCAAGCGGCACAGGTCTCTTCATCTTCATCGAGGTCTCGGCGTTGAAGAATCCACGAAGCGCACCGCCAATAGTCGAGTTCTCAGGCATACTCAGCGCCTTCTCCCTCGCAGTCATCTCGTCGCCCTCGA
This sequence comes from Phlebopus portentosus, assembly GCA_037892935.1. Lineage (NCBI taxonomy): Eukaryota > Fungi > Basidiomycota > Agaricomycetes > Boletales > Boletinellaceae > Phlebopus > Phlebopus portentosus. The sequence continues at coordinate 2,838,619 of JAYXKI010000001.1, forward strand.
GTAGCGCAAGGGCCGTCTCGAGGAACCACGGGTTCTTCTTGATGAAATGCACCACAATCGTCCCGCCGACGCGTTTATTTTCGTACCGTCTCCTGCGGCCTTCGCGTGCCATCCATGCGTCCTCTGCAGAAAATCCGGCGTCTTCGCTGAGAAGAGACATATCGGACCCTTCGACAAGCGCTTCGATGCTCTGCCAGGTGGTGAGGTTCGAGAGCGGTGGGTCGTATCGCACGCCGAACGCTGAGACGGAAGAGTGCGCCCAGGAAGTCGGGGACGAAACGTCGTCAAAGATAGGAGCTGCTGCGGCCGGAGGTGATGGTGATGGATCGTCAAGAAGAGAAGGACCAGAGAAGTACGAAAGGATGCTCCTTCGAATTCTTGTCACTTCCGATGGGAAGAGGAATCCATGCGAGTAGCTATTATCAGAAAATAAGAATTAAGCTCAAAATCCATAGATAGGGAGGACAACATACACTGTGCCAGCTTTAGGATGGTCGTATAACCAGCACCTCTCACTCTTCCACCGGATTTCCTGAGCTTGCGGATGGACCCTCATCCACTTTGCAACCTGCTTGTCTTCCTTGCCCTTCGTCATACCCTTCACCACTGGATCTTTCGCCACCCACTCCGACAGGCTCCAGCTCAGCGCATACAGCTCACCTGCCATAAATTGATTTTTGACGAGATAACCCCAGTAGACGAGCGGATCATCTCTTGATGATGGGGCCGAAAATATTTGTGGCACCGGCGCTCGCGGCTCGTGATGCGCGATCGTAGTGGAGTTAATACGTGGGGTGGTCGAACTAGACTTGTGTACGTCCGGTTCTGAAATTTCGCTGTGAGGAAGGTCGAGTTCGGAGGAGCTAGAGGTCAAATCTTCTGTGACTGGATGTCTCGTTTTTGTGTACAGTTCAACGCGTAGCCGAGCTTCCAACTCGGCAAGCATGACAAACGAATCGTCATCTACTTTCACAATAAAATCCGGTCGAACCCATGGTTTTTGTTGACCCGATTCCGCCCATTCTTTTCGTACGTCGACTGGGTCGTGCTTCGCAACAGGGACCGTCCTATTCGCAGTAATATTAGAGTATGAGAATCCCAGAGCCAGGGTTCGATTATAGTCATCCGGTAAAGGAGGAACCCATGCCTCAGTCGAAGCCCACGAGAAGAACGCGTGTGTCTTCCCAGAATTCATGTTTTCAGCAATCGGGAGTACAATCATATCATTGTACGCTGCCAAGCCGTCCGTCATCAGCAATGAATACGCGTGTAAAATAGGCAGAAACTCACTCTCAGCCTCCAGTTGGATGCGTTTTTCCCAGCTGCTCCCCGATTTGCCTACAACGAAACGGACGATTGTCCGACTCGTCCCTCGACCACCGTCACCCGCACCCGCACCATTCCGACTACGCTCATGGTTCGCCCACGTGCTCCGCACGAGCATGCGCCGTTCAACGGCAGAGTCCATAGTGAAAATACCCAAGAACAGACCAGCCGGAGGATAATCATCCAGATTAGGCGGTGGAAAAGTATTGTCGATAACAGATGATAAAGATGAAATATCAGACGGCGCGAGAGAGTTGAACGGAAATGACGGTGAGTATGAAGTCGCGCCCAGTGAGGGTGGCGCAGTTGATACGGAGGGTATGGAGCAGTAAGCACGCCACGGCAAGGGCTCCTTGTCTGGATTGAGGACGTGAATTAGGAGGAGAGTAAGTAATATGCCGAAGATGGTGAGAACGAGCAATGTCAAAAGCTATGCGAAGCGAAAAAAAATAATTTAAAATTAGTCTGCGCTTTCTCTGAAGCAAAGGGGGTGCAAAATTGCGAGGCTCACGATAGAGGTAGGTTGTGTCGGGAAGAGGGGATGGCGAAGGACGGCGCGAACGATCCTCCTCACCGACCTGGGACTGTACCAGCTTTTTCTCCTTCGACGTCTCCTGCGACCCTCGTGAGAAGCCAGCCACCATCTTCGACCATCATCGTTCCACCAACGATTTCTCCTGTTGCGGGGGAGCAAAGGGCTAGTCGGCTCGCTATCTGCATCCGAGGTGCACGAGGAGCTCTGAGCGGAGGAGAAAAACTGAGGAAGGGGCGAGCCGCTGCGGGAGGGTATGGGAGTGGGTACTGCGGACGAGGAAGAGGAGATACGACCTGAGTCGTGATAATGGGAAGAAGGATGAAGGAGGAACTCGGAGGAGGCGCGGTACGAGGCAGATGGTGCGAGGGAGGTGGAGGAGGACGCGACGTAGACGTTGTGGTCTCTGCCGTCATGGCTGGAGCGAAAGCAGGATTTGGCCGTCTCTGTCGAGTCTGTACTGTCTGAGCTATCATAGTCACCGCTGATCGATAGCCTGGGGTTCGTCTGTGAGTTTCGTGTATTTCGGGGACTGAGCAGGTTGAGTCTGAACGGCATTTCACGCTGGGGCTGACCAGAAGAAAGAAAAGGAGTGTGAAAGAGATAAATAAATGGGAGACGGAGAGAGAGAGAATATGAATATTAGCGCAATCTCAAAGCAGCGCTAATCACCCAAGGCTTTCCCACGTTCTTTCGCGGCCAGCCTTTCACTCGTTTTATTTTCATGTCCTCTCATTCCTATGTCGTGGACAGAGTTAATTTAACAGCCTCCGGTTGTAAGTTAGCTGAATAACTAAGTCCGCAATCCCGAGACTCCGCTGCCCGCAGCACCTGTTTCTTATTATGGACTACTACGCGCTCGCTGTTACTGTGCTGTGCATTACACTTGCTGCTGCGTATTTTCCAATTGTTCCACTCGGCCATCACCGCCCAGTTCGTCCAATTTTGGTGTGCTGTACTTCTTGGATATAAAGGAGTTTTTATTCCCGCGAGCAATCCAATCAGGCGAGCACGACGATACTCCACGGTGTCTCTTAACATCATCCGACAGCCATCCGTGCTAGATACGCGGTCGCGTTGCAGTCCAAGCTAAGCTATTACATGGAATATCATTCACGACGTCATGGATGTCGACATCATCCAGGCCAGGACTACGCAGCGACAAGGGAAGGGACCGAATCCCGACCGACCGCAGGGTGAAAAGGGACCTAAATAGGAAATAAACATGTAATCATATTTGCATAGCTCACCTGGCTGGCTCTAAGGTGCATCGTCACAAGGACATTTATGCAACGCCGCTGGACGTCCCGCCCGTGCGTGGAAATGGACGGCACCGGGCGGCATAACGGCAGCCCGAAAGAATGCACCGAGAGAAAGATGGGAGCCCGTTGATCATCCGGCTTAGTTGCCTATTCCCAAGCTAGGATGGCCAAATAGAAAGGACTTGCTTTATGATTACAACTTGCGGTGAATAGCAACGAAGCGCGTAAGTACTAGGTTTGGGAGAACGGACATGATTTGAGGCGGTGCGAGATCTGAGGGCGATAGGATGAATTGAAGAAGCAGGTATGCTCCATATCTGAGTCCACACCGGCGATCTCACTCCATGCATCGAGGAGAGTGAAAGCGGACGCGAGTAAACACAGTATATTATATTTTGTAAAATATGTAAAATACAAAAATACAAGTGATCTGATCGACGTATGTGTCATGTATGACGTGTGACGCGGGTAGGTTAGAACGGTTATGCTGTGCCTTATCCGGCAGTTGGCCAATCCCTTGTCACGGTGCTCCTAGGGCCTAGCACTAGTGCCGCCATAATATCTCATCTCATCACTCTTTCCTTTCTCTATCCTCCTGGACGATGGTCAAGAAATGGTGGTAGTCATTCTCATCAAAAGACAGTCAGATTCACTAGGTGCGTTATCTTCTTGTGACGGTATTATCCATTCATTATCTAACCTTCTCTATTCGTCTTATCCACCCGTCCCCTCCCTTTCCTTTCTTCATTCTTGCCTTGCACCTCATTCCTCGTTATGCGCACTCTATTTCGATCTATTCCTCACTTTTGCGTCTACCATCATCTCTGATCCGTCCCTTCGTCCCACATTTGTTCCTTCCGGCCCCTTCGATCTCGCGTCGCGCAATCATCGCTCGCTCTGACCGGCCTTCAACCCTATGTCCTCCACTTCACCGTCTTCCTCGTCTGCTACTGCTACTGCTACTGCTACTGCTACTGCTACTTTTTCTGCTTCTGCTACCACTACCGGCTCTGCTACCGCTACCGGCTCTGCTACTGCTACTGCTACTGCTACTGGCTCTTCAACAACATTTACGACTGAAACGACACAATCTACTACGGCGGACGGCCCGACTTCAACCGGCACCTCTATTCCCACATCTGCCACTTCTCAATCCTCCGACTTTACCTCGCCCACCGCCTCCCAATCGGACACACAACAATCCATGTCCACTTCTTCTTCTCCCATTACCTCTTCCTCAGCTACAGACACGCCAACGTCGACTTCCGCGACAGAGACTTCGGAGACTACAACCGCGACTGACACCTCTACCACCTCCGAGTACGTTTCATCCATGTCATTTATTTCAAATTTCCACGGCAATGTACTGACTTTTGCCCAGGCCTGCCACAACCGCCGAAACAACTAGTGAGGCCCAGACTTCTACTTCCCCGCCTTCTTCCACTGCACCTACAACAACAACGATGTCGACGGTCTCTGACTCTACTTCATCTGTTACCTCAGTGTCGTCAACAGATCAGACAAGTTCTCCTCCCACCAACACCGATGTCACAACCTCGGATCCAGGCACAACTACCGATACTAGCACAACTACCGATACTAGCACAGATACAACGGTACCTCCGACAACAACGACGACCACGAGCGTTCCGCCTGACACAACAACAACGACGACGACGACGTCGTCGTCGTCGTCGGAGACTCCTACAACCTCGGAACCACCAACTACCACTTCAGAACCGCCGACTACTACAGAGCCAACTTCGACTACAACTACAACGTCGAACCCTCCAGGCACGACCGAGACTACAACTTTGTCTCCCAGTACATCAACATCGACGACAAGCGAACCTGCCGAAACAACACCTGCTTTGCCTGCGTCCACAACGATTGAGGAGCAGAGCACGACGTTTGTGGCACAAGAGTTAGTCGATTGCAAGAAGCTATTATACCATCTGCTGATTATGCAATCTCAGGATAACCCTTTCCAGTACTCTGTTCTTCACAGTGACCACTGATGGCCAGACAACGACAAGTGCTCCTTCGGAGTTTACCTCTACGTTGACGTCTACAAACTCAAACGGCGAAGTATCTACTCTCACCCAGATAGTAGTGAATCCCACGCTAAGTTCGGATGATGACGGAGGCAACTCCGGGTGCGTTTCATTTTTTGCTTTCTAGACCGACTATAGCTGATATTTGGAAACCAGATTCTTCAAGAATAAAGGTGCAGTGGCTGGAGTTTTCCTAATTGTTGGTTTGGCAGCCGCGTCGGTGTGCATCTGGATCCTATTTTCCGTGCGGCGACGGCGCAGGAAGCGGTTACTGGAGCGTGAAGCTGCGATGGCTGCTCCCACCGGTCATCGGTCTCCGTTAGAAGATGAAGATGAAGAGCCAAAGGTGCCTCAAAGTGCTGCAGTTCCAATTACAGCTCGGCCACCTTCGGCATTCTTCGACGATGGAGGTGGTCCGCGTGCAAACGATGGGGTGTTTGATCCCTATGTTGGTTATGTGCGTCCTCCGAGTGGTAGTGTCGCACGACCGGACGGCTATGCTCCTGCACGCACATCGAGCCCGCCACTAGGCAGTGACTATCTACTCGGCGGTCATCAACGGCAACCGAGCGCTACGAGCAACAGCAACACAAGTGGGGAGAACGGGATGCATAGCAGGACGTACAGTTTCAGCTCTTACGAACCACTGCTCACCGCAGCAGGCATCGGGAATAAGACACCGCCTGAATCGCCAGGACCTGCTCACATGACGATGGGGGCTAGCAATGGAGCAGGGACTGGGCGCGCCCCTACGCCACCACCTCGAAATCCTTTGCGGCCATTGTCATCATCGGGGGGCGCTGAGGCGGATGACAGACTTGACCCCGCTATGAGAGTCCGTCTCAATCGCGCGGGCACGACCGCATCCGGAATTCGGGATGACGAGGATTATTCTAGGCCTGTTCTAGGGGTAGGCTATCTTCATCCCTCTAGTTCGTACTCCCTTTCTGACGATACTTACTTTCCTCTGCAGGTCCGAAATTTACCGAGCAATCTTAGCGTCAGTGAGTACTCGGACAATGAAAAATAACCCTATCTCGCTTTATAGACTCGTATTATTTGGACTTTCTCTTGTTTCTTATGTTTCAATCGTACCGTACTCATCTCATCTTGTTGACAATTGCCTGCATACGTATCACATTGCTCCTCTGTTCCTGCTTTTTCCAACCACGTCATGATCCTAGTTTCGTTTTCTTTTTATATTCTGTTACCGCCCCTTACGATACACCACACTGCATTGATCCCGCCCTGGTCCCGCACAATTTCCCCTGGCATACCTGACCCAACAAAATGATTCGACCTCCCTCAAGTATTCATGTCATATCATGACGGACTGGTATACGCATACATGGACTGTGGGTCTTCCCTTTTGTACATCATCACTATGGACTTTGTCATAGCTAGCTAGTATTTTGTTCTGCTTTGAATCTACTAGTAATTTCTCCTGTTCTCGAAGAGAACGCATCATGGTTTTCCTGGAAAGATAAGGAATTTGGAAGAGCTTCGGACATAGATATCATCCAAAGCACCATCGTTATCTCGTCCGATGTACACTAGTACATAAAGAACCTACGCTAAGTAAGCTTTGTCTAAAGTTATCAATTCGGTGGTATTCTCTAGTTGCCCAGTTAGACTGGACTAACCTCGAATTTTGACCATTACTACCTCAAATAAACAGGAGTATGTGATTTATTCAAATGTGCAAAGCAGAAAAAGTTCTTTACGGTGAAATAGTACAGCTCCGTACCATGGTTCGTGGTCTATTCAATCAACGAAATAATATAGTAAGTAGTGAGTGATATTGTTTCTTTTTTCCTTGCTCCACAGGCATTTACTGGTCCTTTAAACAGTACTGATCCTTTGAACATTTCCTCCCTCAATTCTTCATTTCTAGTCACGAAACAAATCATGTAGATGCGGGGTATATCTATCGATGATAGTACCAATTCTCAGAAAATTTGGGCCAGGCATTCAGCATAGAAAAGTCATGCATTGGCTGACCTTGGTTGGTAGTAGTTGCCCTTGAGGTCGTTCTGGTTTTCGCACTTAGAAAATAGCCTTATAGAATCATAAAGCATCCTCATGGGTACTGTGTTCCTGCCCCTTACGCTCAGTGACCCCGTAACGCTCAGTTTTACAATCTCTCACTCAATTCTCATCCAAAATTCATGAAAATTTGTATGTAGATAGCGCAGCATTATGGCTATGTTTGTACAAAATTTGGAGCAAAAATGTTCAGTGCAAGCTGAGTTATAGTGTACGCATTCTGAACAGATACTTGATTTGGGTGATTTGAGTGAATCAAAACCATTCTCACGGTATGTGCATCATCTATAAATTTTTCCTGTGAATCAATTAAGCTGAAACTTGGTATAAATGTGGTTGAAGGTGTCTGAAAGCTATATGCAAAATTTCAGCAGCTAATGTTATATGTGAGGAATACTAGAGCATGTCGGAAATTGCTCAGATTTTTATCATGTAATCATACAGAAAATAAGGTGCAGCAGCCTCTTGAATTTTTTACACAATTTTCCAAAAAGCAATCTTCAAACTTTTTGCACATTCCAAAATATAAGTACAATATGGAGTGATTCCTGAAATTTCATGCTGAGAGACTCAAGGAAAAAATTAATATTACAATAGAGAGTATAAGGCCAAAAAACTTCGGAATTGGCTATTCTTCAGGTGTTATTTTATCTCTTTCCATCAGATTTCTAAGTGAAAAGGTGGTACAACTTTCCTGTTGCTAAGGAGATGCCAAGAAGATGCCGAGAAAGACAAAAAAGCGTCAGAAAAGGATGAATCGAGCTAACTTCTCACCTGCTTTTCTCCCACCATCTCTGCTTCTTCTTCATAGCTTCTGTGCTTCTCATGTCCCTTGTCCCTGCTTCTATCTCTTCTAAGTCTGACAAGCTAGATCCTCCAGATGATGAGGGTCAGGTCCAGAAGGCTGTTTCTGCAGTCTTGGCTTCAGGGTTTAACCCAGAAAGTCAACGCTTTTATCTTTCAATCTCACAAGCTGCTCTTCAATTTGGAGTCTCACGCTTCATGGTTTCCAGACGCCTTCGAGGTATTCAGGATCGTCGAACTGCTCATCAGCATCAGCAGAATTTGTCTCCTTCTCAGGAGGCAATTCTTGCAGATTGGGCAAAATCAATCGCACATCGCTCCATTCCATTGACTTCTGATACCTTTTGCAAGAAGGCAGAGTTGATTATAGGATCTCCTCTAGGCGAAACATGGTTCAGGAAGTATTTAAAGCGCAATCCAGATGTTAAACTACTCTAGACAGTGCCTCTTGAATCATGTCGTGCGCAGGCACTCAACTGCTCTACTGTTAAAGGCTATTTTGATCTTCTATCTGGAATTATTGGAAAGTACAACATCTCTCCATCTAACATATACAACATGGATGAGAAGGGCATTCAACTTGGTATTGGAGGTCGAGCTCGTGTTCTAGTTGACAGAAATCAGAAGACAGTTAGGATGATTCAGGATGGCAACAAGGAGCTTGTAACTATCATTGAATGTGTCTGTGCAGACGGATCAGCACTTCAGCCTCTTTTTATCATGAAGGGAATGCGGACCAGCCCCTCATGGGCATCAGATAATCCAATCCAAGCAGGGTACGTAAAATAACATTATAATATATACAGACATCTATTAAAACTAGTCTAGTATTGCGTCTTCTCCAAATGGATGGACAGACACTGAGCTGGGTTCTTTGTGGCTCGAAAAAAATTTTGAGCCTCAGAGTTCAGCAAAGATGACGGAAAAGGACACCATCAGGCTGCTTATCTTGGATGGACATAACTCCCACTGTAGTCTTGCATTTCTGGGGTTGGCGGAGAGGTTCAAGATATTTATTCTGTGTCTGCCTCCTCATACGACGCATGAATTGCAGCCTTGCGATGTTGGTGTATTTGGACCTCTCAGCACGCACTACAAAGTAGAAGTGTCAGGCATGGCAAAGAATCACGTCGCTGTCTCAAAACAGAATGTTGTTTCCATCTACAGCTATGCTCGAGCAAAGGCTTTCACCTTCAAAACAATCCAGATGTCATTTTGCAAATGTGGCATTTACCCACTTAATTCTGATGCAATTTCCGACATTGCCTTCCAACCTGCACTGGTAACGACTACGCAGTCTGCCCAGCCCATCCCATCAGAAACACCACGGTTTATAAATGCAGTTTTTACAGCCCCAGGTATGCTCTATATCTCCGTGTTTTACCTATGCTAAAGTTATTCAAGATATAGCAATCAATGACATGGTTGACGCAGTTGAACAACTGGACAGCACTGCAAATCATGTTCTTAATGAAATCACGGTGACTAGGCAGTCTGGCAAATTTTCTCTACACTTACCGGACATGCCTTTATCCCTTCCCTTCACTGCTACGAAGGTTGAGTTGCGCAAACAGATTACATTGCTCGAGAGGCTCCTACAGCAGGCATTAGAACAAATTGCTGCAGATCATGCACAGAAGATCCTAATGGATGATGAAAATGGTCAGCTTCGCACGCAGCTGTTTCAGAAGAAGAAAGATAAGGATGGTACACGGGCACATACAGTGAGTGCCCGTCTACTTACCCATGAAGACTCAGACCTATGGAACCAGATCTATCAGCACAAAAAGACGTTTAAAGCTTTATACGAAGAGCTAGAACTGAAGGCAGTGGAGTTCAGAAAGAGGCGAGAAGAGAAGGAAAAGAAAGAGAAAGAAGCAAAGAAGAAGATGGAAAAGGATGCAAAGATTACACGAAAGGAAGCGGAGGCAGCAGAAAAAGCTGCAAAGAAGGTGTCTGAAGCAGCAGAGAGGACAGCCAGAAAGGAGGTGGATGCACGCGAGAGGGCTGCAAGAAGGGACGCAGAAGCAGAAGAGAAATCAGCAAAGAAGGCAGCAGAAAGGGTGGCGAGAACTGCCAGGCAGGAGGCAGAGGTGGTAGCAAAGGCTGCAAAGGCTGCTGAGAGGACTGCAGGATACAAGAGGGCGAAACAGAACAAAAAAATCAGTCCTCTTGACGCAAATAAAGAGAATGTGCACGCACCAGCCAATAGGATCACTATTCAAGCTTCACCAGTCCAGCGTCAGCGTCAGCCTCGTCCTCGTCCTGCATACCATGGAGTATTAGCAGATTCACATACGTCAAATCAGAATCTACAGACGCACGTACCTGTAGTTGACCCACAGCTCCTGACTCTCGGAGAGAAACGCAATCGATCTGTCACTGATGAACATGCACAGAAGGATGATGTAAGGACTCGAACATTTTCCTTTTCTTTTCTTATGTCATCACTCATTTTAATATTCTTTTTCCTTTTCTTTTATTTTTCTTATGCGCTTATTCATCCAATTGCCGGAACATTCCACAACGTTCTATCACGCTCACTAATCATCTCATTCCTTGTCATGTGACTTCCTAATAGAGTAGACCTTTCCCACGCTCAAAGTCTATATAAGTAGATAGTTTGACTCTTTCGTTCCTTGTCTTTCTATTCTACTTACCTTCACTGCGACATAGGTATCTACTCTTGTATTATTAGTTTGCTGAATTCTACTTACCTTCACTGCGACATAGCGTGCGTATAGCCCGGCAACTCGCGTTAGCCAGTTGTTTGTTGTTGTGTTGGCCGCCTCGAGATCGACGCCTGTTAGTCTCGCCGCCTAACATAATAGAAAGACCTACTCTCAAACCCGTGGTTTAACCACTCGTTTGTCGCTACCCCACGCAGGAGACACATCGACGGTCAACGACCGCGCCCATCCCGGATTTATCCGAGCAACCCCTATCTTGCCCGTCAAGGTCCGACTGACTTTGACGTGTCCCGATAGTTCCCGAAAACAATTAATCAACCCTCCAATCGTGGCGCTCCGAATCACTCTTCTGTGGAACTCGCATCAGACGTTCTCGTGGGTGACTCATAGAGTCCAATCATCATCAAGCATCTCGTTCATCATCTACCTCGGTGCCTTCCGACTAGTCATCAATTTCAAAGACGAGCCGGTCATCCGAAGTCGGTCCTGTCCGAACACCGTACCGATCCCCGTTCCACCCCCGGCCTATCAAGGTGGATCTAACTGACGACCAGCGGGCGGCTCTCCCGACAAACTGTAGGTGGAGCGCGTCACGAGGACATCACATTGTCAAGTCAGGTGATCAAATCTTTACTGCCTGGTGGGACGAGAACGCGAAGAAGTGGTACTCTGACAGAGAAGGAAAGTCGCTTTATTGGCGAGCGAAGCGAGAGGGAGACATAGATGATCCTGCCCCCGCTACCCCCACGCGATCAACGGCTCCTTTACCAGGGCCATCAACATCGACAGGCCAGACGTCAGCTCCACCTATAGCACCTTCATTGTCTTTCACTGAACCACGAGAACCTGCTCCGCTCGTACCAACAGACGAAGAAGAGGAGGACGAAGAAGAAGAGCAAGAGATGTCGTTGTCGAAAGAGTCAATAACGGACCTTGCTACGGCGATCGCGCTAGCGCTCCAGGCAGCAGGAGAAGGCATGGGCCAAGGATCAAAGTCAAACAAGGTTCATATCGCCAAGCCCCGAGATTTCGATGGCGAGCACGGATATGTCGACTTCAAACGAGAGCTGCGCCTGTATGTCTATGCATCAGAGTCGGAGTTTAGGACAAGCAAAGCAAAGATCATGTTCGCTCTGTCGTATATGAAGAGCGGTACTGCGGCGAGCTGGGCGGAAAGCTACACGAGTGGTGCAATCGATGAACATGGTAGGATAGCATTCAAGGACACTTGGGACGCTTTCCTAAAGAAGCTCGATACCTCGTTCGACGACCCGGCCCGGTCTCAAAAAGCATTTGAACGACTCGACGCGATGTATCAGGGCGATCTCAATGCAGATGAATTCTTCAACAAGTTTGACATTTGCCGAGTGGATGCTGGACTGGCCACGGAGGCTCACGACGAATGGCTGATGAGTCGCCTCAGGAGGGCTCTGAACCCAAAGGTGGTCGAAGGTATCATGCGTTTACCCAACGAGCCAATGACGTACAAAGAATTCAAGAAGGCGGCAGTCAAGGTTGACAGGGTTGAGCGCCAGATCAGAGATCTGATGGCCGAACGCCGGAGGAAGACGATCAGCTCAACGATGATGAAACCAGCGCCACAACCATTGAAACGTCCGGCACCACCTCAACAAGCAGCTCGCCCCTTTGCTCCACCCGTCCAAGATCGTCGTGACACCACTGGAGTAACATATGGAGGCTTAGGCCAGCCGATGGACGTGATGATGAACCAGGCGCGCCGTACACGCGCTTGCTATAAGTGTGGTCAGGTAGGCCACTACATCCGGGAATGCCCTCGAGGCCGTGAAGCAATACGTGCAATCATTGCGGCCTTCGTTCCAGCAGACAGAAAGGCGCTCTTCGAGGAACTCGGCCAAGCCAAGGAATCCTCCTTCGAAGAGGTCGACGACGTCGATGTACGAGCGGTACCCGCTGATTTGGAAGAACTCGTAGAAGGCGAGGGTTTTCCGGAAGACCAGACGTAGACGTCGGAACGACTGGTCGATCACCTAAAGGATTCTTTTCGTCGGACTCGTTAAAATATAATCGTCCTGTTGTACAATACCAAGATGCGAATATCAGTGACGGTTTCACCCTTCGAAAACTCCTTACCGATGTAATACCTGATGAACCTGAAGCGGACGACGATGACTTCGACGTCTACACAGATTTGTTGGTTAGAAAAGTGAATGCGCAAGCAGGCGATTCGAACGAGCTTAGTGTGGAAGAGCGGAATCAAACCGCTATAAAAAATGAGGTTGAGGCGGAAGCACCTTACCGCGAGAACGTTGTTGCTCAGGCGAACGATACTGAAGCAGTATGGGATGTGGTTGGCAGACGCGCGGCTGAGGTATGGCGCGAGGGCATAGTGGACGCAGATCAATTCATCCGGAGGGTGGGAGGAAAGGAGTTGGACGCTTTCGTTAGCATCGTACATCCAAAGATAGCGGGCGATGATGAAGTAGATTTGTCAAACCCTCTACTCGAAGAGGAAAACTTCATCGATGCTCATGCACTAATTGACTCGGGATGCACGGGTTCATGTATCGATGAGGGCTTTGTCAAACGATACGGTTTCCCCACCCAAAGGTACATTCGGCCTAGACCAGTCTTCAATGCTGACGGTGTAGTGCGCCGCACTAACCTGTACCGGTCCAGCGGCACAGGCCTGTAAGGGCTGTACTCCCCTATGCCATACCCAGGACACCCCGCGTACTATTGTCAGCAAACCAGCCTTCGCCGCCGTTACCCATAATACAGCCTGCTCAGTGGCCGCCGGACCTTCGGCGGCCTGGGAACAGCACCCACGCCGCCGCCACCGCCGACCATACGAACCGGCGGCGACGCCTCCACTCCTATCCTATGATCACCTTGTCCCCCCTTCGACCAGATCCTAGTTCCCCTTCTCCAGCCTCTCTCAAGAACGGTTCCGCTGAATCCGGTGACTCCGGGCTTCGGAAATGCTCGCACGGCGGCCGGACACGCTGCGGCGGATGTATATCGCGCCATCGCGGAGGTGTATGCCCGCCGCCGCGCCGGCTGGGTGAACGATAACCAATCTCAGGTCCATTTCGTTGATTGTTTCATATTCTTATCATCCCACATTGTACGCCGAGCGCGGTAGCGCGCCCGGCGGCCGTCCGTATATTCCCCCTTTTAGTTTTATTCGACCCCTTGGCGTTTCAGATCCATATAGAGCGCACCCTGACCGATCCGAACGGCGCCGACGTTCGACACGACGTACCAGCACCCCGCCGTTCCGATTGGGGCGCCCCTAGGTCTTGGTGGCTTGGCGGCGCATCTCGGCGGCGGCCCCCGCCGTCGCGGCGCGCCTGTCACGCCTCGCCGCCCGCCGCTTTAAGTGATATTTCTTATCAAGGACTCATAGTATATATAGAGAGCATGTATCTATCCTAAAAAGCAGCAGATATACACTCTAGAACGCAGTTACCAGAGACCAACCACAAGTAAAGAAGCCCCCTTCAAGAAACCAGTATATATAGAGAACCAGACAGCCGGATCGGGCGAACTCCCGGTCACGTGCCCTCGCCGATCTCGTCCTGACGGCGTCGGCCCCGATCTCACAGGATAGAAGCCGCTGGGCTCATTCGCGGCCCTGGTCATCTCCCTTCTGCGCAGCTGTCACTCGTCTAGTAATCGCTCTGAGGACTTCCCACTTATATCTGCATCGCCGTCCCTCTCTCTCTAGCCTCCGCCGCCGCTCGGTCCTGAGCATTTGGGATTCCTCCTCCACGTCCCGACGCAGCCGTCACTCCTCTAGTAATCAATCCCGCGGTCTTCGATTTCTCCCTGCGCCTGAGGCCCCTTTTGTCCTTCGCCGCCGCCACTCGGTTCAGATCGTTTGTGATTCTTCCTCAACCCCTCGACGCAGCCGTCACTCTTCTAGGCATCTGTTATACTTCCTCGATGTCTCGACGCAGCTGTCACTCTTCTTGTATTCGCCGCTGCCGTCGGCGCCGGCACTCCTTTTCGACTGAATCCAGTCTCCCACTTCTCGCCGCCTCCGCCGCCTCCGCGTCGTTCCACCGCCGACACTACTCCCCTTTCAAGTGGTGTCGACGCTCCCTCTCCCGGATCTTCTCTGGGTCGTTCCGACGTCATCTCCCCGACTACCAGGCGGAATTGCGCTGGTGCGAACCTCCGCCGGCGCTGCACCCAGTCCGCCGCACGCAGTCCGCCGCTGCGGCCCCTTCGCCGGTTCAGTCGGACTCGGCGATCCCTATACAGCCGCCGAGGCCCGGATCGCCGCGGCGAGTTATTCGAAGGCGCGGCGGATCTGCCTAACGGCCAGATCCTTGTGCATCTGAGCTGAGTGTCGCTTCTGAAAGCCTGTAGGTAGTCTGTAGGTCTGGTAGGACCTCCCCTTTTTCCTCTCGACACCTTTGACATCGCCTCCCTGTGGTCGAACGCCGCCGCCGCCGCCTTTGTCCCTATCTAGGAGAGTCTGATAGTCTACAACGGAACAAGCAATGAGGCGGGATTGATCAAGGAATATGTAGTCGTACGAATGTTCTTTGGGAAACACGAAGAGGAGATACGACTGGCGGTGACATCCTTAGCATTGAGCAACATCTTCCTCGGACATGACTGGTTGACGAAGCACAATCCTGAGATCGACTGGAGGTCAGGAACAGTCAAGTTCACGCGTTGCCCTGACGAATGTGAGTCGTCACTACCGAGTGAGGAGATAGACGAAGAATTTGTGAGGAAGGTGCAGATGAAGGAAGCGGCGAAGTGGCCACCTTATCTGGAAGAATATGCAGACGTCTTTAGTGAAGAATCGTTTGAACGCCTACCAAACCATCGAACGTGGGACCATGCTATCGACTTGAAGCCAGATTTTAAGCCTAGTGATTGCAAGGTTTACCCATTGTCGCCGAAAGAACAAGAGGCAATGAAGGAGTTCATCGAAGAGAACCTAGCATCAGGACGCATCCGACAGTCGAAATCCCCGATGGCATCTCCGTTCTTCTTTATTAAGAAGGAAGATGGGAGCCTACGAGCAATCCAAGACTATCGAAAGCTTAACGAAGGAACGGTTAAGAACAAATACCCGTTGCCATTGATAAATGAGCTCATCGATAAGGTCAAGAATGCGAAATACATCACGAAGCTCGACGTTCGCTAGGGATATTACAACATTCGGATTCGCGAGGGCGATGAGTGGAAGGCGGCGTTTAGGACGAATTTAGGCTTATTCGAACCAACGGTCATGTTTTTCGGATTATGCAATGCGCCGGCGACATTCCAAGGTTTCATGAACGATATCTTTCGAGAAATGATCCATGAGGGTATCGTCATCATTTACCTCGACGACATCCTCATTTTCTCGAACGATTTGGAAGAACATCGCCAACGCACCAAACGAGTCTTTGAGATCCTGCGTAAAAATGGACTTTTCCTGAAGCCACAGAAATGTGAGTTCGAGGTTGATACAGTCAAATATCTCGGACACATCATCGGTAATGGCGAGGTTCGAATGGACCCGAAAAAGACAACAGCAGTTCAGGAGTGGCCAATCCCGCGAAACGTTCACGAACTGCAACAATTCCTGGGACTAGGGAATTGGTTGCGACGATTCGTAAAGGACTATAGCTCTGTCGTTAAACCCCTGACGACGCTGACGGGTAAGGTGGAATGGAAGTGGGGAGAAGAGGAACAACGAGCTTTCGAAGAGTTGAAGGGTCGGTTGAGTAGTCCCCCGGTTCTAGCCATCCCGAACGAGGAGGGTCCTTTCCGGGTCGAAGCAGATGCGTCGGACTTTGCGTCTGGAGGAGTACTCCTTCAGAAACAAGACGACAAGTGGAAAGTGATAGCCTATCGATCGTCGACCTTCTTGGAGGCCGAACGGAATTACGAGATCTATGACAAAGAGATGCTCGCAATCGTACAAGCCCTCAAGGAATGGCGACAGTACCTTCAAGGAGCCAAGAAACCCTTTGAAGTGTGGACTGATCACGCAAACCTGACATATTTCCGATCTCCTCAGAAGCTGAATCGTCGACAAGCTCGTTGGCGGCTCGATTTAGCCGAGTTTGACTTCACACTGGTGCACAAGCCAGGGAAGACGCTAGGCAAGGCAGACATATTGTCGCGACGAGCAGACTACAACAAGGGCGAACGGGATAATGAAGATGTCACGTTCATTAAAGATGAATGGCTGGTCAGAGGAACGGTGGAGACGTCAAGGGATGTGCTGATTGAAAAGATTCGAAAGGCACAAGCAGAGGTGAATGAGGAAGAGAGACCGACGAACTTAGTGCTCGTAGATGGGTTGTGGAAAAAGGAGGTGACGGTTAAGCTCTCGATGACGAAGACGAAGAAGTTTCAAAACGTTTTCATACCGACGAGTGTGAGGGAGGAAGTGATGAGGGAGTGTCACGACTCGACATTGGCAGGCCACCCAGGAGCGAACAAAACCGTTGCGCTAGCAAACAGGAGTTTCTGGTGGCCTAACATGTACGTCGACGTCAGAAAATATGTGCGAGGATGCGATCGTTGTCAGCGAACGAAGGCCCTCAGAACGACAAGGGCAAAGGTTTTGCACCCTAACGAGGTACCGGAGGTGCCCTGGCAAGTTGTCACGGTCGACCTGATCGGAGAGTTGCCGGAGTCAAATGGATTCAACGCGATTTGTGTGGTAGTCGATCGCTTTAGCAAACAAATCCATGCGATACCAACGACGACAAAATTGACGGCAGAAGGAATGGCCAGAATTTACAGGGACCATGTCTTCCGGTTGCACGGCTTACCTCGAAAGATCATCCACGACCGAGGAGTACAGTTCGATGCGAAGATGATGAGGGAGTTGTACAAACTCCTTCACATCGAAGGCAATCCGTCAACGGCGTACCACCCTCAAACGAACGGACAGACAGAACGAGTTAATCAAGAACTCGAACAGTACCTTCGACTATACGTCAATCATCGACAATCAGACTGGGCGGACTGGCTAGCTCTCGCAGAGTTTGCGCACAACAATCGTGAACATTCGGCGACCAAACTATCACCCTTCTTCGTCAACACGGGACAACACCCTTCAGGCTTCACGGGTGTTGGAACAACTTCGTCCAATCTATCGGCAGAAGAGTTTGCCAAACATGTCAAGGGAATACACGAACTCGCTCAGGCCAATCTAACTCAGGCCAATGAAGACATGAAGCGCTTTTACGATCGTCACGCCGGGAAATCGATAGTCTATGAGATGGGACAAAAGGTCTTTTTAGATGGTCGAAACATAAAGACGATCCGACCGACGAAGAAGATGGATGACAAATGGTTTGGCCCATTCGAGGTTATGGAAAGGGTGGGCGCGAGCGCATATAAGCTAAAGATCCCGAAGACATGGAAACATGTTCATCCCGTCTTTAACGAGATCCTGCTCAAACCGGCCGTTCAACCGTCTTTCGAATCACAAAAGAAGCCGCCTCCACCCCCACCAGTGATCATTGACGAACAAGAAGAGTACGAGGTTGAAGAAATACTCGACTCACGTCTACATCGAGGAAGGCTCCAGTTCTTGGTCAAGTGGGTTGGATATGAGGAAGCGACATGGCAGCCGGAATCCGACGTCAAGGATAATGCACAGGAATCAATTCAAGAATTCTATCGCAAACATCCTGGAGCTCCACGAAAGTTAACAATACCTCGACAAAGCATGCGAGCACTGTATAGGTTCACGTCACCAGAAGGATTATGTGGTTGGTCGGGACGCCCAACCTTGAGAGGGGGGTGATGTAAGGACTCGAACATTTTCCTTTTCTTTTCTTATGTCATCACTCATTTTAATATTCTTTTTCCTTTTCTTTTATTTTTCTTATGCGCTTATTCATCCAATTGCCGGAACATTCCACAACGTTCTATCACGCTCACTAATCATCTCATTCCTTGTCATGTGACTTCCTAATAGAGTAGACCTTTCCCACGCTCAAAGTTTATATAAGTAGATAGTTTGACTCTTTCGTTCCTTGTCTTTCTATTCTACTTACCTTCACTGCGACATAGGTATCTACTCTTGTATTATTAGTTTGCTGAATTCTACTTACCTTCACTGCAACATAGCGTGCGTATAGCCCGGCAACTCGCGTTAGCCAGTTGTTTGTTGTTGTGTTGGCCGCCTCGAGATCGATGCCTGTTAGTCTCGCCGCCTAACAGATGACCATATTATGAAGCGCTGCCGAATGAGCACTGAACCAGATTATGACTGATCCAGTGCAATCATTATCTTCCCTGTAAGCAGCTTTATGAAGATCTGCATACTATCAGAAAGAGAGACTGAAGACGCACTGTAGATTCCCATTGATCATAGTTTAATGGTGCTTGATTGTAGAACGACTCTGAGTATGATGAGAGTCTCATACGCCGATACAGATATGGAACTAAAAGTGATCATTGAGAGAGGGCCACATATCAGCATGTTGGAATGTAGGAAACTGGATACACCCAGCTGTTTGATGATGAGCGACTGCAACTGGAGAGAAGAGGATCAAAGCACGATTAGTCCAATCAAGATACCATAAACAACTGCACATAATCGGATATTCCTTCTGAATATTATAGTCCGATATGATATCTCCTTATCCATAAGCCAGGAAACACGTCAGTTGAGTGAAGTACTAGAAAAGATCATTGCTACGCACCATTCCTTGTCCTGGATCTTATTCTTCACCGTCTCGCTCTAGTCAGACAAAATTGTGGGTGTCTCACCACAGAGTTGTCCATAAATGCAGTCTATGATGAGCCATAGATGGCTTTCAGATGTTAAAATGGTACTTTTGCAACCATCTTCGAGTTGCTTTCCAGCAAAGATGAGGGTGAACGGGTGAAAGGAGACGACGTGAGAGCTATCAAGATGTGCCAAAGCTCCTTTCCCACGACCGAGCGTTTCCGGGTCAGACGCGTGAGCAGTCAATTTTTGATACTCCCGTCTCATAAATTCAATAAAATATTCTACTTGGCCTTTTTTGTTTGAATAAACCACAGAATATATTCCAAAGATGTGTACCTATTGTAATGACAACATTTTGTGGCGAAAAGCATGAATCAAAATTTTGTGGAAGGAAAAAAAGCTTAGACTGAGCATTTCGGGCAGAAACACAGTACATCTATGTAAAGTTTGAAGGGGAGATAGATGTTTACTCTGTGTACGCGAATTAATGTAAGGGAAACAGGCAGAAAGCATGATGCCTGGGATAGATAGAGAAGATCGGATCGGCATCTTTATTGCCAGGTCGGTTATCACACCGGGCAAAACCTCATTTCCAAACTGTGAAAATGTTACCCAAAATGGAAAAAGAGCCAATCGGATGAGAGCTCACCCGTTCCGATCAAAATTTCTAAGGGCTCGGAATGAGTTTTTGCCCGGTGTGTATATGTAGTAGCCGAGAATTAGCAAGAACAAGGCAAGAATTAATATTGTGACGGCAAATCCTAATGTCACACAGTGCTCGAAGGAGTAGTTTTTGTGACTTTCTCTCCACCTTTTTCTTGTGCTGATATTGATTTATACCGTACATTCTGCATCTTGAGAAAATTTTCATCAAGTAGCTTAATAATTAATAGGCTATCTGAGGATGTATCTAAATTTGATAATTTAGCTGTGTGGTAGGCCGGGCAAGCACGATTGTATTAGGTGTTCAAAGGACGGTAATAACAAGACAAGGATGTGTATGCGTGAGAACGATAGTGCTAAATGGAAGGTATAGAGATCAAGATTCACCACCTGATTAACTGTATCTCGTCCAACTTGAATACATACATACTCACGCCATGAGTACTCTCAACTTATCAGGGACGCATGGGTTCTCGCCCATTGATATAAAGTCAAAGGGAACTTGGCTCCCCTTCTCTCACCTCGTCTTAATCTTTCGCTTCAAAAGTCTCTTGACAGTCGCGAATGACAAGCAATAGCACAGCTGTATTACTTGAACAGCTTCCGATTTACGATACACCGATTCTAGGTATGAAGACGCGTCCGCGCGTGGAGAAAGCTACGGAGTACGGCAGCGCCGCGAGCTGGTGGGTGGAGTACCCAGACGGGCTCGTCGACCTCTCGCGCTCTGCGCATCTCCACGATGTCAATACCGACGGGCACCTTCCAAGTAACATCACAGTGTCGGAAGTAAAAGCATCCCCGGAGAGGAAAGAAGATCAGGTGGATATTGATGTGGATGGAGAGAGGAGGATTAGGATAGACCCGAAGAAGAGCGCTTTGGTGGTTGTTGATATGCAGAAGTGAGTACTACTAGTGCTTGTTCTTGTGGTAAACCAGCGAAGGGAACTGATTGAGTAATGTGGAGTTTCTTCTTGCATCCTGACCTGCGCGACCATCCGAAGGGTTTGAAATGTGTCGATCCGCTGTTAGATATGATCCCACCTCTGAGGAAGGCAGGAGTTAAGATCGTATGGGTGTATGTACACCCCGCATCCTCTTTTGTTTCCGTATTATTGACGGAAACATCGATAGGAATTGGGGTCTGACAGAACATGAGCTTCAGACTATACCTCCTAGTCTGGTGCGAGGCTTCACGAAGCTTGGCCGGAGTGGCTTCGGCGCAGAGCTGCCGGGTGGATTCGGTCCTCTGCTTATGCGCGGTGCGAAAAACTCTGATTTATACGGACCACTCCAAGATGAGTATGAGAAGGGAAAAGAGATGGGAACGGACGTGTGGATCCATAAAAATAGGTACCTGTTTGAAATTCTTGTGCGTACACTCAAAGGAAACTGAAATGTTTGTCGATAGGATGAGTGGTATCTGGGGAGCACAGACCTCATTGGATCTGTATCTCCAGGAAGAGGGCGTCACGACGTTGTTCATGACTGGCGTCAACGCCGATCAGGCAAGTTCTTCCACGACTACGACTGCTGCTTGCCCTCAGGCTCAGCTCTGCATGCATGCAGTGCGTTTTAGGAACGACAATTGATGCCTATTACCGTGGGTATGACATTGTCCTCGTTTCAGATGCGACAGCGACAACGTCACCCGAAGGAGGATATGAGAATGTTTGCTACAATGTTGGGAACGTGTGTAAAATTACTTTCCTCCTTGTTGCACGGTGCTGACAAAGATGACGCGCTCAGAGCTATGGGTTCATTACGGACTCTAAGAGAGTGGCTGAAGGAGCTTCAAAGAGGTAGACAGGTCGATCGATACGGCACTATACGGAAAAGAAGCAGTGTAAGCCAAGAGTAATGTAAATACTTACTGAGCCCTTCTTGGAATAGAGAATTTCATTCTTCAGCTGCGCTTCACTTCCGAGCCTATCTGAGTGTGCGAAATCAGAAGTGCTGTGCAATGGCGTCAAGGGCCACCAACCGGGCGCAACTCCGCAGGGCTTGCCGACCTGCGCAGTTCGGACATTAGTCCGCTGTATACTTAATCAGGCAATTCACTTTTGATTCGCGTTATTCGCAGTACGAGGATGTGTCGAGTTGTGATTACCAACGCCCGCGGGAAACGTCGATGCAGTTTGATTTGGACTCTGCCCAGCCTAAGATGCTGTTCCTGGCGTTCAATCCGGGCATCGAGCCGCCACTTATCTGAAAAATCCGTTATTTTGACGTGATTTTTATGGGCGGCGATGGTGCCACATAAATAGGTTGGATTGAGGAAGACCAAAATTCTTCATCACTTTGTTCCTTTACATTCTTCTTCCTTGTTGCCTCTAATTCCTCCATAATGGTGTGTCTATCCTGCTATCTGAGGAGCTCTTGTCGATGAATGGTATTTTGAATTAAGACTATTCCCGCTGGCGTCGACCCAGATGACCTCCAATACGGATACATTCCAACAGAATGGATCTGTATACTTTTCGTTGTGTTGTTTAGCATTTCAACGAGTAAGTGCCTCCCAAAGCCTTGGGGGTTCCTATCTGATGCGATCCCGGTGCTCGTGCCCAGTCACCCACTTGGGGCAGTCGATCTATTACAAGTTATGGTGGTTATTGCCCACCGTTGTTCTCGCGGGCATAGGCGAGGTCGTTGGCTGGGCAGGTCGTCTTTGGTCAAGCCAGACGTTCCTCGGAAATGGAGATGATCCCTTTTTGATGCAGTCAGTGTTATCCACTTTCCATGATGGCTATGATTGATGCTGAACGCGCTCCACGTTTGGCTTACCTTGTATGTAGAATTTGTGCAACCATTATATCACCGACACCACTCCTTGCGGCCAACTTCGTTATCCTAGGTTTGATCATTGGCCATCTCGGGGCCCAGTATAGCCGCCTAACGCCTAAGTGGTGTAAGTCTTTCTCTCTTCATCTGTCCTTGTGAATCGTTATCTGAACTGGTCATTGATGCTCTGACGCTTTTCAGATACCATTGTTTTCTGCTCTGCTGTAAGGCGCACTGAACGTTTCCCCCGATGTTCGTGTTTCTGACAAACTTCCAGGATATTGTTGCACTCGTTGTGCAGGCCGTAGGAGGAGCATTAGCATCTTCTGCGTCGGAAGAGGACGGCGGAGACCCTACAACGTAAGTAGTATCTGCTCGTATACCTTTCTATGTGTCTGAGCGAGATCAAATCATAGTGGCGGCAACATTATGCTGGGAGGCATTATCTTACAATTGGGTAAGTTATCATTTAAAATCTGTATGGCCTCGCGGTCGCAGAGTAATTAACGCTGATGCATACATCACAGTTGCCATTACAATTTACACTGTTCTTGGAGTCGAGTACTTCCACCGCTACCTGACGGACAGACCGGTTCGCGACAGCTTCCCGGCGAAGAAGGGAGCTTTTGATCTTCGGGTACGACTCATGGTATATGCCCTGGCCTTCAGCACCACGTGTTTATTCATTCGGTATGTCTAAATGCCTGAAACATATTTCTTTAAAACTGACTTTCTACTTTCTTTAAGTGCCATATACCGAACCATAGAGCTTGCCGACGGCTGGGATGGCCGGATTATTGAAACCGAAGTCTACTTCAGTCAGTCTCTTCTGCTTCCTTTTCATGAATGAAGCTTCATTGACGGGTACAATGCTGTATCACAGATGTCCTGGATGGCGCAATGATTGTACTGGCTATCTATACGATCAACTTCTTCCATCCTGGATTCCTGTTGGCGCATGTCGATGATGGGCGTAAGACTGCTAAAGGCAGCCAGAGGAGTTCATCCGATGACATCGCGCTTACCAACTACTCTCCTTCTGCTTTGGAGAAGGGAAAGGATGGTAATTACGTGGCCGCTTCGACTTCGCAGGTCGTCTGACATCGTTGTACTCTTCCTCTCTCGTCTGTTTTTCGGTTGCTTATTGGTTAGGAGGTTGTTGGATTCATTCATCGTACATGTTAATCTGCCATACGGACTTTAATAGTTTCACTGTCACGATTTGTTATGCCTTTTTTCGCATTGTTAGAGTAAAAGAGCTTAGATGGACATTTCGAGAATCGTTAATGAAATCGGCGTCGAGTTTATGTGGACTGCGGGCAACGACAAAGGTATTCCACCATCCAAGAGAAATTCATAGCTCGTTCAAACTGAATAATCTCTGTAAAGTGATATATGTAGCTTACCATCTTTCGAATAAATCGCCCTTTGTCCAGAGGAGAAAGCCCTTAGAAGTACAAAATAAGTTGATTATATGCTCCCGTAAAATTCACTGAAATTTACTTCCAGATGATCAGAATTCAACCTTCATTTTGAACGACATCAATTGTTTAGCGGCTCTCGCAATACGAGCCTTCAAATTACCCACTTTTATGGCATTTCTGTCAGACCTAAACTCAATCTGCACCAGATTAGATAGGATTTGATGCCGTAAGCGACCGGCCCCGTGTTTTGACGTAATTCTAAACAGTAGTAAGTTTCTGTCTGTCGGCCTTGACCACCATCTGATTCTGTATCATCTCGTCCAATGTGAATGCTCATTCGCGTTGGCCATGGACTTGTCGATAAGACACGCATTTCTCGCTTAATTGGACCCAGAGGGTCCTTCTCCCAGCTCATCCTAACCTTTGGCTCAAAAGTTCCTTGAAGAATGATGCACAGTAGCAATTCGAATTGAAGGCTACAGAATACGGTAGTGCAACGAGATGGTGGACTGAGTTATCAGATGTGCTCATTGATCTTCCGCATTCCGAGTCCCAGATGTCGATTTGTCAATTACGACGCTCACCTTCCGAGCAACATTACAAGTCTCATGAGTAAATTCATCTTCACAGAGAAAAGTGAGTAGTCGCTTTCGTGGTGCATCGGCGAAGGAAACAGATAAAATAGAACGAGAATCCTTGCATCCCGATCTGCGTGACCATCTGAAATGTGTCGACCCGGTGCTAGCCATGATTCCGGTTTGAGGAAGGCAGGAGTCAAGATTGTATGATTGTATGTTCCCCTTTCACCACCTTTTTTTCTCTGCCACTAACAGAGAGCTTAGTAGGAATTGGGATCGGTGCAGGCACTGCTTATGCGTGGCCGAAAAGATTCTGACCTGATGAATATGAGAGAAAGGCAGAGAGATGGGAATTTCCCATTACGTTTTTCGCATGAACTTAATGAAACCGAAATGTTCGTTGATAGGATGAGTGGTATGGATTTGGAATCCATAAACCTCATTAGATCTGTATTTCCAGGGAGAGGGCATCTCATGTTTGGTGACAACGCCAATCACGTACATTCTCCCGACCGCTGCGCAAACCCGCGCCCAAGTGCTCAACGTTGCATGCATTCAGTGCGTTTTGGCCACAACAACTAATGTCTATTATTGGATACGACATTATCGCCGTATCAAGTGCAATGGCAACAAAATCACCAGAAGGACGATATGAGAACGTATGTACAGCTACTTTTCCTTTCCGCAGGTATGATGCCGACAAGTATTCCGCAGCCAGAGCTATGGTTCATTACGGAGAACTTTCAAAGACATAGAAATGGTTGATGGTCTATAACACGGGAAATACTAAACGACGGGGAAAAGAAAGCAGTGTAAGCTAAGAATAAATGTAATTATTTACTGAGCTCCTTGGAATATAGACTTAAGTATCAACTGCAGGCTTCATGTCTGAGACTATCTCAGTACGATGAGGAAATCAGCGATGCTGTGCAATGACCACCAATCGAACGCAAATACAAGAGCGTGTGAGCTTGCGCAGTTCGGACAATAATCCGTTGTGATACCTACAGGTAATTCTCTCCCGACTCGCGTTTTTCTCAGTGAAGGGTGTGGCCAGCTTTGGTTACCAATAAACGCGGGAAACATGATTGAACGTCAATCCTGACACTGCCCAGCCTGAAAGGCTGTTCGTGCTGCTCAATCCGTTCTTCGAACCGTAGCTTAATCGAAGGACCCATTATTTTGACGCACTGTCCTCGAGCAGTGATGGTTCTGTATGATAAGTGTGGTCTGCCATTCACGGGGAAAGCAAAACTTTTCTTCTCGTTCCTTAACATCGCTTCATCTCTGTGCCTTGAATTTGCTTCTTCAGCATGGTGCGTTTGCTTGGTCGTCTAAGGGACTCTTGCCTAACGGTTCCTTGTTTCAAGACTATTCCTGCTGGTGTCAACCGAGATAACCTGCAATATGGGTACGTCCCAACAAAATTGATCTATCAACTTTTTGTTATTTTGTTTACTGTCTCAACCGGTGAGTTCCTCCAAACGTTTCGGGTTCTGGTATCTAACGAGGACGCGGTGCCCTCGCCCAGTCGCACATCTTGTATAGACAACTTTTCACAATAAATGGTGGCTGTTGCCCACTGTTGTACTCGCAGGCATAGGAGGTGGTCGGTTGGGCAGGTCGTTCGTGATCAAGCCAGACGTACCTCGGAAACGCACAGGCCCCCTTTCTGATGCAGTCGGTGTTATCCACTTTCAAATGATAGCTCTGATTAATACTGACTATGTCTCCCTGCGCGTAGAATTTATGCAACCATCATAGCACCGACACCGCTCCTTGCGGCCAACTTCGTTATCCTAGGCCTGATCATTGGTCACCTGGGAGCTCAGTACAGCCGCTTGACGCCCAAGTGGTGTGAATCTTTCTCTCTTCATCTGTCGTGCGAACGTTCAACTGATTAGTCGTTAATCCGCTGATGTTTATCAGACACTATCCTTTTCTGCACGACTGTAGGAACTCTGAATATTTCTTCCGAAGTTCGAGGTTCTAACAAACTTATAGGACGTCACCGCACTCGTTGTGCAAGCAGCATCAGCATCCGCTGAGTCACAAGAGGAAAACGGCGATCCCTCTACGTAAGCCATATCTGTTCGCATAGCTTATCCTGCGTCTGAGCGCTAATGAATCATAGCGGCAGCAATACAATGCTAGGAGGCATCATTCTGCAATTTGATTAATTATCCTTTCAGGAGTTTGGGTCTCGCGGTCTTAGAGTAGCGGATACTGACGCTTTGATCACAGTCGCCATCTCAATTTACACTGTACTTGGAGTCGAGTATTTCTATCGTTACCCGAAGAACAGGTCAGTTCACAACAGCCTCGAGTAAGATTCATGGTATATGCCCTAGCCTTCAGTACCACATGTTTATTTATCTGGTGCGTTTATTGTGAATGCCTAAAACACGTTTTTTTATTTAAAAAAACTGACTTTCTATTTTTTTTTTTCAAGTGCCGTATACCGAACCATACAGCTTGCCGACGGCTGGGATGGCCGGATCATCGAGACCGAAGTCAGTCTCTTCCGCTTCCTTTTCATGAATGAGGCTTCATTGACAGACGCAATGCTGCATCACAGGTGTATTGGATGGCTCAATGACTGTGCTGGCTATCAACACGATTAACTTCTTCCATCCTGGACTCCTGTTGAGAATGGTTTACTAAAGACAGCGAAAGGAGTTCAAGCGATATTACGCTCGCACAAGCTAACTATACTTCTTCTGCTTTGGAGAAAGAGTAGGATAGCAGTTATACGGCTGCTGGGAGTTCGCGTGTCGTCTGACGAGGTTCCACTTCTCTCTTGTTTCCTGTGCGGTTGGTTATGGTAGGGAACTTGAAGTTGTCGTATTCATTCAACTATGTAACTGTACGTATTACTCCGCCCAGACGGGTCTCAGTAGTATTACTGTTGCGAAGATATATTCTTAGAATAAAAGAACTTATATGGACGTTTGAATGTTTTGTTATAATGAAAGTTAGAATGGAGTTCAGACACTGCTGACATCATCCAGGCGAATCTTTCTCGAGTATAAATTTGACGCGACGCGACGGTGTTTTTCCTTCAACGCGACCGTCTTTAACCAGCTGCGTTCGTAAAGACATGCCTTCTCTAACACTCATCGTCGCTGCCACTCTTGCTAATGGCATAGGCCAGGCTGGTCGCCTTCCCTGGCGACTTTCGCACGATATGGCTTATTTCGCTCGTGTCACGACAAGCGCACCCCAAGGTAGCCAGAATGCAGTCATTATGGGCCGAAATACATGGGAGAGCATTCCTCCAAAGAACAGACCTCTGAAGGAACGGGCCAATGTTATCATCACCAGCAATTCGAATTACTTAAAGTTGGTTACTCTACAAAGATCGCCTCTTCGCATTATTTAATTTAACAATACAATTTCTCTTTATACCAGTGGTAATAAGTCGGAACATTCAGGCAATGTCACGCTGAAGTCTAGTTTTGAAGAAGCAGTTTCAAGCGTAACGAGCCAATCAGACTCTATGACTTCCTTAAACCGGATTTTCATCATTGGAGGGGCATCCGTCTACAAACGAGCACTCGACCTCGTTGCGTCCCCCGACAATTCATCACAGTCAACGGCAGCAGATCGCATCCTCATGACACGAATATGCTCACCGGTATTCGAAGATTGCGATGTGTTCTTCCCGGAGTTTCGCGAGATGAAAGCTACGGATGGGACACCGCTATGGACACAGGCGTCACACGAGGAGCTTGAGGCATGGGTAGGAGGTGAGGTCCCGCAAGGAAAACAGCAGGAAAAGGGGATCGAATATGAATTCCAGATGTGGACCCGCAAAGTATAGATTGAAGAAGAAAAAAAATAGAGATTTTTAAAGATTATCAGGTCGCCATGCATGTACAATACAATCCTGGGTTCCTTTCTTCCTTGACGCACAGCTCGTCGATGTCGCTGAGAGCATGTATTATCTCCATTCACTTGCGGAAGGCGGTTGACGCGAATGTCGGTCAATTGCACTGTTGAGTATTATCCTTGGCGCTGTCAATGAAGTAACCAGTAAGCTCCATTGGTACTTTCAGAATGTAACGACGACGGACCTGCTTATGTTTGGGGTTCCGCGAGCAAATAACATATACTCTTCCCTTTCTCTTCACTACCGCACATCCATCGCACAGAAGCTTGACAGAAGATCGAACTTTCATGCCACGCACGAGCGCAGGCGCGGAACGAGAGGATGTCGTGCCTTGACGAAGGGCGAGTGCATTCGAAACAGGCAGTCGTGTTCGACTCCGTGAAAGCAAAAATGATGTTAGTTGAGCAGAGCGGTGTGCTAAGAAGCGCGAAGAGAATAGCGAGCGGAGCGTGGACATGGTGAATGAGAAGGATGACCCGAAGGTTGCTTTCGATTTCCGGATCCTCACTAAATAATAATCACGTGCCCCTTTTCTCCAGCCCGACGGCTTCAATGCGGCTTTCTTTACTCAACTTGCCACACGGTAGGGGGACAGTATATTGTACATCTCGCTCTACACATGCTTTGTTAGCATCAAAAGAGATTAATTCTCCATTTGCATCGTACAAACAGCTTCTCGGAGGCTCCCATTCGTCCCGAGGACTCGGATTCTCAACCATGACTACAATCCAGAGAGCATCCGAACAGACAGACTGGGCTGGTGGAAGGCAAGCAACAATAGTCTTTGTCTTTATGCTCATTGCATTTGTGGCAGAGAGCCAGTTGACCGAGGTAATTTGATCAATCAAGTATCGGATTGGAGCACAGAATCTAACCATGTCCTCCTCAGTATGTCGAATCAGACCTGAACTATCGACACCCTTATCTACTACTGTGAGCACCCAGTGACATAATTTTCGCTGCCACCGTCCCGATGATTTTGACTTTCAGTTATATGGCCCACGTCTCGTTGGTGTTTATTTTTCCGCTACACCTACTGTATCTTCGTTGGACAACTTCACTTCCCATGAAGGCATACGTGCGCGGCCTTGCCAGAGCTATTAAAGCACATCTTACATCAAAATATATACCGGCTCCGCTGGATCTCGGAGACTCGGGCGCACCGGGCTTTCCTACCGCTAGACTCTTTTCCATCATTGCATGGTGTACGCTAGGCCTTACAATACCAGCGCTTCTCTGGTTTGCAGCGCTTAATTACGCTTCGTCAGTGTCTTTCGTCTCAAAGCTTGACATTTTCTTATACATATCACCAGTGTAAGCGATGTCACGGCTATATGGAATTCAAATGCTTTTTGGGCGTATGTAATTTCCGTAAAGCTAAAGCATTCCGCGTGGGAGCCAAGACGACTTGCTGCGGTAGTCATTGCGAGTTTAGGAGTTGTGGTCGTGATTTATGGGAGCAAACAATCGTCTGACGCTTCAGACTCCGACGATATCAGTGCACCGTTCTTCGGTAACATGCTTACTCTCATCGCTTCCGTAGGCTACGGTTTTTATCAAGTGCTGTACAACATGTACGCAGTTCCGCCTAGCGAAGCAGAAGATGAAAGAGGCGCCTGGCGTAGATTGTCCTTCTCTTCAGACAGCGTGGAAGAAGCTCTCGTAGAGTCGGAGGTTACCGAAGGGATAAATCTCGTGGACGATATTGTCTATCCGCCTCCATTCGGCTTGTACGCCAATGCATTGACAACCGGAATGGGTATCTTGACTATCCTCATTCTTTGGATACCATTACCTCTACTTCACATGACAGACATTGAACCTTTTGCTTGGCCCAAAGATTTGAAGACTCTCATCGCTATCTTCGGGATTTGTCTATCGGCCTTGACGTTTCTTGCAACGTTCATGGTCAGTGAGCTCCTTCGTATTCTTTGTTTTGACTTATTCTCAATGTCGTTGAATGGCAGATCTCACTTGGTGTCTGGGGACCCATAATCACTTCCGTTGGGAATCTACTTACGATTGTCCTCGTCATAATCTCTGACTTAATATTTGGCAATGCCATCGACACTCTGACTATGTGGACCGTAGTAGGGTCGAGTATGATCGTATGTGCCTTTGCGGCGCTTGCCTACGAATCTCGTAAAGCTTAATATTACCATTACTCTCGTTCTCCATTTGTATGTGCATGTACGCCATAATTTGACATTCATCAAGGCGGTTGATGGATTTGATTCCATAGGTAGATTGGCAGACTGTGATATATCTTACTGTCGCTGAGAATCAAAACTTTCACCTTGGATGTATCTGTGTTTTGAAGACGGATAGAAGCTGCTCGAAGAATAAGAATAGAAGCTGAATGATCGGCCTTCCAAATCTGGCTACATAGGGCGACGCGTCGTGACTCCTTCGTCGCGCATGTTTGTCATCCGACGCGTTTCAACCCGTGTCCTGACGCGTATGGGACGTCAACAAACTCTTGGTGGGCACACTGCTATATTCCATCGTGCATCTAGCTAATTGTTCAACAGGAAAGTTCTTTGAAATGCCGAAAGGAATGAAAACCGCACCTCCACAGCAAGCAAATCTGAGCGAATTATGGAGTGGCAAGGGTAAGAAAGCGAAGAAAGAAGACGCGTCTTCTGCAGTTGTCGTATCAAAGTCCGGCGACAAGGATGTCGTAATGGACGAACCGGTGAAAAATACGTTCGTGGTATGTCATAGCCTCGTGTAATCTTCTGCTTGTCACTAACATCCTCAATGCACACAGAGAAGTCGACGTCTCCTAAGCCACAGTCGAAGTCACCAAGGACGCCTGTTGAACGTTGGTCTCATCTCAGCTCGGGCATCAATATCGTATCTTACTTTTGTTTCAGAGGAAGAGGCTCGACCGAACAAGAAACGAAGAGTCATTGATTCAGACAGTGAAGCTGGCAGTGATGGTGAAGTGGGTAAGTCAGCGCCGTTCAAAGTATGTACAGCGTCGGGTAATTGACTCGATATTTTAAAAGGTCCTTTATTTCTGAAAGCTTTAGCTCAAGTTCTCATCTGACTAAAAGGCGGCGCAACAGGCCAAGCCAAAACGACTAATTAAACGTTCGAAGAAATCCAAAGCTGCAAAACCAACGGAGGATGATGACCTTATTGACGCCTCTGAACCTCCCGAAACAAGCGAAGCCGACGAGCTGGGCGAGGAAGAGTTGGAAGAAGAGGAAGAGGCGGAAAACGTAGAAGAGAAGGCTGTCGCGTATAAGAGGTTTGTGCTTACCCTTCAACCATGTCATGGAGTCTAATGTTCTTGGTAGTGCTGAATGGGCCATATCAAGAGTCGAAGATGTTGACATTCCTGGAGGATGGAAAAAAGAAGAACCGTAAGAGTCCACGTCTTCTGTTATTCTTGGCCTTCTGATGTCCATCGGCAGAGTGCCTTATGCCGCGCTTGCAAAGGCCTTTTCTTTAATTGAAGCCACGACGAAGCGCATTGAAAAGACGACGCTACTCACCGCGTTATTACTACTTGTCATTCGTCGGAGTGCTCCAGGCGATTACAAGTCTTTATTGCAGACCGTGTACCTATGCATCAACCGAGTATGTATGTATGTTAGGCAAGTTGTGCAAGCCCCGTTGAAAGCATGCTTGTTCCGTTCTAGCTAAGTCCCGACTATGTGGGTATTGAATTGGGCATCGGTGAAAGCATCCTACTCAAAGCTATTGCTGAGTCCACGGGTCGAAGTCTGTCTGTCATAAAAGCTGACTTGAAGAGAGAAGGTGACTTGGGTATGGTAGCAATGGTGAGTCTCTAATCTACCAATGCTTGAGACCTCTTTTAAATTAGTACCGTTTTTAGAACTCCAAGAATAGTCAGAAAACCATTTTCAAGCCTAAGCGGCTTACTGTGCCATATGTTTTTTCAAATCTTCGGGAGATTGCTCTAAGCACCGGCCATTCGGTGATTCCTCTTCTTACATTCCAATCTCTTCTCTCTTTGACAGAGCTTCGTATATGTATAGTCCCAGTCCAAAAAGGTCTCTATTATCACTAAGCTTCTTGCTGCTTGTCAGGAGCATGAGGCCAAATACATCGTTCGCAGTTTAGAAGGTAAATTGCGAATAGGTAACGCGGAGCGTTCTGTGGTGGTTGCCTTGGCCCACGCCGTTGTCCTGCACGAGAAGGAGAAAGGTTTGTATATGTCATTAAAAGCGGTAGCTCGCATTTTGAAGATCTCTATCCTAGTTGGCAAGAAATGGAGCCAAGACAAGCTTGTGAGTCGTCTTGAGCAGGGCGCCAACATCCTTAAAGCTGTCTACAGGTAAGACGAAGGAGGTATATTCTGACTCTGAGGCTCATGTGTCTATGCAGCGAACTGCCATCATACGATGAGGTTGTGCCTGTTCTTCTCGAGTCTGGGATCGACCACCTCCAAGAGAAATGCAAACTCAAGCCGGGTATACCCCTTAAACCTATGTTGGCGAAGCCAACAAAGGCAATAGGCGAGGTCCTTGATCGGTGTGAAGGCAAAAAGTTCACATGCGAGTACAAGTACGACGGAGAACGAGCTCAGGTATTTGCTGAATTGGTCTTCGGTTGGTTTGTAGATGCTGACATTGCATTTCAAGGTCCATAGGCTTGAGGATGGGACCATTGCTGTTTTCAGCAGAAATTCGGAAGATATGAGCAAGAAATATCCTGATCTTGTTGAACAACTGCCTCGGGTAAGCGCATTGTGGCTCATTATGTATCCAATGCCTTCATGGGGCCTGTAGTGCATCAAAGACACAGTGAAATCATTCGTCCTGGACTCTGAAGCAGTTGCCTTCGATGTCAAAGAAAACAAACTGATGCCGTTCCAAGAACTTAGTAGGAGGAAGAGGAAAGACGTCAAAGTGGAGGATATCCAAGTTCGGGTCTGTCTATTTGCGTTCGACTTGTTGTATTTGAATGGCGAAGTACGTCTGTTCATATACAGTGACATATAAAAGAGCTAATTGCTGTAAAGCCTTTACTGCGGAAACCTCTCTCCGAGCGACGTCAGATCTTGCGCGAACATTTCCGTCCTGTACACGGAGAGTTTGATTTCGCTAAGTCTTCCGACGGAGAGACGACGGAGGCAATTCAAACGTTCTTGGATGAGAGCGTTAAAGACGGATGTGAAGGTCTCATGATTAAAATGCTCGAGACGGAGGCCAGCCACTATGAACCCAGTAAGCGGAGTGTCAACTGGCTCAAGGCAAGTGCTAATATTTTTCACGCATTTCGATATCATGTCTAAAGCTGCATATAGCTCAAGAAAGATTATCTGGCTGGGGTGGGAGATTCGCTTGACCTTGTGGTCGTTGGTGCCTACTATGGTAAAGGCAAGCGGACAAACGTCTATGGGGCTTTTCTGCTCGCCTGCTACGATGCAGACTCGGAAGAATACCAGACGATATGTAAGATTGGTACTGGTTTCAGCGATGAGGCGCTGCAGGCCCACTACGAGGCACTCAACCCTCTGGAAATGGAG
This sequence comes from Phlebopus portentosus, assembly GCA_037892935.1. Classification (NCBI taxonomy): domain Eukaryota; kingdom Fungi; phylum Basidiomycota; class Agaricomycetes; order Boletales; family Boletinellaceae; genus Phlebopus; species Phlebopus portentosus. Next base: position 2,872,863 of record JAYXKI010000001.1, read on the forward strand.
AAACCCCGGGTAGATATCAAAGTCGGTAGTGCAAAGCCGGACGTCTGGTTTGAACCGAAGATCGTCTGGGAGGTGCTGACTGCTGATTTGAGTCTGAGTCCGGTTTATACCGCTGCTCAAGGACTGGTACGTGGAGTATTTACGTCGACACAAAGTCTCCCCATGCTAAATGCGAGGGTTCATAGATTGAAGACCGAGGCATTTCTTTGCGCTTCCCACGATTTATCCGTGTAAGAGATGACAAGAATGCAGATGACGCGACTGGACCAGAACAGGTATTGGCTTTCAAATTCCTGTAGTAATGCAAATTGACGAAATCCGGTCCAGATTGCCGAAATGTACGAAAGGCAGACTTTGGCACAGACGAAGGGTTCAAAGAAGAACGCAGGGGATGCAGAAGATGATTTCTGGTAGATTGTTTTGGTGTATTCGATTTGATATTTTGCGTCTATAGCACGCAAACACCATGCATAAATGATATAATAGCCAGAGAAATCGTCAATCTACTGTCTACAAGACAAATACCATAAATACCGATCCTGATGAGAGAGTAGAGTGTCCATCGTCCACGATCCATTTGTCCGCGGCCTCACCTGCCTAGGTCTTAGCGGCCCGTACTGCCTCTTCGACCTTAGCCGGGGTCTTTCCTGAGGCTACCAGCTTTTTCTCTCTTCCGCCGAGATACCAGTAATTCACAAAGCGCGCCCCTTGTGTGAGTTGAGCGGTTGTGTTTGTCAAATGACATGCGAAGAGAAGGTAGTTCCGAGGTTGTACGCGCCATGCTGTACATAATTTCATAGCAACAACAATGAGCATGCCGAGTCAAGGATCAGATACACGAGGCTACCACTCACCGAAGCGCATGAAGACCATGCTGGAGAGGTGTTGCAGAACGAGTCAGAAGAAGCTCGAAGGCAAAGGTAGTTGATGCGGACTTACGAGTAGCACGCGAGAGCGGTAGTCATACTGCCGGAGATGATTTCTTCATTTTTTTTCAAGTCGGATAGTGCGGCAAGCGGCAGACCCCAGTTGGCTACCTTTGTAGACGTTAGCTGGCACGCGTCGGGAACCAGGATGTGATGGGGAAACGTACTGGTCCCCAGAAATGAGTACCTGGGAGAACGTAAGGACAGAAACAACAAATGACACCAGTTCAACACTTACTGAAGAAATATTGACGAGCAGCGGGAGACTTGAGCCAGTTGATGAAGGTAGAGGCCATTTTTGAAAGAAGGTCGAGAGGAGATGTGGGGTGAGTAGGAGGTAGGAAGGAGTGGGGAGCGCTGGATAGACGGATTTTAGATTACGTAAAATGCGGTAATGGGCCGAAAAACGAATATAATTTCTACAGTAGACGAATAATAGCTTGTTTTAATATTTATTTGTCCTCTCCTCTTCTCCACCATCTCTCTCTCTCTCTCACACACGGTCCTCGTTGTATGATGCAGAATTATGGCGGTACAATGGCCGCTCCAGCGCCCTACGCTGCATATATGTATGCCGCTGCCCCTCCTGGCCAGAACGCCGCTGTGTACGGTGTTCCCCCGCAGTTGGTTCCACACCAGCTTTCTCATTCTCAGAGCTCGCGTTATGATCCCACCCTTCCTCCTCCTCCCCACAATGCTTACCACATGTCCCAAATCAACGGTCCGCCCGTCATAACTCCCGATGCGAGGCAGCCAGCACCGCGGCCTCGTCGTTTCATGGATGACCGCACCGCTTCCGATCCTGTCAAAAAGCCGCTCAAGTCTGCTTTGAAGAAGACGGGTGCCTCAGGTTCAGGCGCAGGTCCGAATGGCAATCTTCATCGTTCACGCACTGTCCCGGCCGTGGATCCCGATGGATATCGAGGACGCGACATGAGACCCACCGCGAGCTCGCTTTCGCGCGGACATTCTGTTTCTGGCTCTGAAAGACCAGCTCGCGCAACATCGGTATCCCGCGTTCGTTCCCGCTCGAGGTCGCGACATAGATTTACACCGGGTAAGTGATAATGATTTACACCTGTTACATCGGTCCGTTCATTCATCCGATGACGCTCCACGTAGCCCACCTTATTCTTTCTTTGAGCGGGACTTGCAGGTCTGTAAATAGTGACCAGAAATGCTTCCGACACACGTTTACATCCTAACTATAGGATGAACCTGTCGAGTGTCATCTTTCAGGAAACTGTAGATAACATTCGAGAACGAGTTCTGACAATGTGGCCGGACGGAGTCATTCTTCAGACTTACCGCGATGAATCGAACGAATTTGTGATACAGTTCTCCGGCAATCCCTGGACAGCGAAAAGCAGTCTAGAATCGATAGCCATGAAGATGATTCTGGAGCTATTCGCAGTGCTCGCGCGACAGGTATGTATATTTGATTAAATGCATGATATAATTTAAGATTTCGTGACCTATGCAGGGTTACGCCTGTACATCTACTATTGATACTGGACATGCAGTATGTTCTCTGCCTTGATATCACAAATTGCGACTGATCGCTCACTGTGTCCACCCAGGTATCCTCCCCCCGACTTGTTTTTACCCGTGGCCAGCCAGATCCTTCCGTAGAATTCGCCATGATGGTTTTCTCAAACAGCCGGAGGAAAATCAAACTTATAAACCACGCTCCTGCATTTTGTGACTCACTTACGTCTGCCCTTCGAGATGCATTTCCTCACAAAATACGTAGATCGTCGTGGGATGAAAGTGATATGTACGCCTTCATTTATTCATGCACATATCAAAGCTTACTTCTTTCCGCCGTCCTTCCGTACGACAGGTATGTGATCGAGATGAGTAATTTCGACTTTAGCAGTAAGCCTTGCAGCATGCGCCTACCCCTTTCCCTTCATCCATTAACACATGGTGATTATCATCCTAGACATTACAGATCTTGTGATCGCAGTTATTCTGGAGCACGCGGCGGCGTCGGGTCTGAAGCTCGAGGGTTCCATCCCACTATCTCATTCAGGCTTCTGGAGCTTTCTACAGGGTCGAAAGGAGCTCTGGATCTTCCGCCGGCTAACGCTTTAACGACCGCTTTAACGACCAGGCAAGAGCACTGCGCCGTTCTATGTACTTTACATCAATTCTGCGTCGATGCCGATTTGTCATTCATCTATTGTCCGACGGGAGATGAATGAACTCGAGGCTGCTTTCATATAACCTTTTTTCTTGGGCATGGGCTGTCTCATTTATCTGGGTACATCTTTTCCACGATACAGATTGTAATGACTTGATAACCAAACTTAGACTTCATTTCGCTTGCTTTTTTGACGAGATCTCTCTAGCACGGTATCGTTTCTGCCTTGTAATCGTATTGTGTGTATATTGCTATGTGTGTGCATGTGTGTTATTGTTACATGTATCGACAGTGTCTTTTTCTATCGACTATCTTTACTATGAACAGTTGAGGTGAAACTGCATCGTGGTGTATGTATAGTAAAAGCAGTTGAAACACCCTCCTCTATCGCGTCTCATCTGAGGTTGAAACTCGTCTGACCTGCTTACCGTCGGGGATTCGCCATATCCATATGCTCTCGTTGTCGCCGACACCGATTAATAGACAGCCGTTCGCGGAGATCTCGCAAGCCTTAAGTCGTCGCGGTGTGATCTCCCTGACTTCATCTTCGTTGTTACCAAATCTCTCAACTTCGCCGTCTTTGGTCACCTCGACAAGCCAGCAAGGAAGAATTTGGTCTGCACGAGCGCACACTCGGTTTTCGGCATTCAAATCTAGCTTATTAGTTGCCTCAGCGAGCTCTTCTATCCTATACCCAAATGAGGGCGATGATCGTGGTTTGAAGTGCCGAACGCTCGACATATATATGCCACCAAGAGAAGGTAAAGCGATGATTGGCGCGTGCGCAGGACTTTGAAAAACGAAGGTACAAGTAGAGGCTTCACGGCTGGGAAGATTATACTTCGCAATTACTTTGTACGAGGCTTAAGAGGCAGAAACTCGATCAAAATCAAGAAACTTAGATAGATGTGGATCTTCATACTCACAGCTCTCTTGGAAATCCTTGAGAATTCAGAGACGAAGGCTCAGCTGATGAGCCTCACAATAACTTAAAACGAAAACTTACAGAAGCACAACCGCGATGAACTGTCGACCATGCTTCGCGATCCAGAGGAAAGAAGCGATCAAATCCTAGCCATTTCCAAAGAACAAGAGTCCCTGGAGATGGAGTAGGAGAGAGTTCCCATAACCGTACAAGTGATTCTCCGCAACTGGACAAAAGCATGTCTTTGCTCATCCTAAATCTGTTCAGCGCTTGCATGAAATCGAATCCAAGGGACGAAGTTTACCAGGATATAGAAAGAATTTGAGCATCGTGAATGGCCGTGCTACTGAATAGTGGCCTCTCCTCGCGACAAATCCGATCTGTCGACATCTCCGGCAGATTCCAAATTTTGACTGCACGATCCATCTAAAATCGAGACATCAGAGAACAGATTCGCTATGTATCGTGCGAGGGAGCGTACACCACATGTAGCAATGACAGGAAACGAAGGGTGAAATGCCTGTCCGCAAGGATCAATTTATAGGACATTATAGCACAGGAGTTACAGTACGTATACTCACAGCACCAAGGACCGGGGCTACATGTCCTCCGGAAGGACCACCAACTAGAATTGCGGCGCAGCGACCATAGTCAATACCTTCCGGCTCATTGGAGCGAAGACCAAAAGGTGCTCCAGCCAACGCTATCCTTGTCTGTCCGGGCCAATGTGGATTGTCGATCCTACCAGACGCCCTCTTGGTAAGGTCATATATACGACACGTTTGATCATATGATGTTGAAGCCAGGATACATGGATCGGCCGGATGCACGGCCAGGGACGTGATTTTCTTAGGTCAATGTCAAGTTCTTAGATTGCGAGAGATTCTGAAGAAGCTGCATGACGTACCCCGCCATGACCTCTGAGAATACCATGGTAATTGGCCTTCTCAACATTGTAAAGATACAAAAGGCTGTTGGCAGAGAATGCTATTAGCGGCCAAAATTCATCCGCGTTCTGCACCATGCACCATGCTGTACACGAGATGTCGGCTTCTTCCTATAATTATTTATACGAACAAAAATCAATGGACAGGCCATAAACGTGACATCGAGCGCTTTTACTCGCCATTCTTTCCTCGCCTCCAAAACGGACGACCATCTGAGGAACTTCGATTTCGCATATGGGAAGATACTGCTGCCGTGGTCTGCTCAGAAAAAGACGAAGCTTTGCACCTCCGCCTACGGCGACTACACCAGACCATTTGCGGAAGATTTTCTGCCACTGAGCGAGCTTGTTTGGCTCCGAAGAGAATTCTCCGTTCCACAGAGTGCCTAAAGATGAGAGGTCCCATGGGAAGATCGATACGGCGCGGAATGAATGAGAACTTCTGGGATTCCAAGCCTAGAATAGAACCAAGACGGAGTACGTTGTTCAAGAAAGGGCCAAACACACCCAGGGAAAACGCGTAGTTGCTGACTTTTACTTCAAATCTGAAAGGCTGTATGTTTTCCAGCGAGTCATACCAAGCTTGAGACTCTTCATTGGTGCTGTTTTCATCTTGCACCATCTTTAAAGTGTAGATGCTTAACGGAATGTGAATAATTTGAAAAGAAGAAAAATCCTGAGCTATTATAAATATGTTCCCACGAAATCAAAATAAAAGGTCATATCATGATGCCCAAGCTGTCTTGCCATATAGCTACAATAATGTAGCAGATATCTGAATGTACATATGCACCTGAAGCACTGAAAACAGAAGAGAACGAAGAACCGAAAAACAAATAAACACAACGGACAATTAAAAATGTTGTTGCAACGAGATAATGGAGATCGAGTTCTAGGATACAGCAAAAGAAGAACGCAAATGCAAGGATCAAGGCAAAAGAACTTTTGTAGTAAAATATACCAGGACAATATGAAAAGGGGATGAGGCGAGGACATCGTGCACAGACGGGCATTACAGGGCAGAGTACAGACGCGGACGAAAGTCAGAACAACCGCCACCTTCCGCCTCCTTCTCTCAGCCGGACGTTATGCCGTGGCAGATTGAAGGAGTCAGAACGAGCGTGACTTGATGAATCGGTGCCTTCCAAGCAACGTTATTCGATAACGTAATTCCAAACTTCCGGCAGCATGATTTGGAAGTGGGCTTGATCCATGGCAAGTAGTAATAATCGGCGGGGTTGAGTATCGTGGCAAGTAACAAGAGTTAAATCGTCGGTCTTAATCGCAAGAAAGTAGGCCGCATAAGGGCGCAGATTCGTAAGTCATGACTCCCGACAATAATGCAACCATTGAAAGACAATGTCATTAAGCGGGAGGAGGTGAAGATGCAGCAGCAATACTGAACATGTACGATCAGTCCAGAACAGCTGCATAGAAATGTTCACGGGTACATACCTCTTCCTTTTAGCTTTTGACATCTCTTTGCGTAGGGCTTGTCCGTCCAAAGGTTTCAGTAATTCAAACGCGCATAAGAGATCTTCCGATACACTAAAGCGGAGCGATCAGTCGAGTAGCGGAACGTTCTTTCATACTCGATTACTTACCTCATACAAGCGCCATAGTTATCAAACTCTACCAGTTATGAATCAGTACAAGAAACTATCAGTCGCGGAATTCTTCCTTACCTCCACAATAATTAGGAGCACTAAATACTGTGACAAGAGTTCGATCATTCCAGAACTCATAGCCGTCTTCTACGACCATGTGTGCACGGCAGATCAAGTCCATATCGTATCGTCCAAGGAACTCGTTGATGATCGACTTTCCAAAACAATAGCTTACACCTCGTTCGTTGTCTTCCCATTCAGCGGCAGTATCAGATGGATCTGACCAAAGGAGATCATTAAGGAGACCGTAATCTGGGACATCTGTCGGTCGTTGGATACGTTTGATATCCTCGAGTGAGTTCATGGATGGAGAGAGACCGCCATGAACGCAGAAGATCTTGGATGCGACGACAGCGGCGATAGGAAGACAGTTGAAAACATCAATGAATAACTTCCATGTTTTGATGTTACATCGTCGCTTGCATTCATCGTAAAAGCCATACACTAAGAAAGACATGCGATCAGCGTGCATTGCCACAGCGAGACGTAAATAGTACACATGTAGATAGACTGACCTCGCGTTACATTCGCGCATTCGTGATTTCCACGTAAGAGAAAGAAGTTTTCGGGATATTTGATCTTGTAGCATAGTAGAAGTAAGATTGTCTCCAAGCTTTGTTTTCCCCGATCAACGTAGTCGCCAAGGAAGAGGTAGTTCGCGCTCGGAGGGAACCCACACATTTCAAATAGTCTGATAAGGTCTGAGTATTGACCGTGTACGTCTCCGACGATTTTCACGGGAGGCGAAAGTTCGATGAGTGTTGGCTGAGCCAAGAAAATGTCGCGTGCGGCAAAACAAACAGCCGTAATTTCTGTGTTCTTCAGACATAACGACTTGTTGATCTTGCCGGTGTATCCAACGTCCAACAGTCGTTGTATCATGTCGTCCACGTCGAAACTCTGTTGTGACGGCTGCTTGAGCCTGTCCTTGTTTGAAATGCCATTTCCTACGGAACTGTTGGAGTCTGTTTGGGGTAGGCTTTCTGCGGCTGATCCGGGTGTAGGCGTGGCCTGGTTTGATAGAATGGTAGCGGCGCGTGGAATGTCGAGTGGAGGCAGATTTGATTTCCTACTATTGTACGGGCCATGTTAGCGTGATCCTTTTCCCATAAAGGCCACAATAGCACCGTTAAAAAAGAACGACGTACAAAGTTGGTCCGTAAGATTGGCCGTTGCCGGGACCAATAGCGTTCCCATCCGGCAGGTTAGATGGCGGAGAACCAACCAAAGTGGAACCAGACCATTCTGGGCGGATTGAGCTGGCCTCCGTCCGCACGCTTGGATCTGCATTTGCACCATTTGGAGCTGTTGCGCGTGAGGCGACACCACGAACGGTGCTGGAGCCATCATCGTCATTCTCGACAGACAACGAGCCAGAATCAGAGGGCGAAGGGGCGTTTGGATCATTATCAGGCGAGTCTGCATCCTTCTCCTTTCCCTTGTCTCTTCCCTTCTTGGACCGTCTGGACTGTTGTTGGCCCATCTCAGACGTGGAAGCCGCGTCGGGGTGAGGCGAATGCGACCTAGCCTTGTGTAGGCGGGAAGTGATCGCGGAGAGAAGACCAGGCGCCAGGGTGGAAGAAAGGAACGGGATGGATGGATAGAGAGGAGAGAAGAAGAGCGAAACTTAGAAAAGGTGAGGGAAGGGAGAATAAGTACTAAGTACGTTGTAATAGTACCAAGCTAAAGGGTCGCCTAGAGATGAGAGGCCAATTGTCACGGTCGCATCGCATCGTCACCTTCGTCACGCTTAACAGGCAGGAGGCGGAGGATTAATTACAGTCAGGGAAATTCTTTCTTCGGTCATCACACAGTAGTACTATATGCATATTGCTCATAGTGCATGTTGATATCATTGCATAGCTAATAAGCACAACGAAAACAAATCATACAGCAGCCTCCTCTCAGAACTTGCCGAACGTCTTTGTCGCAGCCTTGCTCTTCATCACGCGCAAGACATTGAATCGGACCGTCTTTGACAGAGGTCGGCATTGTCCTTATTCCATCATAGTCAAATTTCAATTTCATCAGTGATTACAATAGCAGTGTCACATACCGACAGTGACCATGTCGCCCAAATCTACACGGAACGCTGGCGAGACATGAGCAGCAAGATTTTTGTGCCTCTTCTCGTAACGGTCTATGCAAGCAAGAAGTATGAGTTCATGTCTAGTCAGGAAAAAGGATCATCTAGCAACGCACTGTATTTCGGGACGTAGTGAAGGTAGTCCCGCCGGAGAATGATAGTACGGTTCATTTTAGTCGAGACGACCTTCCCAGTGAGAATTCGCCCGCGAATGGATACATTACTGGTGAATGGGCATTTCTTATCTGACAGTGGTGCAAATTTCAGAATGCAGAGAGGAAACATGGATGGAATTCTACGCACCAATGTAAGTGCCGCTGATCGCTTCAGGTGGGGTCTTGAAGCCAAGACCAACATCCTTATACCATCGCTTCTCCTTTGTTACTATCTTCTTTCCATCTAAACATTCTTGAGCTTCCTATCCTCTGCAAGATCATGAAAACACCGCCAAACAGACCTTTAACTTTGGCATTTTGGAAGAGGTGCTGCCTTTGAAACGCCCTTTCGATCTTTAAAAACAAAATCAGTCCAGCGCGCGACAATGCACACAAGTTTAATCCTCACCTGCTCAGCCATAGTGCAAAGAAAGAAGGGAGCCGGACGTGTCTCGTAGTTGCGCTATGCGCCGAAGGTGGTTTCTCGACTCATTCTTAGTTCGGTTAATTCCGATAACCATGCAGAACTATACAGCACCTACGAGATTACATAAGGGTAAGTTATTGATATGATATCCTTCTTTACAACTTCTCGGAGACAGTCTTAAATATAGACTATAATAACGTTAACTGTACGTATTGTCGTTTGTGTAATATAATTAGTGAGATCTTCTTTGAAGCTTCAATATAACATCTTGCAGTCTCAAAATAAGTCATTCATTGTCCACCGATCCATTATCACAGATTTTATAATTATTGGTACGAGATCCTCTATGCTAATATTTTACAATCGCGTGTCTACCCAAATGTTTGAAGAATACTATCTTCAGACCATCTTCACGACCTTACTTCCGTCTACAACCCCAGCAAGGCTCTTGGCAACAACGCGACCGTCTGCATCTCTACGCTCAAATAGTTTATCCCACCATCCGAAGAGAAAGTCCCGCGCGATGAGCTTGAACCAAGGTGTGAACGAATTGGCTTTAACGATAATCAGCTGGACTGCACATTTGAAGTAGTTCCAAAAGAACTCACCAGGATCGTCAAACATAGCTTGCAATTCGTCCTTGCTCGCATATATATAATCTCTGATCTCGTTGGGGTTTGGAGTTACGTCCACATCAGCCGTAAGGAAGAGAATATAATCCACTACAATGGAAGGAACAGCAGAAGCGCGCCGGAGTAAGTTCCCCACAGATCAAACAGCAATGAATAACCCCATACCTTCATGTTCCCCCCAAAGTCCATTGCTCGGCGCCAAATAGTGTATCCGGGTAAGGTACTGGAACTCGTCAATTGGGGTTTGCGTCCTCGGGATGCCCAACTCGTGTTCGAGTTTGCGGCTCGCCGCAACGCGCACGCCGCGCTGTTCTTTCATATCTTTCTCCTCTTCGAAGTCATCGAGAGGATGCGAGCAGCATGTGTTTGTCCACATGTCCGGGAATGTGATCTTCTCGGATGCTCGCTGCTGGAGCAATAGACGCCCATCACTAGGTCGAAATACGAATGCGGAGAAGGCACGATGGAGCAGGCCCGTTGTTGATGTTCTCCATTAAATGGCCTGATTTGAACAGAGCACGAATGACGCGAAATGTAAGAACTTGAACCCCTTGACAAGAACATGATGCACTCACAAGTCTTCTTATCTGCTGCACCAAGCGGTCGGTCGTCCTCATCAACAAGGATACATCGTTCATCCATAAGACGGGCCTGTTCAGCATCATAGCCGACGAGATCGATAGTAGCAAATGCCGCAGCAGCTGCAGATGCTTTACTCAAGTTCAACTCGGTCGCCGTAGTAGTAGTAGCAGTAGCAGACATGGTGAAGTCGCGCCGCACGTGAAAGGAGGCAAAGAACGGATTGGGGAGCGAGCGAGGGCTAAAGTGATCCTGGACCCGATGTCCTCTTATTATATGTCTGGCTAGCACAAGTAGCCTGACCCCACCCATGGAATCGCCTTACCTACAAGTTCATGGTTATCGGAAGGCGTCTGTAGCCGGCAAGTTCCGAAAAATCCGCTCTTCAAGCACCACTGACTAATCCAATCAGGGCTCAACAATTTCATATTTTTAACATCACCATTACTATTGCACTTCTTACAAATTCAAATTACAACATGCTTGCAAGTGCTGATAAAAGGCAGTATTCATAGCAGCTCTTCAGTAAGTATCGGCAGCGAGATAAGCAGGTGACAGGAAGAAATATAGTGGTGCAACGATCAAGAGGATGAAACATTGAATTGAAGGAGAGTGCCAGCAGGTCGATTTCGATTACTTGATCTTGATTGTCAATTCTCCATAAGCGCCGCCCTGATTGATAGTAATGAGGTCTTTCGTCGCAAGCACTTGATACGAGGTAGCAAAGTCAGCATAACGTCCCAGAGACACCATCGAACCCATTGAAATCTGGCATTCGATAATCCAAACAGGAAGCTTGCATGAGACGTACCGAGACAGTGATGAAAAGCAGCAGCAGCAACACGGCGAGAACTCGTCTGAGTAGGCACTACGTCGTTGAAGTCGAGGGTAGTCCGATTACCCGAGAGTCCCTGCGCTTGCATCTTGCAGTATCTGAATGCCAAAATAATGAATACTTGGCTACTAGGTAGATTACTGTAAGCTTACTCGAGAAAATTATAAGATGTTCGTTCGAGTGTTACGATATTTTCAGTCTCTTGTGTGTCTTGGCCGGTGATTCCCTCGTTGCTCACTACCAAGATGCGTAGATAATCTCAAAGAAAACAGTAAAAGCGAACTCCACATACCATCGAATTGGAAGTCATCACCAATAGCCGATCCTCGGGGTCCGCTTGGAGACATTCCAAGGTTCAGGCCGACCAGACTATCATTCTGGCTCGGCACAATCGAGAAAGAACCTCTTCTACTGCCAGACCGTGATCGCGAACGCCTGATGCGAACGTCCGCATTATCCAAGCTTATGCGATCGCTTCCTTTTTCGCCCATCAGTGCAAACCCAGCGCCTGCAGAGGAGGATGTTCCTGCAGCATTGTCCCAAGGGAAGAACGCGCTGCGCTGGGTTCCCGAACTGGGATTGAATGCTTCGGCGTCAAAACCGAGATGGGAGGACGCATGCGGTCCAACATCACGTCCTTGTTCCGGTTCCTTGAGAAACTTTTAGAGTCACTGACATTTGGAAGAGTATCAGAATCACTGACCTCTGAAGAACGGATTCGAGTCCCGTCGCCGAAGTTAACTGGTGCATTGTAATCTCCATCTATGATTGCACATCAATGTTTCATACACAAGCCGTTCTTGCTCGAGGCTACTGACCCATGAAGCCGAAATCGTATTCCATTCCCGCGTAATTATTATCTTCGAAGTCGAATGGAGCCTGCGGCCCGTCGTGTTCGCCTTCGACCTCAGAAGCCATTCTCTTCCGGCGCTTCGCAGGCCGTTCATCTACTGGCGCAATTTCCGTCTCTAAGTCTCAGTAGACAAGCCAGGAGAGTCGGTTTTCATACCGTGATTCTCTAATTGGATGTTACCAGTTCTGGCTTCCACCTGGACCTTATAAATCTCGGACCAGAAGTTTGTGAGGGCAGGGGCAGTCACTGAAGGATAGAATCTTAGTCCTTGCATACAGAATGGATCGACGATGCCGCATACAGCCGTCTGGAACTCCCCAAATGAGATCTTCAAGTGCCTTTCCACCTTCTTTTTCAACTCTCTTCTTCTCCATCTCAAGCCGAAGGACTCTCTGCCTCTCAACATAATGATCTCTGGCAGACTGGTAGCATTATGGATGAATGAAAGGCTGAATGATACAGTGTATGCGCCGTACCTTGAGCTCCTCGTCAGTAAGCTCGGTCCTTGCGTCAAGAAGTATTCGAACTCTTTTGGTTTCCGCTGTGCACCACTATCCTGGGCATCAACAAGTTCGGGTACGTCAATTTGACTATCGTTTGCTTTGAGTTCTTCAACAAAAGAGCGCGGAGCGGAATTTTGGCTGTGTTGTGTTGTTATGGAGCGAGGTGTCATTCCCAAATGGTCATTTGGTCCGGGCGGAAAATTCTCTTTGAGTCAAATATGTTACTGAGTGGGAGAATGTTGAAAAAGGTTCGTCATACCTTTGTCAGATTCGTGAAATGACTTTGATCTCTTGAATTAGATGTTCTGGCAAGTATTCCAAAGCAATATACTTACCCGCTTCCTGGCTGATCCGTTGCTGCCCTTCGCGGAACCAGGTGCTGCCTCATGAGCGTAGTCAAAGCGCTGGTCGATCCCCATGTCGAAGCCATCCATCATGTTGAAATCAGGCTGCTGATCCAAGTCCACGGGTGGACTGGAGACAAGAACTATACTTAGGATCCCGTGAGTTCAAAGAACTTGACACATACTCCAGCGCCGTCTGGGAGATATCGGCACCCCAACCCTCACCAAGTTCGCGCGCGAGCTCATCGCCAATGTCACCAAGACCCATATCGAAGTTATCACCCGGTCCAAAGATATTATCGTCGAATCCGAAAGACCCGAAACGCAAACCGGGACCTATCTGAGAAGAAGAGGGATCGATGCCGATCAAGAATGAACCATTCGCATCAAAAGAGGTCGAAAGGAGATGCTCGTGGTTTTCGTCAAGAGTGTGTAGGTTGCCTCTTCCCATTTCAGAAGGTAGTAGTGAAGTTTTTGATTTTCCTTTCGATTTCGCTTTTGATTTTGTCCCGCCAGGGGTGAATTCATCATCGTCGTCATCATCACCACCTCTCTGCCGTTGCGTGCCGACTACGACGCTGTCAATGCCAGAGGAAAGTAGTAAAGATTGATCTTACATCCTGAGAGATCGGCCCAGTTCTGGTATGCAAAGCACAGATAAAATCTTAGTTCTTTCTTGTTCTATAAAACAACTCACAGCGAAGGCATCAAACTCGAACGCAACCGCAATCGACGGATCCGCAGTCAATGTCAAGGCGTCCGGGCTAAATAAAGAAGCGGGCCGTTTTCCAAATTTGATGAACATTTCAAAAAAAAAAAAAAAAAAAAAAAAAAAAAAGGAAGACGAACCGAACACTAGGTTGACCCATCTGAAGCTGGGCTTCGGATAATGCACCAAGCGCATGCATTTCTTGTACAGCCTTCTTCAAGTGAACAAAACAGTTGCTAACATCAGTCACAAATATCTCGTGCTTTACTGCGGAGACGTCATCAATTGCTTTTCGCGACCCAGAGAGGAGAAAGAACAGACTCTTATAGACTCTGCGCATATATTCAGTGAACATGCGTATTACATCAAACTGGACTCTTACCTAGCTACTCCGACCATGAGGTTACTTGATAAACGAAGAGCGAGAGGCTCGGAAGGATGACAAATAAGGTCGCATAACTGAGGAATATCTGCAGTCTGAATTGAGCGACGAGGCAGCTTCTTGAAGGAGGATTTTGATCCGAGAGTGGCTGCCAGCCTGTTCCAGCCAGTCAACAGATAGAATTGAGCAGAGTGATGAATAAACTAGCCAGAGGAGACCAAAGCCGCTGTCGCGCTTTGACAAGAGTTCAGGAGAGAAAAACATAGCAGATACGAACACCCGTAAGGTGGCAATGAAGAATATAAGTCTAAGGATACAGAGAGCAGAGCAATTGCGGTGGATGCTTTACAACGTAGGTAGAACGCAGCGAAAGAGACGACAAGGAGGTCGATTTAACAGTTCAGAGGTAGACGATAAACTTCACAGAGAAGGTGTGAAGGAAAGAGACGAAGAGACGAAGAACACGAAAAGGCCGGCCCTATGGTGGAGTCAAGCACGTCTAACGTGACATGATTCTTCTTCTGTCTGTGTTCCGCGTCGATCTGTCGTGAACATCGTCAATCCTTGCTTCGTCCTCTGTCAACGGCAAAGTCCGCGGACTTACCATGTAGTAACATGCATGAATAGAGATTCCCTTGACTTTAAGTACTGTACTTATCTCCAGCTGGATAGCGATGATCTCTTTCCAAAAGACCCTTCAATCTCTTCCATTTCATGTTCATTCTCCAAAGCCTTCCCGAGAAGAATCCAAGGGTTTCCAAACACTCATAAGAAAGCACAAAGAGCAACTAGAGCCGCAGACACGCAGACTACTAGAAACGATATCGACGGTTGACGACCGCCCGCCGTTTGAGCCACTTCCGCCGTAATGTGTGACAATCCGAAATAGTCCGATAAACACTTCATTGTCTGCCTGTCAAGGTTGATCTCCGGAATCCGCTTCTCTTCACACTCGGCCTCGGTCTGTATCAGGACGACATGTCTTCCTTGTCGTTTCAAAAAATGAAAGCGTAGTCGAATAGAAGGAGCTGAAGATACAACTCATTTCTTTCTGTAATGGAGACCGTGTATTAGCTCGCAAGTCTAGAAGTTCCTCCTGAAACCACTTTCTTCGCGTCTACTCTAGTTATATGTTCTCCTGCACCCCTGTATATGATAGAGTGAGTGTCATACATCGTCCCATTTTTCACATACAGTTCGCACCTGGATATTTCATCCCCTGGTAACCCAGCCCAGAAACACCCGTTCCGTGTTTGCTACACAGAATTCTCCCAGCCATCTTCTACCCGACCCGCTACCTTCCGCTGATGCTGATCTGTTGGCCTTTAAAGTTTCTCCAAGCGTTCACCGACTGGAAATCCACGCTTGTAATCGTCTGGCCTCTTCGACTTCTTGCATGCTTCTATCCGCCATCTGTCGTACGGCGGGATCGCGGAAGTTTCGAATCCGTTCACGGATGTAAAGGGTATGCATATGGCATGCGAAGATTCCGTGTCGAAACGGGATCTGCATCGTGCATGTAGCCCAGAAGGTCAAGACGTACGCTGGCGCGATGAAGCTCAACAGTATAACTTGAAGTCTCATCGGAGGAAAGTTCCTTGGAGCGACGCGTATCTTCGTTGTGGTGGAAGGCGATTCTGAAGGAACATAGAAGAGCCGTCGAAATTGGACTGTATGAAACTTCACAATTTCGCAAATGTCCCAGAGAAATGCGCAATGACGACGCGCTCGCCTGCAATATACTTATTGCTGACATTCGTTAGACCGATCTAGCGCAATACGCTCGCCGACGGTGCTAGATGTGCGAAGTCATGAGAGGGTAACTCTAGTATCAGTCTTGAAGCGATATATCCCGATAGTCATCGGAAAGTGAGGTCTCGGAGATGGACTGTGAAGCACATCAGTACAGACAAGGTCATTAGTCCGTGAGTTGAGTCTTACATACGCAAAAACTTCAAGGCAACAGTCAGTCTTCACATGGTTACTACATTGCACAAGTAGACCATTGATCTCTCTGTCTCCACAGCCTTGACCAACGACAAAGTACCATGAATTGCCGTTCAGAGTCTGGCTATCCAATAGTCCAATATTGACAGTCTACTTTCGAGAGTCCATTTAGTCGAACACGAGGACGCTTCCCTTGAGATGCTTTGTTCAAGACCTCAGTCCACGCCGTAAGAGTGGAGCACGCGAGAAACGAGCTGCCGCGAATGTCGGCTGTCAAGCAGCTGGTATGCAAGGGCAGTAGCAATGGAAGGCGGCAAGAGTAGTGCTCATTCTTTCTTGAACCATACATCAATATAATGTGAACTCACTCTCTTGATATGGGCCGAATGAAGTTATAGACACCAACTCACCAGAATGATGACTCGACCTTGCGGCTTCATCGAAATATTGTACATTGGTTATTCGCATTCATTGCATAGGAAGAGTCTGCTTTAGTTCTCTCCGCCCAGCGGAGATTAGTGTTTGAATTTTGCCCTAGGCTGGCTCAGTGGAATAGCTTGAACAATAAAAAGTCGAGATTATTCACCACGTCTTGAACATGTCTGTTTCTTTCAATTTCCTCGCGAATCCACTTCAGGGTCTCCTTTCTTGCAGATGGATCAGGTATATCTATGAATAAGCCAATGTCAATTCTTCATAGAACGGTACGAAGAAGCAAAAGGAACCCTCGCACGTCGAGATGCACGAATTGCAAACCTATAGAGGGAAAGAACCTCTGCTTGAAGAACAAAGTGTCTGAGAGATAATGTCATCTGATCTGAGTCAAAAATGCGATAAAATAGCGACGATGCAAAGCTGTAAAACTAAAAGCAGCACAAGAGTTACACGGGTGTGGTTCTGAGCGGCGCTGTGGTTGAAGTTGAAAATGGGTAACCCGATGAAACTACTACTCGGCAGTTTCCTTTCTTGTCTATCGTTCTCGTCCACGTCCACATCCATCCTCAGTCCTTAGCAACATCATTCCGCCCATCTTCTCCATTTCTTTCACAGCTTACTTATAGCATGTCAAACACAGTTGAATCATCCACCGAACCACCGCAAATCTCATCCCAAAATGCACCATCTGTCGATGCCCTGGCCGAAGGCGTCGAGAAGACCGCTCTTGAGAACGACGCACAAGACACGCAAGCCGTCGTTCAACAAGAATGTGCCGAGACTCGTCCACACATCGTTTACACAAGAAAACAGCTCGTCTTCCTCAGTCAATCTCCTCTCGTCAAGTTACCCGAGGGCATGCCGGAGTTCAAAGTCTGGTTTGGGTCTGTCACTGCCATTCTTGCGCCCTTGTCCACTTCATTAAGACCGACCTTGCGCACACAGAGAACTTAATGAACAGACCTTATTGTCTCTGAAAAAGGACCCTGACTCTGTTTCTTCAAATGGCGCAGTGCGAGAGAGGAGGTGCGCATCGTCCTTCACGTTAGACTGTCCTCATTTCTCATCCTCCGTCCTGCTACAGATTCAGACGAGAGCCCGAAGATAGCGGTAAATGTTCCTGCCCTTTTCACTCATTCAAATTCTCAGTATTTTTCTTGCTTTCCCAACAATAGATGGGTCGACCCGACCTCAGTTCCGCTCTGGTCTATCTCAACCGTCTCAGATGGGCAACTTCAAGCACCAGCCGCTCCGGTCCAGTGACCGGGATCGTGATACGGAAAGAGACTTGCGTTCGGTACAGTTGCCCTAAGCTTCGGCCTTACTTGCAATTAGCTAATCGATTTGCTCAGTTATCCGACCGATACGACCGTGACAAGGCGACTCGTGGTGACCGGATGGGTCTAGGATCCCACTCGACCTTATTACGAACCCGTGACCGAGATTCAGCTCCGCACCTACCGACAGGTCTGGTACTCTTCAATGTGAGGGTAAACTGTTTCTGACTTCTGCTAATAGATCGCGAAGGTCAAAGAACTCTGGGAAGAAAAAGGAACGGGGAAAGCAAAGAAGACTGGCGCCGTGGTGAAGAACATTTTTGGTATAATACTCAGATGTATGACTAAATTTTCTCTTCAGGTGCCGAACCCCCTCGATCTGGGCGTGATGACAGTACGTTTCTGTTTACTAGACACTTATCAGGCGTTTCAAAGAATTATTGACTGTTTTACCAACAGATAACTCGCGACGTGACCGCGATGATCGCGAACGACAGAGATCGCGTGCTCGTGACAACTCAAGGACGCGGGACAGTCCGCCAGCCACGAGACGTGAGCGAGAGGAACAGCGAAAGGATCGGGATAGGGATCGCTTTGACGAGACCGATGGAGACCGAAAGAAGCTGAGCTCTCGCCGTGAAAAAGATAGTTCTGGACGCGAGAAGGACTCTAAATGGGAGCACAGCCGCGAGCCCGGTACTGATCGTGATGGCTGGACTATCGCCGACGATAAAAGACGAGGGGCACGCGATCGCAGACATGATGACACTAGGGATAAAGAGGATAAGAGGGAGCGGGAGAAGGAAAAGGAACCTGCATGGATGGAAACCTATGTGCCGCCTGCTTCTTCGTCATCTGGCATTCTTGGAGGCAAAGGCGGAGATGGAGAGCTGGACAGCATTCAGGCTTGGAAGAAGGATATGAAAGAGCGCGAAATGAAGGCTAAAGGATTAGTTCCTGAGACTTCTGCTCCTACAGTATCCTCGAATGAAAGCGCTGTTGAGGAGGCGAAACCCTGTCAGGCATCTTCCGTACAACCAGAGGGACAACTGGATGAGATTCAGCTTTTCAAATTGATGATGAAAAAGGAGCAGGAGCGTAGTGCGAGTGGAAATAGCAACGGCGTGCTTGACGAACGTCACGGAATATCTGATATACCGCTGAAGACTGCAGATCCCGGCGTCCGTGGTTCTATGGGAGTCCAAGAAGGCCGGATGACCGCCTCTACAGGTTCGTTTTCATTATTCTATGCACTATTAATTCACTAAGACAAAATACTGCGGCAGATCGTGTTGCTTCTCGTGCTGGGGCTTCTCCAGTGAATGACATATCCGGTTCAATAGATCCACTGCTCGCAGCAAAATCAACCATGGCTCTCAAAACTCCATCTTCGGCTCCTCTCGCCCCTTCTCCATCCGGCGCAGGCGCTTTACCGAGTCTTTCAGAAAACGTTTCTTCATCCGCGCTGTCTAACGGCCCTCGCCTTCTGTCCTTGAAAACTTCCGAAACGACTACTTTCCAGGAAACGGTGAACAAAGATGCCCCTGGATCTGCAGCATCCTTTGACCCGCCTCGCACGTCGCGGTTATTAGCCTTTGGTGCTCAAACCACCAAAGTCACTGCCCAGCCCAGTCCACAGAGTGCTGCAGCTGCAGTACAGATGAACCGGCTGCAGCAAATGGATCCTCTATGGCCAAACCAGAGGCGGACGTCTGTATCTCCTGTTATGCCTCATTCGGCTTCTCAACAAGCCACATTTGATAAGCCAGTTTTGCAGCAACAGATGCTTACAGGTGGCCAACTCGATATGAACGTCGCGGAGAAGTTGTCACGTCGCCCGGGTCCTAACTCACTGGGTTACAATCCTCTATACGAAAATGCTCCTCGTTCGGCAAATGCGTTGGATTCTGCTCGGGAGATCACCAATATTGATACCGGCCGATCGTCTATTCCTCTGAGTGCCTCAGAACGGACTGTGTTCATGTCCCAGCCAGATTCTTTACAGCATTTGGCTGATGCTCGCACGATTCCGACACCGCCGACCGCTGGCTATGGTGTCACTTCACCGATATCACCCTTTGATAGTCAAATGAGTAATACTCAAAACACATATTCCTCAGGAAAAGGCAGCCGCATGGCGAAGCATTTCGAGAGACAGAGAGACCAGTCACTTATCAGTGTGGGCCGTAATGCACCTCTTTCTGGACTGAATCCGAATGGGATGATGCAAAATCGCCAGGAGCCAGCCCCAACGAACAACCCTATGGCGGCTGGAGAGGGCCGTAACTTACAAGATCTTCTAACAATGCTCAATAATTCTGCTCAGGTAAGAGTTCAGCATCCTGGCCGGCGTCATCACTAACTGTGATGTGCCTGCTATTGAAGGCCCAGCGCCATCAACTCAGTCAAAACATGGGTCAGCACCAGCCAGCTCAGTCCCTTCATATCGGACCAACCAACGCCTCCTTGGGCCGGATTGATCATTTGCTCGACAATGACGAAGGTCGCTTTGCTCCAGATGGTCTGGTTCCGGGCTTGCGTCCAGCGGTTCCACCTGGTCCCCGCAACAGAGAGATGAGTACTGGCAGTCTGTACGCGAATCAACTCGACGAGCAGATTGCATTCAATGCAAGACTCGGTGCTCAGCAGCGCGGTGGCATGGATCACCTCATTACGGGCCAAATACCGTCGCAATTCAATGGACAGGGTATGAATGCGGGTCGGGCTAGTCTCAGTCTCCAACAGCAAGCAATACGTGGTGGACCGTCTCCGATCAACAATTTCAACCCCGCCCAAGGGCTGCCTCAACAGCGCCTTCCTCCAGGTCTTGCGAATCTAGGCAGTCGTCCCCCTCACGAGCCTGCTCAATTTTTGACCGGTGGCACGGGCAATTTCGGTGGTGTGCCATCGCAGCTCCCTGCTGGTCTGCAACACGGAAGTAATCCGCAGGCTTTCAATCAGTTCCAAAATCCAGGCTTGGGCATGGGCGGGAATCAACCTCACCTTCGCGGACAACCCGGACTCGGACAACTTGGTAATAATCTCAATGGCCTGGAATTCCGTGGGGGCCCAAGTGGACCCACTCAGAACCAACTTCTTGGACTCGGTGCTCCCAACCTTGGACAGGCGATGCGCGGTGGACCTGGCTTCCATGCCCAACAACTTCATGGGCCGAATCAGCTACACCCTTCCATCAATGTTCGCCAGCAACAGAATATACAACCTCAGATGCTGCAGCAGTTGCTTCCTCAGCAGCTGCAAGCGATTCCGCCTGGACAGCATAACCCTAATGACCTGATGGCCCTTCTTATGGGTAACGCGCACAGAGAGTAAATACTGCCATTTTCTTTCTTTCGTCGACCTTGTACTTGTCCGGTTCTTCTTTTATCACGATCATAAATGCCTGCAAGTAAATTCCGCATCCGTACTCATTTCTTCGCTTCGTATTATTACTGCCGCATTCATTCATTTGATCTGTACATCCTTTCCTTTCCTCACAATTATTTTCTCTCGATTAGCCTGTGTATATTAACGAAGACGTCTACATATTCCTCTGACCTTTTTTAAGTCGGCTCTTGATCCGGCAATCCACTATGCGAATTATGGTAAGGTTTGCTAGCGCATGAGTGAAATGATAGGGCCCGTGGAGAGAGCGACGATGTTCTGTTGGACATTTGCAATGGATAAGTATTCTGGGAGATTCAGGAGATCCGTAAACCGGAAAAGCTTGTGCATGTGCCTTGGGAAGCACAGGCGTAGATGGAGCCGATATGATTCTTATTTATACAGAAATCTTCCTTCGCCGCTGCCTTCCCAGAGAATTCATTATTTAAAGTACTTATTGTGCCAAGCGAATTTCGTGATGGATTGTCGGAGGGATGCAGGGATATACGCAGGGTAGGTGTAATTGCGTAGGGGGAGAAATGGAATCCACATCGTGAGATCCTTTATACCTGAGGTGATAGAAGCTTTCATCACCGAGACAACCGCCAGTTCTATCGATCCGCGCACCTGAATTGGGCAGGCTCTTTGAGCCTCAAGTGGCATGTAGGTAGATAGGCGAATCTTCGCCAGCAGTATTAATACCGCGGAGTCCCGCTCGCGTGGGCTTCACAGACAATGCTCGCATTCGATTCTCCACCATCAGGTCGATTCGAAGAGAAAAAAAGGACATTCGGACATGGTAACTTGTGCATTCGTAGCTTGATGCATGGATGATACGCACGTGAGACAGTTGGTTGATTTGAAACGCACCGCCACATGCATCAGTCTAGAGTTCCATCGGGTTGGTTCTATTTGATCGCTGATTAGATTAGACAGGCCAATCAACAAATTTGATATCCTTGTCTCTCGAGAGTACTAGTGTACACAAGGATCAGTTTTACTATTTCTGAGGCAACGGCACGGGAAAAAGCACAAGATACAATTTGCTTCTCCTCCATCCTTGTTCTACTTTCCATATCATTCAAGAACAAGTTTATTGTCATCTGGATAGAAGATCCGTTTCCTGATGAATTCACTTCTCACGCCGCGCGGCGCCATCCCATCATGATCAGTGACGACCATCGGTTGAGCGGTTTGCTTTCCTGGATTTTTCTGCTTCGAATCTTGATAGACAAGCCAGAGAAGGTCACAGGCACCTCCATTCACTGACGGTCCGACGTTATGAGAAGGAATATCAAACGTATCACTGGAAAAACAGTCCTTTTGACACAATTAAGTCCGAAAGGATTGGAGCGGAACAGAAGCGGCAGCATGCGCTCACACTCCTTCTGGTGCCGCATATGGAACACCCCTGCAAAGTTCCGCGATATAATACTTATCAGACTTGCAAGATTCTTTCCGCGTAACAGGAAAAATCAGCTTCTGCACCCGTCACTTAGCCTAGTGTAGGAAATAGCTACAAAGCTACAAATAGTGACCGAAGATTGAAATTTCACAGAAACCGGACCCGGTGAAGATACCGAGAACGGAAGAACAGGGACGGGAACGCATGCGAGTGTTTATCGAAATATTTAGACATCACACCGACAACATGCTGTGCAAGGCTGATTATTTCTTCGTACCATTCACTCCATTCGAGAGTTAGCGCCGACAAATACTTGTAACGTGAGAGGGGCAAGAAAGGCGCCCGAATTCTATTGCTTTCGTGTGTAAGTAGAAAACTCCGGAAGATATAGAGGCGCTGAAGCATGATTGGAGTGAATCAAGGCTCGCAGCATCCGTGCTCTTCGTGGAAATTTACCTGATCTTCGAATTCCCAAACATTGAAGTCACCAGTCGGCTTTAGATCACGGCCGTCCCATCTTCACATGCTAGCCAACGAATCTGGCTTTACCGTGTCTTGCATAGGAGAAAATGAATCTCCTAGGCGAACTTGAAGCGAAATCGCAATCTTGGTAGGCAACTTAGATTTGGATGGATAAACATGATACAATATCCAGAAGGAGCTTGGATAAATCAATGATCTTCGACGTGCATTTCAGTGGCAACGACGACGACGATCGGTATGATTACAAGGTCGCCGACAGGCCTGAAGTGCGCTCTCTTCTGGTCTGGTCCGTATATGCGCAGAACCTTGGTGTATATATATGATCTTTTGATTGTAATATTACTTATAACGGGATGTGACTGATGCGAGGGTGTTGGGTTGGTCAGATAGCAAACACGAAAGAATGGAGCTCCCAGCGTGGCAAAGCACCGGGCGCGTTCCTGCACGTCGAATGGCGATGAAAAGGAGATTTTGGGAGTGCTTGTGAAACAAGTGATCCAGACGAGTTTGAGGACAGGACGTGATAACGGACGCCCAAGAAGGGAGTTATACCGCAAGCGAAAGCCCGCGATATCCCGCGAGGAAATGATAGTAGAAAGAACATCCTCGTGGCCGTGGCCTGTCTCGGAGAAGCGCTCGACAAGAGCATCGACCAGGATCGCCTCGGTCCCTCCTGCGCGGGAAAAGCAAAGGACGGTACGACGAGGAGAGTAGACAGCCACATTGAGCGTGAATACGACAGCGAAGAGAGAATGAAAGATAGATAGATTCAGCCTAGTCCGGAACTTCGCATTACAATAGGAGGTATCAAGAACCCATAGAATTGCCTGCAGGCAGGAACGTGGTGTCCAAATCAGCATCTAGCTTCCTCTCGTCCAAGCACCCGCAGGGCACGCTTCAGACACATTGCCTTTGATCTCCCTGCCATCCTTCAGTAGATAACTGCCCTCGCACGAACTTGTGCACAGTTTTCTGTCCTCCTTCTCTCTACCTCTAAGAAGTGTCCGAACGGTGCTGCAGGCCGCTCGCTCGCTCGTCCTTCCCAATATCTTGCCTTGCGAAAGCCACGTCTGCCATAGACCCGGCATCGCTTGCGACAAACGGCCCATCCAACGGTCCTCAGTCCAGTCTTTCTTTTAACATTAATATTGGTCTTCGTTTCTTGCTTCTTGCATCCTGTCTTGCGCATCTATTCCTCAGCATCTAGCACCTACAGTTTCCAACTCGTAATCGCTCTTTTCTTTTTCCTTTCTTGAATCGTATAATCATTGCGTACATTGCCCTGGACATTTTCACCAGCGGCCTGCATTTGTGCTTGTGAGTGGAGCGGTGGTTTATCACCTGGAATGGAGAGTCTATGCTGACCCGGAAACATCGGTTCGAAGTGGATTAATCGCTGATTTACTGGTCAAAAAGGTGAGAGATCGTCCGGACCGGGGAGAAGGCGGTGAAATGGGGCGGTACTGAGACCTTGCTTGGATTTTATGCTAGGCAGACCAGACTAGTACTACTAGAGAAAGCGTTGGACTGAGGTGAGTTCGAGTTGTGAACGAAACAACAATTTATCGTGTAATGTATTGTAATTGTGCTTGTGCTTGTGGATGGAACGAGGAACGTGGGGTGATGCTCGGCTGTACTGACCGGATGGAGGATGATGGATGGATGCCAACCGGGAGTAGCCGAGAATGGGACGGGACGAAAGCGGCAGGGTAAAAGTACCCAAAATCGATGTGATATTAGACGAGGGTGTACATCAGATCCAAGGAAAGATTACCCTCCTTATAGGGTCATCCCATCCCTTGCCTTGTATCCCATCCTTCCCATCTCCCCTTCCTCCCTGTCAAGGCCGTCCTCGACATCACACACCACATCCCCTCGTCGTCGGGACGGCAACTTCTTCATCTCTTCAAGTGTCCGTTACGCGACGCACTCTCTTTTTCTTATACTGACAGTTACGATTCCATATCACGAGCATCTATATCTCATCCCTTTCTCTCTTCAGTCTCATCTCGTCGCGTGTGCCGCCTGTTTCTTTTTCCCTTCCTGTCTTTCTTGACAGCGTATGATTCGTGAGTCCTCCTTTCTTCCTCGCCCCGGTCTTATTTTCTTGTTGTATGTAATGGATCAGCCGCGATCGTGGTTCTACCGTCGTACGAGATATTTACATTTCGACTGGCCCGGGTCGGATATGGTCAGAACGGCCTGTGCCACCCGATATCCATCTTGTCCTTTATCCACCTCCTTCTCCCGCTTTTGTGCTAGTTTTCTTGCAGTCCTCACTCTTGGTCGTCTTGTCGTTTTGCTCGCGTCTTCGTGCGCGATAGCGACGGCTTGTGGCTTTTACAAGACTCTTCACCTTAGTTACCCTGCTTAATACTCTCGTCTACCTTACACTATGTCTGCTACATTCTTTACAGTGGCTAATTCTCCACCTTGTCTTCTCTATCCTCCATCCAGTTCTCCTCCGTTTGCAGATCGACAGCCCTCTATCTCGTTGCCAGTGCTCAATATGAAGGACGTTTCCTCATTATTAAACCGCAACACGACTCGCAGTCAGTTCTATCCCAAGAAGCGACCCTCTCCTCATCGCGATGGCGTTCAGAAACTCCGATGCAAGGACTCTCCTGCCACTTCACGCAGGACTCCGGCCGTTATCAAAGCTGAGCTTCAGCGATTACGACAGCGCGAGGCTCAGCTGGTAGCGTTTCGCAGGGAAGGTATATACGTAGAAGAAGAATATCGTGAAGAGATTTGCTGCTACATGCATGAGATGGAGGTCAGTTGTCGATTTTGATCATGTTTGAAAGTGGCTTCGTTTCTGAATATCGAGTGACATTGCGCAGAACTATACAATGGGCTCTGCTTCGGCGATGGACCAGCAACCCGAAATTAAATGGGCAATGCGGCCATGTCTCGTTGATTTTCTCATCGAGATCCACTTTACTTTCCGCCTTCGCCCCGAGACTCTCTACCTCACTATGAATATTGTGGACCGATACGTTTCGCGTCGCATCGTATACACGAAGCACTATCAACTGGTCGGATGTGCCGCATTGTGGATCGCGGCAAAGTTTGAAGATGCGAAGGAGCGAGTGCCAACACTGACCGATCTTGTGGGCATATGTCGCGACACTTATGATGAGTCTGCGTTTATTCAGATGGAAGGGCACGTTCTGGCTACCATTCAATGGACTTTGGGTCACCCGACAGCAGAGGCCTGGCTTCGTTTTTATTGCTGTGGCTCGTTCGAGGAGAGCACAAAGGTCCAGCATGTCGCTAGATTTCTCATGGAAGTCACCTTATTTTATCGTGATTTCATCAAATACTCTCCTTCAGCTACTGCCCTTGCCTCGCTTATTCTGGCTCGTCACGTTTGCCAGGAGCCGAGACGGATTTATGACGAGCCCGATTCGGTCATCGAGATCATTGAATTGATTGACACTCGACTCTGCAGAAACATCGCAGATCTTTCGGAAAATCTCGTTAGGAAGTACTCGTATCCCTTTTACTCGAAGGCGTCAACAATCACCGTTCAGTGGTATTTGACTGGAAATCGATTTGTTCGTGAGGTCATCCCGAGTCTGATCCCGATGACGCCAGTGTCACGAAATCCGCTTTCGGCACTCAGTACACCCATGAGCTCAATGTCCGTGTCTACGGATTCCTCGTCGGATGACATCGACATGCCAGCCACTCCGACAAGTCCTGTATACGCTGGAGACCCGTTTTTGATCTCGCAACCTCATCACACCTCCAAAAGCGACAAGGAGAACATCCCGATGACTTATGATCAGGCGGTGGCAACGAAGTACACAAACATCGCGGATGAGTGCGCTTCGCACGATTACTACTCACGCCCTGCGTTGCATGATCGGAATGTCCTTGCGCCCTCGCCTGTTCGTCAAATTTCATGATGCTGAGTCTGCGGTTTTCGTCCGTCGCGCTACATGAATTCATCCATGTTTGCCGCCTCCTGGTCGCATCGGTCGAGCTCTGACCGCTCTGTGCCTCTGTCTGAAACGTCAACTTTTTTCTCTGCAACTCAAAATGTACTCTATCATATACTTCAATCGCCTTCAAAAGGGGCACCCTCCGCGCACTTTTCCCTGTCTCTGCAAGCTCAATCATCCCATGCATTCCATCATCTCAATGGTTTTTGTCTCATCGCACTTATCGCACTACACATTTCCCATCCCTGGATTGGAGGATGCAGATCCAAACGACAGGGACACACTTCCCCCTCAAAAAGGATGGTTTCTTTTTCATTCGGGTTTTCCGCGTGTCGCGATCGTGTTCCAAGTCGAGTGGACTAATCCTCCTTTCAATAGTACGCGTCTCGCATTCTTTTTTCTTGTGCTCGTGTCCTCCAACCGTCCATTCCACTTCACCATCATTGCAACATTCATTCAGTACAGGTATCTTTTTTTTATAGCATTCGTCACTTTAGTGTTCCATCATCGTCCCCCTTATATCCCCCACCTTTACCCTTTTACCCCCTTTTACCCAAGCACTGCTTCCTAATCTGTGCCTTTCTCTCCTTCATTGCGTGCGTTGGCCACGGTTTGGGTTGCAAGCTGCCTTTGATTTATTCTTTTTTTAGTGTCATAGTCTGCAATCGTGTTAAATGAACTCTCTCCCCCCTTCATTTTCTCGTGCACATTATATTGGTCCGTATTCACATTTTCCCCTTCCATTGTCTGTCCCTTCTGCGCCATTGTCATTACAGCATGTTGCAACATCCGCGTCCACTTCGTCCAGTTATTCCGTCGTGTGCTCTCTCAAACCAAGTGTGCCTTCTTCCCTTGGGCATGATAGCAAGTTGCTTGCCAACAATCAGAACACAATCGGTCGTATTTTATTGAATGTAAAATTGAAGAGCGTCTCACGAGTGAAAGGAGAAAAGCTTGACTTCGATGCTGAGAAGTAGCGGATGCAGTAGAAGAACGGGCAAGTCTAAGACTGAAGTGGAAACGCGATAGGATGGGAGTTTCTCGAAGACCCGTGTTTTTCAATACGCACGCAGGCGGCCATGTGTCTACTACAAAGGTCAAAGATCAAATAATTTGTACATCTTGCGTGACTATTTATCAAGCAAAAAATGGATCTGTCATGCGCGGGCCCGCAGCGGAGATTCGGCGTAGGACATTGATGGCCACGATAGTTAATATAGATTGACGGTAGGTATACATCATTGTATTGAACCTTGCAAAGTTGCAACCTTCCTTCCCGTTGTACATTGAGGTCCAGTATCTTGAGCTGCATCGGTGTTTTATATGTTATCCAGCTCATTAGATGACGTCAACGAAACCATATGTTTTGTTTGAAATTCGTCCGTTATCTCCTTCGCTTACATTAATATTGTCGTTCCGTAAGGATCCTCCTACAGCCTCGTGTATATTTATTACAGTGTTTTCACGATATCCAAGCCTTTCGGATCGCATTTAATTCTGAGGCATGACGACCAGCTGGAACGCGGTCGTCCGTCGCTTTGCCTCCCGCTGCTTCTGCCGCAGCCGGGTCAACATTTTTATACACCTGCCTATACACTTCAGGATGGGGGTTTGCGGCATCACTTCCAGGCAGTCACATCGAGATCTGGTTAAACTTTCCTGCCATCTTGAGAGAATGACGCATGAAATCAGGGAAGAAAACTTGGAGAGGGATATATACTGATATATATCCGAACGGACGTGGTCTTCGATTGGTCTCGTTTCTTTTTTCGCAAGAATTAAATGATCGGTATTCGGACACATATCAGCAGACTGTACGGCAGTTGTACGGCTTGTAGGAGCTTGTAGGCGTCTCCCGATCCAAGCCTATACATGTTCCTATGTGTCCCTACTCGCCAGGCCCAGAGAATGTTATCTCCTTCTCAACAGACGTTGACCCGGACCGCTGTTTTGTAGGTAGTCGTACTTAGGTCCGAAGCTGCCCGAAGCCAGCAATATATACTTAGCAATTGTATCCACAGTCTGCGTCATTGGCTTCGCAATCGCGCAGACGTTATGCATATGTACCTCCCTCTTCCTCGGATGCGCTCATGAATTCAATGCATAACGTACCAAGGGCATTTCATCTCATGCCGATGACGCCAGTCGAGCTCGTATCTGGACAATTATAGCGGATACCACGGAATTTTGATGGCTGGTAAGGCATGGCAAGGCATTCCATCAAGGCATTCCATCAAAGCGATGTAAACAATCCTAATCCTCCTTTGATTGACCTAAATAGTCTTACACAAGTCGCGCTTTATGATGTTGCTTTGTTACACGCTTACTCCAGTTTCCACCGATTGTCTTCAAGCTTGATCCCTACTGGCCGCTTTTCGTCCAGACTGATCCGACCTGCATGCAAGATTGCAGTTGTGAGCACCGTATTGGAAATCGTTGGAAGCCCCTGTGAGTCGAAATCCCCCGGCTGGATCTCACCCGCGTTCACAGCGTGAGCGGCGTCAATGAACTTCTCGATGGAGATGTATCCATAGCCCCGTTGTCCGTCGAAATGACCAGTCTCAGATGGCGAATACTTCATGCTAAAAATGAAATTTCAGGACCTGGTGATCACGATCGGGTTGAGAGACATTACTAGAATGGGTTGTAGCTGTTGAAGGGACAGGTAGGATAAAATCAGGGACAAGCGTTAGCCGAGGATTAAAGGACATACTAGGTTTTCCCGGTGTCATCGACGGTTATGTCGTATCCGCGGTGCGCCTGGTCGACAGTGATATCTCCCTTGGGTGCGTATCAGTTGGTTGACATCTCGACTTCTCAACTGGAGATGCAGGCGCATTCTTACCTTCTCCCCCATGTAGTACCAATGCTGCGCGGAATGCACGCCTGATTTGAGAGGCGCCGTCCACGAGGCAGAATACACTGCCGTTCCCTTGTGCTTGGGGCTCGAGAGTGATTGCCAGTCGACGAGCAAGGTTATCGTATCTTCGGTGTTTTCAACGCAGTTGTACGGTTCCCCTGTTGCAATGCCGGTAGCTGCGCTTGCAACTACACGTGTAGGAACTGCCTTCCCTTGCAAGATCCAGCAGCAAATGTCGATGTGATGGGACGAGAGATAGTAGCTTGGTAAATGTGAGTATCCTTCCTTGCAATCACCAAAATTTGACAACGATTACCTGATGTCGCTGTCCTTCCCTGCCCAGGCGCGGAACGTCTCGAGCTGGCTTTTCGGCTGGCTCATCCAAGCATTGAAGAAGTTGAATTCCCCAAGCGTGGCAGCCCGCACTTTCGCATCACTATATACCGGATCGAACCTGAAGCCGATGAATGAGTGTGACGCAGCCCGAGAGCGTAAAGCAGTCATTTACCTTTTATGGTGCTCGACGAAGCACACTACATTATTTCGCTTTGCGGCTTCAATGAGTTCAATATGATGTTCGAGCTTCTGAGTCGCTGGTTTCGTGACAAGGACGTGCATACGACGTTCCAAGGCGTAAAGCGCGATTGGAAAGTGAGTGCCTATATAGTCGGACTAGAACTTGTGCGATTAATGAAGAAGTGGATTAAACATACTGTCAGGCGTGAATATTATAACTGCGCTGCCGGGCTGGAGGGCATCGATCGCGGTTTTATAAGCCTCTGGATCAGTCTTTCCTTCTTCAGGGAATGGCTTGAAGCTATTAAACGAAGTTTACGAATCATGGACAAACACCAACAATGCTATTGTCGCGTACGAGACATCCATATCTTTGTAAACATTTGCAATATTTGCCTGCAAGTGATTCCGGATAGCAGGGAATTTGGAACCGCTGACGCCGACCATAGAGAGCTCATCAACCTTCTTGCGTCTGCGAAGGTCAAATAGTGTCAAGGCCACCACCTTCCAGCATGCAAAATTCAGTAAGTTTTCCATTCGATGGAATTTGTTTATGTACATACGCCAATCTGGAGACAGTTTGATCAATAGCATGATCACTAGAATATACTAAGATTGCAAGCTTACCTTCTTGTCAGACTTTGAGGCTCCGGATTCCGTCCATCCTGTGGTATACTCTCCCTAAGGCACCACTTTCTCAGCTCATCACCGATGCAATTGTGCCAAAATCGACTCACAGTACCACCTGCACATTCAGCCCATCAAAACAAGTATACGAAGACGGCAAACGAGTATAGGCACCGACTCACACATTAGGACGTTCAGTTCCTTTCTACCTGTCGACATCTTGCTAATCGATAGACGTTGGGAGATGGAGGTGCCGAGAGGAAGGTTTTGGAAGAGCGTTTCACCGACGAGCTATATGCATGGCCATTTTAATGTGTTGCGGAATCTGGCGGGCCAAGCGGCCCGGGTCGTCTTCTCCGTCGTGTGGGCCGAAGTCTTACCGGCCGTAAACAACAGCAAACTGCAATACGAAGCAGCCCATGGCATACTGAACATATGAAGGAATCTGTTAAAATTTAAAGTACCAGAATGAAGCGAGTTTCAGGCTGAGCCGAATTTGTTATTGGCGCAAACCGTGTCTGAATGATCAGTAGTAGTACTACATAGTCTCTCGGTCCTGTACTGACTCTGAGGGGAAAGCCATAATGTTGCATCGACTAATGGAAAATACAATGAAACTAGAACAAATGCCTGCTGAATCATAGTACCATGATCTCACAGAATGGGAACGCGGGTGAAAGTGGTCAAGCCTGGTGTCGCAAAACTATGCGAAGATAAATTCAAAACCACGGAAACGAGATGCTACAGAGTGTACTCACTCAATATTACGGAATCGCCTCTAGGAAAACAATATCAGAAATTCAACACTGCAAGTGAGATTGATCAAAAAACGCACCGAAGGAACATCTTGCTGATGAAGCGGTCTTTGTTAACAGGCTTCTTGTTTTTACCCTTCGGTACCTCCACCCACATCTTAGCTCAAACGCATCAGAAAAGGTCTCATCTGAACCGAATGAATGCAGCGACTCGCCTCCTTCACATTTTCCAGGACCTACACGGCAGATGAGCAAGAAGTGAGATTTTGCTAAAACGACTGCGAATTATTGGTGTAGCACCCACCATATTTGTGTGTCTGTCAAATGCCTTCACTCGTGCCAAAAGTTTCTTGTTGTTCCTCAGAGAGATGAGGACCTGGTGGTGATTTCTGACCGCTTGCAACAGCACTGATAGCGGTCCTTGTGAGATCTCTTGTTCTTCAAGTTGTCGAATCTGGGCTTCGTCGAGCTCAGATTTCGGGACATTGGTCAGATGGCTGATGAGATAGGTGTTAGAAAGAACATTCTGCATAAATAATCATCATACCTCATGGTTTTGGCACGTCAATGGATGGTCACTTCAGTATCGTGGATGTGGAACGGATGAAGTCGACGATGAATGCGCGGTGGAAGTTGGAACTCTGAAGTGCCAACTTCAGCGTGGGAATATATGGTAGCGGACAGAAATTTTGAAGGAAGGAAGTGTGTTGACTTTGAACAATCCCTCCTCCATACTTCCGTGCAACATGGGTCGAATCAAGCAGAAGGGAAACTCTGGCGCAGCCAAAGCCTATGTAACTCGTTCAGCCGCAGTCAAAAAGCTACAGTGCTCTCTAGCGGATTTCCGTAGACTGTGTATCCTGAAAGGTTGGGAGGGCTTTTTTGGATCGATCATTACTTTACTGACATACGCCTCCATAGGTATCTTCCCTAGGGAGCCCAAAAACAGGAAGAAGGCAAACAAGGGATCTTCTGCGCCTACGTCGTTTTACTATGCGAAGGATATCGCGTATCTGGCACACGAGCCTGTGTTGCAGAAACTTAGGCAGCACAAGGCTTTCGCGAAGAAGCTTTCAAGAGCATTAGGACGCGGAGAATGGAGCAGTGCAAAAAGTCTGGAAGAGAATAAACCCGTCTATCGACTCGACCACATCGTCAAGGAAAGGTATCATGTCTGGCGTCTCTTCCTTCAATCAGTTATCTCACATTTTACCGTCTCCCATGCAGATATCCTACTTTCATAGACGCCGTTCGCGACATAGACGACGCCCTTTGTCTTGTATCACTATTTGCATCGCTTCCCTCAAATGCCCGGTTATCTCCCTCTCTAATCGAAAATTGCTCTCGTTTGTCTGCGGAATGGCAGCTATACATCATGCACACCCATGCCCTTCGAAAAATATTCCTATCTATAAAGGGTGTTTACTTCCAAGCAGAAGTTATGGATCAAAACGTTACGTGGCTGGTACCTTATCAGTTCACGCAAAACGTAAGTTGTCCGTGTCCAGATTTTGGCGGGACAAGTGCATGACTAAGATTGATAGATTCCCTCTGACGTCGACGTACGGGTAATGTTGACATTCCTGGAACTCTATCAAACCCTTCTTGGCTTCGTTTTCTTCAAGCTCTACACAGACGCAGGACTTATTTACCCGCCGCCCCTTGATACCGAAAAAGATGCGACCGGCGCTGGCGTTGGAGCCTTTCGTTTGCAAGAGGTAGACAGGCAGTCGGCTGCTGAAGGAAGCGTGCGCAAAAACGCAACGAGTGAGGGCAAAAGGGTTCTCGCGAAAGACGTGCGACAGACGATTAAGGATATTGCTAACACGTCTGTCGCAGATGACGATCAGGCTCTGCCTATGGTCGCGGAAGACACGACCGATGCGGAGGCAGGAGATGAGTTCGTTCCTCAATCTTCCAAAACCAACCCAGAGGAGACTTCCAGTTTGACAACCCTACGGACACTCTCGTCTTTTCCTGAGTCCACGATCACGACATTATTTAGCCCATATATTTTCTTTCTCTCCAGAGAAATATCTCGTCCCCTCTTCGAATTCATCATTCGATCTTTCGGCGGACGTGTCGGATGGCCAGCTACCTCTGGCTCCGGCTCGCCATTTGACGAATCTAGCGATTCCATCACCCACGTCATTATTGACCGTCCTTTATTTGCTGAGAGCAGACAGTCGGCAGAAGAACAGGAACGTCGCCGAAGGCGTAAATATGTCCAACCCCAGTGGATCGTAGACTGCGTCAATGCGAGTAAAATCCTCCCAGAAATTCCATACCTTCAGGGCGCTACGCTTCCACCCCATCTAAGTCCGTTTGGCGAGAGGGTTGGAGCTTATGAGCCTACGCAAACTGATGAGGTTGCCATGGAGGTGTCGGAGAGTGAGGAGGAAGTGGAGGCCCCCGAGGCGGAGAACGTCGAGGCTACTACTAAGAAAGAAGCTCTTGACGCCGTTATCGAGCGTGCGGTGGACAGCAATGAGCAATTGCGAGCAGCCGAACTGCAGGCTGAGACAGAGGGCGTTGACTACGGGACATTCGAAAAGAAGGTCAGCAAGCCGACGAAGAAGAAGACGCTTGACGCGGACTCGGATCAGGCGAATGACTTGGAAATGAACAAGATGATGATGAGCCGGAAACAAAGGAAATTGTACGAAAAGATGAAGTACAGCGAGAACAAGCGGACGGCAGAGGTGAGCCCAGATATGAACGTTCAAGTGTTCAATGCCTGTACTGAGGACTCTGAACCATCTCTTTTTCAACTTAGCGTGCGATACTGGAGGAGAGGAAGCAGGCGTTAAGGAAAGAAAAGAGACGAGCACAAAAGACATGACAATTTTTTTATTAGACCATTACTATTTTTCCTGTATTTCCTTCCGTTCAGCCCGACTTTTTTTACATAAATGCATCGAGCCAAGATATGATTAGTGATGATGACTTTCTGACTGAGAGGAAGTACGTAAAGTCACATGCAACGATACATATACTGTAGTTGCTCTTATTCAAAATTGAAATCTAGAAGGGCTATGCTTTCACCCCCTCATTTGTTTACCTCATCTCACCTGATTACTACTCTTCTGCAGCCGGGCTGTTAGAATACAAGCTGGAGCGGAGCACCTCTTCTTCACTCCGCGATTCGCTGCTAGGCGATGATAGGCGGCAGTTCACAATCATCCTCGCAACCGGTTACCGACTACAGCACGGACGACCCGAACTTGCCATCTTATTCTGAAATAGAAAATGACCAAGCCTCTCCTGGACCCCGTGCGTACATGACTGCGACGACGACGACGACGACAGTCACAACCACCACTCAGACGACCACTTTCTTCTCCTTGCCACTTTGGCTGCGGCGCGCGGGGCCAGTCTTGTCTTCACCCGCTAAGTCAGAAGGATCACAGCCATCGGTGTTGCATGGACGGGCTGCAGAGGACGTCAGGATTGCTCGTGCGATTAGCTATAACATCGACTTCAACAAGAAGTTGCCGGACGTTCCTCACTCTGAAGCGGCGGGTGGTCCTGGATTCGCACGTCGTAGCACCGGAATGATACATCTACCAACAGTGCAACAAGAGACCGAGCTAGACACGAAGAACGCAAGGTTCTCTCGCTCATCGACTCTTCTATCACCTCCAGGACAATCAACGCGTACTCTGGCACAAGCAGGCCTTGGCATCGGTCTCCCATATGTCATGCCGTCGGCAGCTAGCACTTGCAGGACGCGGAAAGTCTCGCAGTCCGCGACGAGGCCAAGCACCGCTCCAAGGCCAAACCGTCTTGAACCTAGCAAGGAGGTCCGACGTGTAAAAAGCTTTTCCCGCGCACAAACAGGACCTGTGCTTCTCGTCCCCAACTCAGAGGATCAGGAGAACGTGCAATCTCAGAAAAAGAACTCTGCGTTGACGGTCCCGAATAGCAATAACCCTGCTTGTGTGATGCTTGGAGAAGGAGAAGCGTATGCCAATCCTTCAGATGTTCGCTCTGAACCTAAATTGTTGATGAGAAGAGCTTCCTTCTGGAATCGTCGGAGAGTCCAGTCGATGAAAACTTCAGATGAAGCGCGGACCCGGTTGCAACAAGATCCTCGAATTGTGCCTTTACCTACTTTGCCTGTCCTCCAACCGATTTCTCCTATGTTTCCAGATAGGGTGGTACAGTCTTCCTCGGGGTCATCACCTCGTTCTTCAAGTTTTCATGCTTCTGATCGGCTGAGGAGACGACACTCTGAACGAAGCACTTCAACCCATCATTCGCCCCAGGATTCTAATTTCTCAGCAGAACCACCCCCTATACCTGTACGCTCCACTCACAGGTCGCTAGGGTCAGGATCCTCTCAATGCGCGACAGCTCATAGAAGTATCTCGTCTCTTCAAGAACCCCAATCTCGCCCTGTACAAAGTTCGTTCATCTCCTCACCAGCACCTTCCCGCTTTCCTGTGATAGATCAAGGACAGTCCCGGCCGCGATCGATGACAAATCCGCCTAGTGTCCTGCACCGGCTTTCCATGGGTTTCTTCACTTCTTCCTCTCCTTCATCGCCAATTTCATCGCCGTCACTTTCCACTAATATATTGAATGAGACCCCTGTGTCCTCGTCCCCTAGGCAGTCTCGCACTCTTCCTCGGAGTTCTTTATCCGCCTCAGCTTTAGAGATTCTGAGGCCGCGCGAAGACGAAGAATCGCCTGGAGTTTTCTTAGAAAGACTTGAAGTAGCTGTGAGCAAAGCGGAGATCGCTAATATTCTTGCGGGAAGGTTTGTCTGTCATGCATGCCTTGTGATGTTTGTTACTCACTAATTTCGATCTTTCAGCGGAGACTCTTACTATTCCCAAGCTTTGCGAATATACATAGATCGTTTCAATTTCACAAATGATCCATTGGATATTGCTCTTCGGAAACTACTCATGGACGTGGGTTTGCCGAAGGAAACGCAACAGATCGATCGCGTCATGGAAGCGTTTGCTGCTAGATACACGCAATGCAACTCGGATCTCTTCGTGTCTCAAGGTGATTGTGCACCTTTGATCTGATATCTCAATTCTGATTCTGATTGTGGTTTCACGGTTCCCTTAGACCATCCCTATATCCTTGCTTTTAGTCTGATCATGCTGCACACGGATGCTTTTAACAAGTCTAACAAGCGCAAAATGACCAAGGCAGACTATATAAAGAACACTAAACTTGTAGGAGTATCCACGGAGGTTCTTGACGTAAGAGTTCCGGTCGTTTATTTCTTCAAGACCTTGATTAATTGTTGGTCATACTAGTACTTCTTCGATAACATTGTTTTCGCGCCTTTCATTTTCATAGAAGACCCTTTCGACGTGAATGGTCAGCGCGGCTTTACTCAGGATGGGAGAGCTCATTCTTCAGGAAGTGCGCAGGCAACCCCTATCTTGAACGGCTCTGTGCTCGGGAAGTCAAATAAGGTGGACGCATATTACCTTATTACTCGCGTAAGTGATTTTGCACAGTTTGGTTTGTCATGTACTGAGACTCTGTAGAATCTTCATGACGGACTTCGTATCGATGTAGAAACCTACATTCCCCTGCGAAATCCCTATTCTTATCAAGGTACCGCAGGATCATGGAATGAGGCCGAGCTTCGCCGTTCCTTCGCTCGAGCGGAGGTGATTGAAATCGATGTCATGGATGCTAGGAGATTGTCCACTTTACCTTTCTTTACGATGAATGTTACTGGAGCTCCTGGACCTGTGGTCCATAATGTTGCTCCTCCTGCATTATCGGACCAAGAGAGTATGCTTTTGGAGCACTCGTCATTGAAGGTCACGAAAGTTGGTCTTTTGAATCGAAAGGGCGAGTGATTTGACCCACTAATGCGGCGTAGCTTGCTAAAGGGACCTTCCAGATGACCTGCTAGATGGTGGAAAGCGTTCAGCCAATAGAAGATGGAAGGAGCAGAGCATCATCTTGACCGGATCACAATTACTTTTTTATCGAGATTCGGTAGTGGCTTTGAACCTCATCGTTCAGTCACACTCTCCGGGATGCGACTCTTTTCCTAATCAATCTTCATTCCTCATGCCGGATGAAATTCTTTCGGTGAAGGATGCAATCGCTGTTTACGATTCGTCTTACGTCAAGGTACGTCTACGCTTATCAATAAATGCCCTTTCTCTTGTCTGATACTGTCTATCGCGATTAGCGTGACTACGTGGTTCGACTTGTCATGGCGTCTGGTCGACAAATTCTGCTGCAGACGGAAAACGAAATACAACGTAACGAGTGGATCGCCCACATAAACTATGCTAGCGCATTCAAAACAGCAGGGATCAGGATGCGACCCGTAAGCGCGACCGAGAACGCAAGAATGGATCGCAGCTCATATACTCGCGATGCGCCCCTAATACCATCGGAATCTTCAAGTCCCACTTCCGATCTTCTTTCCAACGGATTACTCGACAACAATCCGATAACAAGTTTGGATGTCTCCAGCGTTGAAACTCAACAGACTCAACTATCACCAGATAATTCTGGCTCGAACACTCATTCACGATCCAGAATCGTCTTAACTAAAATACGAGAATTTGAGTCAAAAATTGAATCAGCGCGGACTCAGTTGGATTCCGAAATTAGACTTGTTCATAACTTGGCTATTCTCACTCCTTTCCAACGATCGACTCGTGACCGGTTGCAGACTTCGGTTATCAGCCTCGCCAAACGTATCAAGCAACTTCGGCTTGATATAGTCAAAGTGACTTGCTTTCGTGATGTCCTTGCTGCAGATCTAGCGTCCGAGGAGCGGGAACAGAAATGCCGGAAACGAGAAGAATCTGTGTCAACGAGTAATTGGGACGATGAGGTGGACGTTCGGCCTCGACTGTTGCCCTTGCCCATCCACGAGGGCGAAGCGTTATATAGTGCATCGGGACAGTCTTTATCTCGCAGCGATGTTTCCGACCTGTCTCATGGGCGACCGAATTCCTCTATCTGCGAGTCATTCCATTCGGCCCTGGATTTTGGCTCAGACTGGCCGAAGAACACTCGTCCTCCAAGCTATCTACGGCAGGATACCACACCAATGCAGAGTCTTGAACAATTATCGCCGCTGTGTACTCCCTTCCGTGAAGTGCCACCAGGAAGTCCGAACGGATCCGGGTTCTTTCCCTCTCAACCCCCTGCAGGACCCTCGATTGGTAATTCTTCCTCATCACCGTCCATAGAAAGAAGTTCTGGCCAAAGAATGTCAGAGGAGCAGGCAGAGGAATGGAACAAGACGCGGGCTGCTCGTCGAGTATCGTTGGTCAGGGTTCCTGCGACTTTGAAAGCCATGGACAAAAAGGCCATAAAACTAGTTTTCAGTTGACGAGAAACGAAGACAACTTATACAAAGCAGACGAAAACACGCCAACATAACTCGTTGGACTTTATTGCGGATCAAGAGTGTAATTATTCATGCATCTACTCTAGTAGGCGGGTGGGCATTGGGAACTGGATTAATTATTCTTTTATTTAGTACAGATGGATACTTGATTTTCAAATAATACCGCGGGTAGTACAATTAGTTAATGTCAATATAGCTTATGTAGTTTTCCACTGCCAGGTCACGATTCTTTTGGCCTTCTACATTCTTTGATCACAGCAGAAGGAAGGGCCGACCGGACCGTCTAATGTTCGTCGCATAAGAGAAACTCGTGCCCTGAATGGCTTGATTCTCCCAAGTTTCGTCCCAGCCTACCCATAAATGTAATCAATGGCGCCTATCGCTGAGAGAAGTTTGGAGATTCGTTGGCTTGACCAGTCAAGCTTCGGATAAGGGTAGAGGTTGTACATGAAGAGTGTACGATGTCACGCGAGGGCGAAGCCTGTCACGTTGCCTAATAGATCAGATCTCTATCAACGGCGCGGCGCTTATCACTACATAGTAGGACCCAGAGTTAACCTTTCAGTAATGCTCCAGGTACAAATACAAATGAGTCTCGAGCGGTTTCCACACTTGTCCTTCGATCATCCTGCCCACATTCCTCTGGCATTAGCTGCTGCTCGGAGAGTCGCGAATACGCCGACAATAGTTCTGTCTGCCTATTCTCAGTTACTGCAACTCGGGTGAG
Source organism: Phlebopus portentosus (assembly GCA_037892935.1). NCBI lineage: Eukaryota > Fungi > Basidiomycota > Agaricomycetes > Boletales > Boletinellaceae > Phlebopus > Phlebopus portentosus. Next base: position 2,912,698 of record JAYXKI010000001.1, read on the forward strand.
CGGATATGCACCACATACTGAAATGATCTTTATTCCCTCCCGTCGAAGAGTCCGCCATGGAAGTCTTTATGACCAATATCAGTTTCGGTGTTAACGATTCTCAGATCATCTCGGAAATATCAAAGGTCGTCCATAAGCACCCATATTTCACACGTTTCAACGTCGATTCTTTGCTCAATTTCGCAGTTTATCTGCATCATCCAAAAAAAAGGATAGGCTTCAGCAATTCCTACCGTACGGGCAGCGTCACGTTTCAAACGGAACAAGTCGCTAAGCTTTTCCTCGAACTCTGCGGCGGAGTCAGCCCACGTATTCGTATCATCGCAGCATTTCGACCAATTGAGTTCAAGCCAAGCAAGTTCCCGGCCAAAAGTCACGTAGTAGAGAACATACGCAAGCTCTCGTTTTCGGATCCTCTGGAGCTCCAGAGGCAGGAGGAGAAACTTAGGCTTCTGGGATCGTCCGTTGTTCATTTGACCGAGATCCAATTCGGTTGGGAATGCCGAGATGAGGTATTTTCGGTTGAATACGCACGGCGCATTCCTTGCAATCTATACTTCAGCCGATTACGAAGACAATTCGAAATTTCGTTGGCGCACGAAGATGGTTATCATCAAAATATAGTGGTTTCGCTTTCACAGATACAACGTGTAGCTGCAAGCAAGGACGCTTTCGAGTCTTCCGTGATCTTCCATTTGGCTTCTGCCCCAAGATTTGAGCTTGGGCCAGTATTACCAGTAATAGAAAGCAGAGACGACCGATCACAGGATCCCCGACATAACAGGCTAAGGATGACCTCTTTGAAGAGCGACGTTCATCAGCGGGTGGTAGCTTATGTTTCAAACACCCTTCGAATCCTATGCTCACCTTCAGAGTACGACCAGTTTGTGGAGCTTTGGGAACTCTCTGAAGCACATCTCACCATACTTCACACGAATTTCCGAGTTGAATATAGGGAGGTTTTCTCACAAAGGTACTTGGAGGAAGTGCAGCGTTGGGTAGAGTTCCTGGGTTGGCCCCTCGCATTCCAAGTTGACGCCTTATTACGCAACGGTACCATGGACCCAAAGGAAATTTTACAGGTCAAGCCGGATATCGAAGAGCTATTGAAAGACGAAGGCGAGGAACATTGCGCAGGTCTTCTACGGTTCTACCGAGAACAGCTTCAAATGATGTGGTACTCTGAAGCGTCTCAATCCCAGGAATCTGTAAAGGACTGTTTCCAACGCTGTCGCGATGAATATAGGCATTCTCCGGCGCCTGTAGCCGAAGGCCTTTTCTATTGTTTACACGTTTTCATCACACCTTCCGGCGTACGTCTGGACGGACCATTTCCGGAGCAGACAAATAGGGTTATCAGGAAGTATCCTGAAAATAAGGATCATTTTCTGCGCGTCACCTTTGTAGAAGAGGACAACTTCAGGTTCAGATTTGATACCCGCACAAATGCACGATCATTCATCGACTCTCACGTGGGAGGCATTTTGCGAAACGGATTGACCATCGCCGGTCGGCGATTCGAATTCCTCCACTATTCCCAGTCGGCGCTGAAGGATCACGCTGTCTGGTTCATCCTCCCCTTTGACGACGCTTCAACGAAATGTCGTGTTGATGCAAAATCAATCATCGAGAGCTTGGGCACATTCACAGACCTCCAGTTCGACAAGAGGTTGATCTACTGTCCGGCGCGTTATGCTGCACGCATCTCTCAAGCATTTACGACAACAGACAGCTCCATAAGTATCGATCCCGGTGAAATCATCATCGAGGATGATATCATAGGGGAGACAGGTTCTTGCTTCACGGATGGCGTCGGAACTGTTTCGCGAGAGTTGGCGGATGAGATGTGGAAACTACTGTGCGCCAAGAAGCGTCGAGGCTTTCGCTCACGAGGTCATCCGCGACCTCGCGCTTTCCAGATTCGATTTCGGGGATCTAAGGGGATGATAAGCGTTGATCACACACTTCCAGGTCGAGTCCTTGTCCTTCGCCCTTCCATGATTAAATTCGAGGCCGCTGAAAAGGAGATTGAGATCGCTGGTGTCTTCAACAAACCAAGGAAAATGCTTTTGAATCGTCCATTGATTATGCTTCTCGAAGGCCTAGGCGTATCAGGTCATATCTTCCTCGAACTCCAGAAGCAGGCCTTACAGAACATCAAGGACGCCACAGGCTCCTTAGAGACAATATCTACCGTTTTCGAGAATTACGGACTCGGCCAGTCGTTCCGCCTTACATCATGTCTGCAAAAATTGGCCGGACTGCGACCAGGATGGATGCCCTGTGATGCATTCTATAACAAAGTAACCCGAGTAGCCATCTTCCACATCCTACGTGATCTGAAGCATCGTGCCCGCATACCCGTGCCTGGGTGGACTTTGGTTGGAGTGGCAGATGTTCACTCATATCTCAAAGAAGGAGAGGTTTTCGTTTGTATCGAGGAGGAGAGGGGGCGCAGGAAGTTTCTTGAAGGTCTGGTATGCATCTCGCGTTCTCCAACAATTCATCCCGGCGACGTTCAGGTTGCCCGCGCGATTGGCGCGCCACCACCCGATTCTCCATTTCTAAAGGAAGCCCTGGCAAATTCCCTTGTCTTCGCCACAAAGGGTGTGTCCAATTTCACTGCATCAAAGTTTGTTTCTGAAAGTGCTCATTGCTTGCAGGCAAAAGATCCCTTCCCTCTTGTCTGGGCGGCGGCGATCTGGATGGAGATTTGTACAATATCACGGATTATCGAGAACTGCTACCACGTACTGTGTACCCTCCAGCCTCTTATGCAACTGCCGAAAGAAAGGAACTAGATCACCCTAGCACTAGGGACGATGTGATAGACTTCATTGTTGATTATATCAATGCCGACGTGAGCGATAAGGCATTTAGGTACTCTAGCAGACAATTACTGACTGTGTCACAGAATGTCGGTATAATAGCTACTAACTGGCTCATTATCGCTGATCAGAGCCTTCATGGTATACATGATCCAGACTGCCTGAAGCTCGCTAAGCTGCACAGCGACGCCGTGGAATACGCAAAAACTGGGAGGGCCGTTCCTATGGACCAAGTTCCTCGTTTACAACATCCCGCCAAGCCAGACTGGGCAGAGCCAGAGATCGGTGAAAGTTCAGAACTTGGTTCCATCAAATATTACCCGAGTCAGCGAGCTATTGGAAGGCTGTACCGTGAGATCGATTTATCGGAAGCCTCGGTGGGTTTGATGCTAGAGGATTCCCGCCCAAATCGGCTTTCAGGAATGATGCACAGGCTTTCCTTGCACAGAGATACGCACGAAGATGGCCCAAAGATGAGTAATCCGTTGTGGAAAGCCGTGAAGTCCAAGGTAGAGGAGTTTACGGAGGACTTGAGTATCTCAGAGAAGCAATCTCGAAACATTAACGACATATTTCGGAAGTATTGTCAGGAGTTACAATGGATATGCTCGACGTACACGATCAACAATAGACGACATTCACGACTTACGGAAGCAGAAGTTTTTGTCGGGACGATAAAAACGAAGACTCCCCAACGCAGAAGGCGATCCGACTTGATAGGAAAACTCAGGGAACGGACAATGCAGCTAGTGACGGATGTCAAATATGATCTTGTCGGTGACGACGACATGCCGAAACTGGGTCGTTTGCGATTGGCGTGGGCTGCATGGCAGTTGTCGATTAAGGAGCAAAAGTTTGGCGCAGCGAGTTTCTTCTGGGTTGCACTCAGCTCGTTATTCGATGCAATCAAATCAATTGAGGAAGAAGATATAGAAGATTGAAAGGTCCTGGGGAATCATGAGAGAATACATCCGAAGGTCTACAAATGTAGAAATAGAACATGTAAATATAACAAACATAACATCTGACTAGCGAAACACTTGAGGAAAGAAGGTATTTTGCATGACAACATTATTAGTAGTCAGGGTGAAGTCCGAGTCAATGGAAAGTGTCATTAGAGGGTCATCAAGGAGAAAAAGAAAAAGAAAAGCTAAGAGGAGCCTAAGGAATGTTAAGTAGTAGTTTTCTTGAGCCATCTTTCCCTAAGGCCCAGTTTACGCGTTCTTTCAGCGGCATCATGGAAGCTGGTGGGAGCCTGTTTGGATTTTGCCCGTGAACCAGAGAGGAAACGCTTCAACCCGGATACAGATTGCGATTTCTCATGGATGGGTTTCTTCGCATCTTCGACAACGATCGCTTTCGCAAGTGGCGATAGAGATGGCTTTGTTGTTTCGGGTGACTTCGAACGCAGATCAGTGCTGGACTTGGTAGCAGATGGAGATTTGGGTCGGTCTCCAGAGGAGCTCGAGGCGCGCTTATCTGTAGCTCCGTCAGCGATGTTCACGAGCACCCATCCGTCTGTCTTCGTCGGTGAAGTAGGCGCGTTGGCAGAACGTCGTTTCTCAGTAGATATAGTAAGTTGTGTTGGTTTGGTAACTGTGCTGATGAGCGCCACTTCACTCTTGCGTGTCGCTTCTGGCGAGTAAGGGCGTACAGGAGAAGCCATTCGCTCGGCGTCTACGTCTCTCCTTTCAGGTGAGTGTTCTGAAGTAGCATCTCGCCTCTGATCAGTTTCTAGAGACGCAAGCCCTCCTTGGTCCTCTGGAACTTCTGAGATCGGGGATGGCTGCCAGGCGCCGGGAAATTTGGGCGTCGACGAACGCTTTGCTGGAGGAACCCCATTCTCTGTACTACCACCATAACCTTCATCCGTTTCTAAGGAAGAAGGAACACGCTCCGCAGGTATACGTTTACAGGTAAAGTGTTCAGAATCTCTTTCCTCCTCGTCGATGGTAGGACCAGTCCAAGCGATTGGTATCTCGCATGATTTCGTCGTCGAGCTGGAAAACGCCGAGTCTCGAAAGACTCTAGAACCGAGAAGCGGAGGAGTCAATGAGGCAGCGTCGGATACTACGCGGTCGGAAACACTCTGCGGAACATCATCTGGCGGCTCGGATGAGTTTCGAAGGTTGAACTGTCTTGACGAACGTTGTGACTCCGAATCAGACTCGCCTAAAGATGGGCAGAGCCGATGCACGTCACTTGTCGTATCTTCGGGTCGAGGCGGATTCTCTTGCTGAGGAGCCGGACCGGTTTCGTAGAAAAGTTCTCCAGTCTTTACTCGTGCGCGCTCCTCCCGTCCTCCGTATGCATTTGACGTGGGATCGCTGCCAGTTGACAAGCGAGGAAAATCTTTGGGAGAAGGAGATCGAGCGTCATTGCGGGTCGGTTCAGTAACAAAGTTACGCTGTTGGTTCGCGGTCCCGATTCCCGTCATGTCGACACTTCCAATCGGGCTCAGGTTCTGCCTCCGAAGCGGAAACTCCTCCTCAGACCGACTGAAAGGAGGCTGTCCGAACGGACGTGATCGCAAAGTTTTGGGGGAACTCTTCTTGCGTAATACGGAGGATGATCGTGGCATTCCGGGTGCATTTGGTTCCGTCGCCGAGCGAGCATGTCCCAGTGTATTATGGAACGACCCTTGGGAAGAGCCACCTAAGGAACCGCCTTTACCATGCAACGTATCCGCCGAATAGTTGTTCCCTTGCGATGAAGACGACCAGACTGGAGTAAGCGCATTCTTTAAGCTATTCGGAGTCGGACCACGAGGGAGATCAATATTCGAGTTGCTCGGAACGGCATCAGAGGATGGCTCCATAGGAGAACCAGAGAATATCCACAAGTCCTTTACTCGGGAATGACTTCCGGTCAATGATATTGACGTGAGAAGTGTGAATGCATAGCGGTCCAGTGCGTTGAGCAAGGCCAGAATATGTTGCATGCTGTCGATGGCGAATGTGTCTTCTTGGAACCCTGGAATCATTTGCGATTATTAGCCCCTAAGTTGACAGAAAATGTAAAACGAGCTCAAATCTTACATCCATATCCTTTGAGGCGAAACTCCCAGACACCGTTCGACACCGTTTTTTCGCCGGTCACCCCACGTGGCCATGCATTGCGAGCGGCCGCTAAGATTGCAGGAGTAGAATTCAAAGGAGGATTGATGACACGCAACACTTTTGAAGAAGGGAAGGATAAGGCAAAAGGCGTACGGGCCGCCTCGTGGGCAGAAAGAGCGGCCGGTCTGGAAAACGCGATGCAGACACGCTCTGAAGAATAAGGTATGATGAGCCTGGAAGAACCTGGAAGGCGAGAATACGCATTACGAACCGGACTGTTCTCTTCCGTAATCGATCGTAGATAGGAATCTGTACCCGTGCTGGAATATGATAGCAAGGATCTGAACAAAGAGTTTCTCTGAATTTGGATTTTTGCGCTGTGCCCAAGGTTTTCCTTCCAAGGTATACTCAACCAGGTTGACACTGGGCTCCTCGCGGATGGTTCGAAGTAGGCTCTGAGATTCGAGCGCAAATCTGAGAGAAGAGAGGAGCTGTTGAGAGAATGAAGAGAGTCGAACTGAGCTAGTGCCAGCTATCGAGAGCAGGGCAAAGGTGGAAGGGACATGGCTATCACGAGCGAACTCTGGTCTTGGAATGAAGCCAGAATCAGGAGGAGAGACTGTCAAGACTGAGTTGTTGTTGGGGTTTGCCTGCAGCATTTACGCGCAGACTGGCGAGGATGGAAGCGAGAGAGAGAGAGAGAGGTGGTGTTCGTTCGGCTCCAAAGGGACGACGCTCGTGCTCGATGGACGCATAAGTAATAATAATATAATTAAGAGAAGCGAAGCGCGTGTGTGTTATGATATAATGTTACATAATCAAATGATTACATGATCTTAGTTACACACAATGGGCCTCACGCTCAAGGCTACCGACCGAAAGGTCATCGAAATGGCATCCTTTCCGTCGGCTTACACCTCTCTTCTCCTCCACTCCCTCTGCCACGCATCATCTCTTCTCTCCCCTTCGCCACCATTTTCCCTCGTCTCTTCCTCTCCCTCTCCCGTATCCAATGCCCAGCTGCAGAAGGAAACACGTCCTTCTAACAGAACCCTCTTCCGAGCTCCTCGATGCTGCTAAAAATGGTCTCAATAAAGAAGTCTATCTCCTCGCTCAGACCGGCGAGATTTTCGACTCCTACGAGTGCGTCTTTCACATGCCCTGTATCCACATAATACGCGTATCTGACGCGCTTTTTCCTACTCAGCGCCTATGCAGCTCGTATGAGCTTCTACAAGCTCAAGCAATTCCAGTGTGACGTTACTGGAAAGAGTGGTCTGGACTATTTTCAGGCACTTGAAAGCGAGCAGCAGGAGGCCCGTACTCTTCACACCCGGTTCCCAGAACCTCTCAAAGCAGCTGTTCTCAGTGCAGTCCAATGGCGTAAGTCCGCGCGTAAGCCACTTCTGTCGCCACTTTCCTGACCTAGCCACATTTTAGAGGTCATGGGTAGACTGGATCATCTGGTCGAGGCGGTGCACGATCGTTTCAAGGACAGATATTTTGCTGGTGAAAGTCCGTCACCTTCCGTGCTCTTCGTCGACTTGAGATGCAGTGCTCATTGATTCCCAGAAATATACGTAGATGTTGAAGGCAATAGATATGCTGCCCGTATCATCAAAGTCTTTCCTCCAAGAACCTCATCCACACTCAAACGCAAACGAACTCCATCTGATGGTAGCGACTACTCCGGATACTCCAGCACTCCTGAAAGCACTTCAACAGGCTCGTCGACTCCTGAGCCCCGTCAACTGCACGCTATTGGCGGAGACTTGAACATATCTCTTGAAGAAAGCATTGCTCGTGACGATCCTGCCAGCTACATCTACAGAGTCCAGCTATTGGAAGAGGAAGCACCTCAAGATAGCGAAGAGCATCCCTCCGTTTCTGCGGTTAACAGAAGAGAAAGTGGCAGAGTCAAGGAAAAAGGGCGAGCCAATGCAAACGGTCACAGTGACACGGAGAATGGAGCTAAATGGGCTGGAAGTCTCATGGACGTTCCATGCGAGCTCATGTCGTACGTCGTTTCTCTCCGTGCTCTGTCTGTGCATGGCTGAAGACGTGAACTAGACGTGACAGGCTTGTCTTCTCGAAGTCGCTTCTGCGTCGTTTCCTCCGGGAGTGCTTGGATAGAGACTCGTCTCTCGCCTCTCCCTGGGCTGTCAAACCAGTTATAGCTCAAAGACTTGGTATACCGACTGAAATGCCTGAGCACATCAAAGCAGGAGTCGAAAAGGTCCGAAAAGACGAAATTGATAAACGCAAGAAAGTCTGGGAAGAAAAAGAGGCTCAAGCGGAGAGAGAGGGTAGACTCACGAAGAAGATGATTCGAGAGCGAGAACGCGAGGCAAAAGGTCAGTTTCGTCATAATGTAGCCCTACCTCAGATCCTAAGGCATTTCCAGCCATCGCTAAAGCTGAAGAAGCCGCACAACGGCAACGTGAACACGAGCTGAAAGCGGTCGAAGCAGCGCGTGCTAAAGCAAAAAAACGTGCGGCTGACCAAGTAGCCAAGGAAGAAGCAGAACGACTTGCTATTGAGAAAGCGAAACTAAAGAAGAAAGCGATCAGGTATCCGACAGAGGATCTTGACGTCCGAATTACTGATCGAGATAAGAAGGCTGGCATGCAAGTAAGAAGGCCGGTTCCTAGCAGAGGTCCTGATAAAGTCCCCTTCAACGATACAGAAGGTGCATTCGAAGGCTTCTTGCAAGTTTGGAATTTCCTGATATGCTTCGGGTATGCCCCTCACCTGATCCTACCTGTGATGGAATTAACTCGTCCTATTAAGGCAACCTCTACACTTGTCGTTCTTCACTCTCGATGACTTTGAGCATGCCTTGCGTCACACGCTGCTTGAGCCGCGTTGCAGTCTTCTGGCTGAGGTTCACACTGCCTTGATTCACTGCTTGCGAACACTATCTAATGGGCGAAATGCATATTTCGAGTCCTTGCATGAGTCGAAGAAGGGAAAATCAGATGTTTTGGAGAACCAGCCTAATGTTGATCAGCTCCAGGACATATGCCGTGAAAGAGCCACTATGTACCATTATATCGTACATTCCAATCGCCGTCTTTTGCATGCCAGTGGCCGAGCAGGTTGGGAAGAAGCTGTGATTGGTTGCGTCATAGAAGTACGTTTTTGAGACATTTACCGTCCTCGGCTAATGATCGAACCTTCATTAGTATGCTACTGTGACTTCTTTTCCAAAATTGCGATCTATCTTGAATATGCTCTTTTTCGACTGGATCGACACCTCAGGCAAGCCTATGGCTTCCCTTTCCCCCGACACAATGTCTCCATCATCTTCCGAACTTCAATTCGCTCCAACGCGAGCCCCTATCACTGAGCGATACCTACTTTTATCTGCAGAGGACAGGATAAGCATTTTGCAGTTCCTCTGCGACTTAGCAGTCTCAACCAAGCAGATCCATCACCACCTTGATTCTTGCGAGGAGCAGTTGACCACGTACCGTAAAGAGAAAATAGAACTTAATAGACAAAAGAAGCATCTGTGAGCAGAATCTGTATCCTGCCTCCATTACTTACTGACTTTGGTTAATAGCTTGGAAGCGATGAACACGTTAGTCGCTGAGAACAAGGAAGATGATGCGGAGGAATTGGTTATTGCGGAGACCAGCGACGTCGATTCCGAAGCTATAGCTGCGTCGGAGGATGCATCTGAAAGTGGTTCAACCACTGGTCGACGTGCTACCTCAGCGCAGCGCCAACTCGCACTACGACTAAAGGCGCAACAAGGACAGATGCTTGCAAAGCAACGAGAGCATGCCCGGCAAAAACTGACTCATCAGAAGCAAGCGCTAGCAGAGCACCGACGGCTGGATGAGGAAGTCGGCAAATTGGAACGGCGATTGGAAGGTATCGAGCGAGACTTCAGAAAAGCGCTCGGTGTTGTCAGGATGAAACCCATCGGCAAAGATAGGTTCTATAATCGCATTTGGTGGTTCGATGGTTGCGGCACTTCTTCATTAATGGGAAGCGGAGGTTCTGTGCAATATGCCACTGGTCGGCTGTTTATTCAGGGTCCCAGCCAGTTCGATCAAGAGATCTTGGATAGAAGGACCGAGGATGACATTGTCGAGAGACGTTTAGAGGAAGAAGGAGAGGAAGGAATGCTTGGTCCAGGAGACTGGGCTTGTTATAGCGAGATTGAGGAGGTCCGTTCTTTCACTCAGTTCTGACAATTTGTTCACGGTACTGACAATTACCCAGATGGACCAGTTCGTTGCCTGGCTGAACCCGAAGGGGGCTAGGGAGCTTGCTTTAAAGAACGCACTAGCTAAATGGTGGGATCTCTTAGGTGCCGGGGTGCGAAAACGCTGCGCGGTAAGATGAACTCTGTGAGAACAAGACTAACGGACTGATATATATGATCAGGATCTTGCTATGAATGCAAGGATGCCAGAAGCTAGACGAAGCCAAAGAGGAAAGAACGCTAATTCAGACATTTCTCGCGAATCTTATATGTTGTGGACGAATCGTAAAGCCGTTGATTAGTATAGATAGATGCTAGCGTATGACTGTGAGATTAATGTGGACCTCCTGTTCTCCGTTTCCTCCCCTCGTTAAAATCCCATTATATTTATATTTATATTTTATTTGGATGAACCGAATAGATGTGATGCAAAAGGAAATTGCTAGAAAGTAAAGGATCGACGATATTCGAGGTAAAGTTCGGACCTTGGCTCAGAATAATACGATAAGATATGGGTCCCTTTTAAACCTCGAGACTGGCCTCTTTTCTCATCCCACCATGCCCGCCGGTTCATACCAACGTGCAAGCCAGCCCATTGCGACAGGCTCCAGCTTCACGCCTTCCTCATGGTCTAGCTCTCTAGGTGTCTCCGAAGCGTTAGCTTCTTACAGACGGTCTCAGTATATTATCACTGCTCAGAACGTCGCTTCGTCGGCCGATACAGACTCGAGGCCAGGGCCCTTAGATGAAGAGGAAGTTATCAACGAAGAAGAGGGAACACCGCCGTCAGTTGCTGAGGAGGAGCTGCCAACACCCGTTCCTCAGGATGAGGGCGAGTTGGAATGGGACAATGTGCTTGAGAGCTCAGAATCGCACACTCCTGTTCAGACCACTATTCTAAGTAGTGGTCCTCGACATGGTGGACTAGCTTTGCCTCCGGGAATTGGTCGTTTACCTTCTCAAATCCACCTGGAGCCACTACCGCACACGGGTGCAACGCAGCGGACTCCTCTTCTTCGCAAGACTACTTCGAGATTATCTGCTCGAGCTCAGCACCTTCAAGCTCCGGGTATTGGTGATGCTGAATTTAATGCATCTCAGGGGAGTACAAGTTATACGTTACTAGCTCCTCCGGATGCCGTACAAGATCCAAAAACGCGTCTCACGCGGAAGACATCTTCTGCCTCAGCGAGTAGTGAGAAAATCATTCCGGCCGGCAGGAGTACATTCGGTCAAACAGTATGCACCAGTTTTCCCCATGTTGTGTTTCAGCCGTCGAACTGATCATCGATACCTCGAAGCTCTTCAATTCTATTGCCATCTTATTGGGATTCGGAATGCTAGCAGAGCCCCTTGCCTTCGCTCTGTCTGGTTGGGTAACAGGCTCGGTCTTGATTATTTTCTATGGAATCATTACGTGTCACACGTAAGTGCTGTCTATCGATCTGATCCCTCCCCAGCTTCTGATAAGTTTGTATCGCCTTTCAGAGCGAAGATCCTGGCCCAAATCATGGCAGATGACCCTCAGATACGAACATACGCGGATATCGGGAACAAAGCATTCGGGCCGCGTTCGCGATTCCTCGTTTCTTCTCTCTTTTGTCTTGAGTTATTCACTGTTGGGTGAGTACCCTATTTCTCGTTTTGTCAAAGTCTGAGCTTCGCTGAACGTCATTGTTGTAGCGTGGTACTAGTAACTCTGTTTGCGGATTCGCTACACTCCGTCATGCCGACCTATTCTCCAGAAGCGTACAAGTTGATGGGACTCGTTGTGTATGGCTTTTCTTCTGGTTGTTGAATACGTAGCTCACTCGGCACCTTGACAGACTTGTCCCGTCTGTATTTTTCCCTCTTTCTGTGCTTTCGTATACCTCCATCCTCGGCATTTTGAGCACCCTGCTCATCATTACCGTTCTATTCATCGATGGATTGTCGAAGCGCCATGGACCGGGAAGTCTCTGGGATCCTGCGACCACTAGTCTTAGCATTGCGAGTTGGGGCAAACTTGGAGTGGCCTTCGGACTCTTCATGGCAGGGGTAATTGAATTACAGTAATTCGATTGAGAATTTATTTGCTTATTTTGAACTACAGTTTTCCGGTCACGCTGTTCTGCCTTCCCTCGCCAGAGATATGCAAAACCCAAAAGATTTTGATAAGATGATTAATTTGGCTTTTGTAAGTCCTCTGATCTCGTTTCTTGGTTGACAGTTTTTATTAACCATCACTTGGCAGATCGCAGCTACCATAATATATGCACTCATCGGAGGTTGCGGTTATCTCATGTCTGTATCTCGTTTCTTCCCGTATCCTAGTTTTCCGAGGCTGACTGCTCCTTTTCAAGGTTCGGTAACTCTGTCAGCGATGAGGTATATTGGAGGTGTTATTAGTGAAATGCCCGGTACTCATTCCGATCATTAGGTTAGCAAGGATTTACTGGCAACGCCAGGCTATAATGCGTTCATAAACAAGTTGGCTGTGTGGTCCTTAGTCGTAATGCCGCTGTGAGAGCCGGAGTTGCTTTTGTTGTTCATCACCATACTGAATAAATTTTGCCAGGACGAAATTCGCATTATCTACTCGTCCAGTAAGTACACATTCAGCTAGCTTTGCTCGAACACTGACAAATGTACGCCTACACAGGTTGTCATTACACTAGAAATCATGCTTGGACTTGAGCCGAACTCGCAACCTCAGATGCATGTTTCTCAGGTACCAGGAGGAACCTCAACGCAGGCGAAGCAATCCAAGTTTACGAAAGGACTTCTCATTTTCTTGGAGCGCACTGCCTTTACATGCCTGGCGGTAGCCGTATCGATTTTCTTCCCCGAGTTTAGTTCTGTGATGGCGTTCGTTGGAGCATTCTGGGCGTTTTTACTCTGCGTGATTGGACCAGTGTCGGCGAAAATTGTATTAGAACGAAAATGTGGCTGGAAGGACGTGGCTTTACTTCTGATTGCCATAGTTATGGCTCTCTGGGGAACCATCGCAGCCTTCATAGCTTAAAGGTATAGGAGTTTGTTACGGCACTCATGATTTACCTAGGTAAAGTAGGAACAGTCTATTTCACGCATCCGCATACCTCCGCAAGCTACACTGTAAAATACATATAGACAATACAATGGTATCATGCATCTTTTGCGGAATGCGCGATGATTTTGGACAACTCTATTGAATGGATGAATCTCAATATTCTCAGGCCACTATTTGGTAGCGACTCACGGGAGAGCTGAATATTTTCTCGAATAACAGTACCTTCAACCTGGTTATCTGGGTTTGGTGGAATCGTAACAATTGAACCGTCAACACCCCACCCCAGACCTGATATATATTCTACCAAGTCCTCGCCTATAATGAGTAGGGTAAGATCACAATCGAATTTACCGCAAGTATTCATGCCCTCACCGCTCAGGTCCAAGTAAGTGCCAAGTCTCTCGACATTAATCCTCTTAAATGTGGCCTTGACTGCTTTTACCGCCACCTGTCGTATACTATCCTCGAATCCAGCGCATTCGACTGTATAATTTTCCCTGAGGTTTTGCAAATCGTCGGATCTGTACAACGCCCAGAATGCTGGAAACCGACATTGAAGTAGGCGCTCGTGCAGGGAAGTGAGCGTTGGGAGGAGCTCGGGGAGGGGGTCCGGTTCGTCAAGGTTTGAAGCGATGGGCCGTTCGCCGAGGAGTGCGATGCAGAGGTTGAAGTCGGGGAAGGGCACGGCTGTCAGCGACTTTATGAGAACGTTGATGACGACATCAGGGTTGTATAACGCAGGGTTAAATTGGTATCTAGACAAGTCTGTTGTCATCATAGCATGCAGATAGAGAGAGGAGAGAACTTGCAGCTTGAGAATAGCGAGGTTTGCGAGGCAGTCATACTCATTCGTTCGAATTTGATGGTAGAGATAATCCTCGAGGATGGATACGTTTGAAGGGTTGTACCTGTCTACGCCAGAGACAAGATTCTCGATGAGCTCCGGCCGAGTCGAAGGAGTGATCCATTCCGCTGTTGTATTTCCCGCCGACATCGTGGTACTGTAGTGGAACGCAGCAAGAAACTTTTTCGCGGGTTTCATTTCTGTGATACCTGGAAAGGAAACTGGAGAGATCACCGCAACGAACGCGTCCTTCATTTAGTCTGAACGTTTACGAAAACCGCTTCATGCAGTTGGACGATCCTCAGTCGACAGAGAGCGCTTTTAATGATGGAACCTCACAAGATCATAAGATGAAGCAAGAGCAGTTTCAGGACGAACCTGCCATCCCACCTGCAGCTGAGCAGAAGCGACCAAACTACAAGCTACATTACACGCTTAGTGGACATACCATGTCCATATCGTCCCTCAAGTTTAGCCCTAATGGCAAATTGCTCGCTTCTAGCTGTACGTTTCAATGTGATCCATATGCATCCCCAGCTGCTTTAATATTTCCGTGCATAGCGTCAGACAAGTTGATCAAATTATGGGACGCGTACTCGGGAAACTTCTTACAGACCATGTCTGGACACACGGAGGGAGTATCAGATATTGCGTGGTCCCCTGATAGCGAACTTCTTGCATCTGCTTCAGACGACAAAACCGTTCGTATCTGGCATGTAGACTCTGTAAGTGAAGTTATGATCCTAACCCGATCGAAGGGCACTTACGAGTCCAGGTTTCTAGGGAACGACGTCAAAAGTCCTAGTCGGGCACACCAATTTTGTTTTCTGCGTAAATTTCAGTCCTACTTCGACTCTTCTTGTCTCCGGAGGGTTTGACGAGACGGTACGAATTTGGGATGTTGCTAGAGGTGCGGTCTACGATACTGTTTTACCAAGGTCTAGGGTCATATTTTTCTTTTTCTTTTGGTCAGCTAGATGCATTCGAACACTACCAGCCCACTCAGATCCTGTAACTGCTGTGAACTTCAACCGAGATGGCACGTTGATAGTGTCATGCTCTATGGATGGTCTTATGTGCGTTGTGCTTATATTAATTGACCAGCATTTGCTGACGGGGCTGGTAGTCGTATGTGGGCCACCGAATCTGGCCGGTGTCTCAAAACGTTGGTGGACGACGACAATCCAATTTGGTGAGGCCTTATTGGAAATACCTTTTTGCTTACATTCTGACGTCCCTTGCAGTGGATCTGTTGCTTTCTCTCCGAATTCAAAATTTATTCTGGCCTCTACGCAAGATTCCACCATTCGGTTATGGGATTACAACTCGTCGCGTTGCTTAAAGACATACACCGGTCATTTGAATAGGACATACTGCATTCCTTCGAACTTTAGCATCACTAATGGGATATACATCGTGAGTGGGAGCGAAGACGGGAGAATATATATCTGGGATCTACAAAGCAGGAAGATCGTCCAAGTATTGGAAGGCCATAGAGGTATGTTACTTTGCTTTGTTCGTGATGCAGATCGAGACTCACTTCCGTAGATGTCGTATTAGGTATAGCTGTAAGTAGCATTACCGCACCTGTTTCTAGCTTTGCATTGACTTTGTCATTGGAAGACGCACCCGAAATTCAGCATTATTGCATCGTCATCCATGGAAAAGGATCTCACTATAAAGATATGGATAGACGAGAGCGGGAAAGATGAAGGTTAACGATTCGCTAATAATTACTGTTTCCAAGGTTTGGATGTATGTACATCTTTGACTTTGTATCTATTTTGTCGTTACGGGCCAACACACATTAGGTAATCAAGTTCGATTCCTTTTCAGTGTTATTGATCGAGCAAAGCAGTGCGCCCGCACTGGCCCACGAACCTGTGTATGCTAGAAGAGTCTACGAGTTACTGCGGGATGAGCGCAGTGAGGCGGTGGCTGAATGAGTCAGCCGCGTGAGAGCTGGGCCGGTGCCAGTTTCAAACTCCGACACGGCTATGCCCTTATAAACCCGTCATGAGTGGCGTCCCTATCTTACCCTCAGACCACATCCAACATCGTTCAACAACCGACCGAAATCACTTTCGATCTCACCGATGTGAGTATCTATCGTCGTATTGACCTCTCTGGAGTCGCTATGACTGACTTCTGTTCCTTATCGCTATCAGAATCATGCAGATCTTTGTTAAGACGCTGACTGGCAAGACCATCACTCTTGAGGTTGAATCGTCCGACTCCATCGAGACAGTAAAAAACAAGATTCAGGATAAGGAAGGGTATGTAGATATTCTGTGCGCTTCGTTGCTCCAAACTGATCTTCCGATAGCATTCCGCCCGACCAGCAACGCTTGATCTTTGCAGGAAAGCAACTCGAGGACGGTCGTACACTCTCGGATTACAACATCCAGAAGGAGTCGACGCTTCACCTCGTACTTCGTCTCCGAGGAGGGATGCAGATCTTTGTGAAGACCCTCACGGGAAAGACCATTACTCTTGAGGTCGAATCTTCGGATTCGATCGAAACGGTCAAGAATAAGATTCAGGATAAGGAAGGGTAAGTTTATGCCGCCGTGCTCGTATCTTGTCCCGATGTTGACGTCCTTCTAGCATTCCTCCGGATCAGCAACGTCTCATCTTTGCGGGCAAGCAGCTTGAGGATGGTCGCACTCTCTCTGACTACAACATTCAGAAGGAGTCGACCTTACATCTCGTCCTTCGTCTGCGTGGGGGCATGCAGATCTTTGTGAAGACGCTTACAGGAAAGACGATAACCTTAGAGGTGGAATCATCGGACTCAATAGAGACAGTAAAGAATAAGATCCAGGACAAGGAGGGGTAAGTTCAACCGCATTAATGCTATTAAGGCTTGCGTCTAATTCCATTCCAGGATTCCACCCGATCAACAGCGCCTCATTTTTGCTGGTAAACAGCTGGAAGATGGCCGGACACTCTCTGACTATAATATTCAGAAGGAGTCTACCCTTCACTTGGGTGAGTAACCTTGTCTGTCTGTGGGTGTCGGTACTGATGTACTTGCAGTGCTACGTCTTCGTGGCGGAAACTGATTGCATTACGGTGCTTCTCTGTGATTACCTAGTTCTTGTACGAGTGTCTTATTAGTAGCCGAATGGATTTGTTAACTCGCCAATGTTTGAATGTGTGGATTATTTACATTCGTCGGACTCGAATACCTACTGCATATATATACACTGATGAGTTGGCTCAAATTTTGCCTTTTTTCCGCCGACCATGCCTTGACAAGTAAACATTTCTTTCCTTCGAAATCTGCTCATCGATATTCCTGCAATGTGGATTGCTGGTCCAATGTCGTTGTCTCGCCTCTGTGCGCTTGAAAGGCATGTTACATCCGAAGCATACAATGGGACTCGACACTTCGTCATGTTTAGTAGCATGCCCTGAGGTGGAGGCTTTAGATTTGCCGACAACACCGAAAGAGATGCTTACGTTTGACATCATGTTTCCTTGTCGCTACATGACCACATAGTTTGCATTGAAATCTTACTCCTCCTTGAGGAGCATCACGGGGTAGCTGCAGGACATACTGATCGAGGTCTTGCAAGTGACCTGGCTGATAGAAACCAGCGTGAATACCTCTTCGTTCATAGCACATATACGACCAAAACCTCTTACTTACCCTTCGTCCACGTCTGCTGCGTTCAACCGTGTCATCACAAGGAGGTGGACTATACGACTGAGAATGTGAGGGCGAATTTGAAGACGACGGTAGCTCGGACGGAGATGACGGAGGCGGCTCGTACGACATGTTCCACGTCGAATCCATAGAACTGACGGGACTCTGTGTGCCCGATTCAGCAGGAGAGGCATCTTCGACCGAGCTATTAGGCGTGTTCCAGTCGAATGTTGTGTATTCATTGAGGAAATTAGATGTGTCATCAGGAGAGCATGGCTCGGAGAGACCAGCGTTAGGCTTCTCCTGCAGTTCTCGCGCATCATCTGTGAAAGCCAAATGGTGCTTAGCGAGAGGATAAAGATGGACTTCAGAGACCAAGCACACCTTCTACATCCTTTATCCTTTTCTCGTAGGCTCGTCGAATAAGGTCTTTATCGTCCTCGGGGAAGGCTCGTCTGCAGGCGCCGATACCACTTCGCTCGTATGCGAAATTCAGATTGATTAGGAAGGTGGTTGCGAGGAGCTTCAGGTCCATGACTGTTGAAAGGAGGTGTAAGGGGGTGAATGGACTGAGGTGGGCATGACCCGTCGCGTTATATCTTTGCCAGGTGTACGGGAGAGGTGTGGATAAGTTCCCCGTCGTTGCGTCGGTGACTGAATAGAGTTTGTAGACAGTTGTTTATGCGTTTCAGAATCAAGCTGTGTTTTCCAGAATTCGAGGAACAACGCTAAAGGGTCTCCCCGATCATTACATTGTGCTTCCATCGAGAAGGCTAAGAGAGGGACACATCTCCGCTTAACAGATCTTCCTCCTTGGTGATTTGACTCCGTTTTAAGAATGCATCGACGCATATCGTCTGCTGCCGTGCATGGTTCGCAAGAGATATGAATCAGTTCAAGGGCAAAGAACCTAGTCACTTTGGACAAATACTAGTCAACGTCAGTTTCTATCGTTCACTGATGAAAAAAAAAATTGCGATAAAATTGAGGGGTGGCCACTCTACACCCGGCGTTGGAGCTGAGCGGGATTTTATCTTAGCAGGGACTGCCGTCATAATACAACGGCTTTGAAAAGCGTAGCAGAGTTACCCGAATCTACACCAGCAAGCACTAAAACTTTAAATTAGCAAATTTGACGCCATTCTCTGGTAGTTTCTGGTTGGGCATCGGTTGGCAGACTGCTCAGAAGTATAAACATCTTCACATTGCCGCGCTTATGAGAAAGCTCGATCGTTGGATGGGCGTCGCAAAAAATTGCATCAGTCGTCCCCGAGTTCGACACGAGGCAATGAACTCACCTCGTCCGTCCTAACTAGCTGCTGGTCTTCCTGAACGCGCGGCGCACTCCCTGAACTGCGGAGCCTGGAATATCCTAGATTTTTACCGAAGTGCGATTCCTCGGACCCCCGGTCGATCTGACTCATAAATATTAATGGCGAGCTTTCACTCTAGCGATTCAGAACTCGTTTCTCTGTTTCTCCGGTCTTGGCAGCAACTAGGCGGGCACAGAGGACAGTTTTGCCTCCAGCCATCTCCCTTTGCTTTGGCACAAGTATGTTTCGTCGTTGTAAGTTTTCACGTCTATTTCTACTATCGGGGGAAAAGCGCTTGGTGTTGCCTTACTTGCAGTTCTGTGAAACCAGGCGTTGTCGACATCATGGCTTCGTGGGACGTGGTATTCTCACACGTGCCCGCTTCTGCTCCACTTTTGCTTCCGTTCGTTCCCTCTAGATCTATTTATGTGGCCGTCGATAGTGTCACGTCGTCACGATCGATCATCAAACAAGTCGGGCGGATCGCAATCTGGATCGGCATGTAATCAGTTTACCCGCCCGGACGCGAATCAGACAAAAAAAAAAAAGAAAAGAAAGCACGTTCCTTAGCGTCCATTAGATAACTCAGATCCAGAATGGAATGTACATACAACAACGACGAGGGTATAATCTATGAAATAACTTTATGTATGCATGTCCTCTAACTGTCCTTTCCGTGTAATCATTTCGAAGTGGCCGCCACATGCACTGGTCGTCTGCTTCTCTTCTCTTCTCTCGACTTCTTTTCACGGCCCCGAGCCACCCATCTATCCCAGACCCAGAAGACCAGCTGAGAGAATCGCAGTGTTAAAAAGCCCTAGATAGTGGTGATTGTTTCGTTTGAACCTGGTAAGCCTCGCCGTTCTCTCGGCGCTGTTCAGCTGAGGGCACTCACAGCTCGTCGAAGACCTGCTTCTTGATCGATATCCACCGTTGTCCGACTCGCTTGAAGGAGTGGTAATGCCAGAGTCAACTTGAGGGTTCCCTCTGAGCGTTAGAACGAAGGACCGCAGTTCAAATCCGCAGACATTCGTTTGCATTCAAGTGAGTAAAGACAGAATTTGTACATTGTTGTTCGGTCCATCCAAGAAGTCCATAAGCGTTCCTTTCTTATCATAATAGATCATCGTGCATGAATTTGCACTCACAGAACGAGCTACGACGAGGAGCACGAGAATGTTAGTCGAGAGCATCCACGATACTATAGGAAACAAGATTCACTTACCAAGGCGAGATGTCCACCAACAACGGGACGAGCTCTGAAGCCCTCCGGTACACCATTTGTGGTCTCGTACCAGTCACCGAATGGCTGAGCTCCCTGTCCACTTGAGGCATAGTTCTTGACGGCGTCAATGAATAAGTCACGAGCAACCGTATCCGAAACCAGACCAGCGGTCCAGATCTCCCAGTCTGAGAAAAAACCGGAATCAGACATTGTACTTTCATTTACCTGGATACCAGAAAGATGGTGATTATGACTTACCGCTCTTGGTGTATGTGTGTCTGTCGAAGTCAGATCAACTTAGTCGAAACATACGTCTTATAAAAAATTTCTACACACCGAGTGTCTAGGGGCACCCCAAATGCATTATCTACGGTCTTGTACCATGCCGTTTCTGGGATTATTGATTAATAGATGAATTGAAGATTAGACGGAGGACGTACGCATATCATATACGGATTGGGGGAAGATGTTTGTCTTAAGAAGCCTATCAGCGTAGAGGTTGTAGGATAGACCCCAGCTATTGTGCTCATCAGCAATACTCAAACTTCCAACGAGCCTCCTTTTACCTTGAGTCATTACCATACTATCATTCCATCAGCATGCATTGTCGAGTACCCGACGAAGAGACATCTTACCGATAACGTCAGGTGATCACCAGTTGAAGCGATTGCGAGACCTTGCCACTGAGAAACATAATCGGAAGCAATGGACTACAAAGCAGCAACCGGTGGTCAGCAAGCCAGCTTCAAGCTCCAACACGCCAGGACTTACGCTGTAGTTCGATTCCCTTGCAGAGTCGCCGAGTAATCCTGCGATAAGCGACATTGCTTTGATGCCGATGATCCCTTTGATGGCCAGATTCGTTTGGTTCTCGAGATGTCCTGCGAAGTCATCTGTGCTGAGTTGGTTTGCAGGGATCAACGAATCATTGATCAAGAATTGAGTCCATTGATCAAGCAGGTCGAACTGTGTATGAAACATGAAACTTTGCCTAAGTACTGAAACAAAGGGAGCTGCAGTGGACGAACGTAGGTGCTGATTAATGTATCGTCGCCCGTCGCTTGTGTGTAGCTGAGAGACATGATTACCATATTGCCACTCTCTGATAAATTGACTTATCAAACGCTGTGCACAGCAAAAACACGGGCATACCTTCGACGGGCATAGCTTCATCAAGCCCTGGAATCATTGCTCCTTCAAATACTGCCTAATGAGGTAATCAAATCTTCTCACCATCATTGTGGCCAAGTGCCCTGGGATAGTGGGCACCTAGGATAGAAAATTCACCACGATGCTACCAGTAAACCCATCGGGTACCCACCAAGGTCATGCAGAGCGTATTTGTTGGGATATTGCCCCGTTGCCTGATACTTGAACAGAGGCTCAAGTAGGAGGCGGCCATACTCTGGATCTGTGTACAGGAAGATTGGCCAAGCAGGAAAAATGACATCGACGGTGTTCATGTTCTGTGTTAACGATGTCAATACAAGGCCATCGATTATGATCTCGACAAGCTCACCCCATTGCTAGAAATTTCTGTGCTGCGGTTATACCTAGCCTTGAATAACAATTACTTTGGAAACCCACCTTTCAAGAAAATGAGAACGTCGTCGGTGCTGAGTGTGCCATCCGAGTTTCTGCTCAATGTGATTTCTGTAGCAGCGAAAGCCTGGCGGACAGACAGCGTAACGATACCCTCATAGTTCGCAGAAATGGCCGATGCATCATGAGATACTTTTGCATCAAGAGCATTTGCGGACGAGACTGCGTTAGTATAATCACCGAGGAAGAATGATATCTGCGTTCGACGTAATGAGCAACTGTCACTTTCTTGATACAGCAAAGAAATGCATACAGTATCCGCAGGTGTCGCATGCTGGCTCAGGAAATATGGGCTCCTATACTCAGTCTGATTATTTGCAATGATGTATTCAATTACCGGGTCACGGATATGGCCCACTGAAAATACGACAGGCGGGGACGCTTCTTGCACGGTACCAAGGTCCTGCGCGAAACCGAAGATTGGCCAGTTGTCTTGGACGGCGCGGAAGTTCGTATCTTCAGTATTAGCAAGTACGCCATTGTTGATAAATTGCGCTCGGACATCCACATCCGGTCCAGTTTGATACGTTGTACTGGAGCTCTGTAACAATCTTTAATCTTTTGGTCGTTTCAAGTATGCGCAATGTAACTAACCATGGCCACGGAGTAGAAGGCAGAGCCCTCTGAAACCGATGTACTGTTATCAGACCTTCCTTGGATCCTAGCCAGTAATTATACTCACGTTGGATATGGTCTCCGATCTCAGCAAAGTTTGTCTGTTCTACCAGCTGCACTTGGTGGGTGACGATGTCGCCAACGGAAGTCGACCAATTTGCAACGAGGCTGTTGTCTCCTGTGACCCATTCGGCAGAGATATCTGTATAAATCTGCACCGAGTGAGAATTGCCATCATTGGAGGCTGCAGAAAGCGACAGGTAAGAGAACGGAACGGATTGTCTGAACAAGTCGTTCGGCTATAGTATCTCCACTGTTAGTTGCTTCACGGACAAAAAGAGCTGAGCTTATGCGAACCTCGACCGGGCTAAGGAAAGTGGCCGTTAAATCAACTGGTCCAGCTCTCAGCAAAAAAATGCTCTGGGTTGACGTGAACTGTTTGTCACAAGAAATATGTCAACCAAACATACAAATGAAATTGCATTAGGTCCAGTACACTGACCTCAAAACTCTGCTGTACGGCCTTTGTAGCGCCAGGCACCTCCGGACCTCCGAGAAAGAGGTATGTCGTGCCATCCACACGCACGTATCCCGCCCATCCGAGAGTCTGTTAATAATTTGCCTTAAGCAGGCACAATTTTCCTTGATGGGCATTCGGCGTACCGAACCAGTCCAAAAAGCAGGCCATGCATCATTCAGCGCCACACCTTCCCCTTGCATTAGCCATGCCGACAAGTATGGTGTCTTCACGGCCAAAGGGATAGCAGGTGGGTTGAACGGGGTGACCGTCCAGTTCACAGCGGCCCGCGCGACATTTGTATATACAAGCGCGATCACGAGCCCGAACCACGATCCTAAACGGGATAGTCTCGGGACCATATTCGAAAGGAGAGAATTCGCGTTTGGTACGTTTGGTAACGCGAGTCGTGCGCGAGATACTAGCCAAGGAGTTGAAAGAAACCAGACGTGGATGAAGAAAAGAGCGTTTATAAAGCTAGGCGTCGAAGCTCCGAATTATTATAAGCTATTGAGGTAGCGGAGGAAAGGCGGCTCTCTGCCGTGTTGCCTAGACTATTTTTTCCCTCGGCGACAACATATGATCATGTAGCGTGTGTTACTTTTGCGCTGGCAATCAAGACAAAGAAGCACTATGAACAGCCTTGTATCGGAGAAGAGGACTCTTCTCCTTGTTAGGCAACGACCATCGATCAGAATATATCAGTGCACACGATTGGCATCATAATAATGAGCTCGCGTATTCCAGCCGAGCGACCAGAAATGGGCACAAATATCTACCCTTGATGGCACAGCGCGCTCATGAAAACCAAGACGTGCGGGTAAACAGAATACCTGGATTACGGAATTATGACGCGCTTGATCCTCGAGCCGGATTTAGCCTCTCACATCTTCTATCCGAAGCAAACTCATGATACATTTCTGAAGGCCGAACACAACTACAAATTTGATCAGAATATAACCGAGATGTCAACTCGTAGAAGATGATCCAAAACATCAAGCTTGAACATTTTGTCTGCGAAAGGGCGAAAAATACCATGAATAATGAGAAATCAGGTCCATTTCAAGCAAAAGCACTTACGCGAAAGCTCCGATGACGTTCCCCTGAGGGAAGTACTCACAGACGAAGAACTTGGAGCTCTTCCAAACCACGTCAGAGATAGATGCGGTGGCGCAGATGGAACTGAGATGACTTACATCGGAGAAGATAGTTCCACCACCGCATGTCGTTTCCGCGCAGCCAAGCTGCGTCGATCCCTTCCAGACCACTTGTGTAAAATGAGACGCACTAGGGCTGCTTGGATTGTATTCAGCTGCAAATATGACGGAACATCATGTGAGGAATATGAGAGGCACAGAAGAATGAATCGAACTCACAAACTTCGTTTGTCCACGAGGTTACTGCACTCGTGATTCCATAGGCGTCGCCAGTTCCAGCTGCGAGGTTTTCTGAACAAGGTGTTACACGCACGTTGGCTCACAAGAGAAAGAAAATCATACCACCAAACGGTCCGACAGACCCTCCAGAATGTTGGAACACGCAACCATCTGACCACTTTTGAGCGGCAGCTGCAAGAGTATTATTCCAGGTCAACGGAGAAGCACCATGCTGAGCACGGATAGAATTATGAGAAGAAAGGTATTCATTCACGTCCTTGTCGGACGCTTGGCTACCGTTGGAACTGCCGTCGCTAGAATCACCGTTATTAGGACTGGAGCTGAATGAATTTGTCGTCGTTTCTGGTGCCGAAGGTTCAGAAGAACTCGAAGACGGACTCGGTTCGGGTGTGCTTGATGTCGTCGTGGACGGAGTCGGCGCCTCCGTTGGTAAATCAAACGATACCGTATCGGAAACGCGTGAGGAAGTAGGAGGTACTTCAAAGGTGCTCGATGTAGTGGATGGTGCCTCAAAAGTAGTTGTCGATGTTACGAACTTCAACGAGGTGGAAGTCGTAGACGACTCAGATGATATGGACCTGGTCAAAGACGTCGAAGTAGTGGATGTTGAAGTCACCGCCGACACAAAGGCATTGCTGAGCGACGTCGTAGATACTGTCGCTGAACCGGTAGATGCAGAAGCACTAATACAAATATTAAGGAAAATGTTGATGATACTACAAGCAAAACACATACGGTACAGTGGATGAAAGACAGACGTCCACTAGCTCATCGCCTTGACCTGATGATGTAGACGGGTATAGCACAACACCCCAGGGGTTCTTGCCAATGGCATAACCGGGCCATCCCCATCTTACTCCATTGATACAACCGGGTGGAGCAGCGAGCACGACAGAAACTTGCGCAACGGCAAATGCGAACATTACAGCGCGAAGCATAGCAGAAGGGCAGAAGAACGAAGGAGCCAGACCCCTTCCAATTATTGAAGAATGAAACAGCAGGCGCAGACTTTGCGGGAAGACGTTTGTACACAGAAAAGACAGGACAGGCCAGTCAAACGGCCTAGATAGACAGCAAAGAAAGACGGTGTCTCAAGAGTGAAGGACGAGAATAACGAATGTGCAACTGTAGAAAAAGACAAGGCGCTCTTGGGGCGCTGAAAAGCTGTCGGCCTGCTTAAATGGTCCCAATACTAATAGATGGTAACCGTGTACCTAATCGCGCGAGCGTAGGCAATGGCAACGATCGGCGACACATGGTACTTGTTGACGGTGAGAAGCAATCACCGAGCTCATGGCGCATTTAGAGGGTGTTCGTCGCCGCGAAGAGGACTCTGCTGGGAGATGGATGCTAATTGTCTCGACGATGTTCGTCTACAGCTTCGTGTATGATCGGCAGAATCAACTGTCGTAAGGCGACTCGCGTGAGTAAGCCGCGTTGGTTGGAAGGCCGTGCACAACAGGACCAAACAATCCTTCTTTGCGCCCATCAAGCTCGGAATTAGAAAAGAATTGGTTATGGCCATTTTCGCCGTCTAATTCCTTCGATTTATTGCCAAAGTAATACGCCATGTCCTTTGCATCTGCCAAACACGAACCGCCTCTCTATCTCCTCACTCAGCCGCTTGCAAGCTCGTCAGCCCAATCTGCCGCCAACTTTGCCCATCCAGTCATCGAATACCAATTCGGCGACGACCCGCCGTCGAATCTGCTTCCGAAGTCTGATGCAGAAACTGTCGTCATAGTTGATTACGAAAATAATGATGCAGCTCCCGTTGCTCGAAGTCTGAACCGCGAACTTGCCGTGGCCGGTGTCAAAGTCACCCCAGCTCCTGGTGTAGGAGCTGCCGGAGAAGGTGAAACAAGACGTAACGATACGATGTACATTATAGAAACTCTCGCCGCGGAGTGGTAAGCCTGGTCATTCGATAGATGTGCACATGATTTTTCTGAGAGCTCAATCGTAAAGTAGTACTGGAGAAACTATGGCCGAGCATGAAGATACTCAACAGCTTCTCGCGCAGTTCAGAGAACGGTACATATCTCTGGTATCATTAGCCTAATTGCAAAACTGACGCATCGACACTAAATACCATTCAGAAATGCGCTTTTGAAGAGGATTCTGGACCAACCATCCCTGAAGCCATCGAATTCCCAGCCCGAAGACACCGAGCCAGCACTATCCAATGTTCCTTGACAACTGCATACACTGAACAGCATTGCTTCTACATTCATGAAACCGCAGACAAGTCTGTAAAGATACATTGGAATACATCTTCTCTTACTTACAGTGTTTTAACCATACTAAGACACTTTGTATTTTATACTATAATACAAGTGCACTCGTCCCTCTTCCAAAATACGTGGCTCCAGAATCTCGTAGCCGGTACTGTACTGCAGCGCTCCTGCTGATTGTAGTGACGCTCTTTGGATCATCAAGAAGCGGACCAGCGTGGAGTGTAATCTAAAAAGCAAATTTCAGTTTCAAGCCATGGCGAATAGGAAGAGTACTGATGACACACTTCGCCACTGATTGCACTGCTTCTGCCGGTTGCGAGGGCAAGTACCTCTACGTGAAGGCTACATTGACAGAGAAGAACTCGATGGAGGTCGTCTAAGTTGTCTGAAGTGACTCGATGGTGTCGAATCACGAGGGCTGCGTTGCACTTCAAGGATAGTTAGACACCAAAAATGTCTGGGATAGAAAGTGTTTTTACTTTGTTGCAGAGAGCACGAAGAGCCCTAACAAATCGCTTCACCTCTAGAAGCGTTGTCCCAGACCATTCGACCAAGGAAAGGCCATCAAGAATGACTAGGTTGGGCTCCTCATCATCTATAATGGTTGCCTGGCTTGTTTCTAGAAGTTCATTCAATTTATCGTACAACGACCGAAGCGAGCCAGCGGGCGACATAAATTCTTGAGAAAGTGCATCAATGAAGACGAGGGATCCTTTAGATGCGTAGCTCGAGAGATTACTCGGTGGACCCTAGATAGTAGCAGATGAGCTCCGCGCAGCAATAACCAACGAAAGGAAGACGGACAAGCCGAGAGGCGATGGAACTCCAATGGGAGAAGACTTGGGAGAATGAGACTAGAATCGATTTTCGGCGAAATGCTTGCTTCAGATGAGATGTTAGAATGCTCAATATGGTGAATTCTGCCGGTGCTTCAAGTTTATCTGAAATAAGAAGTATTTGGCCTGCTCGGCGAGGTAATGTCGACGGGTCGAACATGATAGAATGTTTGAAGGAAGAAATTTCTTAGAAAAATAATGCAGCCGTTTTGTTTGGACCAAACAGGCGACGCGGCGGACACATTCACTAAATATATGACACGAAGCAGATTTGAAGCTAGCGTCGAATGGCAAATGCAGAGCTCATCTTCAACGACTGCACGCTAGACCTCATCATCCCCAACGGCAGCTTGTCTCTTCCTGCCCAAGAAAGCAGTGCATCTGCTGCAGATGAATGGCTCAATCAGGCCCGAGTTGTGGGAGAAAGGCAACAGGCATTCTTTGGTGCGCTTCTTGCATTTCATTTGTACTCAATAAATCTCTGACCTGTGATGATTTCTTCTTCATTTCCCATCTTGTAGATGAGAGGCTGGACTTCTTCCTGACTATACGTTTCAAGCAGGATGCATCTGCTGGGTTACTATCTCCGGACGTCTTTGCGCCTCCGCCCTTACTCTTGTCATTCCTGAATCACCTACAGGTCTCACTCGAGGCCACGTACATCCCGCCTGAGCAATCCGCCAGCACACGTCTATCTTCACCGCCCGTACGCTCTAGCGGTTCCGTACAGACTCCCGGGGGAAGAGGCTTGGGTATCCCGCTTCCACTGTTCCCTCCGCAGACGCCTAGCCCCAAACCATCAACCAACGAGACAGACAGGAAGTATGCTTATGCGGAAGGCACGCCATTAAAGTCTTTCATTTGGGGTGAAGACTCGTCGGAAGATGTGAATTCGTTCCGCTTCCTTTGGTCGAGTAGTGAGAAATGCTGGATTGCCATATATCAAATATTTCTTCCTGTCGGTGTGTTATGTTCATTATGCAGTCTCAAGTTCATCACATTGATGCTCATGTCGTCTGTTTTCCAGTGTACATCAGGACAGAATTTAAAGATCCCTTGTTATGCTTGACCACGTCCATCACCCTACGTGACAAACCCATCTCTCCGTCGCCTCAGCGACACACGCTATTCAAACTTATCGAGGACGTTGGTCCCTTACCCCCTCTCACAGATGCAATATCGGCAAAAGAAAAGGATATCCCTACTGTAATAGAGCCGGGAAGCCCTAAACGAGTGGAGCGTGGTTTCTTGGAAGAGATGAATCTCCTTGAAGGTCTTTCCTGCGGTAAGTTCTTGCCAGATGAAGAGTTTTCATACTTTTCTCTCATAGTTTACTGGCACAATAGACAGTCTCTTTCAACAAGAGGACGAAGACAGCTTATACTTACCTACGACTCGCCTGGGAGCATCAGCTCGTCGAGCATATTCCTTACCACCTCTTTCGCCGGCGTCTCCCACAGACCCGAAACCTAATCCGTCCCATTCTTTACCTGTTCTGCGGAAATCCTTCCGTAAAACGCTCGGCCTGGCTTCTGGTTTCCATGTCCGTATGCGCACCATTCTCGTACCCCAGCTGTACCTGCCCCAACAAACTGAAGAGGAGCACGAAGCAGGAAGGGATGAGAGTACTGTCGTTCTCAGCATAGAGATTGAAAATCCTGGAGATTCAGACGCTGCGTTCTCTGTGGATGTGGTGGAGGTGTATATGAAAAACGAATCTACGAAAATTAGGTTGATTGGCTGGGGTGAGGAGGGTTTTACGGATCCGACGAAGGTGTTTCCATTGATTATCCGGCCCGTGGAACAATACTACCTCTTATACGCTGTGGTGTTTCTTCAATCACCTGAATTTGAGCTTTCGCAGTCAGGAGAGCAGGATGAGTTCAAGAAAATGGTATCATTCAACATTATTGGCCGTCCTTGTATGGTACCTGGTCTAGATAGCTCCTTGAACGCGAAGGATAGGATTACATACCTGACCTCGCCGTTCCTTTCGCGATGGAACTGTCGACTGGACCTTGACCCACGTCGCCGCGAGTCGATGCCTCCTCCAGATACCATATCAGACGGCGGAGCAAACGCAGTTCCTGTTCCTCCTTCCCCGTTCCCTATAGCCAGTCCGCGCTCACAGCAGGTGCAGGTGCAGGTGGCTTCGCAAGCAACAGTGCAGGTCAATACAGTTACGGGTCCGAAGCGGCATACTTTCGCAGGTATGAGGATGTCTCCGCACCTGCTCACCCCACAAAGGCCGATGTCCTTGACTACGAGTCCGTTGGGCACACCTGGGACAAGTCGTATACCATCTCCTCTTGGAAAACTTGGTATGAAGCCCTGGACAGTCGGAACACCAATATCAACTCCAGGTCATCTCAGCCCGCCTTTGCCACCTCTTCCTGATGGGTCGATCAATCAGAAGAACCTGAGTCCACCACCCACGGCGACAGCGTCTAATTATCCATTCCCCGCTCCTCCTCAGACACCTGCGTTCCCGTCATATGGTAATCAACCGATGACTCCTCGACCGAACTCCGTAACACCATCGTTTGGACAGATGGGTACAGTCGGAATGGGCATGGATGCAAGGAGGGAAAAGCTTGGAGGGATTCCGATGACATCCGCACCGCCTATGACACCTAGACCTCAATTGGGTGTTGATGAGAGAGCATTACCTGCGTCTTTCAGAACGACAGGCAATCTAGCATACGGCGCGAAAGACTTCATCGTATCAGTTAGTCTCGTACCGCCGAGCCCTTCAAACGATTGCTCGTCGACATCCTCCAAGCATCCTCGTCAACGGGTCATCCATCCCCTCGACGAATTCTTCCTCGAAATCTTCGTCTTCAACCAGTCACCATACGTACGAACTCTAGAGGCTACGCTTGCTAACCGCCGAAGACGACGAGATGACCAGAAACGGCATTCAAGTATGATATCTTCCTCAGACGTGGATACATGGAAACCTGCTCCTGCTGCATTTACGGCGCTTGAAAGCAGAGTCCGAATAGGGTAAATGACAGTTATACTTTTCTTCTGGTGTATAGAGACGTTGTTTCTGAGATGATCTATTTTTAGACCATTAGCCCCCTCCACGTGCCAATCCGTGACCATGCGCTTTTTGGCTATGCTTCCTGGCGTCCACACAATCGATGGACTGATGCTGACCGACTTAGACACAGGGGAATCAATCAGTCTCAGGTGCGCCACTGCTACCCTTCGTCGTCATAAAATCAAACTGACTGTCTTTCGTGTCATGATAGATCTGTCATGGATTTTGCAGTTCTTCCGCGCGATACTGAATCGTGATTTACTGAAGCTGATTTCCGACACTTACAGTACCATTGTTTCTTATCTGCATAACACACACTGCACGTAATTTATGTATTTGGTCTATATCGTACAGTTATACAGTTGGATTGTGGACACTCGCAATGGTACGGCCAACGCCATCGGAGGCATTAGAGCTTGCGGGGAACAAGACACGGAAATCAGTGGAGACCCTCAGCGTAGACAGTCTTCCAGCTGTCACGGTCACTCCACGCCTTCCAATACGAAGCAACCTTTGTCGGGACAGGCTGCTTAAGCTCCGCCGCCAATTCGGACACATCTTTTGCTCCAGTGGTAGCGATGATGCGTGTCAACCAAGCTCCAAGATGGAAGTCCACTTCTCCGGGAGCGGCGCCAGCTACAAAGCCTGAGTTGGGGAGATAACCTGGGAGAACGTTCAGGATGAAGTCGCGGAGATTCTCCCAGTGCTGCTTGGAGGTTTCGTAGAACTTTTGTTTAGCATCCTCCGGGGCCTTGTCTGCGTAGACGGAGAGAAGGCCACCGTTCCCCTCGATCTTTGCCTTGTAAAAGTCGCTGAATTCGGCTGCTTCGGGTGTTACGGCGTGCTTTTCAAGGGCGTTTTGACCTAATGGAGAGGGGGTAAAGTCAGTACTTTGTCCGTTCCATTCCAAGGCATTACGCCACTCACGGCCTGATAAAAATGCAAGTACGATCCCATCTGCGCGGGCTTTCTTCTCCTCATCGCTACGCTACATCAGTGTAAACGTCAGTGAGTATCATTGCTGTGGATTTGGAACGTACAGAAAGAAGGAGCGCGAAGTTAGGATCGATGTCGTCTTGGTGAATTCGCGCGATAATGTCCTTTTCAGACCCAGTAGCTTTTTTGACCGGCTTGGGGGCATTATCGATGAGGTAGTCGACCACTTCTTCCGTGCTTGTGTATGCTTTATCTCCAACGGTGAGCGTGGGTAGCGTCGCTTTCGGATTCTGTATACGGCAAGAATAAGAACCGCGGACAGATCGGATAAAGGCCATGAAGAATAACTTACGATCTTCAAGAACGCGGGGCTGAAGTTCTCGCCCTGGAGGAGGTTGATAGTCTTAAGTTCAATGTCGTTCGGACCATAGCCGAGTTCACGACTGAGAAAGTACGAAGATGAGGTTAGACGCACGACTGCAAAGCGTAAACGTGCTCTTACAATGCGACCTCTGGCACAGCGGACCAGACAGAAGCACCGAAAGTGTAGAGGACAGGCTAATGACGGCTAGTAATTAGCGCAGAGTATATTGATACCGGCGAGAGTCCAAGCCAAGCATACCTTGGTCATTGGTAAAGCAGTGTGAGCTTGTATGGACTCGTAGTAGTTTGTGAAGACGGTAGACTGGCGGGACTGGGGCTGATTCGCAAGATGAGGGCCATCCCTTTTATATATGTGGCATAGACAGCTTTAAAATAATGATATATACCACACTAACAGAGAAGGACAGAATCCAGTCAGCATCTCAGCTGTTTGTAATAACCACGTGAGTGCACATGGCGTAGTGAGCGAATCAATCACTGCCAATGTCGACATTTGATGCGATGCATGCATATGCGATTGTCGGCGCTTTTGGGGGCTGTGGCCATCACACCCAATCGAAGTTTACATAACATACATATCATAATACTCACTGGAGTCTCACGTGACTTTGATTGCCGCCCTCCCTCGGCCGGTGTACAAACAACAATATCAATATCATTAATGCCATCTTTGGTCTATTCTCGCCATGAACATGCCTTCAACACGTTGGGTATGAGAAGCCATCACTTAGCGACTTAGATCAGCCCCATCCTTGTATCTTGTATCTGGTATCTTGTAGCCTGTATGTTATCTCACTCTATCGCTGTAGTGCAATCGCAGTAGCTTGAGATGTCAGAGAAGGGGAGGAGCAGAAGGTCAGCCAGCGTTCGCGGCTCTCGACGGTCTCGCGTCTCACACGCAGACTCAGACTCTGCAGCCGCGTTAGTTTTCAGTTTTTAATATATCGCTCGTACTCCTGGCCCGTCTAACGTTCTGCAACCTCTCAGGTCATTGTACAATGACCAAACAGCAGATAGAGACACCCTCGACAGGGAGTCCCTTCCTCCTCTCCCCATGAAGCCCCCAGGTAACGTCGAGATAGGCTCGGACCCTCGACTGACGGGAAACAGCGCCGAAGAATATTACAATGACATCACTACTACCCCGTCCGACGAGACGCCGCCAGCGCCGCGTACAACTTCGGGCTCAAATGCGCTCTCAAGGCGAAGAACATCCTCCCAGGATCTCTCTTACTCGCAGTCTCCATTGCGCGGCCGCTCTTCACGACATACCCGGTCTCATTCTAGTGCTCGTGATATCCTCCGTGTGCTTCTTTCTGCGGAGAGCTCACAGTCACGAGAGGCCCTGGCCTTGTTGCGCAGAGTACAAGAACGCCTCGAAGTAGAAAGTACACGCGCCGCCGAGGCTGAAAGACGCGTGCAAGAGGCAAACGAGCGCTGGCGCATGATCAATCAAGCGCGCGTCGAGGCGAGAGAGGAAGCCCGTAAAGCTAGTGAGGAACTTCGGCTATACAAGCTGCAGCTTGAAGCAGCTCAACAACAAATTGCACGTGCGAATGACATGATCGCTTTGACGGAGAAAGAAAGAACACAAGCTGAAGATGAAGCTACCAAAGCGAAGAGATTGGCAAAGAAACTCGAGATGGAACGAGAAATTCAAAGGGCTAGGGAAGACGGAAGGCGAGAAGGTTTAATGCAAGGCAGGAAGGAGGCCAGAGAAGCTGCTACCTACGAACCTAGGTATAGTCCAAGGGATGCGTATGTCCGTGACCGCAATCATTACCGAAGACGCGATCGCGGATTTGATGATCGGACGTATCCTGATGATGATGACGAACTCACCAATTTCAATATTGATGATGAGGAGTATCCGGAGCAGCCTGGTGAGATTCCTGTAGCGCCACAGGCCATGAGTATGCACGCAAGAGAGCAGATACCTCGTTCTGCACCTCCTACCGGTCTACCAGGACAAGTTCGGTCGACGGACTCCCGCGGACAGCGACGTTCCAATGGGCTCTTAGATACTATTTCTCGTCTTGGCCGAGTGGGGAGTGGCCGTCGTGCGTCTGGAATGGACAGGAACGTTGCAATCAATCCATCCAATGCGCCGGACGTCGCGACCATTGTCGATGAGCCTCCCATGAATACACTCTCGTCCCCCCTTCCGCCCGAACAAACAACGCAAATCAATCATGCGACTCCATCGCGTATGCCAGAACCAAACTTCAATCCAGATCCCTCTGAGGTCCATCCGATAGCGATAACAGGCACTCCAAGGTCACCAATGCATCCTCCGACTATTATTCCGCCTGATGGCTGGATTCCTCCGCAAGATGAGGATGGTTCAATCCGGCTTCCACCTCCCCATGAAATGGCTCAAGCTCCGCCTACACCTCGATCGCAATATTCACCCTTGCCTAATGCTACGAATTTACCTCCGCTTACAGATCCTGAGCTACCTGAAAGAGAGCGGGGCCCGATCCCTAGGGATTTCGGTCAACAACCTCGCCATCAAGGGAGACATCGTTACCAAAAGAGCGTAGCAGACTCTGAAGATTCGATTGCCACCGGAAATCTCTCCATCTTATCTCCCCCTGGCGCGAGACCATCTGCGCAACCTCGACTGAGTGCTATTCCGGAACACGACCCGCGATACGCAAGTCCAGGCGGAAGTATGAGGCAGGCAGAGGCTCCTTTATATCCAACGAGCCCTCGTCCGCTTTCGATTAGGAATGCAGATCCCGAAGATGTTTATATCTCGGGCGATCCTATGTTGGATCCTGCTCTTGCCAATCGACGTTCCATGGCCAACGAGGGTCCAATGCGTCCGATGGACACGGTGAGCAAAAGTCTATTAATACAATTTCTCCCGAAGATCCGGTTTGCTCAAGATTCTGATCTATATCCTCATTGTACCAGGCATTTTCACCTCGCTCAAATAATTCTCGCTTCTCTGGCCCCAAGAGACCTTCACGGATAACCACTCCAGCACCCCTGGCTTCTGACTCGGCCAGTCAGCGGTACACACGCCCACGCGTTAATTCGGTGGCATCAGGTTCGGAATATAATGGGTTCATTGGCACGCCACACTTCTCGCGAAGTCGAGACAAGACACCCGCACCTAATTTCAATAGGAGCAGGGCCGGCACGGCAGCGAATACACCGGCCAATCAGCCATTGCCGGAGATAAACATTGTACCAGCTGTATGATGATTTCTTATTCTATATATCTTTTTATCTGTTTTCTCTTTATTTATTTATATCGGACTCCATCTCCCGCCCTTTCTTGTGCGTTCCCTCCGCTTTTCTCTTTCCTTTTTTGCGTTTCTCGGTGTAAAGGTCATGTACTGAACTTCTTGTCTTTTTTATTTTGTATTAGTCGCACTATGAGTCCTCACAATCTCACTCAAATCCGAATGCCATGCCCGAAGCACACGTTGTAAGTCCGAGAAGAGCACCATCGCATAGTACGCAAATGCTCTCCCCGGTTCCAGGTCCGGTGCCCATGCCTCAGCCTCCAACACCACAGGTCCCTGAGCCGCCTTCACCAGCGAACATACCTGGGATGCCTAAGGGCTTCGTGCCAGTTTCTCCAGCGCCTGCAGGATCCATGACACCATTGCCTGAAGCAATGCCCAATGGACTATCAGCATCGCTATTCGTTGCGCCTCCAGGTGCGCCTCCAGGATTTATACCTGCTTCTCCGGCAGTACCTTCGCAAGGTCCACCGCTACCATCAAATGCGCCACCTGGATTTGTCCCGACGTCTCCTGCGATCATTCCTGGAGCTCCTCCGGGGTTCGTGCCAACCTCTCCCGCAGTTCCACCCGGTCCAGGCACCTTGTCCCCAGCCGTACCTAACGGCGCCCCACCAGGATTCGTGCCCATTTCTCCAGTTCCTCCTGAGGGTGTACCATTAGGATTCGTCCCGACGTCTACACAGATGCCCGTGAACCCTCTGCCACAACCAAGCCCGGCTATGAGCACAACAGGCGCGCTTCCCGTCCTTGCGCGGTCGGCAAGCGAGACCGGAGGCATCCCTACTGTGACTCGGGCCGGAAGTGGAACACATGGATCCCCACGGGTGTCGTTCTCGGGACCAAACGCCGGATTCAATAGTCGTGCCGCATCTGAGTGGGATACCCGGTCTGCATGGGGAGACACAATCTCGGAGCACCAGTCCCCTCGGCCTGTGCGTGGACCCGACCTTTCTGCAACTATCGTCAGACCAGGGTCATCCCTTTCGAGACGCGACTCAAGCTCTGTGAGTCCGGATGCTACGACTTTTCGACCCAGTCGACGCTCTTCACGAGCAGGGCTTGACGGAAGAGACCCAGTCGGTGTGCCATTACCAGCCTCGACTGCACCTTCGCTCGCGCGTTCTGGGCGTGCAATCTCTCATGCGGAAAGCAGGGAACGTGCAATCGGACCAGGCGTCGCACGCTCTCAAAGTGCGCGGAGTGAAACGTCCCGAGGAAGGATGTATGCTCCCGGAACACCTGCTCGCCCATCAGTGTCGGGTCTTCCGCCATCTGGCCTGGCCAGTCCATATTCCAGACAATTGGATCCGCACCCCGAGGATGAAGATGAGTACGAGATCGTTCCGTCAGAAGATTCGAATAATACGTTGACGACACCTCCTGGGAGAAGGCGGAACCTGCCACCGCCCGGCAGCACGCCAATGGTACCTATACGGAATTCATTTTACACGCGCAGCCCCGTTGCAAGCCAGCGCGGCGTGTCGTTCTCTGCTGCTGCTGATGATATGGACGAACCCGCGCAAGGCCCCTCTCTTCGCAAGTCTGCGTCACGGCAGAGCATCGGGAGCAACAAGTCGTATGCCAAATACGACCCCAGCGATTACGTAGACCCGGCAGTACTGACTAGCGGACACTCGCGTCTGTTGAATCTTCCTCCTGAAGAGCCTGTTCCTGCGTCAGGTCCTGCTGGTAGCAAGAAAAACAAAGGCAAGAAAGGCAAAGGGAAGAAGCGTTGATTGTATCATTTGCAGTTCTTGTTTTGCTTCATCATTGTATTCACTTCTATTAAACGAAAGCTGGACTTTACGTCTCCTTGGAAGGATGTAGGGTAGTTTCGTTCGTCATCTTGTGTTCGTTTGTTTACTCAAGAGCTGAGCTGGCATTTCTTCCGATCTGGTTGCGGATGAATTGTTTACTCGCAGTAGAACCTATAGACCTCTTGCACGTCACATGTAACCAAAAAAAATATCGTCGATCCAATTTCATTTCGCGCAAAATCATGTATTGAGTACTGAATAACTCCGTCTAAATCGAGAAAGCATTGACTTAGGTCCAAACCTATTATCCTGTGATCGCAAATCTTCCAAAGCGTAGTCTAAAACATGAAGACCTGTTGAAAGAAATTAATCCTCGCTTTGCAGCTTTGTGATGGTCACGAACCTGGTCATCAAGCTTGCTGACGGTCCTTGGAGCAGGGTATTTCAGCTCATCGAGGTGTATCCTGGCAATAGTGTATTCAGCAACGCAGTCGGACGTAGCAAACTCATAAGATACTGACTTCATTGCTGTCATCATAGGAGGAGGACCACACATGAGGATCTTAATATTATGATCAGTTGGAGGGAGATGACGCTCAATCTGATCCTTGGTCACGAAGCCGACACCGCCCTTCCAGTTCGGCGGAGGATTGTTGAGTACATAGTAGACCTTGAAACGGTCCTTGTGCCTTTCAGCGAGCTCATCGAGCTCGGTACGCAAGAGAATATCCTCAGTGTTGACATTCGCGTAGATCAAAGACAGCTTCGTGCGGTCCAATGGATTCTTTAGTGCCGCGCGAACGATCTGGAGCATTGGCGTAATGCCCGTTCCACCAGCAATCATTCCGATTTCACGCGTCAAAGATGGATGATACTTGAACTGGCCCTTCGGCCCCCTGATACGCACTTTATCGCCAATCTTCAGCTGCCCGATGTATCGAGATATATTCCCTTTCTCGTATGTCTATATTATACAATATTCAGGAGAAGTTTAACAGGACGTAATGTCACTTAGTAAAAGGGGGCCGACCTTGACGAGTAAATCGAAGTGACCAAGGTCATCATCGCTACTAGTTGGCGTATAGGAGCGCATGATCTGCTTGCCATTTACCTCTGCCTGGACGGAAATATGCTGACCGATGGGAAGCCCAAGGACATCGTCCGGTCGCGGTAGAGCAAAACGATACCTTTCCGAAGCTAAGAACACGATGCATGAAACTTGTAGTTCTATTCGAGACATACAAGGCTGTATTTGGAGACACGGTAAACTTGGTCACGAGAGGGAACTCTTTCCATTTGCTTGGATCTAACACAGGTTTCTTCCCTTGAAAAGCGCGAGCGACATTGGTCAGTACCGAAGTCGAAAAGCGAGAGCTGCGGGCGCAGACATACTAAGCCTGACGAGTCTGGAAAGAAGAAAGACGATGGTGACAATACCACAAGCGACAGCGACTTGTGCACTCTTGTCTGCGTTGACTGCGTTGACCACGTCGGCGAAGGAGAGCATCTTTGGGGGAGGTTCGTCCGTAAAGTTCTTCTTTTCTAGGCCGATGAGGATGATGTCGTTGACGTCCCAGCCGTGAGCTCTGAGCCAAGCACCAGCGTATGACGTGGATATGTAAAGAAAAGCGAATGTCGAGACGAAGGAAAGGGCGAAGACGGCGTGGTGAAGAAGAGCCATGCACAGGAAAAATATGAGTTATTTCTTAATGGACGAAGCGACCGACCGGAAAGAAGCTTCTCATTTTAGATTCCCGCGCGTCTGCAATATTATGTAACGTGGTACCCAACGCAAACGAATTTGTGTATTAATATTCTTTACTTGTGAATGCCATCATGATCGAAGCCACCAAACTCTTGATGCGTGTGAAATCGATTGCTCGAGTCGCTATCAGTTATCCTATTCTTTGTTCAAGTCCAGTTTCTACTCTTACTCAGTCCTGTCCATGGATCCGGCGTTGTACAGAGACTTCAAGGCATCTAGAGGCTTCACCTATCACTATTATTTCTCTCCTCCCAAGGATTCAACTAAGCGCACCATTTTGTTCTGTCATGGCTTTCCTTCATCATCCTATGATTGGCATCCTCAGGTTAGTTTCTTCAAGAAAGAAGGATATGGTCTTATTGTCCCGGAGTGAGTTGTCGAACTTGGTCATCTGCGGAGTTAGTCACGACTAATCCCGCTCCAATGCTTAGTTTGCTGGGATTTGGAGGAACGGATAAACCTACAACAGCCGAGACATACAAAATGAGCTTCATGGTCCAAGATATAATCGATATTCTCGAACATGAGAGGCTCACCAACATAATCGGCATTGCGCATGACTGGCAAGTCTAGCTCCTGTTGTCAGACGACGTCTGCTCATCGATCTTGTAGGGGCGCAGTACTGCTTTCACGACTTGCCTATTATCACCCAGAGTACTTCGCAGGTTTTGCTTTCCTCGGAGTTTTTATGCCACCAAATCCGGAGTTTGAATTCAAGAAGGCGCTCGAATCTACAGAGAAGATTTACGGATACACCCTTTTCGGATACTGGGAATTCTTTTCGTCCGATGACGCTCCAAAAATCATCGAGGAACATGTACGTTATGGCTTCGCAGCTTGTCTCATGTGCTCCTGGGGTCAATTTTCTCGGAAAGATAGATTCGTTTTACAGCCTGATATTCCCTTCCGATCCGTTGTATTGGAAGGAACACTTTGCACCTCTTGGAAAGGCTAGGGCATGGGTGGAATCAAATAGGATTGAGAAAAGGGTGCCTTACTTCACTGACGAGGTAATCGGACATTTTGTTCCAAAGTTTACGTTGAATAATCATTACATTTGGTAGGAATGGCGGCAACACCAGAAGAATATTTTACAAGGTGGATTTGCTTCCGCACTGTGTTGGTACAAGTCGATGGTTCATGATCACACCCCAGCTGAAGAACGAAGTAAGTTTTCTTTTTTCATCCGAGATCCGCCATAGGCGCTTAGTGAGTGCCGACCATCATTTTCAGACATGAAGATCGATCCGAACAGAATAGTCATAAAAGCACCCGTCCTCTTCGGGGCGGCGCTGCATGATTACATCTGTCTTCCGGATGTCGGGAAGGCAGTCACCCGGCAGTTCTGTCCGAATGCGAGAATCGTGGACTTTGAAACGGACCATTGGATAAATTTGGCTGCTCGTGATCCAGTGAACAAGGAGCTGCTGGACTGGATTAAAGGCGATATTGAAAAAAACGCACAGGAGCGTTTGTAGATGGCAATGTTCAAATCCGGGAGCGCAACAAACAACGGAGTGGATCGCCTACAACCACATCTCAATTTTAGCATGTACCAATAGAATTGGCTGTTCTGACTCTATGTAAATCCAGAATTGATCAGGAAGACTATGAAGCACCAATGGTATCTCAAACTTCGGAGAAAGAAGTTTTGAGGGCTAACATAACCTGATTCCTTTCATTCTCCGTGTTCTTTTGACGAATCTAGACACGGCTCCACCTGTTTTGGGAGAACCAATCAAATCCAACATCCAGAAACGGAACCGGCTTCTTGACCGAGCATTGTCTCTGGGTTTCCAGCGCGCCTCGTGCATGCCCCACGCAAATCTACTCGGACTATACCTCGCACCGTGTCAGACCACGCGCCGCCACAGTCATTACCTGAGGTATTTATCAGTGGGGTCGCAAAAACGGTCCAGGAAGATTCCGACCAATCTCCCATCTGCAACGAAGCTAACAGTGTTATCGAAAGCGAAGCTATAGTATGGATCCTAGAGAATACAAGGATTTCAAAACAAGTCGAGGATATTCTTACCATTACTTTTATGCTGCGCCCCAAGGCGAAAAGCTTACGCTTATCCTCCTCCATGGCTTCCCGACGATGTCACTGGATTGGGCGACTATAGTCCCTTCCTTCAAGAAGGAGGGTTATGGACTCATCGTTCCAGACCTGCTTGGTGAGTGAAGATGTTTTGCCTATCATACGCAATTAGCGTACTGAATCTGAATCAGGCTACGGCGGGACGGACAAACCTACCGATCCAAAGGAATATCGATTGAAACTAATGGCGGAAGACATCATAGAAATTATCGAAGCTGAGAAAACCAGGAAGGTTATTTCCATCGCCCATGACTGGTGAGCGAGTCGATTGATCCGTCGTTTCATCCTTTGTTTGATGCTCGTCTGTATTGCGTTTTCGATAGGGGCTGCGGGTTGAACTCCCGCATCGCGAACTATTTTCAGGATCGATTTGAAGCGTTTGCTTTCCTTTCTATCGCTTACTTTCCTCCGATCCCCGACGGACTCCAGATCGATGCGATCAACGATGTGAGTGAAAAGATGTATGGATACAGGTACCTCGGCTACTGGAGATTCTTTGAGAGAGACGATGCTTCTGAGATAATAGAAGCGCATGTCAGTTCATCATTTTTTGCTAAACCCAGTAGTACTGCTCTTACTGTCATCCAAGCTTGACTCATTCCAATGTCTCGGATATGCCAAAGATCCTAAAGTTCTTCGCCACAACTTTTGCCACGAAGGTCAACTGTACAAGTGGCTGATAACGGATCAGAAAACAGAGATTGCGCCTTATGTACCGCAAGAGGTGAGAGGAATGCATATCAAAGGAAGAGGATATTCACTTTTATACCTATGTCTAGGCGATAGCACTCGGCACGGAGTTGGCAAAGAAATATGGTTTCAAGGCGCCTCTATGCTGGTACAAAGCTGTTCTGCTTGGACATGTTCCAAAGGATGACGCAGGCAAGTGTCACCATCAGTTATTACGTTTCTCAATTAGGCCAACTTTATTTCAGAATTATCCAAGGAGGCCTATATCATTAAGAAACCAGTCTTCTTTGGAGCAACGCTTCAAGATCCAACGGGTCCGGTAGAGCTCATGAAGGCGACTATGGGTGTTTATTCACCGAAGCTGAAAGTGGCGAACTTCGACACGGGCCATTGGTTGCTTATGGAAGCACCAGAAAAGACTATCGAGGAGCTGCTGAAATGGCTGCAGAGCCTGGGCTATTGAGCGTGGTCAATAAAGCAGAGGCATGAACAGATTATATATATGTAGAATTCACCTTCCGATTTTGAATTTTGATTCCGTGGCTGTATGCGGTTCCGATTGCGATTCCCAAAATGCATCCAATGACATTTCCGAGCTGACATAAACTATGGGAAAGTAGTAATATTACGAACACCAAGTAATTTCCATACACACCGGGCAAAAACTCATTCCGAACCCTTAGAAATTTTGATCGGAACGGGTGAGCTCTCATCTGATTGGCTCTTTTTCCATTTTGGGTAACATTTTCATGGCTTGGAAATGAGTTTTTGCCCGGTGTGATATGAGCTGAATAATAGTGTTCGAATATACTGTATATGACTAACTTCAGTCAATATTAATGCACGAGGAGAGGAGGTAAATAACCACGTCGGATGCATCGGATGACGAATCGCTGGTGACGAATAAAAACGCCGATCCTCCTAGTAAGATAAACCGTCGATCAGAAAATTTCGCTGCGTAGCACGAAGACAGTCAGCATCCACCGAAGCTCATAATCCGCCGACATTGTTTGAAAAACAAAAGGCGACAGAATATATCTGACAGGAAATATATTATGGTACAGATCCGAGGCATAAGGAAAAGCTTTCACAGCTCTCCAGTATCTTGATCGGCCTACTCAACTTCGAAAGCACAGCAGAATATATCTTTGTCTAGAAGAAGGAGACCCTTTCCATCTGGAGCCCACTGGACGTTTCTTAGTTGAAAATTCTCTGCACAATGCAAACACCATCAAAATCGGCACTTTCGCTAGCACAAGAGGTGATGAAAAAGCTTACTTGCCGGGATACCAATGCACTCGGCAATCTCCTCCTCACCATCGACGTCATCATCTGAGGACCATTCGTTACTCCACATATACATGCCTCCAGTACTGCAGCAAAGCACAAGCGTTCCGGGACGCACGGGATTCCAGCGTGCTTGTGTGATTGGCATAGAGTGTAGAAGTACACTGCGTAATCTTGGCCGGAATCGCTCTGAAGGTGAAGGGAATGAGTAAATAAATAAACCGGAAGGACATGAGTCTATAATGAGTCGATGTTAGCAGAGGAACGCAAACATGGCGACAAGAAAGACGACCATAACGAGCCAGCAGAAGACTCCCGTCTACATTCCAGTCAAGTTGCGCAAGGCCACTTTTCGGGTATGCTTTTGAAGCATCAGCTCTATTGGTTGGGACGAATTGCATTCCTTGCGGTCGCTCGTCTGACCCGTTCCGTTAGTTTTGCACAGGTTGACTGAGATATATTGCGCACAGGACAAATAACCACGGCCCAATGTGGCTTCAATCCAATTCAAAGGTTCTCGCCAGACAGTCTTTGGTAAAGGAAAGTTCTGAGCTACATTATACTTAACGAAGGGAAATCGACTCACCACCTCAGATGGTATACGGTTGGATAACTCTAGTGTTGCAACGCACGACCAGCTCAGGCCGTCTAGAAGGTAGATCTGTGTCCCTGTGAGTAGATTAAGTCCGATTATAACAGTAAAGTACATTACTTTATCGGTAAAACCGCCGACAGCTAGAAACGAGCCAGACGGGTGCCAGGACACGCAACGAATGCCGAGACCGGGATCAGGATCGGGGGTAAATGTTGACAATAACGTGCCGGTCAGTGTCAAGATACACAGCTTGAACTGTAAATTGAATCTATGAATCTAGTGTGGCCTCGAACATGGAATGCCCTAACCTCGAAGGGACCCTCCCATACTGCTACATGCTTCCCTGTCGGAGAGATGGACAAAGATGCTAATGACGACGTCGGAACTGCATAATGCTGAAACTGAGTTCATAAATCGCGATAGTCAGACCAAACAGACAATTGCACCCGAGCTTGCTTGTAAGAATCTCCCGCGTCATAAACACCTAGCATATCTTTTGATTTATGTCGTTCGGCGAGGACAAGATAGCGACCATCACGCCGGAATGCGTAGCCTGAAGAATAATAATACAGTGGATG
This sequence comes from Phlebopus portentosus, assembly GCA_037892935.1. Classification (NCBI taxonomy): domain Eukaryota; kingdom Fungi; phylum Basidiomycota; class Agaricomycetes; order Boletales; family Boletinellaceae; genus Phlebopus; species Phlebopus portentosus. The sequence continues at coordinate 2,956,469 of JAYXKI010000001.1, forward strand.
GATGGATGGATTTGAACCAGACATAAGCTGGATCACCATACCTCGGTCTGGATACTTCGGAAATTGAATATGCCATGCTGCGCCGGTGAGCAGAGACCATACAGTAACACGGAGCTGAAAAGAAAGGTGAATCATTCGATACGAAAACGAGGACGACGTAGTACATACACCCCATTCCGAGAAGCAAAGAATATGACGGCCATCCGGAGCCCATTCAGCTCTGACCAGGCCCTCAATACCGGCTTCAATCCGGGCAGACCAGTCTTCGTCACGCATTTTGAAGACAGTAACGATGCCGTGCCGAGTAGATGCCGCAAGTAAAAACTCTGAGTCCGCGGCCCATCCGATATGGCTTATTAATGCGGGCTCCGAAGATGGCTGTCCGATGGGAGAGTGTTTGATGGAACCTGTGGCTAGAGCAAGATTCGTAGATGAGGGGCCCGCTTCGACAACCCAAGCACGCGTAATCCGGAAGGTGTCTGAACGTCGGACGATGAGGCGATCGTTGACTACGTTCGCAATCCAATGTGCACCGTTGCTAAAGGCGACGAGACCGTTGGATTGTTGAAAGAGCTCGGTGTAATCCATGATTGTTTCAAACAAAATCACTCACGCGAACCAAACGGAACAATAATTGAACACGGTCACGTGCATATACCGATAATATCGCCGGACGCCGAGATAAGGGAGTCGGGATTAGACCGGCTACAGTAATCGGGTATAACAATTATATTAATCATTATTATGTCTCGAAAGACCCATGGTCCAAAAATATGGTCATCACCTCCCAGTCATGAAGCCGGGAAAGATATATAGTCCGCACTTTCCGAGGCTTGGTATCCACTATTGGTGCTTTCCATTTCTTGTCCCTTGCTCCTCCTGCTCTTGCTCTTTTCGATATGGAGACCATTTCCGCCACACCGACCATCGTTGAAGACCGTAGTGAATCTGGGAGCCTCAATGACCAATTCCAGCACCGCTTCTTCCCCGGCGCAGAAGAACAGAAGAAAGACCCGTACCTTGTCGAATTTGATCCGGACGATCCTCTAGACCCTAAGGTGAGCAAAGTTGCTTCGCGGAGTATTTTTCGTCCATTCGTTACACCTCTTTGCTTAGAACTGGAGTCGTGCGTATCGATGGTATCTCACGATACTTGGTGGTATGCTAGTTCTGAACGCGTTTGTTGCCGTTTTCTCTTTTTTATGTTGCGGTCCAATTCTGATCAGTTTCGACAGAACATTCGCTTCGTCTGCGCCGTCAGGTATTGCTGGACAACTTATGGAGGATTTTCATATCTCTCAAGAAGTAGCAACTTTAACAATATCGCTCTTTGTTGCCGGTTACTGTGTCGGTCCTTTACTGTGGGCTCCTCTTTCGGAGGAGGTGAGTGCTTCCTGTAATTTTCTTATCAAAGATTTCGGCCTCATCGTGCATCAGTATGGTCGCAGACCCGTGTTCCTTATTTCATTCGTTGTCTACACCGGTTTTCAAGTGGGCTGTGCACTGTCACAAAATACAGCCAGTATCATCATATTCCGACTTCTGGGAGGTACCTTTGCAGCCGCTCCTCTGACAAATAGCGGGTACGTTATTTTTTTCCGTCTTTTTAGTCGTTCGTATACTAACATTCTGTTTCAGGGCTGTCATATCTGACATGTAATTCTCCTTTAGATAAACTTTTTCTATGCAATTCTGATAGTTCTGTTTAGGTGGGACGCTGGTACTCGTGGCAAGGCCCTCGCTCTATTTACCCTCGCTCCATTCGCAGGTCCGTCACTTGGGCCTATCGTGGGTGGTTACATTACCACAGCTGGTGTCTCCTGGCGCTGGTTGTTCTGGGTCTTGACAATTTTTGCCGGACTTTGCACGGTTTTTATAGCTTTCACGCTACCAGAGACCTATGCGTAAGTACTGCGATATTCCAGTTTCGACGCTCCGACTGACTATTGATTGCCCTTATCTACAAAGCCCGGTCATTATGATTTCAAAGGCAAAGGCTATGCGATTGCGAACCGACGATGACAATTACTATGCTCCCAAAGAGAAAGAAGAGAAGAAGAGCTTCGTGAAGCGTCTTGAGCATACAGTTGCCCGCCCATTCAAGATTTTATTTCAGGAGCCGATGCTTATCGCTATCACGGTATACATGAGCGTAGGTATCCAGCCCAGTGACTTTACCTTTGTTACTCACAACCTCGATAGTTCGTGTACGGTTGCATTTACCTACTTTTCGAGGCATATCCGGCTGTGTTTCAGCAGGGTCACCATATGTCGGAGGGAGTCGTAGGCCTCATGTATCTTCCAGTCTTTTTCGGCGGGTGTTTGGGAGTCGTCGTATACCTCATTTTCTTCAATCCTCGGTATGAACGATTGATTGACCAGTACAAGCCGGCAATGATGCCACCAGAAGAGCGACTTGATATATCCATAATCGCAGCTCCGATCTTCGCTGCTTCCTTCTTCTGGTTCGGTTGGACTTCATACCCGTCGATTTCGTTTTGGGCACCAATGCTTTCTGGACTGGGTATGGGCTTTTCTGTGGTGTTCATTTTTGTGAGTAACTTCTTTCAGGCTTTCGTTCAGCCTCAGTTCTAACATTTTGAGCAGTTGGCGCTCTTTAACTACATGATTGATGCATACTTATTCGTCGCGGCATCTGCACTTGCTTCTAATACCGTCTTCCGGAGTTCGTTTGGTGCCGCCTTTCCTCTTTTCGCAAACCAAATGTACGAGGCATTAAATCCCCGTTGGGCTTCCACTTTGGTGGGTTGTGTCGCTTTGATCATGGTTCCCATACCTTTTGTTCTGAGAAGGTAAGCTCCCACCCCGTTTTCAGTTTTAGCTTGTCTGGTGACGTATATACATGCCTTTCTTTTAGATATGGAGAAAAGCTTCGGAAGCATTCTAAGCATGCACCCTCCCCACCTTCGAAGCTGAAGATCGAAGAGTCGAGCGTATAGCGACTTGTGGATTTCTTCAACTTTTCCGCTCCTTTGCATCTATCGAGCTTCGCGACGGAGCTGCTTTTGCACAGATATAGAGTCACTTTGGACTTTTCGACAAGCGATACTATAATCTTCTGCTTGCATTTTTGATTTATCTTTACTGTAGCTAGTATTGCCCATAGACTCATGCTTAGACTCATGCTTATGCTCCAACGCTGTGTAAATAATGTCTTTTAGTGTCTTTGATTTAACTTCAAATAAGAAACAACAACAACATAAATACTATCTGTTATTTCTGCAATCTTACCAGCGAGACTGAACAGCTGAGCCAATTGACTGAAAGCGTGCACAATTTCTCACAACGCGGGTAGATAGATCACCGCTGCCGCGCGCGTGAGTCGAGCAAGCATGTGCCTCTGCCTCAGTAGCTTGTCTCCCTCCCAGGCCCAGGCAGATATACATATAGATGTTGCACATGTACTCACGAGCGTACCTTGTCTGTCCTGAACGTCCAGGTCAAAGGCAACTGAACGGTTTACCAGGTCTAGGCGAGTAATATGCATTTTGTATGTGTTCAAGAGTCGATTTCTAAATTACCGCCTGTAGATTCAATTCTAAAGTGGCCTAGATAAATGTCTTATCCAAGGAAAATTGACTGGGAAAAGGTTGATCAGCCTGAGCTCGTCCTTCAGAGATTTCCTAGTCGAAGGTCTCAAGTATATGGGACCAAGGGTGTCGTCGCAGCCTCTCAGCCTCTCGCTGTTGAAGCCGGATTGGAAATTCTAAGGAAAGGTGGAAATGCTGGTACGCCATCTGTCTATGAACGATTGATTGCGCTCCGACCAGGAACTGAGAAATGGATTTCGCAGCTGATGCTGCAGTAGCTACTTCAGCAGCACTCAATGTTACTGAGCCGAGCTGTTGTGGTATTGGAGGGTATATGATTCAGTAACGTCATTTATCCATGCTAATGCCAGCCAAACTTAGAGATGCCTTCTGTTTGTTCTACGATGCAAAGACCAAACAAGTGAAGGCCCTCAATGGATCAGGGCATTCACCTCAAAAACTGTCTATAGACTATGTACGCTCGCGTGGCATCACAGGTCATTTCATCCCCTTGACAGACCTGAACTGTGTTACTGTGCCTGGAGCGGCAGCAGCTTGGGTCGATACGATCCAAAAGTTCGGAAGTGGAAATCTGACTGTTGCTCATGTGCTTGAGCCAGCAATCCGTTTAGCTGAGGAAGGGTAAGTTGGATAACACACCACTGACCCGATTCATCAATGAATTTTTTTAGCGTCCCAGTTTCTGAGATACATAGCCACGCAGTAAGTACTCAAAAACCACTGATCTTCAGCTAAGCACTGATAGCTGGGACTTTCTTAGTGGCAGCGTTCAGAGTCACTCATCAAGCATGCATCTCCAGATGCAGACGCCATGCTTCTCAATGGCAGAGCTCCCCTTCCAGGACAGATCATGACATTCTCTGATCTCGCCAAAACGTTCCGATCTATCGCCGACAATGGCAAAAATGGATTTTACAAAGGCCGCATAGCAGAAGCCATCGTAGAACTAATACAAAGCAAGGGAGGTGTTATGGAGCTTGAGGACCTAGCAAAGCATGAGACGACGTTTGTTGAGCCGATAAGCTATACCTACGGTGGTGAAGTTACTGTCTATGAAGTGCGTATAAGCCGAGGATCGTTGATAGAGCGGGACTTACAGTGCATTCTCAGTGTCCTCCGAACGGCCAAGGTTAGTGAGCCGAGGATTAGAAAAATACTTGGACCACTTGCTCAATAGCGAAAGTACCTTTCAGGCATTACAGCACTTTTGGCTCTTGGGATCATTGACAATATCCAGGAGTTGGGAATTACGAAGCCGGTACAGGACATGCGACATAACTCCGCCGAATATCTTCATCTGCTCGTCGAGTCCTTGAGGTGAAGTCCTTTCCAGTGTTCCGGGCAGCTTCGTTGACGAACATGGACCCTTCAGACTAGCCTTCGCAGATAGTCAATATTACGTGACGGACCCTGACTTCAACCACATACCCGTGAAGGAGTTATTGAGCAAGGTTTGTTGTCCGATAAGAAGACTACCTTGCCATCTGTATCTCATCCGGTCTTCTAGGAATACTTGACATCTCGAGCGAAATTGTTTGATCCCTCAAAGACAAATCCAAGAGTTGTCCATGTGAGTTGACGGGACCAATACTTCAAGCTATTACTCAGATGACCTCCAGGGAAATCCGACGAATTCATCTGACACCGTGTACTTTTCTGGTACGTCTGTTTCCTATCTATCCTGAAGAAGTTCCTACAAGCATAGGCAATAGTCGTGGATCAGTGGGGAAACGCATGTAGTTACATCCAAAGCAACTATGCTGGTCAGTTCAGTAATCCCGTAAAAACCTCGTACTACTGACGTGGAGATGCGTAGGGTTTGGCACGGCAGGTTAGGAATATCAATCAGGAGATCCATTTCAAGAGCTAAAATGCATGTCCGCAGCTATTCCCAAGGGCTGCGGCTTCACGTTACAGAACCGGGGCTCGGGTTTTGTGCTTCAGGAGGGTCATCCAAATGCGCTCCAAGTTAGTCTCTACATTGAGATAATGTGATTGCCTCAGTAAAGTTTCGCCAGGGTGGTAAGCGTCCCTATCATACTATCATACCAGCGATGGCGCTGCGCGGCGATGAGCTATTCCTTTCTTATGGAGTGATGGGAGGGTTCATGCAGCCCCAAGGACATGTCCAAGTACTCTTGAATATGCTTCGCGGATTCACGGCACAGGCAGCCCTTGACGCACCTCGTTTTTGCATCTCCGCCGGGTCGCCAGATTCCGAAGTTCGAGGTTCGGCGGAGAAGGCTGGAGACATCAACAGCGAGGTCTACTTTGAAGAGGGTATTCCACAGTCGGTTGTGGAGAGACTGCGAGGTGAGCTCAGGCCTGCGAAGAATGTAGTTTTTCTGATCGGGATCGTATCTCTTCTGAAGAAATGGGCCACGATGCTTGGACAGTGAAGGACTTCCAGAGGGGGATGATGGGACGCGGCCAAGTCATCCAGAGAATTGTCGATAAAGGCACTGGACATAGTGTATGGGCGGCTGGATCAGATCCTCGTGCAGACGGACATGCCGCGGCACAAATTTAGTTCTTTCGCGTCTCTTTCTTGGTTAAATAAATGAGTGCCTAGTAACATAGCAGATTGTGTATGCAGGAATTGGTGATGGTCTATTGTAGTGTTGTGTCCGGTGATCAGTCAAGCATTCGTTTCCGCCTCTCCCAGCCGACTGTAGACCGCCGCCACTGTCAGTTATACCAGTAATTCCGCCGAGAAAAGAAAGCACATACTTGCTTCTGTTCTGCGATATTCGCGAAGTTCCTTCGTCTTATCTGGACCCATAATATTACCCCAACCTGCAAGCGGAACGACCATAGCAGTCATATTGTCATCGCTCCCTATCTCATCTGCAAAGTCGAGGATGTCTTTGGCTGAGTCTTTAGGTGTCTTCCCATATCGCGCCAGGTCGACAATCTCAGCATCAGAAAGCACGGAGGAAATGCCGTCGGTGACAAGAACCATGTACGCCCAGTCTGGGCCGTTCAGCAAATTTGTAGTCACTTCTGGTTCGGCGGTGACGCCATACGGTTTGTATTCCATGTCTCCTATCCTGCGAAGCATCAGTATGCACCGGTAGGTGGCCAAAATATTATTTGCTCACCCACGAGTATTGGCCAACGCTCCCATCCATCTGGAACAGAAGATGCCGCCCAGGTATTAAACACCGCAAAGAATTGGAGAATCGGAAGAGAACATACCTGGTCTCCCCAAATGAGTCCATCACAAGGCCGGAGCCCCCCCAGCGTCGCAGTCGAGTCGCTTCGACCGGTGCTTCTGCATGATGATCGTGAGTCATCCGAGTGACTTCGCCACCATCGGTCGCACAGAGCAAAACACGGGTGTCACTGTCGCACATACAAGGCATATTGGTTGTAAATAAGAGAAAACACCTCAAGCAAGAGAACAATTGTTACCCGACGTGAGCTACAGTAAGAGCGACCGTCTGCGAAGCAAAGAAGGGTGTAGCGGGGACATCGAGGGAATGAAGAAGAGCGACGGAAGCGGTCGCACCACAAGTCTTCGCTTCGTGACAAAGTCTGTCCGCCTGCGCGGTTCCAAGACGTCAAAATGCGGAAGAGATTACGATCGAGGTGAGACGCACCTCAAGGAACGCTAATGTGGCTCTCGCCTCGAGGTCCATCTTCTGCTTTGAAGGCGGATGTTTTAACCACGGTTGCAGAACGCCTCCACGATAACGCCTGAAGTAGCCTCCATGCTCCTTCGTCCAAGCGAACACGTCCTGTATTTGCGATACATCAACTGACTCGAAAATGCCATGCAAATTTTGATGCAGGAATAGCGAGACGGCTTGCCCTCCATGGCCGTCATAGATGCCGACAAACACGACTTGCTCCGCAAACTCCTTCCCCACGTCACTCGGGTCCCAGTCGATCCCAAAAGTCTTTTTCGCACTCAAATGCAGCTCTTCTGGGTCCAGTGTGAGCGACGCGAACTGATGGGAATCCTCTTGTTGGCTTTTGGACAGCGGGCGAACAACGTTAGCACCGGCTTTTTCGCGACGAGCTGATGCGAGACATACCGTCGGACTCCCCGCGATTCTGCAATGCCAATAACATTTGGTGAACTCAAGGGTATTCTGAGGACACCGCCTGGTGGATTCAGCAAAAGGACGCGCATATGATATAGAAGCCATACCAGGAGTTGCGGCTTTTATATAGGTATGATATCGTCTTCTTCCGATAGTCTTAAGAAATGAGCAGGAATATCGAAGACGAGATGAAAGCATGCAGCAAGGTCTTCGGTGCACAGCTAACCGACCCTGTGCATTTCAGGAGAGATTATCGGCAGGGCGGAACAGTATAGTACAAACTCAAGAGTGCGTGGAACAGAAACGAAATGATGCGCTGAACCACGGTAATAGGTAATATTAATGATGGCTCGGTTTCCATGTTTTATTGATTGATAATACGGCCGTACCCGCAAGAGGATCACACTCGTACAGTACGTACATGTACATATAACATATCCTTTCTCTACAACTTTCTTTATACATCTTCAACTCGTTCGCATACATTATTTACGCTAGGACACGCTTCGGGGTACCTTCTAGGAAGGCAGCGATATTATCTACAGTGTCGGACCAGAATGCCTGTAAGAAATATTGTGAGACAATTATGCCGGCTAAGATGCTATGCTAATGGTTGAACAGATACCTGATATGTATTATCGCTGACATAGCCCGTATGTGGTGTAAGAGTGACATTGTCGAGCTTGCGCAATGGATGATCGAGGGGAAGTGGTTCAATGTCATAAACATCAAGACCCGCTCCCGCAATCTTTCTCCGCTTCAGAGCATTGACCAAAGCGGGCTCGTCGACTATCGGACCTCGCGAAGTATTGATAAAGAAAGCCGTAGGTTTCATGACCTCAAAATCCGACGCATTGATTAGACCGCGGGTCGTATCAGATAGCACCATATGCACGGAAACGATATTGCTTTGCTTGAATAATTCCTCTTTGGTCTCCACATACTCAACCCCTGCTGCTTGAGCGCGTTCCGGTGTGAGATGGGGCGACCAAGCAATGACTCTCATGTTAAACGCTTTTCCGATCTAATCATCGGGAGTCAATACATGTTGGCGAGGGCCAGCAACTTCTGACGACCTTAGCAGTAGCCGCCCCAAGTCTGCCCGCACCCACGAGGCCGAGAGTGTGTGCAAAGAGACCGAGCGGAACGAACGATTGCCATCGTGGCTTTGTTTCCTAATTAGTTTCAATTCAAAGACGATTAGCTGAAGGGCTCACATTGCCCGCAACGACGCTCGTGTGGTCATGAGCAATATACCTTACGGTCGATAAGATGAGGGCCCAGATGTGTTCAAGAGTAGAATCGCCTTTGGAGGAAGTGCCAGAGACGATAATACCTTTTGTCTTAGCATGAGCGACATCGATGCCTCTGTTCAACATGCCGGTTGTCGCGATGAGCTTTAGGTTCGGAAGGCGGTCCAGCAGGGTCGCGGTAAACCTGGTCCGCTCCCGCATCGCGCAGATGATTGTGTAAGGTTCAAGCCTTTGAGCAAGAGCACCCTCGTCATGTAGAGTATCATCGAATACATCGATTAACAGCCGGTCCTTGATCGGAGTCCAGTCTGCAAAGGTGAAAGCAACGTGCTGATAGTCATCAAGTATTGCAACCTTCACTTTGTCCGCCATGAGACCGAGTACAAAGAGTGCACGGAGCAAACAGAGGTGCTTGAAAGTATGCAATACATCGCCGAACTGACGTCTTACTGATTGTTTGTAAGCCTGAAGCAGCGAAGCTTTATGAACGGTACTAAAAAAAAAAAGGAGATGACCACATGATCGATATTCGAGAGTCACGTGATGATACTGTGACTGTAATCAAATATGTCACGAGTTTCAATTCATCCTGTTGCGAGCCTGAAACCATGTCGATTAATTTGGTTGTCCTCTTCGTCCAACCGTGTTCGTCTTGAATTGTGGGGAATTTGGCAATTGAATACCATCGATCGACCTCCGAGCCTGATTCTGCGGCCTTTCTGCGCTGGTGCTGTGTTGCTCAACCCAGTAACCGACTCTCGGAATCGGATGTTCATAAATCATGAGGCACACTCTGGCACTTGGCCAAGATGTTGCGGGACGTGGTTACGCAATCATATCGCAGCTCGATATCTGTACCTGCTTTTTTTCCCTGTGCATTCTGCTATCTGGGACAAGGCATCATAATTGAAGGTGAGTCTACCACCATTTTTTGCTATGCTGGCGGTAATGTTGAACGTCAACGTCGAACAGACTTGTTGATGACGGCGGTACATTATCTTAAAATCAACTGAGGCGATGCAATTTAGTCTCTTGCTTGGCCTTTAATTGAGCGAGTCAACAATCTATATTGGGTAAGAAACACTTCAACACCCTGGAGGTAGGTGTCGAACCTAATATCATCTGGGAAACAATAGGAAAAAAGACATTCCTCCAACAGATGTGCATTTGACCTGGGAAGGAATGGTCACGAAGGGGCGAAGGGGATGATAAAATCGAATCTTTTCTGTAAAATCCTTGGGATATCTCAACCCTTGATGGTTACTTGTCCTCCTGCCTCTCTTATCTCTGGCAAACTGTCTCCAGCACACAGGCCACGTAGACCATGTTTTTTTGCAAGAAACTCAAGAAACGCAAGCAAATGCGTGCCCGGTCGCAATCGAACAAGTAATCGTTCTAAGGAGAGGGACAAATTACAGAATGAGAAAGATCATCTCATGAGTTTCATGACATCTGTGGTCTCGGCGTCGGCCGGGAGCTACTGAGTTGGTTCCCCGCATGGCGGAGGGTCGAGCGCGCGGCACCTGATGCGTGGAGCACGCGAGATATCAATAGCCGTCGTTGCAGCCAATAGAGCTCGGTACTTTTCCTTATCTCTAACGTCAACTGAATTTCATCTCGAAACCAAAGATCGTTCCTGCTGGGCAGTATCCTTCAAGTGACTGCTAATCTCCCTATCGTTCTCAGGGATGTTATCCTCCGTGCCCCTCGAAGCGCCTTCCAACTTTGGTCTCTGATATAATGCACGCCCACGCCTTTGTGGGCTTCTCCGCTCTGCCTTCAGTCTCCCCGTACGTACATCTTCTCTGCAGTGAGCTCATACCATTAAGCTGCGTCCCGTGCAACTTCTTTGCAAACGGTGATTGCAATGTCCGACTCGTCGAAGGAGGGTGCTGTTGGCGACGTCGAAGATGAGTTCACCTTCGGCACGAGACTGGGCATCGTCTTCATTGTCGAGGGTGCCTTCCTCTCCCTGCTGTCAGTCCTCGGTCTTCTTGCGTATATTGCTGTACGTCGCCTTCCCATATGATCCTGTATCAATCTTTTACCGTGCGGCCGCACAGTTCGCTGCTGTCAAGACTAAAGGCAAGCGACGGGTACAATGGACCATCGCGACACCCTTGCATGCGTATTTCATCTCGCTATTGTTTGCTGAGCTATTTCAGGCAATAGGTAACTAGTCAACTTACCGTTCTCAAATAATTCACCAACAATATGCATACAGGAGCCATCATGAACCTCAGATGGGTTCAAGAAGCCGTGAGCGCCCTTGTTTTTCCATTCCGCCGCCCCTAGCCAGATCTAATCAGGTGGTTTCTACAGGGCGTTGATGAGGGAGCATTTTGCGTTGCTCAAGGTATGAGCGTTGACTCATATATTTTCAAATACGACTGTTCCTTATACTGTATTGAAAGGCCTCATCAAACAAACGGGAGACGTCTCTGTTGCTCTGTGGTGAGTCGCCCTGTTCCGCCGGAAAAAATTCATTATCTGACGTTCCTTATAGCACTCTAGTGAGTCGATCGTTTTAATTTTACTGAGGCACTAGCGTTAAATTTCAACAAGGCAATTGCTGTCCATACATTTGCGGCCATCGTGTTTCGTTGGAAACCACCCAGGCCAAAATTCCTCTCAATCACGGTCTTGACTACAATTTGGCTGATAGTCACTTTGATAATTGTAAGCCTTTATAACCATCAAAGTCACTTTTTATCTGACAAGTTCATCAGGTTATCAGCGCAGCAACGCACAGGAATAACATCGACGATTATTGGTCAGATACACAGTACTGTATGTCTCGTAAATCTGAGGTTGGCAACATCCAGAGAAACTAACGTTTCCTTCGTAGGGTGCTGGATTGCAAAGCCTTACAAGTTACAGCAATACCTCCTGGACTATGCTTTCATGTGGACAACGTAAGTCGATGCATTTGGATTGGGAAGAAAATACCGCACCAACATTAACGGATCTGTTGGACAGTGCTTTCGCGAACATCATCCTGTACATCCCAATGGCGCTGGTCATCAAGGGTATTATCACTGTAAATGGATGGAAGGTCAGGTACAGGCGAGCGAAAGAACGGAAGCACATATCTACCCAGAGCTTAGTGACCAGCAACGGTAAGGGCGTCGACAAGGTTGCTTCGCAAATGCTCTTGTAAGTCTGTTCTTTTTATCTGGCATGGAAGATGGATTGCTGAACCAGGAGGTGCGGGGATATAATAGCTATCCTGCGGTTTATACGATCACCATTCTCCCAATCGCCATTGTGCGCTTCCGCGCATTCCATGACGAACATGTTCCTTTCGCATATACCGCCATAGCTGACGTCTTGTTCGTTTGCTCGGGCTTCTTCAACGTCTGCCTTTTCGGGTTTACACGACCATCCCTTCTTCCGCGTCGCGATACATTTGCCTCAAGTGGGCAGTCTTTGAACCCCTTGACCTTTTCGCTCCGCAGTCCAACAGGTGACCAACCGTTCTCCGCCCGCCGATCAATGATGCCACCTCGCTCACCTATGGGAACCATGACCACCGTAACCCCCATCACTGCTCTTCCCGATGATAGCATGATCTATTGTTTTGACTCTCGATCAGAACACGAATACGATGTCCATTCTCTCCAGCCGTCCCCTATGAAGACTGGGTTAACCCCCTCTATAGTTTCATTTCACACCAGCCCCCATAGCTCTGACTAGGCTTTTAATATTTTTATGCATTATCTTGTTACCCGACGCTCATTGCTAAGTTCAAGCGATGTAAGAAGTTATTGTTGTGTGTAATCTGTACCTTTAGGGTGGCGAGCCTTGTCTTAATGATAATCTTTAATTACATTTGCGGATGCGGAGAGTAGTAATGACATTGTATTAAAACATCCTTGAAGAAATTGATGATCTAGACACAGTTCTTTGATAAGTCAAGCAGAACGGCGGATAAGTAAGTAAGATGACAGTGAGTATCAGTCATCAAACGGATACTGTAGCGAACATATCAGTCTCATTATTGGGATACATTACTCTATACTCACCTCAAACGATGCTGGTGGTTCCGCTTCGGGTGCATTCTCGTCGAGTGCAATGTGTGGTCCGGTCGGCTGCGACGCAGCTGGGACAGGCGCACCCGTTGCCGTTGTCGCAGCGTCTGCAAAAGGAGGTGGAGGGGGCGGTACTTCCTCCTCGATGAATTCAATTGGCTCTCCCGGAGCCTGGTCAATGAGAATGAGGATTCCCCCACCGCCGGCATATCGCTCGGATGGGACTCCCAGCGCTGCCGTCATTGGCGTTTTCGCTGAAGACAACAAGAAGGATTTGCCTTTCGTAGATTTTTGTGATCGCGTCGAAACAGGTCGCACGGGTTGGAATCGCCCTTCCGGCGGAAAGACTATGTGTGCGAGCTGGGCGGGGATCACACGGGAGAAGTTTGGTAGTCGTTCAGATGACGGCTCTGATTTTCGCTTCTTCGTTTCTAAGGAATTACCATCGCCTTTCTGACCATCAGGCAAGTCAGATTCTGGCTTGCCCGTTGGCGGAACGTCTACCGACGTCTCCGTGGATGTAGGTGGGGTGTCTTCAGTCTTCATCTCAACGTCGCCTTTTGCCTCTGGCTTGGATTCAACCTTTGAGTCCTAGTATCCTAAGATAAGAATCATTTCGGCATGGTTGTCAAACCAACTCACAGTCTCCATTGCATCAGCTTTCGCTGTCGCAGCTGCTTTTTCCTTTTCTTTTGTCCTCTCGCGCGCCTTTGCCTTAGCGGTCGTTGAGAGCACAGCAGTCGTGACCTTTGTGACTGGTTCCTTTGTCGGGGGTTTCGTGAGAGGCGGATAAGCGAAGAGACTGGGCTTCGCATTGGAGATAAACTCAAATTTAGGAGCCTGAAGAAAGTAGCGTTAATGAACTCATATAGTACCATGATGAGGACAAACCTTACTTTAAGTTCTTCATTCAGACCAATGATAGCTGTCGGTTCAAATGCAAGACACGCGCAATGTGCTAGAGGGAACCAGTACCAGAACTGGCAGAATAGCACCATACCGACAATGGCGCTCGTATTTCGACTTCCTGCGCGGCTCTGGAGACTTATTGTGGCATTTCTCCCACTGGCGTCAATGAGACCCTGGCCTAGAGCAGCGCCGAAACGAGCCATTGGATCTTCGTGCTTGTCTCCCACTATCTTCGCGTATAAACTTCGCGTTGCTGACATCGAGGGGGATGCCGCTTCGGACTGCTCGACTAAGATCATTCCAAGCGCAATGAATGAACCTTGACGAACGAAGTCGACAGGGTCCCTCGTCATTGGTTCAAGGATATCAACAGCGTCTTGCAGACCTGTTCCAGCACAAGCAATGCCAAGCGCAAGAGTTGCACCGCAGCGGACGTGCGGATTATAACTCTCGCTCAAAAGTTGAACTATCCTTGGAACAGAACTAGGGTTCTTGAAAAGCACGAAGGCCAGGGATGTCACTGCAGCACGTCGGACATCGTCTGAAGTATCCGAGACGGCTACATGTAGAAGTTTGCGCATAGCATCGTTATTCGAGGTGCCCGCATAAGCGAGGGCAACAGTGTAGACACCTCCGTAACGTAAAATGGGATCCTAATGGATACTAAGCAAGGAAGAACTGCCTAAATGAAAGACTCTCACCTTCTCAGTCAGCAACATCTTTATCATGTCATCCGCTTGCTCCTGTCTACCGTAGTAAAGGAAAGCGAGTCCGATAGCAAGACCACGAATTATCTTCTCGTGCTGTGTCTCCCTTGCATACGCTAACATCTCATCAGCACATCTCGCGTCTGCAGTCCCGAGCATGACGAGCCCCATTGCATAACCAGCAGATTCTCCTGCAACGGCAGAATCAGTGTACAGTTTTTGCTTCAGATCGTCGTATGATTGCTCGTTCTTTCCTCCCATCCCAGCAATCCCAAGACCCAAAGCTGCACCATGCTGGACGACCTCGTTCGTGGCTGCACGTAGCTTATCTTGAAGATAGCTCTCGACATCGCGAGCGATACCGCATCCCGCGTTGACAATTCCTAATGCATATAAAGCGCCACCTTCCGAGTACTCGGCTCCCTGGATCCCAGGGGTTTGAGTGCCACCCTCGACGGGTAAATATGGGCCCAAAATATTCATACCTTCCTCAAAGTGACCTTTGTGGATCACTCCAAGGCCTACCGTCGCGGAAAACTTCGCCCAATTAGTTGCCTTTCCGAGCCATTCCAAATTTTCTCGAAGGAAAACGTCGGATGTCGTCCCAGCATGCATATACGCGTTTTGGAGCGTGAGGGCGTTGTGATACACTGATGAACGGGGCTCAAGGACGTCCTGATGTATTTTGAGTCAACGTATCGGAGAGAAGGGGTAGCACGAACCTTCGTATTCTTCAGGATGAGCATATCGACTTTATTGTTTCTCCGGAGGAACTGCAAATATAACTTTACAGACTCCTGCCCGGTCAAAATCTGGCGAAGTGTATCGTAGATCTCCTTCGTTTCCTATCTGAAGGGTAAGAATTTAAATCTACGTATACAGTGATGTACCATACCGAATCACCGTCTGGCAGCCCTGCTCTGATAGCTACCAAGAAGTCCTGGCCACCACCTTCGACAAGATCAAAAGCCAGCTGGTAAGCAAGTAGCTTTTCACTTGGCACGAGCTTCGTAAGCATGGGAATAGTGAGGGAAGGATTGCTCAATGTAACAAGTATACGCGTCACAGCATATACGTGCGAAGCCCTCGCCTCAAGAGGAGGGAATAAGGGAAGGAGAAAGTTGAGAACTTCATTTCGGTATGAAAGAGAGAAATTCATGTCGATCACAGAGTCCATAGCGTAGGACAGCAGCGAGACATCTAGAGTCAGTTTATAGATGTGTAATATGAGGTCGAGGCGGTGTGATTCTAGCGCTATACCAATGGCCTGAATACCATGATAAAAATAAGCAACCGATTACGAAAGCATTCGTGAGGACACACCTGCTTATGTTCGCCATCTTCTATGCATCGCCCAAAAATGCCTTCGACAATATTCTGGAGGCGCAGGTCGATCTTCTTCGCCGACGCTTCATCAGAACGAAGCTCAACATATCGGTCAATTGCTTTGGCTGAAGCGGCTGTCAACAGCCAGATACAAGGCAGGAGAAGTTGCCACTCACAAACGACTGTTTCAATGTACTCTTCCGATCCGGGTACGCGACTTTCTGCTTCGAAGGTTGGCCCTGCACCAAGCGCGAAGGAGAGAGCTTCGTCGTGCTCTCCGAGGAAGTAATAAACTTTGCTTGCAAGTAAAGCAGCAGAGTCGCGCGCCTCTTTCTGAAGGTCCTTACTCTCATACAGGGATTCTCTGAATTATTTTGTCAATAACGGAGTCGGCAATATCGAGGCCAATTAGTCTGCACGTACATGAGAGCAACATGCTCCGAAATTTCTGCCCAGAACTGGGGGACGAGAGGGATGAGAGCTTGAAGAGCGTGCTGTTTAACAATTGGCTCTGGTTCAGACAGCAGAGCTAGTACACCAGCAGCAGATGTCTGAGTGCGGGCGACCATAGTTAGGGAAAGCAAAGGAGAGATGAGGACGCGCAAATCCTGGCCTGAGGTTACGCACTTGCCCCTTGCGCAAGACGCGTCAGCTCTCGTGGCGCGTCGCTCCTCAATATGGCTTACGGTTCTCACGATATTTACACGCGGTACGTATTTCTTCTAATTTCTTTGCTCCCGTACGTATCTTGCTATGTCTTACCTCTGATTCCGACTTGCCAGCATTATTATGAGTTAATCTACTGGGTGTACTCGACAATAAGCTGAAAATCCCATACCTAGATCTGAAGTGTCTCGGATACACAATGACTGGACTGGCCATGGCTTACTGCAAGTTCAAGCACATCAATGGTTTCGGCACAACGAGAGAAATATTCGACAAAAGGAAAGGAGATTATCAATTGTTGATGTTTTAACTGCGGCCACAGTCTAGAATGTCTTATTTCTCGGAATGCTTTACTTCCGGATAGCGGTATATCTTCGAGACTATGATTATTGTCTGGAGAAAGACATATAAATTGCCAGCGACTTAGCAGTTCTGAGATGCACCAAACAATTATTCGGAATTCGTCTTTAAAAGTGTGGCAGTCCTCTAGTAACTTATCCATCTCTCTCTTACCCTTACTCCCTTCACCCTCACTACTCCGATCTAGTCACCACCTCTCTACCTCGCTTAACATGTCTGGTGACTCCAAAGCCTGGCACGCCAACCTTTTCAAAGGATCTCCCTCAGAGAACATATCTGAACTCTTGGGTACCCGACGTCTCATCGACAAGCGTCGCCTTGTCCTGATAGACTGCATCGGCCAAGGTTCGTGGGGCGTCGTCTATAAAGCCCAACGCACCCTTGTGGGACGCGACTATTATCCAGACGAATTCTGTGCAGTCAAATGTATGGCGCCACATCTCATGACACGCAACCAGCGAAGATCTATCGCGCATGAAATCGAGATGCACCGTGCTTGCTCCGACGTCACTCCCTCCGTGCTCCAATTTATTTGTGCCAGTGAAGATGAGGACACTGGTCTCGTCTTCATTATCACGGAGTTGTGCGAAGGCGGCACTTTGTTGCAACGCATCAATGACGAATCCATTGTCGGGAGCGACGAACGCATTCGTCGGACTTTCGTTCAGATTTTGGACGCTGTCGCGGCTTGTCATGCAGCGGGTGTCTATCATCGCGATCTAAAACTGGAGAACATCCTGTTCAAGGCTGATGGGCAGATCGTCCTTGCGGACTTCGGTTTCGCGACGCACAAGAGAGGCACTAGCGATTTGGGTTTGGGAAGCAGGGAGTACATGAGCCCTGGTTTGTGTTGAAAAGCTTGATAGTTTGTTACGGTTGCTGACTAGCCGTGCAGAGATTCTCGGTGGCTTTGGGTATCACAAGGTGCGGTCGATATCCTCTCGTCAATCCGACATCTGGGCACTCGGCATCATTTTCACTATCCTTGTCTCGGGAAGAATGCCTTGGAAGAAGGCATCCGCGTCCGACGCACACTTCCTTCATTTCGTCGCAATGGACAACGATTATCTATACCACGCCCTTAACATTTCTGGCGAGACCAATGAGATTCTGAAGAGTATATTCTGCCACCCACGTGGTCGCCTTACCATCGAGGAACTGCGTAGATGCGTCTTGAGCGTGAAGTCGTTCAGGCGTTGTGAATCAAAGTTGAACCTCGCGGTAGATACCGAGAAGAGAAGCGTCGTCATTTCCGAGAGCAATAGTGAGACAGACTCAGACACGTATCTGGGTCACTCACAGAGGGATATCGACGCGCATTTCGAAGCTGCCGCACTCCGTGTCATCAACGGCGCTAATCCAGAGGACGAAGACATTACGGACATGCCTGTTGACCCGAATATTATCGAGCCGTCCCCCGCTCCGCCTGAAGACCTTCAATTGCCAGAAGCTGCTATGGAGGAAGACAACCTCGATGCACCCGTTCACATTGAAGTCATCTTGCTGCCCGTTGGCGAGGCGGACATCGCAGAGGGCGTCTTCGTGCTCGGTTCCAACTCAGACTCGGACTCTGACGGCACGGAATCAGAGGGACCTATCACACCTGAGACGCATGCCGTCGACAATGCTTCCATCGCTTCTCCTACTGGCGCCAGACCACTGGAAGACGTCACCGAGTTCAACTTGGCCGACACGTCCGCTCTACCTGCTCCGGTCCCAGTCAAAGGTTTTGTTGATAGTTTCAGCATCCCTCCTGGGCTAGAGCACGTTCGGAAATGGCATGACAATACGACCGCCCTACCCGTGAACGCACAGACTTATGATGCCTGAGCGATAGCGAAGCCACGAGCGTCTCCGAAGTCCTCGAATGCCGTGTTGCACCCCAATTCCATTCCCGATTCACATGTGGTATGTCTTACATTTTCTACTTAATTGGACTAGACGCTAATCTAACCAAATGAAAAGTTATTGTTAGTTAAATAAAGAAAAACAATGTCTCTGTTCTGTGTTTCGGATTTTGATTCATATTCCTTCATCATACCTTCATCACGGACGCTTTCTGCGCTGCACGCCCGGACGCTGCCATGTAGCTGATATATTCTGTAACCAACAAAAACATCCCCATCCGAATTGATCAAATGTCCTCTACTTGATAATTCATCGATATCTTTCTTCGTTATTCGACTCCCAACGCACTGGCTCGACAATTCAAGTACTTTTAAATCGGCTTGTCATACGGACACTACGCTATGTTCTTATCCCTTCGCCTTAAAAAAGAAAGAAAATTCAAGGCGAAAAATACCATGTCGAGCGAGCTATTAGGTATCGGTATTAATATTTTGCGAGTTTGAGGGTTGAGGGGATCACGCGATCGTGAACCTTGTCTTAGAAAATACCTCATGATTACGTGATAGTAAACTCGGAAAAGAAAAATACTAAATAGAAAGTTCATCCGAAAGCAAAATTTCCTCTTCCTCCAAGACGAGCTCGTTGGCCTCACTCGACGGCATCCAGGAACTGTCCCTGCCATCCGCCGTGAGGCAGTTGCACACGAACTGCCAATCACCGTGGTTTCCATATCTTTGAGGAATGAACATTCTTGCCTGAGAATTTTTTGTGTTTCATCTCACAACAGTCACAATCAATGTGGACCGATCAAGGCCGTGCATTGGGTATATCTCGTATACATTATCTACCCTACCCAAAAATGAAGTGCCAAACAACCGAAAATAAAAAAAGAGTAGCAACGCATCGTTCAACGAAGTTCGTCAAAAGGCAAGAATAAAGTACTACTATACGTACTAAGATTTAATATTGTCCAAGTCATACGAATCAGCTAGTCCATGGGTCGTCAACAAGAGCTCAAAAGAATGAAGCAAAATAAGGTATCACGATGCTCTAGGCAGAGGAGGTTCACAGCAGGAGGAAGACTGCCCCGACGAGTCCGAGGTATGCGCTAGTAGCAGTCATCGAGCGTGATGCACCGCTTGCAGTGGATGATGGTGTCGAAGCGGATCCAGAGCTCGTGCTGTTGGAGGCAGTACCGTTAAGCAGCTTAGCAGTAGCCTGGAACGCGGTGAAGTTGTTCGGGCCGTTGTCGACCGCGTTACTGCAATTCATTTATCAGTCAAGATTCTTTCGAGTAATAAATAAATAACAAATGAGCATACATGGCGAACACCATTCCCATTCCACAGTGTCCAGTCTGACGGCACTATAGAATGTGGGAGTTAGTTAATGCATATATGGTCTCCAGAGAATACATACGTAGCCCCAGATTGGCTTGGTGTCGTTGACAATGATGCTGTAAGTCGGGAACTGAGCTGTATCTCCGCTTACAGGCATGCTAAACGACCTAAGGTCAGATGCGATCAAGTTAGAGATCCATATCACTTACAAGCCAGAGTCGAATCCTTCCGTTCCTGCGGTCAATGCGAGCTTCTTGCAGGGCTGAGCAAAGGCACTGATGAAAGGAGATCAATCGAACGCCTCTTCTGATAGTTTGATTGAATATAAGCCTACCTCTGAGTCACAGTGTGGTTTTTCGCTTGGCTATATCGGGTGTCAATATAACTGTGGCGGACATCAGGAGGGACAAACGTACAATTGGAAGACGACAACATCATTGGGCTGAGCGGATAACTCGGACGGGTTGAAAGTAAGCGTGCTGTTACCACCGACAATGATTGTATGCGTCGCAGCGGCAGCAGCAGCAGCAGTCGTCGATGCAGGCTCAGTCGCAACGTCAGTCGTGGCCGCAGCGGCAGTTGTCGTATCTGGTGCAGCAGTCGCGTAAGGATCAGAAGCAGTGGACGTCGTCGCGTTCCCAGCAAGCTGGGCGCCAATTGCCAAAGCAGAGTTTTTGAAGTTCGTGAACGAGTTGGGAGTACCATCAGCACCACAGTTAACAGCGAACACCATCCCTTTGCCGCAATGGCTAGCTGGTGTCCCGGCTGCTTGCGCACAATAAACCCAGATTGGGTTTGTATCATTGACAGTGATAGTGTAGGTAGGGAAGTTGTCAGTGACGCTGGCGTCTACTGGGAAACTGAAATTTTCATTCATTCATAAGTTCAGGTAGAACAATAAAAAAGGTAAGCCTACAATCCGGAATTGAATCCGCCATCTTTTTGCCCACATGGGTCAGCGAACGAGGATTGGACTAATGAAAAATGAAGGGTTAAACAGACGAGATTCTCTCACGCTTGATGCGCCTTACCTGCACTATGATTCTTCTGCTGGAAATTAAAGACGACCTGGTCGCCAGGTTGAGCAAACTGAAGAGGGAAAAAATTAGCGCGACCGATATTTGCATGGGCATGATAACTCACGATGGCCTCAGGATTGAACTCAAGAGCACCCTGTGCGCTTCCAACAGTGACTTGGTGTACTTCAGCACGAACAAAGGAAGCAAGGAGGAGACCCAAAGACAGGACTAAAGGGGAGTACATGACGACTTGAAATAGCCAAAAGACGGGAAAAAATGAAGGATGTGATGGGGAGCTACTCAGTAGTAGAGGGCCAATATATGTACTGCCAGAGGACACCGCCTTGGGAAATGAAATCTGAAAGAAAGGGAAGAACCGGGGCACCAGGCTTTGTGAAGGGCAAGGATGAAGGGGGTGGTAAAAGGAAAGGAATGAGAACACAAGTGATGGACGGGTGACAGTATTTAAGATGGAAGGCGGGCCCGCTTCTACAAAAGAAAACAATGAGATTGGCGCACGCCAGAAATAGCGCCGTCGCGGCCAATGAGGAGAGGACGTCGGTCGCCACATCTGCCATTGGTCTTTCATCGCAACAGCCGGTCGCACCCGCCCGACGCATTTACACCGGTGGGAACATGCACTATTGCCCAAGGCACCATTTCAAGTCGGTCAGATGCCTCGTCGCAGTGTACTAGTGATTTTGATCGTATCCAGGTTGCTGTCTATCCCCGATGTTGCTGCCTCCAGTGCGAGTAATGATGATGTCGTGGAGGTCAGAGGAATAACAACATGTTGTTCACTCACCCTCACCAATCCCAACAGCAGCACAAGCTTGTCTTCTACGCTAACCTTATATGGAAACTCTATTCCGCCATATCATTCGATCACCGGTAACACCGACCGCCGGCTCGCCTCGGCTCGGGTCCAAAAGATTCTCCCACAGCCTGGCACCACTTTACCTGTTCCATCTTCGACGTTCACAGTCAGCTCGAGAACGCGATGTCCCTGGCTGAAACGATGCACAATGGATCTGATGTTTGATGAAATCATCTACGTTCGCGACAAACATCGCGGCGACTGGCTCCTAAGCTCAGTTTGCGTAGCCACATTCATTATCATCTCAGTTTAACAATAAGACCAGTTAGAACAAGAGCAGCTGATGTTCGTAGCTTGAATATCAGCCTTATAGTCAGAAGCTCAGAAGGACCGCGCTGTTGATTCACTTGTGCTCTTCTACCTGACCATCTGCTCAGTCAAGGCCGCACCTAGCTGAGATGCTCGTCCACGGCACCAAAAGCAAGAGACCTATTCCCACGTTTGAAGTAGGTTAGTAGTCTCGGCCTTAATATTAATGGGCTGCATTGCCTCTGCATTGCATATTGCCATGGGCACCTGCCAATGTCATATATTTACTCTGCTTGCGCGCGCCGCCTTTTTTTTTTCTCTGACAGGTCCTGAGTATCGTATCCTTCATGTCCTGGGAGAGGGCGCATACGGCACAGGTTAGCCTCCTTCCTCTTTATAAATGCTCATCCTTTTCACTTCTTCGCAAAGTCGCAGCTGCGCTGCACGAGCCCACAGGCACCCATGTCGCAATTAAGAAGATCCTCCCATTCGATCACACGTACGCCTAGACAGTCGACTGTTATCTTTCTGAATACCGGATCTTGACATTAATGCGCACTGATTATCAGTCTGTTCTGTCTTCGAACTATCCGGGAACTCAAGCTTCTCAAGTTCTTCTCCCAAACACTGGTCAACGACAATGTTTGTCACTTCCGCAAAAGTCGGATCGTCAAAGACTGATTCATTCTTCGACTCAAGATTATCTCTATCTTGGACATCATCAAGCCGCCCTCGCTCGATGACTTCAAAGAAGTCTATTGTATGTTCTGGCTATAATGCCATTTCAGCGATGTTGTCTCTAACGCCATTCTTTGTCAGTCGTTCAAGAACTCATGCAAGCAGATCTTCACCAGGTGATTCGCACGCAACATCTCTCAAATGATCATTGCGAAGTCAGTCCCGCCTTGTAAGCTATAGATGATCGTACTAAACGGATGTGTAGTATTTTGTATATCAAATTCTCCGCGCCATCAAGTCGATGCACAGTGCCGACATTGTGCACAGAGATATGAAGCCAGCGAATATCCTCCTAAATCAGAACTGCGATCTCAAAGTATGCGATTTCGGCTTGGCTCGTAGCGTACGGCCTGGAGCACCCTCCAGCGAACCTGGACTCATGACCGTACGTTTCTCTGCTTCCTTCTAAAGATATATGCCTTAATATTACTATGTAGGAGTACGTCGCAACGCGCTGGTATCGAGCGCCTGAGATCATGCTTTCTTTCAAAATGTACACAAAGGTGAGGGTCTTAGCTTTCATGTTCTCGCAAAGTACTCATACATAATTGCTTGTAGGCTATAGATCTGTGGGCTGTTGGGTGCATACTCGCTGAAATGCTGATGGGCAAACCATTGTTCCCTGGAAAGGACTATGGCCATCAACTCGATCTTATCCTTGATGTCATTGGTATGCCTGAGTTCATGAAGACACTGTAACCTCGTACTCATTGTCAAACTATTAGGCACACCTACACTTGAGGAGTACGCGGCCATCACCTCGCGCCGTTCTCGCGATTATATTCGCGCTTTACCGATCCGGAGGCGCAAGCCACTCGCTTCTCTAATGCCAGACGCAACCCTGCCGCTCTAGATTTCCTGTCTCGCACTCTCGTCAGTGTTTGCTCTTGTCCGTTCATGAAAGGTAAAGGTTACTGAAGACTCCTTGGCTCCCTTGTCTAGACATTTGATCCGAAGAAACGACTCACAATTGAGCAGGCGCTTCGCCATCCTTACATCTCAGCATATGTGCGTGCTTTTACATGTCATCTCATCGCTGAAATGCTAAGTCGAGTACATTCAGTACGACCCAGGCGACGAACCCGAATGTATGCCCATCGATCCAGAGTACTTCTACTTCGATGGTGGGCTAACATATCACGATCAACGATATCTCGTTAACTAACTCGTATAAACTGTTCCAATTTTAGCTCAAAAAGATTTGCTTAGCAAGGCTCAGTTGAAAGGTCCGTACTTGTCTCACCTGCTTATCCTTTGCATAACTGAATTATTGCGTTCTCTCGATCACTAGAAATGCTATTTGAGGAAATCCAGACTTTTACGCCGTCCATTGGTCGGTAGACCACTTATCTTACTCTCGGTTTAGTTATTCCACCTATCTACATACATAAAATTTCTTATTCGTAGAGCACACCGGTGTGCTGCTGCTGCCCATTTGTCTATTCGTACTTCGTAGTTCATGCATTCTTCGTGTGTTTTTCTATGTTCATGTTTTTTTTTATTGTACTATGTATGCATTTACGATGTGGACAATTCACTTGTTACATTTTGGAACGCAGGAAAGCAAGAAACAGAAGCTACAAAAGGTTAATTTACCGACACAAGTTGTGCGTACTTGTCAGGACTAAATAAATAGGTATCGAGATGTACGATGATCAAATCAGATGAAGATGAGAGGGCAAGTACAAGGAGGGCATGGACAAAAGAATTGGAAAACTATGGAAACACATAAGTTCAACTAAGTCGGTTTACGAGTTTATTTACTATCAGCTATGCATTAGGAGAAAACTGAGCTACGGTGGGAGTGAACAGATCGCCAAAAAATGTCCTGGTTTGAATATCTATAGAGTTCTCGGTGTAAGGGAACCGCATCGCTACCAAAACTCCATGTTTGAAGAGCCCGCGACTCCGTCACGACCAAAATCGCCAAAGCGAGTGTCGTGATGGAGTTCAGTGCCAAACATCGTCCGTGGAGGCTGTTGGATAGGCGAATCGTAAATCACGCCAGGAGCGGCGGTTCCCAACCCATAGCCTAGCGCAATAGGCATGTTCGTAGGTATCATTCCGTGGTTCTGGGCTTGCGGTTGCGCATCTCGCCGAGGATAGACTGGTGTTGCAGTCTCACCGAAAGGCAGAGTGAACAAGCCCTCGGCGTATGGGTCAAAGGGAGAACAGGCGTCCTCGCGAACAGGACTGAGATTATCAACCGATACTCGGAAGCGGGCGTGGCCGGATGGACGAGGCGGAGTGTGAGGACGCGCAACGGTACTCGAAATCCGGCGCGGCTCTTGCGGGAGGTGCTGGGGACTGTTATTATGCTGGCCATTGGCATTGGCATCCGCTGCAGCAATGCGAGCTCCTAGCTTCGTCACTGATAGCTGTGAGAAGCTCTCTCCATCGTCAAAATAGTTGAAAATGTCATCGCGCGGTGTCGAGGATGCAGCATTACAGAAGTCAAGCATGATCATATCATCCGATCGCATTTCCCCCTGATGTGCATCAACCGCAAAGTTGTCGGGTGCTTGCGGAGGCGGAGGAGTGCTGACCGAGGGTTGTGTCGACGGACCTGACGCCGAACTTCCAGCTGAACCAGCACAATCCTCTCCACCTCCATGGTCCGGAGTGGGGTTTTCAGGTTCGGGCTTTGGCTCAATCACTTTCTCTTGGAGAGGACGTCGTTCCGCACCCGTTCGCGCTCGCTTTCGATCTGGCATCATATGCCGAGCATTCTCTTCCTGCCTGACGGCGTCGCCTTCACCTGCGCTCGCAATTGGATTACAAGGTCGCTTTCCCAAGGCAATCTCCGAAGGACCAGGTGGAGACTTGGAACGTGAAAAAGGATTCTCGCTGGCATGCACAGCAAGCAATGTCGCAGGAGGATCAAGTACAGGTGTCGCCTTGGCGTTTGTATTCAAGTTGACATTACTTTCAGCGAAAGGAGTAGGTACGCGTCTGAGAAAATGAAGGTCAGTTTTACTCAGGTACAACGATAAGTACAGTTTACCTCATCATTTTGCCTTTCGCGATAGCAGTCGATGAAGCTGCTTTGACTTGCTCGAGCGTGTCTTTTAGTGCCTTTAACTGGTCTTCTAAGAAAGGTATTTTCGAAACCTCGCTTCGAAGAGTTAGCACCTCAGTTTGCAGACATTAAGTTCTCCACGAAGACCCTGGATTTCAGCCTCCCTCTGCTGCACGGAAGCCTTGAGGTAGGCAACTTGAGACGGTACGTTCCTGAGAGACTCAAGCTGACGCTTAACGTCTGCTTCTCTGAACGTAGACTCCAATCTACCCAGACGAGCGACGACGTCATTATTTTCGCTCGTCGACGAGCTTACGCGGTCAGCATTTTGATCTGTTAATTGGGTAGATTGAGTTGACTCAGGTTCTGCAAAAGGAGGTAACGATCAACCATTGCTCGGAATTGTGACCAAAATGGGTTTCACACCTTCGGCGATTGTCGCTTCAGGAGGCTTGAATGCACGACCAATTTTGCCCCGATTGCCTTTGAGGTACCGGAGGAGCGTGATGAGGCCCGAAGACTCGACCCTGCAACGGCAGAGGGCCTCCCTACGCCGAGCTTGTACTGAGTGAGCTTTGACTTGCTCGTCCGTGGTGATCCGTGAGCAATGGTATTGCTGGACGAAGCCACTAGCGATGTGGAAGAGCTAGAGCCGGACGTTCCTCTTGATCTGAGGGACGAGACCCTTGTTGAAGAACGGGTCGAAACTCGACGCGGTGCTGGCAACTGTTGTTGCCTGCTGGGACCAACAAGAGGGGACATGTTTGACCTTTGCAAACATTAGCGCAGAAAGAGTAGAATAGAAGACTAGAGCCATACTGGAATGAATCAAGCAGGAGCTCGACAAGAGCCTCCGTCTTCATATTGGCACGGACGCCATAGTCCTAAAAAGACGTCAAAGACAGAGCACAGAGAAGAGGACGAGACATGCCTTGCAGAGCTTCTGAATATCAGCCCGTTTCAGAGAAGTCAGATACTCCCGCGTAAAGGGCTTGCCTGCGGTTAGCATCATCGCGAGGTGGCAAGGCCAGGAATCAGGAAGGTGAAGCGAGATGGTTGTGGAATAGGAAGGAGTTGTGGCGGCTTTCCTGAAACGGACACGCGTCTCGCAAATTCGAACATGTGTCACATGATCGTGCCAAACGCGTGCAGCCTCTCCTATGTGCTGTGCCGAACCTGCCATGTTCGACTTCTACGATTAGCATCTCTGTTCCAGGGCACAAGTCAAGGGATGGGATTCTGCCGCAGGTGTGGCGATATTGTCTCAGGCGTCCGTTGTAAATGTATGTGTTTTTTCGTGTAGTGACATTGGAGTAATTCTGGAGCAACTCACTCTGAACAGGCGGCGGACTTGCGGTAAGGGCTTCTGTTGATTTCTCTCAGACAGCATCGAATGCTGCTCAGCCAGACCTCTGGTCTCGTACATATGTGCGTTCTACACCACATAGCCCTTCTCCGATCAGGGAGCGTTCCACCACCTTGCCGGCCTCGACGACTCGGCCATTCTCCGATACCCCTACCTTTTCCCGTCCCAAAAGCACTTACTTTTCTCACTCGACCCTTAGTGACTCGCTCGTGTCGCATATAGAGTCAAATCTTACTCACGATTCCCAAAACGCGGTTAAAATCGGTGCCGCAAAGAAAGACGATATATATAATGCTTCCTCCTCCCAGGGCGATATTCTGCCCGATCCTAATACTTCTACGCTGGCTAAGGCGTATGGCTCCGTCCTTCAACCCAAGGAATCGCTTTCTATCTTTGCATGCGTCGCTTGCTCCAACCCTTTTCCGCCGGATGCTACGATTTACCCTGACCCCAACGAGCCGACAACTACAACCCGTTTCCTCTGCAAGTCTTGCTTCACTACGAACGGTGGGGCGAAAGGTGATTGCGCTTCATGCGGAAAGCCGATCCTGATACTTACAAGTGAGGGTGGCTTCATCGAGAATGCTGCTCGTATATGGCATAAACGTTGCTTCCGATGCGATGGCTGCTTCAGAGATATCAGTGATAGACCAATGGTCGACATTACAGGGCGGCCGTCGTGCGAGGACTGTTTTGATACCTGCCTGAAGCGCCCACGCGCTGATAGCATAGGCTCAAAGCGAGCCTCTTTATCTACTCCCGATAAGGTGGATGTCAGAAGCAATCCAGGTGGAATGAAGAGAGGAACCAGCCGAGAGGGAAGTCCTGCGATTGAAGAACTTCAGCAAAGACTTGGGATAAAAAGTCGGGAATCTAGTCCGCTCATTGGACGCAAAGCCGCGAAGCTACCCCACCGTGAAGCCAGCCCAATACCAGATTTTACCCATCGTCTTTCTAACACGTCTATTAAGGCCAATCAAAGCTCCAGCTTAAAGGACGCCGCCACCCAGGATTCGCCTTCGAAGACTTCGGATGCAAGTCCAAGTGGTCGTTACGCGAGATTCCGGCTCTCTTCGATTTCGGCTTCTTCAAAGCCTTTATCTATCCATAGCCCTTCTCCACGAGCAGAGAACCACGTAGTCGATGATATGGAGTGGCGTGTGCTTCGCAGGTCGTTTAATGGCTCACCAAGTCCAACATCATTCCCATCAACGGTATCGTCTCGCGATTCCCTCAGCGGAGCTCCTTACACACCCGACCTCACGGACAGCTCTAGTTGTGCGTCGACGTTTTCCCCTCCTTCTACGCCTTGCAATAGTTCACCGGAACAACATGACGCTACTCCTAACAAGACGCCGACAAAGTTGAACCCTAGCCAGACAGACGTGCCTTCTGCAAAATTAGTTCCAAGCTCACCTTCGACACCGTGTGCGAAATGCCTTAAACCCTTATTTAGAACCCGCTGCGGGGGGAAATTTGTTACTGTTCCAGAAGAATCGTCAAAGCGGCTTCCGCCAAAAAGTTATCACACCGAATGCTTCCGGTGCGCTGTCTGTGAAAAGCCTTTTGAAGAAACCAAGAACGGACAAGCCATTTTCATCCGAACGTCGACCGGATGTTGTCACATCAATGTAAGCAAGAGAATCTTATTTATGTCACTCTGTTTAAGTTTGTTCTAGTGTACAACTCCAGAACGTATCGTTATCCGTCCCATCAAGACGAAATCAATCTCAGTATCTCTCACTTCCTCGTCAACGAAGCAGGACAAGCCACCGATTACAGCACCACCGGCGATGAGCTCTTTCCCAAGATTTGGGTGCGCAGGGACTTGTCCTGGCTGTCGCATTTCCGTGTCACCAATGGAACGCGGCGTAGTACCAGGCCCTCAAGGAAGTAGATGGCATGCATCTTGTCTTGTTTGCGGTGGTAAGGGCGCTCAGTCGGGCCTACGGCGTACTCCTAACACACCAGGATGTGGTAAACGTCTCGACAGCGCCGCGAAGACTGACGGGGATGGCGGCGTTTGGTGTCGCGAATGCTTGGTAAGGCTCTCTTCCATTCTACAAAAGAATTTGCTTTCTTACATTTTATTGACTCCGAATGTCGACCGTTCTGTAGCTTCTTATCGATTCAGTGACCAGACAGGAATCACCAACAAGACCCTTAGAGCCCTCATTTACAGGCACTTCTGGGATGTTCCGTTTCCCTTCAATGGGGGGACGCAGGAATGAAGGTATAGCGCCTCAGCTGACGGGAATGACGACAATCGCGCGACAGTTTACGGGCATGGGTGCGTTGACAAGTCAGTTAACTGGGAGCGGATTGAACCCGACTCGACAACTACCAAGGGACATAAATCGATCGCCCAGTCCAACAAAGGGAGTGCTGTTGAACAGATTCAATGAAGGTCGTCGCGCTGCATTCCCGCGCCCAAAGAGCGTTGGCGGAATCCGCGGAAAGAGCATCGATGAAGGAAGAGGTATGTTTTTGGTACGCCAGCTAACTGGAAACGGCGCTGGATTGGATCCTTGATCATTTCCACGAGTCGATGCGGATCTGCACAGAATAGTCTACACGACGATCACTGGTATCCAGAGTCTTCCGTTGGACGCTGACTTTTAATGGCCGAGACTAGTTAATGACTGAATAGGCTTGAACGAATTATCGGCTACGGACCTTGGACAGTTGACAACATAGGTCATCTCAATGTACTGTACTTGGCCTGCTTGAGCACTTGTAGTTTTTCCCAAATGTACTTTGGTTTTCGTATTTGACCGTGATCGGTTGATGAGTGCCAGTAGCGAAGGTACCTAAAACGGCGTGGGCTATGTGAGCCATTTGGGGCCGTAGAGATCGTCACCAAGGCAAACGCGCTCCGATTCGCGAAGCTCTGGACATGGATATTAAGTACAACAGTCTTCAGATCAGATGCACTACTCCTTCTATCCAACCACGGGCGCGGCGTCTCCCACAGCCTTCAACAACACCACCCGTCGTCTGTCCTTTCTCTTGACCTTGTTGTGCATCGTCATTGCAGCGTACCGTTCACTCGCGTACGCCTCGCGCCTGTCTCATCGGGTCTGTTGAATGAATACTTCGCGGTAAAGCTGTTGAACGCTCTTTCTTCAAGCATTGGACCGCCTTATCTTCACCCGCTTGACGCTGGTTGCTTCATTGATCTCGGGTATCCCTTTTTTCAGGCCTGAGAGGCCGTGCCTTCTCAGCTGCCTTAGTTTTCTTTCTTCGTGCACCTTTGCAAGGGCTTTTGTCGCTCGCTGGACGTTGTGCATATCATTTTCTTCGTGTTCGACGACTCGTTTTGTGGAAATAACTGCTCAGGGCAGTTATCAATCCAACTCCTGTCTATAATTCATCCACCAGGCGCCAAGCCTCACTCTTTATGCCTTTCCTTTTCATGCACAGGCTTGTGCCCTTGTCCCTCTTTTCTCTCCTAGTTTCCTATCCAGTTCAAACATTTGCTTATTCTGCCTCCGTCTCACTAACGAGTGATGTGGCGGTGAGTACCAGGATTTTACGCCAAAAAGCGTATTTTGGCTTTGACGTGATGGGAATGCTAATCTTCCGATCGTCGTTTCAAATAGTTCGGCGCAATCCTGGCCGATATTCCTTTCCTTTCCGTGGGCCTGGTTGGCTTTGCTGTCTATACCTTCTTCTTCGTTATGAGAAGGCTGAACCGGTGAGTGCTATGGAAATTCTCTCAAGAGGCAATGTATTCTAACTAATGCCTGCAGAGTCACAACTTATATTCACGTCTCTGTTTTCTTTGCGTTCGTAGCGGGTGTTTTTGACTTGAGCCAAATCTTTCGTCGAGGATACTGGAACATGACGTATGGCCTTGGCATCTCATCCGTAGAGGTGCTCATCATCTTGCGTGAGATTTCTCATGCGTTATCCTTTGGAATGCGATATCTCTTCTTCTGGGCATTCGTGGCGGAGCCCCCGCGAGGGGAACTTCCCTTTGTCCCGATGCAGGACGACCGACGACCGAATTTTATATCCCTCAGCTCAGATTCTGTTTTACACAGTGGAGACTGGGCGAGGCTGAAGCTGATAGGAATATTTCTCAAATGGGCGTTGTTGTTGTTGGTAGTGGCGGTACTGACTCTTCAGATACTTTGGAGGCTAGTAAATGCCTTCCAGGATTTTGGCCCAATTTATGTTACGGAAGCGGGTATCGAGATTGGGCTCTCCGTGGCGTTCATTTTGAAGCTCGTAATCAACACATTTCTCTCTCCCCTTGTTCCCCGTTGGCACACTCTTCGCGACTACTCGCCAGCCATTCTTGCCCTTCTATTTGGTATGGGGGTGGCCATAGGCAACCTTCTATGCTGTGAGCGAATTCTTTGCTTATTTCGGTTTTCCTTGGTCTCACTGTGGCATCAGTCAAATTCACGGAGTCAACACTCGGTCGCTTTTTCCAGGCTGTCGAGCTATACATACTGATCCTCTTCGTTCTCATTTCTGCGTTCTATAAAATGCCTGTGCGTACAAGCGTTGTCGCGGAGCTTGTTCGTCGCCGACTCACCGCCGCTGGTTATGGGGACCTTGAAAATTCCGGAGGCGTCAATAATCGACAATCTCAGCTTTCCATGGTTCAGGCTCCGTATTCCATGCCACAGAGCATGGGAGTATTACGTGAGAATGAAAACAGACGAATGGACGCACCGTCGCGTCCCAGCTTTACAGAGCGTATTTCGTCTAGTTCCATCTTCAGCTCAAGACTTATATCTAGAAGAGGTGGATCAGGTCAAATACGCACGCTCGGTAATACAGCAACGAATGGGAGGGAGATCAACGCCGTCTTTGGGATAGTAACAATCCAGACCCCAGTCCGAGTCCTGGTGCACAGAGGAGCTTTCGTAACTCGCTTGATAATACTCCTGAGCAAACGCCTACTGCTGCGATGCGCGAGGCTCCAGGCTGGAGCGATCCTGTACTTACATCTGTCATGCCAGGGACGCGCACCGGGCCATCGAATCCAACGTCAGCCGGTACTAAAGGGAAAGAGAGGGACAACTTGATTCCGCAGATCGTTGTTGCAGATGACGCATCACAGTACACAACAGACCGCAACTCCACTCCCATGCCTTCCCTACCTCTTTATTCTCGCGACGCTACCGATTCCCCAGTTTACGGACTTGACGGGATAATTCGGAATCTACAGCAGAGCGGAGCTGTTGGGCTGTTTGAAGAAGACATAAACTCTCAGAGGTCCTCAGGTATTGAGAGCCTTCTCCGTCAGCAGGCGGAGCTAGACAAAAGCATAGCCGGTCTGCGTAGATTCTCCATGGCCTCTGGTAATCGCACGACGTCTAGAATGCAGTGGGACTCCCTGCAAAGTGACATCTCGCTTTCGAACTTCCCAGAGCCGCCGACACTGGCCAGGTCACTCAAATCGGAACGCTCGGCGTCATTGTTATCGACGGGCTTACGCCCCATTGACGAGGATGCTGCGTCTGTTCCAGAGACTGAAATAGATCGGTCGAAGTCAATGGCTATCAGTGCAATAAGTGACAACAGTATGATTGTAGATGATGTTGCCTTCCAACTTCTACCCCCGCGGATGCCAGCAGTTATGGCAGAACAGCCCGAAAGGGCCCAGAATCAATCTGTGTCAATTATCTCGCGGGATAGCTTGGACTCAGTTCTGCAGGATTCGAATCCTGGTCGCGCCTTCCGTCTCGGTTCCCAAGGAACACAATATGACGTGACTTCGTTTATTGGCGGTGGGTACATTGAAAACCACCATAGCAAAGCAGTGTCTGAATTCCTTTTCTGACAATACAGGCCTTACGACTCCTGCGCTAAGAGACTCTCCGCAGCTGACAGATATTTCCGAGCGAGATCGAGTATCGGACACAGACTCTGGCAATAATGATCCTGGAACCATCGCTGATGCTAAACGCGTTCAGGTCGTTGACAAGGGCCGACCATCCGAGGATAGCGTACCCGACAGTGGAATAGGAGAGTCCTCGATGAATGTACCGGATTTCGTGCCGCCTCCACCGGCGGTGACTGTAATCGAGTCGCAACCCTCGTCGCAAAGTCAACCACAAGGGATTCGGCCTCAATTGCTGACTGGTGGGAAGCCGCCTGGACCTGGTAGGGGTCGTGGTCTTCCAACAGGGCCACGTGGTCGACTGGAGATTAGCAACCCAATCCGACGAAACTCCAGTGTTCTCAATGATCGTACTGCCTTCCAACGGCCCCGGCCTGCGCCGCTTGTCTTGCAGAACGCGAACGATAATCGGCCGACAGCCCCGGATCCGCCTCGTAACGCTGGATACTTCTAGTCTCCGGCGTAGCCGTCTATCGCAACGGCGCGTTTTCAGCATTTCTTCAACAAAGCTTTCATCCAAGTCGACTCCCCCGTTCCTTCCGTTTCGGATTTGTTACTTAATTCGCTTTCTTCGCTGTTGCTAACTGCTGTTTGTTCTTTCTTCGATCTTCGACTTTCGAACCTTCCTGCTTCTCGTCTCTGGCTTAATTGGATGGAGAACGTATAAACCGAGTGTAATAGTAACCGCATTTTTTATTATTGATTATTTCTTACACGGACTGTGTCCACTTATCTTGGATATCTGTAGAATTAGGAAATATAGCAATGATCTGTTAGATTTGCGTTAAGTACCTTTAGGAGGCCTGAAAGGGAAATGAAAAGATCATCGGGTCGATCACTTTATGTAAGCAGGCTGCGTGGATGAAGTCATGGCATGGCGGTGTTTGTTTGTTTCTCACTCCTCACGCTAGCAGACAAGTCAGAATGAGGAGAACGGCCTCGCCATCTCTTGCATAGACACTCCCATGGCATCCTCGTTTCCCGACTACTATGAACTTCTTGGCGTGCAGTCGGCGGCGACCCAGGATGAGATTCGTCAGGCATATAAGAGGGAGAGCCTCAAATCGCACCCAGACAGGCTCGCTGGTGCACCACCTGCGGAGGTGAAGCGTGCAACGGAGAGGTTCCAGGTCAGTCTTCTTCGCCTTTTTGTATTTCAACGAAGTACTGTTAGCTAAACTATAGCTTTGAATCTAAAACAGGCAGTTGCAGACGCGTACTACGTCCTATCAGACGCGACACGACGACGCGAGTATGACTCCTTGCGCGCATCGCACGGTTTCGACGAGCGCACCACAGACCCAAGTGCCTCCGCGAACTTCTTCGCCAACTTCGCGAACATGTTTTCTGGTGCTAGTGCGGGAAGCTCTGGACAAGGTGCACCCCAGCGTCCAGATGCAGAGGGCGTCTTCGGCGACGTTTTCGAAGAGGTACGCTTCTTTATATTTTCTCTAATTTCTCAAGCTAACGCGTTAATTATGCGCAACTGAATCCGTTCTGCGTAAATTAGCTTCTTCGTCCCGAAGTCGAACGCGTTGCCCCCTTCTGGGCATGGCTAGGTGCAGCATGCGGAGGCGGAATCGGATTCATTATCGCCAATATCCCCGGTCTCCTCGTAGGTGCGATCGCGGGCAATCGCCTCGGCGCGATTCGCGACGCAAAGGGGAAGAGCGTCGCCGCCGTATTTTCACAGCTTGGTGGAAACCAGAAGGCCGAGGTCGGTTTTAAATTAAGTGCTCTTGCCTTGTATTTGAAATTGACGAATTCCCATTCTACATTCAGATCTTGCGTGCTCTTGCCATGAAAGTCCTTGGTACCGCAGCCTCCAATTTCTAGTCTGGGATCGACATCTTCATTCTGTTCTATATTGTTCTAATTTCCTAGTTTAACTACAGTACTTTGCCCTGCACTTCGCTGCAACCACCCTATGTTACTTAACTCGTGTTTCGCTTCTACTTGTCTTATACCGTTCACGACACATCCTCATTCATCCGTTTCATAGCGACATCAATACATGGATCTAACTATTGCACGTGCTGCTTTAAGTTACAAAAGTTGCTTTTTGATATGGAAACATAATGTTTTTGGTTGACTGGTATTGCCTGCGACGAAATGAAGCAAACGAAGGAAGGAATATGGTTAAGATTGAGAGAAGACCCTCCGCGCAATATTTTCGATGGTTTTGTGCTCTCCATTGGAAAAAGAATATAATGATCTCCGCATACTGATAATGTAGAGGGTGAAGGGAAGAAAGGCATAAAGATGAACCAACCATCCCGACAAAAAATGCAAATAAAGGACACCGATAGTTATCACCGTAAATTTTTTGATCCCGAGCAAGGAAGTTTCGATCCCCTCGACAATCTAGTCCAGCTTGAGTTGAACTGCGACTGCTTGACAATGTGAATGAGACTCAAAGCACCCTAATCCCATAGGCTGCCAGCCTCGCCGTCATCCATAACGAAAGCATCCTGAGCCTCTCGCAGAGGTTCGTAGTCGCTCACGCTTCCAGCACCATTGGCAAGCGCCAAACTTAAGGCTTCCACGGCTTTCTCAGTACGTTTTGACATGCGATATGAGAATGGGTCAGTGGAACCACCGGAGCCACTTTCCGCACTTCCCAGCAGACTCGGACGGACAGGGGATGATGAAAGTGCATTTCTAGATCCCGCTGCGAGCGAAACAGGAGACAGAGCATTAGCACCGAGAGACAGGTGCGATGAGTTGTTTGAGGTTGAGAAAGAGAATGATAACGACGGCGGGCTATGCTTCGCTGTGGACAGAGGCTTTGATCGGAAACGGAGAGCGCGTCTATTTCGCATTCGATCGGCAACACTACCACTGGAGCTTGTAATCCCTTCCTCGTCATCTGACGAGTCTGAGTATCCCGATGCTGACGGCGAAGAGCTACGCTCCCGACTGCGAAGAGGGATCGGGAATGGCAGTGAATGGGTTTGAGCATCAGACACGGCGTCTTGATAGCTCAGTGCGCTGAGCGATACGGCACGCTTCTTAGAAGGCGACCAAGCTCGGAATTCGTCCGAGCCCGATGCACAGCTGGAACGGATCTCAACGTCGGATATTCCGTCCTCGGAATCGCTTGCTTTCCCACGATTTGTGCTCATGTTTGCTCGGTGTATGCTGCGTTGCCGAGCCGATAAGGGCGATGGTCGTTTCCGACCTCGCTTGTAGTGTACTTGCTTGTACCCGGACCCATCGAAGTGTGACGGTAATGTATTACTACGAGAGGGACATCCGGTTCTATGCGCTTCAAGTTCGCGCATACGTCGGACGAAGCCTTCGCCTGCCTCTGAGACGGTCTTCCGTAGCTCGTCAAAGGCATCCGAGTGCATCTGCTCAAGGCCATCCACGCGTTGATCACGAACATCCAAACCAGAGAATAAGCCACCACGCGAAGCGGGCGAACCCTGCGTCTGCTTTGCATTTGAGGAAGACGCCCTGGATGGGAAGAATTGGAACGCATCCGACGTCGTTGCGAAGCGCGGATGAGGTGTTGAAGGTGCAGACATCGATAAGGAACTAGACAAGAGTTCCGCGACGGGTGAGCTGGGCATTGGCTCGTCGCAGGATTCCATATCGGCGTCCTCTGAAGGGCTCTACATAACGAGGTACATAAAAGGCGAGATTAGACGCTGGGGCATGGAAATGCGAAACGCGGCATACCTCAGGATCACGCCTGGCTCTCTTACCTCGCCTCCACGCCTCTACGTCCCACTTCTCGGGTGGCTGGGCAGCAAGCGCGGAGGCATGAGAAAAGGGAGATCTGGAAGGAACTGCAGGTACACCGCATGCCTGCCTTCCAATCATGAATGGTGTGCGAACAGCATGGTTGCGATGGTTGTCAGATCTTGTCACCGGTGAGGAGGAGGGAGAGGAGAGAGAAGTGTGAGATCTTGAGCGGCGGTGGGAGGCACGGAAAGGCGATGAGGACATAGGCACCGATGAAAGGACGAAGGAGAGACGGCGGCGCCGACGGTGGTGACGACGACGGTGATACGCAGAAGTAAACGGCGTCTTTCAGTGAAGGAACGAAGGAGGTTGAGGAGCGGATGAAGGTAAGTGAAGGCGTGAGGGAGGGTGGTGTGGTGATGGAGGAATAATTATAAATATATAGCTAATTCTGATGTATCATCAGTACGTGGTGTCCGGGGTCAAGCCCTTCCAGCCACTCACTTTGCCGTCTCGACTCGACTTTCCCATTCAACTAGCGCTTTTTTGGCCTCTTTTTGCTCCCCACTTTGCGTCAGATCTCGAGTGCATCTTCTATCACGCTCCGAGCAAGGAAAATGAATCCATTTCTTCGCTTTCGTGAAGAGCGGTAGAGACTGGTTCTCGTGCTCGACGAGACGATAGCCGCATTTGAAACTGATGCTGATGTCATAGCATAGCTGAAGCTGAATATACACTCCGCGTTTGTAATCCTATGAGTGTCAGCTGGCCGCGCCCTTGCTCACGGAATCAGTCCAGGCCAGGTCGCACATCTTGTCTCACGGTTTGACGTCACATGATGTACTACTACGTCCAGCTTTCGGATCTGATTTATTTTGCGAGGCTTGGACGGCCCCACATTTCCTATGCCATCCACGGGCTGCCGTTCCGTTCAACAGGCGCTCGATGCTCGAAGATTCGAGACACTTTGCGCGGCTGAAACAGCCCTGAACGGCGGCTTCGATTTCAGACTTACAGTTGAGTTGTTGGTTGGTAGTCTACCTCGCGCGAAAATTCTCGCGTGTCTCGCCTATGATGAGAACGGTGCGTCACGAGTCCACGGCGGACTGCGAACACCCCCCAATGGCTTCTTGAACTGTCCGTCCATCAATTGCAATCCAGATTCAAATACGATCTTCGCCGGACCATCTCATTTCCCAACCACTTCGAACGTCTTGTTCACTTTCCAGATACGTTTATAGAAGATCACTGGTATGTATAGGCGATAGAGGCACACTTCGATTCTTCGCTCCGAAACCCCGTTCATCTGATACTTCCCAGAAAGGCAAAGGTTCAAGCTATCGATCTCTTCAATCATTACTCTATCGTCTTGTTCTTATGCTCTCTCGTACACCTCTTCCAACTTCTATTCTTCCTTTCTTCGGGGCGCTCCAAGAACTTTCAAATTAGTATTGAACGTATATCGCATTGGCCGATAACATGAGCATATCCCGCATTATCCGTTTATACTCGGCAAAGGAATTAAGATTAAGAAGCACCCATAAGCGCCCTTGTCTTGTCCTATTCTTTCGCGGCTTACTTGAATATATCTCCCGAGTGGGAAGCTCATATCAGGGATACGAACTTTCGCGCTCGGCCCATGTATTACAGTCAAGTGATCTGGTCATAGAAATATTATTATTATCGAAGGTAAGTTATGGCAGGCCTCGCCATTGAGGCATTGTTTCTGTAAGTTATTCGGAAGAACGCAGTATTGACGAACAAAATCGTCGCAGATAACATATGCATGGTAACAATGATAGTGAAAATGAGGCATTGATCTGTTTGCCAGTGTCTACTTATACGACAGTGGGTGCCTTTCGTCGGTAGTGTTTATGATGATTTGTTCATGTCTGCTTCAGTCTTTTTCAACTATCCAGATAAATTTGACAAATTCTTTCAGTGACAGGTGGGGTTGGAAAAATTCATGCTTACCTTCTCCAAGAAATTCTCGCAAGTCCGGACGAGATGCAGATCGAATTTCCTGAATCCTTCTCTGGTCGGCTGAGTTTCATCCGCACCATTGGCGCCGTCGTCGCTATCCAAACTTCCGTCTTTGGCGGCGTGTACAAGTCTTTCAAGTGAGGCGTAGAGACTGATGGTCAGCCGGGAATCTAATAAGAGACGCACTAAATATCGAACAGATTCCAGGACGTTTGAAGACCCAGAAAGTCAGCATTCCAACGTTTTGATGTACAATGAATGAATAAAGGCCGGACCTACGACAGTATCGCTACGCTTCAGCACGGCTTCGAGCGCAGTACAGATTCTCTCCGCTGCATTCGCAAATTTCTCCGTTCCATCTCCCGAGAATGACTCGGGAAATGTTTCATCAAATTCCGGGATAATATTTCCTCCCTGCAAAAAGAGTTCGCCGCGATCTTTCTCGAGGTGTACGTTTACAAGGAGAAGCAGTATATCTCGAAGGTAGTCCCACGCCTCGGTCACCAACAAGGTATCCATAGTCTTTTTGACCGCGATTGAGACGTACAAAGCGAACGCAGCTGAGGAATTTGATAATATTTGGCGAGTAAGCTTGTTGTAGAGCATTTGATGCTTCACAGCATAGCGAAAAAACTAACCGGCGAGCTCCAAATCACCGCAAGTTACATCAAGCGCAAGATTAAACGCCTCTTCATCGTCCCATGTCTTGTGAAGTTTCACAGCTGGAGATCCTTCGTTGCTCTTCGGTGGTGTACTCATCCTATCCTTCCCGTTCTGGACTCCGGACCTAGCTGTCTGACATTGTACATATGCATATCCAAGACAATTCAATAGAGCTGTCCTTAACGCCAGGGTACCGATACGTTTTGAGAGAAACTTGACGAGATCGGAAAGGAGTTGGAATGTCGTCACAGGAATACATCTGGTCGCATTGTGCTTGTAAAATAGAGATATCAAGTCCAGGAGAGCAACAAGCCCGTCGGCAACACCTGGGTCGAGCAAGAAACGGCCAGTGATATCCGCAGTGATCATACTGAATAATATTTTCAGGCCTAAGCTATAGCAGAAGCATTTGATAGACTTGCCGTGAGGCCTTCACAATGACTGCTGGCATGTTAGAATCAAATCTGAATCTTTAACAAGGCAAGTGACTTACTACCCGCGAACATGGAAAAGAAAGGTACGTTCTTCTGGAGCGAAAGGAGAACCTTCTCCGTTATTTCTGGTTTCAGAACGTTCAAGCCGCGAACTACCTCGCTTTTGACTGCAACCATTCGACTCAGTAATTCTGATGATCGTTTCAAGTGACTCCCACCTTTTGACACTCCGGAGTCATATTTCTCTCCCAACTCAGCAAAGAACAAAATTAATCGTTCAGCAGCAAGGGATATGTCGTCGGATGACAGCATATCGCCACACGCCTCAACGAGTTCCGCAATGCACCATGTTGTTCGATAGAGCCGTATACAGTTCAGTCTGTTTTCAGAGATGAATTTTCTGTCGTTCTCGTCGCAAATCTGGTGCTGGAGCCTCAAGTCAGTCGGAGCCCGTAGAAAGCTTAGAAACCACTTACAAAGAGCGCAATTAATGATGAGCGCGGGTTCATCCTCAAGACCGCTCTGAGAAATTGCGATGCTCCAAATGAAAGGAAAAATGTATCGCTCTCCTCCCGCATGCGACCTTTGTCCCACAGTTTCATGGGCAATGATTTTTCAAAGTGACATAGCCAATTCTTTGTCTACCATTTAGATGAGCAGAAAATCACCGTTTTAAATGGATGAGATTACCATCGATACCACAGTATCGAAGCCGATAACTCTTGGGTCATCCCATTTCTCCCACGCCCAAGGAACTGTGTTACCCCAGTGCAGAAGAATAGTTTGCGCACCATCTAGATTATCCAAAGCCCGAGGATTTTGTGATTGCCCCGAACTAGGCGGGAAAATATATTGCATGAGTTCAAGCGAGCAGGCCAATGTATACGGCTGGAACGGTTCCAAGTTTTGGCCTTTGTGGCGCTGAGAAGCAGCTTGTGCAGACTAGGTGGAATGAATGACTGAATGAGATGTGCATTCTTGGATGCTGTGCAAACATCACTCACGGAATACAGAGCGATCGCCATTGCATGAGCAATCTTTAGCGGGACAAAAGTGAGACCACTCTCAGGAAAACCTAGTGCCCTCGCCTGAACGACAAATTCTTCCAGGAGAGGCTGCAAGCATTCAGTGATGTACCCTGGGTTGGAGCTTTGTTCTGTAAATTGACAGGTAATCAGAACATGAAATTCGGAATTCTTACTCAGCTCCTGCCCATGGATCACGATTTTCGAGATCCGACCTCAGTACGAAAGATGCAAACAACAAGCATAGAACTAGTCGCTTTGAAGCAGGGGAAGTGTATTCGGATCGCAAGAGCCCTGAGAGTTGTAGTCGTGTATCTAGATGATCACACGGTCAACGAGGTTCTTCCAGTCCAGTAGATCGTAAGTCCTCACGTGGCAGCTGTGACGCGATTCGTAGGTCGTTTTCTTCTTTGTGATTAGAGACTGCAGGTAGATCATCTGGTTTCCTGGAACTTCGCCGACAGCCTGCTATGCACGAGACGCCATCCCAGCATCGAGCAAAAATACGGTCAACCGAGCAGA
The DNA here is from genome assembly GCA_037892935.1 of Phlebopus portentosus. NCBI lineage: Eukaryota > Fungi > Basidiomycota > Agaricomycetes > Boletales > Boletinellaceae > Phlebopus > Phlebopus portentosus. The sequence continues at coordinate 2,997,975 of JAYXKI010000001.1, forward strand.
ATATCATGTCACCACGACAATCTATAGAAGCGCTTTGAAGCAGCTGGCTGCGAATGTCGAATAGAATACTCAGGAAAGCAACATCAACTGAGCAGGACTAGTATAGTGTCAGTGCACAGAAGTCCGACCAGGATGAGCTTACAAAGGCAGATGATACAGTCAATGTAGTCTTGCTCTTCACATTCGTCTAGAAGTCCGGTAGTCTCTGCCTCAAGAAAGAGAAGAATATCTTTGAAACACGCATCCAGTTCTCGAGCAACAGCTTCATCCTGCATGTAGACGTCAATTACCCGCAAGGAAAAGACAGACGGAGACCGACTCGAAGAAAACCCTTTGCTTCATCACCAATCATGCGCAGCCTATTGACAGCTAAGATAGCATTTCTCGAAATACTTTCAACGGTTCTGGTGAGATCTCCCGATGAAGCAGCCTTGTTATTATCAGAAACAACTGTGCTGATAGTAGGCTCATAAATTGGACCGGATGCAGATGCGGTCGAATCATCGGAACTATAGTCGGTAACGCTCTCCTGTGACATAACCATCTATGACTTTAGACGCGGCGGATGTGGGGATTTGGAGAGACGCTCAGACGCGTAGGCTCAGAGTCAGTCTTGACGATATCGCGACTCACACGTGTACGCGGTCACGAGATTGCGCATCAAGAGCACAGCCACGATCAAGTCGTCATAAGGCGTGATGGATGATTTGACCCCAAGCCAGTACTTTCTTCTGGGATATTTCTTCTTGTCTATGGTCTCCAAAACATAACATTATGTCTGGATTGATTCCTAGAGGCGAGAAATCACTTTCGCTTCATAGGATCCCAGTATAACTGAGTCGGTTTCCTACAGATTTCCGTTCCACCCCGGCAAGCATTCCTCCGGAGCATTGTAGCTTCAGGATGACTCTTCCGAAAGGCTCGAATTTGTCCGTTAGCGTACATCCTCTAGTGAGCAGGCGCATTGGGCTGATTTATGGTGCGAGGACTCATCAGATTACTTTGCGGACGCGTAGAATCCCGTGCAATTTATTCTACGCGGAGCTACCATCTATCCTCATAAGCTTGCTCTGGCTCACCCGGATGTAGAGAGTCCGGTTGCTTTTACATATTCTGTATGGTAAGCGTATCTCTTGGGCACGTACCAGCTTTACGTAAAGCACATCGAGAATGCCCAGGGCACAAAGAATACAAAATCTTGCGTATGCTTTGATTTGGTCCGGAATCAAACCGGGAGAGAGTGTGGCAATAGTAGCACCTAATACGTAAGCTTATTTCTGGATCATTGAACCTTTCAAATAATATCACGTCGCTTTCAGTCCAATGATGGCAGGTGAGTATATTTACTCAATACAAAGACCCGTATAATGACCGAGTCGCAGATGCGCTACAGGGCGTGCTTGCCGCTCGCGCGATACTGGTACCGATAAACATTAGACTGACAAAGAACGAGGTCACTTACATACTTGAGCACTCCGGAGCGAAGCTGATACTTGTCGATCATGAATTTGTTCATCTCGCGAGCGATGCGAGAGTCCCAGTCATTGTTTGCAAGGATACCGGAAGGTTTGGCTGTCCCTATGAAGAGTTCCTATCAAAGGGCCGCCAGCATAGTAACGAAAGGGGCTGGCCCGGTCTCGAGATGGAACTAGATGAGAATGCGGGAGCGCTACTCTGCTACACGTAAGCTGCTTGCATATCCCGAGGATAAACCCGTTGAGCTTGTTTACTACTCTAGGTCTGGCACCACAGGAAGGCAGAAAGGGGCTCTGCTTACGTTGAGAGGTAAAGCTTGAGTGGGAATACATGATCAACTCCACTTAAGTTAATAATTCATTGCAGGCTTATACCTGGGTGCGGTTGGAAATGCTTATGAAGCAAGGTTAGCCTCAGTGTAAATGACATCTTGCATTTGAACGAATTCTTCCTCGATAGAATGACACCTGATTCGGTCTATCTGTGGTATGTCTAATGACGGATCATCATGTATAGGGACGAATAGCTAAACAGATATTCAGGGTTTTACCGATGTTTCACGTTGCTGGCTGGACTTTCCCGTGGGTCATTACTTTCTCGTTCGCCACCCAGGTCCGCCGCGTCTTGTGCGAATTTCAGTTTTTGCTCAAGTATATACCTTACTTCAGATTACTCAACGCACTGTATCAACTCCTCATATCTGGAGGCATTTGCGACATTCCGGCGTTACACATTATTGCGGAGCACCAACTGTTCAGGTATTGGACTCTAATTGCTGGATTTATGCAGTCCTTAACAGCTTACGTGCGCTTGATGGATCAGATCGGCATTATAACTCATCCAGACGCGGTGAAGCTAGAGAAACCCGTAAATACAATAGCCGGAGGCTCTGCTCCGACTGCACATCTTATTGGCGAGCTTGAGAAGAAGAATATTCGTATTGTTCACCTATACGGATTAACGTGAGTCTCGTCTAACATCAATAAGAATCACTCTTATTGTGTTTTTTCTAGGGAGGTATGAGACGTCATGCATTTCAAGGGAACTTCCGAGCTCAGCAACATATATTAGACCTATGGGCCTCTCACTCGCAACTACGAGCAACCGGCCTGGAAAGATCTATCTCTTGAGGAACGGGCGAAGTTCATGGCTCGGCAAGGTCATGCATTCTCTACTGCTCAAGAAATTCGAGTCGTCTACCAAGATGATAACGAGGGACTTACGGATGTACCTGCCGACGGTAAGACAGTCGGAGAGGTTGTGGCTCGGGGCAACACAGTTATGAAAGAGGTGTGACGAGCATAAACTGCTTAATGTGTTTTTATTGACTGGTTTATCGTGAGTACTTTCGTGATCCCGACGCCACAAAGAAAGCTTTCAGAGGTGGATATTTTGGTACTGGCGATCTTGCTGTACTACACGAAGACGGCAGCATTTCAATCCAGGATAGAAGCAAGGACATCATCATATCAGGTGGCGAGGTAATGTATCTGTATCGTATCCAGATAGTGAAGTACTATAGCTTACATGGGTGATAAAGAACGCTTCAAGTTTAGCAATTGAACAAGGTCGGTTGTTTATTGTGGATGTACCAGTTAAATTTATTGAAACTTGGTATCCAGAACTGGCCGAGTATCCAGCTGTCCATGAGGTCGCGGTGGTGGCGAGGCCGCACCCTAAGTGGGGTGAACGTCCAATGGCGTTCGTTATTCTCACACCGGCAGCGGAAAAGGAATATGCGGGAAGGCACAAAGAGTTCGAAAGAGATCTGAAGGCGTTTGTGAAAACGCGCCTTCCGGGATTTGCGCGTCCGGAATGGGTGCAAGTGGTGGATGAGCTTCCTGTAAGTCCGCGTACAGTGTGCTTGAGCGAAGCAATTCTTACTCTTGGATAGAAAACTTCGACAGGCAAGATCATGAAGACGGCCCTCCGTGGCTTCGTTGCCAGACTATGAGGCACATAAATAGTACTATTAAGTGTCGGAAGGATGTACTTGTAGCTTTCGATGAATTTGAAAGCAGATATAATAGGTAGACTAACGGAAGGACTCGGATAGTGGGAATTTCAAAAGCGTGTGATTGACGAATGATCATGGGGCGTTGACTATACTACACAGCCACAACTCGACCTGATCATGGGGCATTATATAAAAATACTAATGGTTTGCCACGGTCGCAGTCTCTTCTCGACGTCCACTTTTGTCGCTTGCATAGCATGTCCGTCTTGACTCCTCATGGTGAGCAAAGCCTTCGTTTTTCTCATAGCTCCGATTCTAAATTCCAACCTAGGATTCCGACCGACTCCTGCAAGTATACCTCCGGAGCATTGTTGCTTCAGAATGAAGCTTCCCGAGGGAACAAAACTGCCCGTTAACTTCCATCCTCTGGTAAGCAATTGAGTTGAAGATTGTTGAAAGCTCCATTAATATGTAGTACTGGTTCCGCGCTTCCAGAACCCCTTGCAATTTGTTCTCAGAGGAGCCACGATCTATCCTCATAAGCTTGCTTTGGCACATCCGGATGTAGAGAAGCCCGTTGCATATACCTACTCAGTATGGTATGCCAATGAACTGCTTCTTTGCGCGTACGTTTAAGCTGAATAAACCCAGGGCACAACGAATCCAGAATCTCGCGTATGCTTTCATCTGGTCTGGGATCAAACCTGGTGATAGAGTCGCAATAATATCTCCTAATACGTAATATTCCTTTCTTCTTGTATGACGACATATGGTATTGATTACTGTTCCGTTTAGGCCGATGATGGCAGGTAATGGCAGTTTTCAATTTGTTAGTGACTATAAATTGACTGGCTTCCAGAGGCATTGCAGGCAGTCTTAGCTGCTCGTGCAATTCTCACGCCCATTAATACCAGACTAACTAAGAGCGAGGTCAACTACATACTTGAGCATTCCGGAGCAAAGCTAATACTCGTTGATCACGAGTATATTCATTTCACCAAAGATGTCAAAGTTCCCGTCATAGTCAACAAGGATACTGGAAGATTCGGGTGCCCTTATGAGGAATTCTTGACAAAGGGCAGACAGCACAGCAACGAGAAAGGCTGGCCCGGACTGGAGATGGAAATTGACGAAGACGCAGGAGCGATGCTCTGTTATACGTGAGTCGGATTTAAAAGGACTTCTCAGTCTCACTGCCCGTAGAAATTTACCGGTATTGTCTAGTTCAGGCACTACTGGAAGGCCGAAAGGAGTCCTCACATCTTTAAGAGGTGAAATGGTTACGATGCTACAAATCCTAAATGTGATTCTAATCTCTAATACGTGCAGGGACATACCTGGCCGCTGTAGCGAATGCGTACGAAGCTAGGTAGGTTCTAAAGCTCGGGACTTACCTGTTTCTTTAATTTCTTCATCCGCAGAATGACTCCTGAGTCTGTCTACTTGTGGTACGTAGAATCGCGCAAACTTCTAGCATTCATCAAGCTAATCCAGCTATTTTTGATAGGGTCTTACCCATGTTTCATGCTGCTGGATGGACGTTTCCATGGTCCATAACCTTCTCATTTGCCACCCAGGTCTAGTAGTATCTCGAGAATGTCTTCGCTGATCAATGTTCCTGACGAACTTACAGATTACTCAACGTTCCGTCTCGGATCCTCAGATTTGGTGGCATTTTCTGAACTCAGGAGTATCGCATTATTGTGGCGCACCTACAGTCCAGGTATCGTATTCGTGACCGTATATCTATCTGCTCCCTTACAACGAGTTTGAAATCGGTGATTAGCTTGGCATCGTAACACATCCGGACGCAAGGGTACTAGAGAGGCCCGTGAATGCTATCATCGCTGGCTCAGCTCCCACGGCGCATCTCATCGGTGAACTTGAGAAAAAGAACATTCATGTTGTTCATGTCTACGGTCTTACGTATGTTTGGTTTGTTCTGCCCTGAAATTATGGACTAATAGTAAAATAGGGAGGTATGGAGATTCATTTTGAGGCTGCAATATACTCACGCGGAATATAGACGTATGGTCCTTTCACTCGAGGTTACGCTCAGCCGTTTTGGAAAGACATCTCTCTTGAGGCACGAGCAAAGTTTATGGCACGGCAAGGCTATGCCTTTGCAACTGCACAGGATGTGCGAGTTGTCTATCAAGATGATAGTGATGAGCTCACAGACGTGCCCGCCGACGGCAAGACAGTCGGTGAAGTCGTGACCAGGGGCAATATCGTTATGAAAGAGGTGAGCGAAACTCACATACCTTTGGACAATGAGCAGCTAAGTAAAATATTCCCCGACACTCGATAGTATTTCCGAGATCCAGAATCGACTAAGAAGGCTTTCCGCGGCGGACATTTTGCATCTGGAGATCTTGCAGTTATGCATGAAGATGGGAGCATCGCGATCCAGGATCGGAGCAAAGATATCATCATTTCAGGAGGCGAGGTTCGTTTATTTTATTCTGTTAACTTCGCCAGTTTCAGCTGATCTACGCGAGTCAAGAATGCTTCAAGCTTGGCAATCGAGCAGGGTCGGTTGCATCCTTCGCGCGTATACATTTGTAAATTAAAAGGTTGACCATGAACATCAGAATTGGCAGAACATCCGGCTGTGCACGAAGTTGCAGTTGTGGCAAGACCTCACCCGAAATGGGGCGAGCGCCCAATGGCATTCGTAATTCTTACTCCAGTGGCCGAAAAGGAGTATGCGGGACGGCATCATGATTTCGAAGCAGATCTGAAGAAGTTCGCGAAGACGCGTCTTCCTGGATTTGCCTGCCCTGAGTGGGTGCGTATATTAGATGAACTACCGGTGCGTCCTTGATTACCTTAACTGCGTTCAGTTAGAGTCAGACCTTATCTTCTTTCATCCAGAAAACATCAACGGGCAAAATCATGAAGACAGCCTTGCGCGGAATTGTCGCCAAATTATGAATAGTATAAACTATCTCGACAAGAAAATAACATTGTAAAGGCTACATATTTCGTGTCTAATATTACGAGGGGGTATATGCCTACAAGATGCGAATAGATAATATTGTGTTGAATGGTGCATGTCAGAGGAATGAAAAAATGCCGTAGTTCATGTAGAAAACGGACAAAGTCGAAGAATGCGGAATGAACCATTACTTCGTTCGCAAAAGTACACAGTATCGGCAACGCGTCCCAAATATAAAAGCTCCTCATGTTGACGTCCTTCATAATCATCGGCATTACCAAGAGCGGAATCATTTTTTACTGAAGAAGATTTTCCGAGACCAAGACCTTGTTTCTTGCCAGTTGATGCCGCAGACAAAGATTTATCTGAGGAGACTGGACCAACAGCAAAGGCAGAGAGGGGCGAACCAACTCGCCATACGAACGGACCACGTCTGCTAATTGCAGATGGATGCAGCTTGAAGTTTGGGAGAACAGGCCGCGAGAAATCGCCTGGAGTTGTAAGGGCGTCCACAACGTCAGTGACTTCCAACCCGCCTTGTCTGACGGCAGCTACGACAGTAGTCTTCCCGACATCGAACGGCTCTAGACGCTTGACATCCCCGAGCCTATTTCCATAGACCGAAAGGTCCTCTTCCTCATCAATGCTCCAATGCAGGCGACCTCGTAAGACGGAACGTCCACGAGCGTCGACAACACTGGTGCTATGACCTCCACGACTCGTGAAGAAGAGTGCGGGTGGACCATATCGTCGATCTTGTGTTAGCAAAGATATGGGATCGAGTAAGGGCTTGACTGGCTCGGCCGGCAGACTAAAACTCTTCAGCGGCGGAGGTGGAGGTCGAAATGGGTGTGTAGGATCGACACTTTGAGACCTCAAGTCTTTCAAAAGGATATAATCCTGGTCCTCTTCCCGACGCACGGGCAAATCAGGAGGCAGGAGGCCATCCTTATACCATGTTTGCATGAGCGAGGCTTTCCATGGACCTGACAAAGACTGTCAGGAAAGCAGCATCAACACATTGTTATATACGTACCCTGCACAACACCTTTCGGATCACGATAGTACCATTTAGAGGGCGGAAGAGAAGGTGGTATAGGCAGGCCAGGAGGACTAAATTGAACATTTGCCAAATCGAGGTTGTTTACACCATCGGGCTCTGGCTCATACTGCGCTCGATATTCCAAAAATGATTGGTATGTCGGAGGTATGACACATTCATCCGCAATGGTTGCAAGAGGAAATTGAGGAGCAAATGACAATTGCTGAAATGTAGTGTACGGTGCCGATTGAGCGGTAGCTAGGGCGGCCAACTCCTCTGAATGTGAGGTGTTCGCAGGCGCTTGTTGCGTCGACTCAGAGCCGACAAGATTTGATTCAGAGGCTTGCCTGCTTATCGCTGGAGGCGTGCTCATAGTTTCATCTAGGGTCTGAGATGTCACAGAAGTAGTCAAAGTGACTCCAACGCTGACATTCGCATCCGTCGAATCTCCTTCGCCCAGGGTAGGTGCATTGGCTTCGGTACTAGCAAGTTCATCCGTTCTGTTTTCACGGGCACGACGACGAGCTGCACGCCTTGCGGCCCGGCCCACTCTGACTTCACGCACCCTCACAGTCGCCGGCTCTAATCCAAAAACATTCTGCGCGAAAACTAGGAAGACTTCCACGAGATCGTCGCCCTGCAGTTGAAGCTCCAAAGAACGAGGAGAATCTGGTAAAATGAAGGTCCGCGACAAACCAAGTGTTGTCCTGTAGGTTCCTGCAAAAAGCTCAACCTTCTCACCATTTTCACCACAAAGTATTGCCAGAAAGCTGTAATAAACGACAAGGTCAGAAACCCGCAAGAAAGTAATGCATCGTAGCAAATGTACCTCTTCTTTGCGGTCTCAACAGCTTTAATCATGACTGCGCCTTTAGTCCCGGGCAACTTCACATATTCGAGCTTTGGAGCGGACGGCAAAGGCGCAGGATTTCCTCTCTTCGTCGATTCACTAGCGAATGATCTACTCGCAGGGCTAGGCTGATCATCCGAACGTCGTGACTGGAATGCACTGGTAATAATCCGGGGAAGGAACCTATGATGCGATAGCGTACTGGGGGCAGATGGGGAAGGTGATGGAGCAGGTGGCAGAGACCTAGACGTATTTGGACGTTGTAAAGAAGATATTGAGCCATGTCCGCGCAGTGAATTGTGCCGCAATAACGGAGCAGCTTCAGCTGAATTGATACGCGTCAAAGTGTTCGACGGTCGGTCGTTGTCCTGTTGGGCGGCCGTTCGAGGACGGGTCGGAGCAGCGTTGGATCGGGCACCAGTACGTGTAGACTCACTGGTGGTCGAATTCGAGAAAACTCCATCCAGTACAGACCACCGCCGACGTGCTCGTCGGGACACCTGATTACTAATCGTCTCTCCTTCTCCGTGAGTCTCAGATGCAGTCTCACGAGGACTCTGCGGCTCTAGCGGGTATTGTGGCGTGATGAATATAGCCTCCTGAGGTCTCTGAGATCCAGGTGGAGGTAGATCTGGCAGTCGGCTCTCCATAAGCGCCTGAGCAAAGCTGATTGGTTCGCCATCACCATCACCATCCTCATCGTCTTCGTCACCATCTGCATCAGATGCAGCATCTCTCGATAGATTTTCTTCAGGCGGCGTAGCTGACAATGCTTGCCGTAAAGTCCAGACTGATGGCGTTGGCGATGGCGGAGGACGTGCGCCATTACTGGTCGTGGTTGCTGTCCGAGATAGAGCAACGTCGAGCTGAGCTGGTCGTCCTCGCCGAGTCACGGTCGGCGACGTAGACACCTGTGAATGCCGTCGAGACTCAGCTAACCTTGGAATATCCAAAGGGGTGGGTGTTTGGGCTGCGTCCGGAGTCCGTCCAGAATGGCCATTAGATGAGTTTCCGGCGCCCATGGAACTTGTTCTTTCATCAAGAGCGGCGCTGCCACTCGGACCGGCAGTTGCCATATTAATAGCTTCATCGTCGCTGGAATGATGTTCCCAATCGCCTTTCTCGTCGTCACGTGGAGCGGAGGCTGCACTGCGCCGGCGCACGGAATTACCAGCCAGGACGTTCTGCACAGATCCGGAACGAGAACGCGTCTGGGTGACTGAAATAACGGAAGACCGATTTTGCATGTCAGGTCGAGCTGTCGCCGAGCTTTGATACGGAGGAGGATCTGAATTCTGTGAACTTGTCTGCACATCCCTTGAAGAGGCCCTTCTTAATCTTCGACCGACAGTCGGAGCTCTTGGTCGGGGTGGTGCAGAGCCAGCTGAAACTGCTGCCCCAACAGAAGGCTTCCGTCTCTTGGGCTTGGGAGTAGGCGGCGTTGGAGTAGTCGGCGAATCGGTGAGGCCTGACCTGTTAGACTTCTCGCTAAGAGAAGCACTAACTTTCAGGTCACCGAATACTCTATCGACACTACTGTTTGTCCCCTTTCTCGCCTCCTCGCGCCTTAACCTGTCCTTCTCTCGCCTGCTCTCAACACCCATGCGCCACTCGACAGCTTTCCTGACTTCCTCTAGGGCGTAGACCCTAACACCATCTCTTCTGCCGGCAATAGCAACAAGAACACCCTTCTCTTCCATGACAACAACACTCTTGAAACTCACGCGCCGGACCAACGCATACGGCTGCGGCGAAGGAGGTGCAACAAGTGGCAAGATATCCAGACCTTGTGTGTGGCACAGCAATAGATAATGAGGCTTTAGAAAGGTCCCGCTGGTCGGCGGGGTGCTGAAGTGTGAAGTAGCGAGGATAGGTGTTACCGAAGTCAGAGAAAGACCAAGCTCTTGCAAAGAAGGTGGAGGAAGCGAAGGTGGTGGCGTTATGGTCCGGTTCATGCGTGAAGGAGATGAGGCTCTTGAAGATTCATCGCCTTTGGATTGCGAAAGTTCTTCTTCACGGATGGATGGCCTACTTGATGATGCTGAAGGCAGATCACGATCCGGACGTCGATGGATAAGATTGGACAAAAGGCTTGAGAACCGATTTGCAGCACGATTCTGGGAAGGCATGAAGGCAAATAGACAACCAACGAGGGGTAGCGTAAGGTGAAATGTAAGAATAGCAAGGAAATGAGCCGACGTACGTCAACAGTCGATCGCCTCCTACTTTGGCGACGCTCTAGTCCATGGCTCGACTGAGTTGGGGAGGGAGATACAGGCCGAGCACTCGCACTAGCGGCTACAGTTGAGGACGGTGCCTCAGGAGACGGTACCCCAGCTTGGGCCGAAGCCGTCGTGGTCGGAGAAGAAGGTGCGGATGACATGTGTAAGGAGGGCGGAATTGTGGTGACGGCCTGAGTGCGGTCAGATGTAGTATCAATGGGACTAGGCAAGGAGGATGGCGGCTCCTCCACAGCGATGACCTCAGAAGGGCTTTTGTTGACCTGAGTGACGATTTTGAACTTATCCATGTCTGGCTGCTCCAACTGGTTTAATGCAGCACGGGTACCGGCGCGACCATGAAAGGCACCGTCCGTTCCCTCGGTGTCTCGCCGTTCAGCCTCGGCGCGTTCCTCAACCTCAATACCTTCTTGCGCGTCGCTCCAAATTTCGTCGACACTTTCCTCGGGCACGGTGGCCATAGTGACATTAGTGTCCGAGCACTCTGACTTTGCTATTGGGGACACAGGAGAGTCAGGAGCATCCAACTTCGGAGGCTGTCCAGATTGCTGCTGGTCTGGGTGGACTGAGGGGGCTTCGACAATACAGGAGGCCTCCGCATTGTCCATAAGAGAAGAGAGGAAGAGAGGTTCAAGAAGGAGGAAAGGACCGAAGAGTAAAGGAAAGGAAAAGAGAAGGGACTCGAGACCAACTTAGGTCACTGATGCGACCAGGTCTGTTTCCCACGGCGCCCAGCCATCCGGGCCAAACGCTCTCTTTACGCAATATTCAACATGCAACAAGGGGGTGCAGAGCCTTATGTACCACTCAGCGTAGCACTCAGCGTAGCAGGCACATCTGATGCGATATTATTATTATTATTATTATTATTATTATAATAACGTAGTACAAGTCTAGCCCGATTATTTCAGTCATCATCGTCCTCGTCTAGACTACTGCCATCTCGCCCGTTCTGCGAGTCCAGTTCTTCGCCGAACGGATCCCCGCTTTCCATGGCCCGCTTCGTTTCCCCGGCCTTTTTCGCTCGCTTTTCTTTCTCTTTCGTCTCTTGCTCAGCCTTCTTTGCAAGGTACGCCTTGCTCCCGACTACTTTCTCTGGATTCTTGCACAGCCGAAGCCTTCTGTCCACATCTCTCACCCTTTCTACATCCGGCCCTGCACCATCACGACTGATCATCTCTTCAATATCCTTGACAATTGATAAAATTGACTCCGCGCCCTTCGACTGAGCCCAGGCAGCAGCAAAGTCTGGAGACGCCATCGAGAAGGCTGCCAACGCGACTTGAGACGGCGTGTACACAAGTTCCGCATCCGTCAGCCTCGATGTTCGAACGTGCTTCACGGCAATTTGATATGTTTCTTGTAGCTTCTCAAGTGAAATATCCGGAAGATTCTGCAATTTCACAGCATCGATGAACAGCACATTATGGCACGTACGCTTCCTTATCACTGACCTGGATATCGAGGTAAATACCCCAAAGAGCTCTATGAGCGTGCCAGATTTTGAATTCGAAATTCAGGCTCTGGGCAACGAGGAACTCCAGATCAAGGACGTCTGATGGCGTAGTCTTCGGGATATGCGTTGTGTATGACTCAAGAGATATTGGATTGTTAGTCGTTTTCGTCGCAAGAAACAAAGTAGTCAGCCTTTGAGTGTCGTTAGAAGTTATCGGTGTTGAAAATTACATTTAAACTCACATCACATTCTTTGGATGCCAATCCATCACTGTATTCTTAAGATAGAATCTCTTGAGATACGATATGGCCGTGGCTTCCACTTCTTCTGGAAACCGAAAATGGCCACAGAGCTGACCGACTTTCCCAATGTACAATTTCACCAAAAGAAGCTCTTCGTCCGGTGTCAAGAACGAAACACCTGCCGACGACCCAGTCTAGGCACTCAGGTCAGTCCACTTTCAACCTTATGCCTAAAGAAGCCACATACCAAATCAACCTCAAACGCATTTCTGATGACACTCACTGCCGCCTTGTTCAGGGAAGCGCGCAGGTCTCGGAGTTGTTGGATAGAATATCGCCAGTGCCTATATTGAGTGCTGCCCTCATACATGGGCCTGCGAGAAGAACCCCGTCCGTCATCAGCTTCTGAGGTTCTCGTTGGGACCGCCATGGTCACCATTTGTCTTGCGCTTGGTGACGGTACACGACAACCCATTGAGCCAATAAGTAAGTATTGAGGATGCGGTTCGGCGCGTATCGCGCCGATCCCCGAATGACTATAATAGGCAAAGTCTCAATATTGGAAGGACCTGAAATTTTTGGATCTGATCCTGTTGGTAACCACCATGGCCGCGAAAAAATGCCGACCATCCAATTCGAGGCTTTTCGTCGGTCATGGCGGGGATTTGAGTACGAGCTTGTGAGAAAAGTTACAATTGAGTTGACATCCTCCGACTAATTTCTCCGTGCATAACCACTCTTCAGCACCCGTCCTGAGGGAGTGTCTATCCAACCTCCCTTCAGTCCTTCATGGGAATGGCGGATACAATGCTCGATGTGCGACTCAGCGTCTGCGACTTGTCCCCTAAAACTAGGCAAATCACTGGACGAACGACAGCGCTGACACGCCGATTTACCGCCGCCATTCATATATACGTTGTGGTGTGGCTACTACTTTCGTATTACGCACCATTATTAGCCAACGCGCAGGCATTCCTGAGAAACGGGCAGTTCTTCACAAAGGCGCTTGCTATAAGTAATGCGCCATTTCCTGGAAGGTGAGCTTTGCAATATAACTAATGCATCACTTGGCGGCGCGAATTGACGACCTACGAATAGTCCTCAACATGCAGGAAGCAACCTTGTTATTTCTGTCGAAGTATGTCGCAAATCATACCAAGGTACATTGAAATAGGCCCATTGCATCATTTGTTCTCTTCATATAGTTATCTGGGGACGGCAAGATCGACCAGAGCCTATTCATTCCAGGATCTGGCGCACCGACGCGATATGATTCACTCGAAATTTACCTTGTTTCCGCTCAGACCCGGTCGAATTTTACCGTATCGAATGGATCGACACTCTTGACACAAGAACCTGGGAGCACAGTGAAGCATTTGAATTGGCCTCTTCCTTCATGCATGTCCCCTGGCATTTACAATGTGAGACTGTTTTGGAGCAATGGTTATTTGAGGGATTTCTGATGCTTCAAACCAGCTTACCTATTATGAATCCTCCCACATAAACAACGAGGTACGTTTGTAACCCGCAATAGAAAATGATGCTCTGCGGATAGCTTAATGTTATCATAGGCTTTCTTTTCAGTCACCCCGCTCAACGTCACAGTCGATAATCCCAATAAGAGCGACGATTTATCACAATGCGAAAGCGTTTCCAACCCTTTACAAGACCAGCCACAACTCGACTCGGCTCCTACCATTAATCCCTACGAAGACCCTGATTCTGGCTTGACTGGTTCAGGTAATTCGAATTCGAACGAGGGCATGCCGACGATAACAGTCGGTTCATCTGGTCTGCCTACGCAATGGACTGTCGAGCCTAGTGGCTCTACAATTACGGCACCTGGACCAGTAACTACCGCAACGATAGTGGTCCTCTCAACCGCTACACTGACCGAGACCATTACAGAAGACCAGACTTCTGTTTTCACAACTACTTTCACGTGGGTGACCGCCGGAACCTTTCGCCATGCGATTATTCATTGAACTTTACCTTTTTCAGAGGACTCGTAACCACAACAATACCGCAGTCATGGGCACTGCGGACATGACTGCAGGCGGCTTCTTTCCCGTAAACGCAGCCCAAAGTATTTCTTCTCGATTTACATCATTAGGACACTTGTCAGGACACTTTTTGCTTGTATGCAGTACAATAATTTTCCTATTTCCTATCTGAAGAACTTCAGTAGCTATCGCATAATTTGGGTCGAAATTTGCTCTTACAAATTGTTGCAACGGTCACCCTTCATCGTTGCAACCATGATCCCTCCGCCACGCCTTCACCCATTGGACTAATCGTTCAACATTACTTTCCAGATCTTCTGTCGTTTCACTCTTGAGTTCAATGACAATTTCTTGGGAATACGATTCCCTTGCTTCATCGAGTATGGTCTGCATGATCTCGGCCTCATTATTCTCTTGGATTTTCTTCAGAGGGTAGTTCCTAAGAAAATCATTGAATATTGCTGATCGGGGCGAACAAGACGAGCAATATAGCCAACCTCTTTTCTAATCGATCCCAAAGCTGAGTGTGATCGCATCGAAGAACGACGACTAAATCAATCCATCGCTCAGGAAACACATCGCATGTGTGCCAATCCAATATGATGCCGCCTTCGGATGCAACCGGTTCAAGCTCATCCAGTAACTGTGCAGACGAGTAACTTTATGGCATTATTAGGGACCGAAATATCAGTGGACTTACTTTGTCTTCGTCAACGGTATATGCCTGCCATTCTTCATCGTATCTTTCGTGTAAGCCCTTCTCCTTGACAAGCTCGCCAACGTTGATGTGGCGAAGAGGAACAGAAGATTGTTCAGCTAAGAGCTGTGCATGCGTAGATTTGCCAGTGCCCGGAGTCCCGGTGATGAGAATATTTGGAAACTGCCTGGTCTTCTCCTCAATGTCCATACAGGTGTTAATGATGATAGTAGAACTTCTTCTGTTCAGCGGAAGTGCAAAGTATGAACCTGAGAAGGAAAAACTTAGCTGATGTAAGCTGGTAATTTAGACTTTTTGATGATGGCCGATCGGGCACGTGCCGGTGATGGCCAAGACTACTGGTTGCTGCCATTTCAAATCAAACATTCGAATTATTCGTTTCCGGCGCCTGTTGTTCGTTCCCTCGAGCTGTCATGTACGCGGCCCGAAATTCGTTGCGCGGCAACCAAGCCGTATATGTATTCTCAATCTCAGTTTGCAAGAATCCGTTATGCCGCCAGCTCACTCAGCTGAGTGCAACGACGACCTCCTCCGTGTCGACTAGCCTACCCCAAGGCGCTGGTTCGCCGGAAATCTTCAATTCTCAACACATATCGAACTCAACCACGGACTCATGTCGAGCGCGCTAGGCGCGTCCGATTGCGCCTCTCCTTCAACAACCAGTGGTCGTCTCAACGCGGTATTTCCGACACATTCCCTTGGTCAAGTTCTGCCAACGACCCGCTCATAACTCAGGCTCCAGCTCTCTTTCCAAGACAGTCAGATGGATCATGTTCTGTTACTCCGAATGAGGTTCTCTTGAGGGTTTCTACGACTGTGCTTATACCGGATTATTCGAGCTTTTATAGCGCTACGCCTATAAGGCAATTCAGGATGGATTATACCCCATTCCCGGACGGTTCTCTCATTGCTCCTCCCTATATTTCTGAAGTTCGACGAGGGGACTGGACTCTTTTATTTAGCGGAATGATGCTCATGCTCTTCATCGCGACTTCGGTCATTGCAGCTGACTATATCCGTCGGGTGAAAGTCAAGCACAAGGTGCTCTTCTATGAGCTACTCATCAGCCAATTGTGCGGTGTCGTGGCCTTTGCGATCACAGCCGCGACCGTGCTTGCATCGAATATCAATTGCCGAAGGTACATGTTCATTACTTATCATTCGTTAATCCAAGTCTTTAATTGATGTCCTTCACAGAGCCCTCGTAGCAGGAGGAGTGTTTACGGAGATTTCTGCCGCTATACTTGTAAGTGTGTCATCATGGACTGGTGATCGTCGACTGAAGAATTTTAGCTTTCCGGAATTCTCGGAGTGAAGGCATACAGATGCCTATCCGATTCGAAGGTCGTCCTTTCTGTTATTATTGTGCTGCAGGCCGCTTCATCCACCATGTCCTTCCTGGATCTTGCGAAGCTTGAGGCTTCGCGCAGGTTATCCTGTAGGGAATCATCCCATTTTTTTAACGACGGACCGACTAATTAATTCATCTGTAGTGACCTGCAATTCTTCCAACAACTCTATTCTTTTTCCGCTTTCGACAACCCTTCGGTTTGTTCTTGCACTATTTATTTGTTCGTGTTGTAAGTATAAACTATACCCTATTGCGTCACTAGACATTGACAAGCCTTTGAAGTTGTTTACGCTGTGTGGAAGTCAGAAAAGTTACCCGCCGCCCAGGGTCGTATATCTATCAGTCTATCAGGACAGGGCCCACTACAACAGCCCACAAGCGAGAAAGGCGGCGACCTAGCTTCAAGTCGACCTCGTGGCTGGTGGGATTATGTTCCGGAAAGGAATGCAAAGCCAATGGAGGAACCTCGCGTTCAGACATGGCACATAGTCGATGATCAAGGATTCGTGGGCAATATGCGCTATTTATTCGGAGCGTTGATAAAGAACGGATCCTCTGGACAAACAGCCTTACGCAAAGGATCTGATGCAACTCTAGTTGCCTCACCACACGCTCAAGGCCTGTCAAAGCCGCCTGCCGTCCAATTTCGAGAAAACAGCGAACATTCCCGGTTTAGCGTTGTCTCCCGTGCCCAATCTGCAGCTTCTTCTAAGACTCGAAGTCTAGGACCTCTCATGAACCGCATGAAACTATTTCGGGAGGCATTGCGGAACGAGGTATGAAGTACAAGTGGTATCTTCCGGGCTTGGGCTTACCTTCATCCAGCTTGCGTATACGGCATTGATCACGATCTTCAACGTCATTGCAACAATTCTGGGACTCGTAGGAGTGTTTGCACGGACGTCGGCTATTGATCCAAACGTCTTTACTGGTTCCTACTGTAAGTATAGCTCTTCTATGAGTCATCGCAGCATTCTTACCACATGAATAAGGGGGCATTCTCTCTCTTCTGGTCATACAGAGTTTCAGACGTGTTGTGCGACGACATGAACGTGAGGCTCTCCTTCAGCATCCATCGACATGGGACCCGCTCTACCACGTCGAGAAGGTTACCAATGGCGAAGTAAGACAGGGCATATCGGCTGCAAGCGTCTCTTCCAACCCGTGGAGAGCACGTTCGATGATGATCGATCCATTATCGGTCCCAACTGAGGGTGTCGACCCGTTGGATCGGCAGGAAGGGTCTTCAAAGGACGCGCATACCCGACATGTGACCGAGAATCCCTTTGAGGATTTCGAATTTGCAGGGCCCTCGGATAAGGGCAAGAACGTAGCTGTGCCTACACACACTCGAGGGTTGGCACCCGAGCGATTACCTCCCACCGAAACAATATCTCTATTTTCTGATTCAGCCTCATCCCAATGGACAGACTCGCAGGACCGCGATTCA
Source organism: Phlebopus portentosus (assembly GCA_037892935.1). Classification (NCBI taxonomy): domain Eukaryota; kingdom Fungi; phylum Basidiomycota; class Agaricomycetes; order Boletales; family Boletinellaceae; genus Phlebopus; species Phlebopus portentosus. The sequence continues at coordinate 3,015,701 of JAYXKI010000001.1, forward strand.
ATTTCCAGATATTCTGATCGCAGTTCCCAATCACTCTTTTATTTGGAGAAGACGAACAGCCGTTAATTCAATCAGTTCAATATTTGTTCCTTTCCTTCCCAATTGTACTGTCCCTCCCCACAATCTTTACATAGCTTCATTGTACTTCTATGTTACATTTAAACTCGATGGCAATCTATTATAAGCCCTGGATGTGTTTGAATAGAGAAGGAAAGTCCGATTTGCACTTTAGTTTCTCTTGTGATTTCGAAAAGACGGCCTCAAAAGCTTCTTGAGCTTGTTCAGTCTGGAAACGGAATTGTTGTCAGAAAGGATTTGTGGCGAGGTAAAAGTAACGAACCTCTTCATCGCAATACTCTAAACCTTCCCAAGATTCATCCTCTTCCACTCGTAGAACGTGCAACATTTCGCGGCGTGCCGCAGTTAGCCCACCTGTTATTGACTGGGCACCTTTGTCATCTGCTTTTCTGATTGACACAGTCACGTCCCTCCCTTCACCTGCCGGCTTTGTTTCTTTTTTCACAGCCGCTGGAGGATTGGGCTCGTCGGGATCAGGAGGTGGTCCTTCGTCCGATTCTGATTCATCGTCAGCACCAGTTTTCGTCCGCCGACTTTTGCGGTTGAGTATATCCATGTATGTTAGCGTTGGCCGGAGTTGGTGTGTTTGGCTTATTGGATGAAGATGGAGATGCCCTAGTCAAGGAGATTAATCCAGGATTTTTCAGCACATCATAATTCAAACGTACCATCGCGAACGATACCAAGCATATAGGTGCCTCTTTCTGGAATCCGTTCGCTTCTCATTCGCACCTCGGAGAGACGTTGGTCCGTACTGGACTGCCTCCCCTTCTTCGACTCCGAATTCTTCTCTGCATCATCGGTTGCCCGCGCTTGACCAAGTTCTTGTGCTCGGTCCTTATTCCATACTTCCGGGCGAGTATCGACTGGTACATGTACTTCAAGCCTAGCTGCCTTGGGTTTGATTCGTGCGCGTATTTTCTTTCCGCTTTGCGCTGCAGAAGGCGGGACTTGCAAAGGACGAGTAAGAAGAGGGAATTGGTGAAGATGAATATTCGGAGAGAGGGCGGTCGAGAGATGAATCGGCAATACAGCCACTACCGGGTCGTCTGCAGGTTCGAGTCCAGGCATGTTCAAGTTCAAAGTCTATTCTATTAAAGTTCAAGCACTTAAAAAATATGTGTAATAAAATAAATTGATATTGATATGGCAGTGACATGCCTGCCTAACGTGGACGGGTGGACGTCACGGACACCGCCGCGACTGCGACCTGCTTGCTTGCTTGTCTCTATCCCACCCACTATCATCCACGCTAAAGCGTGCACCATATTCCGCCTTCCTTCCATTTCTCCTCTTCATTCAGACTTGCCATGGCTGAAAGTGCTTCTGGTCCCTCGGACAAGTCTGTCCAGGTCAAACTCGTCTTACTAGGTACGTTCGCCATGCAACGGGAGGAATTGTTATCGGTCATCAAAACGTGGCCGTAGCATCCGTACCATGAACGATATAATTTCAAGAATTGCTTGCTGATAATTCGATACTTTAGGCGAGGCAGCAGTTGGAAAGTCCTCCGTAGTACTGCGTTTTGTATGTCTCGGTTGCTTCGAGTTTCTCGCCGCCGAATGCTAAACTATTCCATCCATCTCTAGGTCTCCAACGAGTTCCAGCCAAACAAGGAACCGACTATTGGTGCTGCATTCCTAACTCAGAAATGCCGTCTGGAGGATCGTGTCCTACGATATGAGATCTGGGATACAGCGGGTCAGGAGCGTTTCCATTCCCTTGCCGTGAGTCATCCTTGTAGTTGTTACCCTAGTCAAATTTGAAACCATCGCCTCACCTCACCTCGTTATGTCGATCGATAGCCAATGTACTACCGCAATGCACAGGCAGCAGTGGTAGTTTACGATGTCACGAAGGCGTCGAGTCTGGAGAAAGCCAAGTCGTGGGTAAAGGAACTCCAACGGCAGGCGAACCCGAACATCGTCATTGCGCTCGCCGGCAACAAGCTTGATCTCGTACAACCCAAATCACCCGCTGCGGACGGTACGTCTATTGATGGAGATGAGCCTGATGATGCTACCGCCACTCCAGGCGAGGCTGGTGCTGCTGAATCGGAGGTCCCCCGAGCGGTACCAACGGAAGAGGCTCAGGCATACGCTCAGGAGGCTGGCTTACTATTCTTCGAAACTAGCGCAAAGACAGGAGAGGGCGTCGTAGAGCTATTCACCGAGATTGGTACGTTGTCGCCGGTTGTTACCATCTCCTAATGCACTGCATTCCATTAACTTAAAAATATATCAATTATAGCCAAGAAGATTCCAATCGAGCATATCTTGGCTTCGAGTCGCGGGGCAGGACGAAATGGCGGACCGTCCGGGAGAGGGGCCGCAAATCAACAAGGCGTAAACCTGGAAGAGAGCGCTGCCAAGGGCAAAGATGCTTGCAATTGTTGAGATCTACCTACACAGTCTACGTGTCCCTTTTTTTCCGCTATCCATGATATGACAATTTCTTCCCGACCCTACACGCCTCCTCTCTTTTTTTCCCACTACGATATTATATTTAGTTTTTGTGGTATAAGATTACCATCTGTATTTGACTTTCTTTTCTGTTACTTTGAATTCATGCTTTTACAAAGGATTTGTTGAGTAAAAGATCTCGTTTTTGTAGAGAACTAAGTACTATCAATAAATATTTCAAAGGTAAGGCAATTGTCAATTGTCGGTACAGATGGATGTGGAATTGTCATGGAAGCATCATCAAAACGATCAATGCGACTGATTAGCGACGGAAGGCACGAGGTCGACATACGGCGGCGGGCCGCTCACGGGCTCCGTCTCGCCCGGTGTCGTAGGGTTCAAATACGGAGGTGGTGCATGCGAAGGCGATATCCCGGACGCCTCCTCAGGTAGGCTAGGCCTCCTACTCGAAACATCCAACACGGCCGGCGCATCAGACAGAGGCAAGACTCTGCCCACCGGAGAACCGCCTGGAGGAGGCGGTGTCCTGGGCACAAGCGCGGTCGTGCGGAAGTCAGGGTTCAGGATGGATGGCGGTGGGTCGGAGTCGGGATTGCGCGAGCGGAACTCGGAGTCGATCGAGGGAGGCGGGTCAGATGGATCGTCCATTGGTGGTGGCGGAGGCGGCAGGAGGTCATCCCGACCTTGCGAGCGAGACATCTCCGCATGCTCTTCCAGGACGAGGTTAAGCGCATCCATGGCGCATCCAGGTTGGTTGACAAAGCCCGCGAGATTGGTCACATTTGCGTCCCCCGCTGCCATTTCAAGAGAAGGCGGCGGGGTAGACGAGCGCATGACATCGGAATGCCCATCGTACACCTCCGAAGCTGGGAAACCGAACAATACACCCTCACCTTCGACGCTCGTCTCCCGGCGCGGAAGTGGTTGCATATTCTCTGCGGCTGGGTGATCCTCAGAAGGAACAATGATCTCAGACTCAGACTCAAAGAAGGTCGGAAGCCGAGATGTTGACGCTTCGCCAACAGAGAAGAACGGCGGAGGTGCCTCCTCGAAGGGTGGTGGAGCCAATGCACTTGGGCCAGCCTGGGTCTCATGCTCGCCTGTGTAAATGTCCGAGTCCTCTCGTCTTACCGTCTTCACTGGAGGACGGTCATGCTTCTTTATGTACGCCATATCAAACGAAGGGTCGACTTCCGGCAAAGGAGCAGGAGGAGGCAGGATCGTCAACGGTAAGACAAGCGCAAAAGTCCGTTCAGAGCGTGTCGAAACGTGTAGAAATGTCACACGGACTTGTATTCGGAATTCGATCGTATGCAGGACGGACGACTGCGAGATGGACGCGCATTGAGGATCATCGTCTACAAAGGTATTCTCAGGTTCTGGAAACTGTGCACCATTTCTGTCAGGAGAGGAGCTAGGGAAGCTGCTCCGTAGAATGAGTCTGAGCTTCACAGGCTTGGTTGTATGGAAACGGCATGAGCTCCCGGATCGCGCAAGGATGGTTTCGTTTGGAAAATAAGGACCACCGAACGAGATTGGTACCGTCGAAGTTGACGCCGCGTATGAGAACTCCGCACTAGGGGGGATCTCGCTACTTGATACAGTATCAGTATCATCGTCGTCATCACCCGAAGATGAACCTTCATCGATATCATTCGCGGTGGCCCCATTGATGGATGACCCTTCTAAACTTTGCACTTTCACTGTCCGGATAAGTTCCGCTCGAACACTTCTCAGTGTGAAGCCATGATCTAGGATGACGCTTCGATCGGGAGGCGGGATAGTGACATACACAGGAATAGGCTCATCTACTCTGTATGTAGTTCTGCCAAGCTCGACCTTTACGGGTGTGGGATAGTTCAACGAGACAGAGTGAGGCAGAACCTCACAACGCGAGAGATGTGATGTGAATCTCCTCGTATGGATTGTGATGCTACGAGACAGAACAGGGAGCGACGCGTCTGATGTCTTCAAGGTGGCTGTTAAGATATGCGACAACGAGGATCGTCCAACGTGCAGACATTGTGGGGTATCCGGAGTAAGCGGGATCGAGAATGGGATTGAAGACGTCACCACAAACGTATTTGACCCAGATGGTCCGTCGCGAGAATATAGATTCACAGAAGTCGAGTTCAGCTCAACATAGTGCTTCCCATCCGACTCGGACGAGGTCAGGGTGACTGTTCTTTGATGCGGGCAGATGAGCTTGAAAAGAGTTAATTTGAGTCGAATGGAACCAAACGTACAAGCTTTCCCAAAGATCCAAGGGTACACCCTTTATTTGCAATTCACCTTCAATTGCTGCGCGCTCGCCATTGGCGCCAAGGTAGCCCTTCTGAAAATGAGTCGCATTGCCTGATGGACAGATGACGAGCTGCGCGTCGTTGGGGACGAAAGTAGCGCCGTCACTGGAAGACGGCGGTTGGCATTGAAGAGAGACTAGATCATCGTGCTGGCCCTGGTCATACGTCGGGGGAGGAGCAAAGGGGACAGACATCTAATGCGTACAAAGATGGAGGGAGGAAAGAAAAGGGGGAAGATGGGTGCATATACACAGACACAGGGTTGCGCGGATCAATAATCAGAAACAGCCTGAGCCTCTGCGCCAGCCAGCGACTTCCTTATCCGGAAGGAGTGCGCGTACTACAAGACCCAGTGTGTACCAGAAATCGGCAATTACTGAAATCACCAACCAATAATACAAACCGTGTATCTGTGAGGTCGAGCACCATCTTTTTTGCATCTTGGCAATCGTGGTCAGATGCATGACGAGGAGCGGAGCCAATGCATGTACTGCTATGGCGAGAGAACAGACCGCATTTCATTGGGTCAGATGATGTGGTGAACAGCAGATCCCTTTGTGACTTTTCGGTAAAACGCAGCAGAATGTATATTGAACTTATACATAGCGTACAACTCATGTGTCCATATATCCGAGCCCTCTGATTATTCTATCGTGACAATAGTTTGTAGCGTAGTAAAGCATATGTTGGAACACTGAACAAAAAGGTGATGTGATCTGCTGTATGTATTACTCTATTTGTCCATGGCTGTGAGAGCCTCCCATATTCGGAGAGAGAGAGAGCACTCATCATCGGCGACGCTGTGGTTGAGCTCGCTCAACTGCTACCAATCGACGTCCGCAGACAGAATCCAGCGCTGAGCTAAGATAGCGACGCTGGTCGTGTGCTTCCCTTGTAAGAAGGGGGATTCATGAACATGAACCGGGGAATGTTGTGTGTGACTTTTGCTTTATCTCAATTATTATTGTCGGCTCCTCACCCTTTTCTCCGGGCAGTCCCAGTACCAGTCCTAGTGCTACAGAGCCATCTGAGCACTCCTCCTCCGCTAATATAATTCCTTTTCCGCCCTCTTTTCCCTCCCAAGATGCCGCTCTTTTCAATGGCCTCGATGCCTCCTCATCAAAACAACTCGCCGCACTCACCGCCGCCGCAAACGCCCGTCGCGCACAGGCCCAGGCTCAAGCAGCTCCCGGCGGGCCATCCTCGGCTAACTTCGTCGGAGGAATAGCCCCATCCCAACTACCTTTCCGTCAAGATCAGCTCCAGTCCTTCCCACCTTCCGCCATCGTCAATCAGCAGACCTCTTTCCCCTCCGCCGGTCTGCCGCCCTCTGGTCCGCCCAACATGCAGCCAAGCGTCCCGCCACAGGCAAACCAGTTTGCTCAGCGCCAACAGCTCACACAGCAACAGGCTGTCGCTCTCAATAAGAGCCGCAGGATGAGCTTTTTGCAAGGTCTCAACCGCGTCATGGCTTCACGGGGCATGCCGCTTCCGAGCGGTATAACGGGCGTAGAGTCGGGGTATGACCCAACAGCGCCGTCGCCTTGGAGCAACATTGAGCCCGCGTCTGAACCGGGCGGAGTCAAGCTTGCCGGAAAGGATATTGACTTGTATAGGCTTTGGGGTATGGTCGTTTCGGTCGGAGGAGCTGCCAGGGTCCACCAGCAGGGTGCTTGGACCCAGATAGCTCTACAGTATGATTTACCTCAGCAGCTCCCACATCCGCAGGAGAGCGGCAATACGTCAACAGCTGTGGCCCTCGCCCAGCTGTATGTGAAACTCCTCGGACCATTTGAAGAAGCCTATCTGAGAGGCTTGTCGGATGCACAGCGCCAGAGCTTGGCCCAGCGGGGTGCACTTCCTATTCCTGCATCTGCTTCCTTTCACGGTCAAAACATGTCCCCTCCCGGCTCGTCGGGAAGCTCGGCGCAGAACCAGCCTCCCGCGGGTCCAGATATCTCAGCCAATCTGCCCTCTTCTGGTGCTGCTTCCTCAGAAATTGATTCTGATGCCGAGGCGCGGAAACGGAAGATGGACGAAAGTGCTGGCAATAATGAAGTCAGCAATGGAAAACGGAGGAGAACAGGTGTGTATTTGAAGCCTCTCGTTTTTCCGCACTCATGGAGAAGACGCTAAATTAATCAATCACCAGATCCCGAATCTTCTGAGCTATCGGTAACTACCAGGAACCTGTCACCAGAAGTATAAATACTAATAATCATTGCTCTTCTCTAGCACAACGCTCCTGAATCTGCACCTCATTCTCAAATGTCTGCTCCATCAGCTTCTGCTACTCGCGTCAAAGCACGTAGAAAGATCGAATATGTGCCCCTTGCAAGGGAAGTCGATACTGCAGGAGGACGTGACCTCGCTGCAATTCAAAATGAACTCCAACGACTAGCACGAGGCCAACTTCTTCGCGATATTAACGAGTGGGGGAAAGTCTACGTCGACGCTCTGACCATGTCTATCCGCTCCCGTCTGTCCGTCGAGCTGTCCTACAGCCTCACGACACTCATCATTCTTTCGACCATGCGCAGTCAAGGCCATGACACTGGGTTTGTAATTGCTCAATGCGGAGAACTATTGGATGAGATATTGGATCTGCTCGAAGACCTTTCTTTCCCGAACGGAACGGATTCTGAGACTCTTCTCGATCATGACGAAATAGTCACGATTCGTCAGCTTATTAGCATGGCCCATGAAGAAGCTGCTTCTCCATTCGCGTCGGAGAAGAGACGACAGGGCGATTACGATCCTTCAGTGGAAGGACCTATGCAGCGACGTGGTGACCTCATACGACTCATCTTGAACATCCTTCGCAACTTGAGCGCGGTTGCGGACAATCAGGTGTTCATGGCGCAGCACCCAATCCTGATCGACCTTATTTTACGTCTCACATCTATTCGGTCGTCAGAAGGACGGCCACCATCGGCGGCGTCTGATGCGCTGACTCTACCAGACCTTATCGTAGTCAGAAAAGATGTTTTGTGCATGCTTGTCAACCTTGGTGGCGCTATTTCTCTGTCTTCTTCCGCATCATCAACAGAGACCCCTTCAACCACCGGGGTTTCAAGCCGAAGAGCTCGACTTATCTTCGAGCTCATCGCTTCCTATCTGGTTGATCCGATCGAGGCTGTAAGCCCATTCGCCTGGATATTACAGTCCGGAACTATGACAACTCCATCTGTTCGAGCGCCTCTCTTGCCAGATGCCGCGTTGGAAGTGTTCACCCGCGTCAGTCAACCGGACTCTAATCGACGCGTCATTTCTCGTAATGTGCCCCTCCAGCAGCAGTGGAACTTGTTTGAAGCGCTCGTCCACCGCTTGCCGAATTCAGATAGCGATTACAAGTTGATAGTGGGACGCGACGAATCGTGGATGAGTTATCTGGAGAAACTCGTGCTAAGCTTGTATTCACTCGCGTTCTTAATGCCTCCGGAGCTGAAGAAGCGAGTAAAGGAAGATCGGGGTCTAAGCTTTGCGAAGGTCATGCTCCGCTTCGTGAAGCGCGTCATGGGTGGTGGACCGGGTCAGGCGGAATTACGCGTGCATTTCTCACATTGCGTCCGCAGAGCGATCGAGACTATGAAAGTGATCGATGACGGGGAAGACTCCTTTGATGTCGCGCAGCCGAGCGTGCCCACGCTATCTTTTGGTGTTGGCTATGGGGAAGCAGCAGACGCGAAGGTGGAAAGGGGCGACGGTCTTCTTGGAGGTCATGAGGACGAAATATTATGGTCTGTCATGTTGCAGCGTGAGATGGACGACATCATGTTCTCGGAGCTGGAGAGCCTCGCCCGAGTCGACAGGGAAGTGCGTGCGTTCTGATCTGAACTATGCCTTCATGTTACGCTGTTCAGTTGCTTTCATAAAACCATGTAGGACTTGGCATTCGTTATCTGTACTGTATAGATGTTTGCTTGTAATACGTTTCCTGGTTCTGGAAATTGAATGACTTTCGGCAGATTTTCCCATCCAATACTCGACTAAACAACGTGATAAATGTGATATTAGATTCCGCAGCTCATTCACATAAAGCCCTATATAAATAGCGCAGAGAAGTCCTGTGTAATCAAGAGAAATACCACAATAATACATAAACGCCTATAAGTCCAAGTAGAACCTTCGCTTGCGGTGTGAGATTGATGATCGCTCCCGTGCCAATAGCAGGTGTCGGTTCACCACCGAGCGTCTGGCCTTTACCAGAGAACGGTGTCGTCCCTCCTACTGTGCCAGCTGCGAACTCGTTGATAGCTGCGGTCAATCTTCTCGGATCTGCGCCCTGGATTTCATGGACTTTCTCTCCACCTCGTATGAACACAAACGTAGGCCTAATTTGATTGGATTCAAATCATTAATGATTGTGGGGGAAGAAGGGAATAAAACAAAATTCCTTACATTGCACGTATGCCATACTTCTGCGCCACGTCTGTTCCTACGTCCACGTCGCACTTGACGAAGTTGACGTTTGGCTTCTCTTTTGCGAGCGCGATGAAGGTCGGCGCGATCATTTTGCACATGGCCCACACCTAGGATAAAGAAACACTTGCTTCAGTCGTTGTCGTCTCAGAGAACAGAAGCTCGATTACACTGACCAAGTGGCGTGAAAGTCGATGACCTATACAGGCACACGCGAGTCAGTAAGCTTGGAAAGAACGTCAGTCGGATGGCATATGAGCATACCGTTAGCTGGTTTGGAGACTTGGCGAGAACGCCATTGAGCTGGAGTAGGGAAGTCACTTCGATTATGTTCTCGGACATTTTCAGTGTCAGTGGTTAGATGGTAACCTACTGATCACGTCTTGTGTGCTTCAGTGGTACACGTGATACGAAATGTGCTAAACAAGCAACAGCTTGTTGCATAAGCAGCATAGCTCTCATGTTGAATGGACATAGATAAATATTATTTTCAATAATCCAAGAGTTCCTTTTACTTTATTTCCTGTATTCATCATGCACAGTGTCAACACCAAGTTCATTCACCACAACTCATGCGCTTGTGAATTCCTCATAGTATGCCAAAGTCGGCCCCTGAAGCATCATGAGTATTCATATTCAGCGGAAGGGATATGAGACTCTGCTTACTCCCTCAGCAATTTCGGGCGCTGCGGCTACAAAGGCCTTAAATTGTTCGCCTTCAAAGTGTCTGTTCGGACTCATTAGTATACTCCGTATGGGCCCCTGATATGAAGTAGACTGACTTTGCGACAGCAGCCTTGTCGGCGTATCTGTAAACATGCATTGCTCAGTCAGGCAAATGGCTAATTAGGGGAATAAATATGACCGTACTCTTCGAAGACGACAAATTTGTCACCAGACCTCGATGTACGGAACGTGAGGCATCCAGGCTCTCCGTCAGAGTTAGAAAATTTGTGAATGGCTGTCAGATAACGCTGAAGGTCGTCGCCCTTTCCAGGCTTGGCGCTGACCTGGGAAAACTCGTTGGTGAGACTGCGGTGCATATAGTCAGATTATGAGACGACATACTTGAGCAACCAAAATGACTTTATTCGAAAATGCATCCGGAGTGCTGGCCATGACTTTATGCTACTGATTATACCGTGATAGCAGGCACTGTTGAGGCTCTGTGAGAGATCTGGTGGAGTCTGCTGAGCACCCATGGCATTTATTTATCGAGCAGGTGATTGGGACGAAATGGGAAAGTAGTGCACGCCGATCCAACTGATCGGTCGGTTTCTTGCGACTTTTCCATGAACCTCGATGTCTGACGCCGCAGGACCTTCGACGCCGAGCTTCCGCAAAAGGTCAAAATGGGACGTAACGGACGATGATAATCTTTCTCCAAAGCATGAGCAGAGCCTCATAAAAAAGCGACCAAAAGTCAAGAACATCAGGATACACGAACCAGACCAACCTCTTCCGCCAGACAAGTCCCCTCTGCTTGCGGGCAAGTCTGTACTCTCGTATAGCAAATATGTTCCTCCGCGTACACATCACCCACCTCTGACTTCATCACGATCGGTCTACTCGTACGAGCGACTGAACCAGATCGAAGAAGGGTCGTACGGTGTCGTGTTCCGTGCAAAGGACAAGCAAACCGGCGAGATCGTCGCGCTCAAGAAGCTCAAGCTCGACGAAGAGAAATACGGCTTTCCGATAACGGCCTTACGGGAGATAAACGCTCTTATAGCGTGCAGACATGAAAACGTCGTCGGTATCCGTGAGATAGTCGTTGGAGAAACATTAACTCAGTGCGTGCGTCGTTGCCTCGTTTCGTGCCGTAACAAAAGGGCATCACACAGGATTGCATGTTGGCATCGTATACCGAGCTAGAGTGTATATTGTCATGGACTTCGTGGAACATGATCTCAAGTCCTTGCTTACCCTCATGCCTCAACCTTTCCTCCAATCCGAAATCAAAACCCTTATGCGTCAACTGCTATCTGCGGTGGCGCATTGCCACAAGAACTGGATTCTGCATCGTGATCTGAAGACAAGCAATTTGCTCATGAACAATCGCGGTACCATCAAGGTTGCGGATTTTGGTCTTGCTCGGAGATATGGTGATCCTGTCGGCCTGGGTGGTATGACTCAACTTGTCGTGACCTTATGGTACAGGTTCGTTATTTCATACTGTCTGTTCGTCCGAATATTCAGTTCACTATTGCAGAGCTCCCGAAATACTACTCGGTGCGACTACATACTCGACTGCTGTTGACATGTGGTCTGTTGGATGTATTTTCGGCGAATTGCTTCTGAAAGAACCCGTCTTCCCGGGGAAGAACGAGATGGAGCAACTGTCTTTGATTTTCAAGTTGCTCGGTCCTCCGACGCAGTCATCGTGGCCGGGTTATGCAAGTCTCCCTTTGTCGAAATCTCTTAGCTTGCCTATAGCGCATGCCCCTCAGTTCCGCCAGAGATTTACTTATATAACAGTTGCGGGGATCGACCTCTTGTCGCGTCTATTGGCGTATGATCCCGATCAAAGGATTACCGCAGAGGAAGCGTTGCAGCATCCGTACTTCAGGTTAGTGCTCTCAGAGGATATGAACAGTAACCGTAATGACAGACTGGTATGGCAGCGAATCGCCTCCGCCGAAGCATCCAGACCTTTTCAGTTCTTTCCCGTCTGTGGCAGCCGGCGAAAAGTAAGTCCGATCCGTTCTTCGTATGAACATCAGTTAATCTATTCGCTTCAGGCCACGAAAGAAGCCAGACAGTCCTCCTGCGCCCCACGGAGCCGCCAAATATCAGCTGCTCACAGAATTAGACTTACCTTGACCTGTTTCTTGGTTAACTCCAGTTGCGCTTTGCTCTCGATACATTTAATAGATTGTATTTGCTTTCTGTACGTACATTACTAAGGTAAACTATCAATAAGGGCCCGAACTCTTTCAAAACGCTGTCTGGTCGATAAAAGGTCTCCATTACGGTTAAAATACGCCCGGACTTCATCGGAGAGGAAGCGTTGGTCTCGCGCGATTGTTATAATCTCCTGCTCAACAGGATCCAGAGGGACGGGATGTCCAAAGTCCGCAGCAAACTCTGTGGCAGTAGAAAACACCGGTGGTCCGCTAGGACCCTCTTCGGCCGGCGCCAGAACGAACGTACGAAAAGTACCATCTCCAGTCTTTTGTCTTTTCATTTCATGTAATTCCGGATCTGCGCCACTGAGCTCGTTGCGTCTTGCCCAGTCCGGGACCGGTCCGCTACCTTCACGTATGGCCCATTCGGGATCCTGAGTATCTTGTACGTTGCTCGATCCTTCTCCGTTGGTGTGCACAACCGCAACGGGTTCCTCGCTCGCCTTTCTCTTCTGTGAGTTGCGGCTCTTATGAGATTGTCGCCCTTCAGTGAGCTTGAAATAACCGAACTGAGAGCTTTCCTGAGGAATTGTGCCGTTCGTTTGGCCAACGTCCACGATAGCAGCAATGTGACGGTCAAGCCGTTCAGCGTTCTTTTTGTACCTTTCCCGCCAGGACTGCCACGTATGTCTTTTGACCCATTCATAACCGGGTTGGTCCACCTAGCTTGAGCATGAGTAATGCGCAATAGCTATAGGGAGATATGATTTACCCTGCTCACTAGTTCCATGTAAATCTTATTTCCTGTCCGGCCACCCTGGTGCTTGTTGGGGATCACCGAGGCTATCCACTTGCACAGATTTGCCTCGTCTTCTTCGGTGAAGGGCATTCGTCTGTCAAAAGAGCCTTTCAGCTTGGATCCCGTCAAACAAGTTGATCTCATCTCGACTTACTCGTCGCCAGCGCGCCTGCCCCCAGGATTCCGAACAGGATTAGGGAATTGTGGTAGAACTGCTGTTCGATACAGGCGTCAAGCCACTGAAGATTTTCAACGAATTTTTCCTCCCTTCCTTGGAAATCTTTGCGCAAGGTCTTGTACACTTCAGTGTCCTTGCTTGCAAGGATGACAGTGGCTTCATCAAAGGAGGCATTTGGATCTCCTCCATGAAGCTATGTATTCACAAAACAAAGCACATCAAACTCCAAGGTAGCCACCGTGAAGTACAGGAACACGCACTGAGATTCTATCTGCTAGCTCTTGTCTCGATACAACATTTGCTATCGATCTGTGGATGTGGATCCTAACAGGGTACGTATCCTTGATGAACACCTGCGTGATCAACCGACCGCATTCCAGGCAGGCTTGTATCCATGAGCAAGGCACGAAATACCGATGAGGACGGTCCCCAACGCGCCATTCTGCCTCCAGCCGGTCAGCTTCCGGTGTGCCGGGGCTGATAACGACGTATCCACGAATGGGCACTTTTTCTACAAGAAGACCGCCATTGCTCTGGGCAAACGACAAGACAACAATCAGCACAATCGATCGACAAACTCCAGCATTTTCATTGCGTCGCTTACACGGATGGAATTCTCGAGGGTTACACGCTCGAAATCCGGAATGTCCTTCTGCAAGAAGAATTTGACTGGATGGCCGTCGGACTCAAAGATCTGACACCGGACGGTTAACGGCGGGTCAGAACTTGGGAGGGTCGAAGTATTGTAAGGTCAACGTTACCATTTCGATGTGCTTCTGTGGGTTTGGTTTGGGTTGACGTTGCGTTACCCCTGACCATGTTTGGCTTTCTTTGGGTGTTCAACTCCGCTTTCGGACCAAACCTAAACAAGCGTGAGAATCTTATCTACCAAGCAGGCAATCAGGTTCTACTGAATTGAATTACATATTTGTTTTGCACAAATCACGCTAGGTTTTTATGTAGGACTAAGTATGCTATCATTCAAGAACCTTTCCTGGATTCATAATCCCTCGCTCATCAAATAGATTTTTTATTCTTCTCATCCATTCTATGCTCACGGTGTCTTTGGAATAGTGTAATGCGTGAGTTTTCATCACACCAATGCCATGTTCGGCTGAAATGGAGCCCTGGTAACTGGCTGCATAGCAGTCAGTAATGGTCGAGGATTGAGAACTGAATAGATAAGGCGGACCGACAACTTCGTAGACGAAAGGCTCTAATGCATCCTGTATTTCTGGCAAGTATTGATCCGCAACAATATTCAAGTGTAAGTTACCTGTTAAGAGTTTTTTGAGTTTTTGAATTATGATGTGCAGCGAGCGGTATTAACTCATACCATCGCCGACGTGGCCATATCCAATGACATGTCTGACCGCTCCCTCGCGAATCAAACCCTTTTGTTGCAAGTGTTCCCGAGTCTTATCTACGACGTCCTTGAAGGCGATCAGGGGCACGGATATGTCGTACTTATATGCTTTGCCCTCCTTTGAAACGGCTTCGGTTATTCCTTCCCGTAAAGCCCATATTGACGCAAATTGGCTTGGCGACTGCGATAGAACACCCGTGTTAATTAGTGGCTCTTCACTTTCGAGCAACAGCTCGAGTAATTCATTCAATTTCTGGGTAACAAATGAGAAGGCAGCGCCATTGCCATGAACAAGACGGTCACATACCTCTTCATCGTGTTCCCGTTTTCCGCCACTCGTCTCAAGGAGCACGAAGCATTCCGCGCCCTCAACCTCTTGATCATCCAATGCTTTCCCCTGCCCATGTTTTACTGCCAAGTCATATGCATTGCGATCGATGAATTCAAAAGCAGATAATATTTCCGATAATTGCTGCTTCGCTTTCATGTAGACTGGAAGGACGTTCTCGAAGGTAGGAAGAGCCAAAAAACATTATTTGACGAACAAGGTGCCGCTGCTGTTAGAATAGAGACGCCAGTGATGATTCCAAGCGTGCCTTCCGAACCGATGAAGAGTTGCTTCAGGTCATATCCTATTCAAGATTAATACCAGCGGATAACATTCTCAATGTGTTTACCTACCGGTGTTATCCTTCCGTAGCTCTGTCAATTGATTGAGAATTGTACCATCCGGGAGGACAACTTCTAGCCCGAGCACGCTACCATGTAAAGAGCCGTAACGCAAGAGCCGCAGCCCGCCAGCATTCGTTGCTACATTTCCGCCGATCATGCAACTGAAGAGTAAAATTAGTCCAGGCACACGACAAGCCGCCATTCCACATGCCTGCCTTTGGCACCCAGATCAAGAGGCATAATATGATTATGGGGAGTAATATATTGCGAAAGAGCTTCGAGTACACAGCCAGCGTCGGCTACCAGAATCCCTAAGGTCATGGAGCTTTCATGTGCATCAGTTGAATATGTGAAGATGCTCATGCTTACCTGTCACTGGGTCGAATGACCGTACTTTGGACATGCTTCCCAGACTGACGATGAGTTCATTGTTAATCGGGACGCTTCCTCCGACAAGTCCAGTATTTCCTCCTTGTGGAACGACAGCAATACGTTTCTCCCAGCACCATTTCATAATTGCGCTGACTTCTTCCGTAGTTCTTGGTCTAACGACCGTAGAAGCCTTGCCTTTGTATTTGCCCATCCAATCTTCATTATAATTTGCAAGATCGTCGGCTGAGAGAGATCTGGGAGGTAGCGTGGAAAGAATAGCAGACTCAGGAAGAATACGAGCGAAATGGGCGAGATCAGCCTCGCTGACAGAGTTGAGACCAGCCAGAGCTCTTGTAGAGGAGCTCACACATCGTCTAGCGAGGCACGCGCGCCTGAACTGGTAGGCAGCAAGGCGGGGAAGAGCCATGGATGTTGCGGTGAGACAGCGCCGTCACCGTGTCAATCCAACCCGCAAGTTTAGCACACTAACTTCGCCGATCCGTTGAGAGTTCAACGCGACGAAATAATAGAACGCGAAACCACGTGGACAGGCACGTGATACATTTTAAGGACGCGCGCGCTTCAATCGAGCCTCTTTCAGACTTTCATTGAGCCAATCCACTCACAACTAGAGGCGGTAAAATGTCGACCGCAGGCGCGCCGGCAACGAAGCCGCCATCGGAGGAACCTCTCATACCAGAAAACATCATAGATGCTCCGTCCCAACGTCTATATATCATCAGCATTGGTCTACTTTGCCAGGTACGACCATTCGTTCGTTGTTGCACCGCACCTGCTCACAGCTCAGTGATCCATAACTCAGGCCATAAAAGCTTTCGACTGGCTTTATAGTCTCGCGGTCGAACCTACTACAAACCTAACACTAAAGTGGATATTCGTCGATGTCTTATATTGCCTTGTCCTCAAGCGGTTGCGAATACCAAAGCTGAACTACGCCGTCGCGGCTATCTTTTTACATATTTTCACCTTATGTCTAATTGATGGAGTCCTTTTCGGTACTGTGCATGTGAGCGCAATTTTTCACGATGCTCGTATTCGCGCTACTCACGGCGAACGATAGGTCGGTGTATCCTCATATTCCCTGTCGTCGACTGCAAGGGATTTCTGTGAGTTTGCTGGGGTGTCTCTGGTTAAGTCTAAAGGTCAACTAAAGTTCAATTTCGATTCAGATAGAAAAGAAATGTCAACAAGCGGGCGAATGGTCAGTTTACGTGATCTGTTTTCACCTGATGACCACTTGAAAGGAGAGCACACTGTCAGAATGTCGCCAACTGGGTAAGCCACGATTTAAGTTGGTCTCGAAACCCGTTTTTCTCATGCGAACGTTTTTCTCTTCAAGTACCGCCAAGCTCAACCCAAATGCCCGATCTTATTGTCTCAGCTCCTCAGCAAGTACAGTGCTCGTTCCGGTTCTTCTCAACAATACTACACCATCCCATATCCGTTACGGCGTTACTCGCCCAGGATCCGGCAAGGTGGATTATATTGACGTGAGCGCAAAAGAAATACGCGCTATTGAGCAACAACGTCTCGAAGCGCTACAACTGAGTAAAGCGTCTGCTGAAGCGGAAGAGGGCTATAGTGAGGTCGACTGGGATTCAGAAGACGAGGATTCTCCGGAAACCCAGGATCGCTTGATTGGTTTCTCACAAGAGCTCGAGAAAACGCAGTCTGTTGTGCATATTAGGGTGAACAAGCCAGGTATCATTCGTCTCGAGCGCGTTCTGGATGCCTCGACGTCGAGCGCGGCTCGCATCTTCCCGAGCGAGGTCCCGATTGTTCCGTGTCCTCAAGCTGTATTCCTCAGCGATAACCTGGTGAAAAGCAATACAATTCGATGCATAGGCTCAAAGGAAGAATTATCCGTCAAAGTGTCTGGAGTTCCACCGCTAAGCTTGAACTGGCATCGCGACATAAATGGTCGAAGGGAGCACTTTTCTGTGGACAGAATGGAAAGCGAACCCGATGTAAGTACGTTAAAAGCCTTAGTGTCGTAGTGAACTGATTTTTCTTGTAGAAGCAAGGGCAGATTGGCGAGCTCCGACTTCCTCTTGATATGCCGCTTCACGTACCAGGGTACCACGAATACATTCTGGATTCTATTTCGGATGGCCTCGGCAATTTCCAGACATTGGCCCCAATCATTAGCCCGGCAAAAGGAGAAGCAAAGGACACTGATTCTCGCCTCTCGAAAGAGACTTCGCGATCTGTCACTGTTCTGAAACGCGCTGCTATGTCGTTTAGAGATTGCGCACCGGGAAAACCTGCAAGTCTATTGATAGGTTCAGAAACGCCATTGATTGTGGCTGGTCGAGAGTCTGACAAGCAGGACGGGCCTTGGGACGTAACGATCCAGTTTCAGCCCAATCAAATTTCGAAAAAAGACAGAAAGACGCCGAAGCCTTGGGTGAAGACGCTTACTACCCCCTGGGGAAGAAACCAGCTCTCATTGAGTGCGAATGTACCCGGAGAATACTCTATAATTGATGTGAAGGGACATTATTGTCCTGGAGACATCTTGAGCCCGGAGACATGCCGAGTTGTCTTACAGCCCTACCCGACAGCCGAAATTACTTGGAAGCGTATTCACGAATGGTATGTAACTATTCTGCATGATTTCATCGTTCCATGATCTTAAAGACTTGTAGTTCAGGGGACACAGGTGTTTCAGCGTATCTCGTCTTGCATGGCAAACCACCATTCCAAGTATTCTATCAACAAAAACGGAATGATGAACAACCCAAGGAAATGTCGCGCAGCTTCCAAGGATCGCGGGGCGAAATCATTCTTCAGCCAGAAAGTAGTGGAAATTACACTTATACCTTCACTTCGCTTAGCGACGCGAACTATCAGCGAGTAAAGCTCGATGGGCCTAGCATCACACAAGTAGTGCACCCTCTCGCATCGGCTAGCTTCCCAACTGTAGGAGGAGGCAAGAAGTCTATTAACAGCTGTTCAGGCAACTCAGTCGGTGTCGAAGTAGATCTCCGTGTACGTTCCAGCTGTGTTTGGTCTTGACGTGGGAGCTGACAATTTCGTTAGGGTGATGGCCCCTGGAATTTGGAAGTACAAGCAGTCGGTCCCAGAGGTTCCGAGACAATAAGTTTGAAGGGGCTCAAGAATAGTAGAGAGAAGATCCAAGTCCCAATTCCGCCAGATATTGACGCTGAAGGTGGCGTGTTCCAAATTGACCTTGTGAGCGTCGAAGACGTCTATGGGTGTAGAAAGGATCTTGCCGTACCAGGTATCTCTGTGAATGTCCGAAGAGTCAAGGTGAGATCGATAATCACGGTCTCTGCTTCTTCCGGTTCTGACCGTAATATACTCGCCTCTGCAGCCTACTGTGCGATTCTACTCAAAAGATGGGCAACGGGAAGCGACGATCCTAGAAGGCGACGAGGCGCGCCTACCGTTGCGCTTAACCGGTGAAGGAGTAAGCCCATTTGATCTCGCAATACACTACGAGGACTGATTGCTAATATTAATACACAGCCGTGGCGGGTGAGATATCAGCTGTACGAGTCTCAGAATCCGTCCCGGGCGGCTACATTAAGGTCCTCAAACGACGCTTTGTCAGTCAGAGAAAGAGGTATCTACCGACTAATTGAGGTATCGGACTCCCAATGTCCTGGATCGATCGTTGAGAATGAGGCGGAGTACAAAGTAGACTGGATTCCGCGTCCTTCTGTCAAATTATCTCCGGATACTGCAGTCGTGTTCCACAGGTACAATGGTTCCCATGTTCGAGCTCCTGTCTGCGAAGGACAAGAAGATCACGTTGACTTGGATGTCACGGGTACGCAGAATGCTTGCCGGTTAGCGGAATGCAATTCTAATGATTGAGTAGGACGGCCCCCCTTTGAGGTTCTATACAACGTAGGCACTCGTAACGAGGCTGGCGGAACCAAAATACTCGATCAACCAGTCATTAGCGGCATACACTCTCGCTCTCGCATCCAGCTTTACACCTCTCAGCCTGGCCGAATGTACTATGAAGTCAAACAGATCGGAGATGCAAATTATCCTCTCAAACAAACCCGAGCTCGTGTCATTCCGCGTCAGGAGCGCCTGCTATTCGAGCAAGAAGTTATCGGGCGACCATGGGCGCAATTCAAGAAGCAGGCTCGGCTGACACACTGCCTTGGTGATGCCTTCGTTCCGACGGATTTCTACTCTTCAGATGATATGATCGCACTGGAAGGAAAAGCACCTTTCCATGTCCAACTGTCGGTGAAGGATCTTGCTACGGGCGACCTTCACCGTCAGACCGTGGAGCTCTATACGACGCAATGGAAAATCAACCTGCCGAATTACGTTTTCACGTCCATCGGTCCCCACTTGGTCACGATCGAGTCTGTCAGAGACGCGACATCCTGCGCGCAAGCGGTCCCTGATCCAATGAAGACGTCTATCTGGGTCGACGTCGCGGAAAGTGCGGCCATCGTACCATTTGATCGACGCGAGCATTTCTGTGTGGGCGACGTTACCCAGTTCCAACTTGAAGGCACACCTCCCTGGACAGTTGGGTACGTATATCAGTTCACGTTCTCCTTGCGTGTTCCATAGACTGACCTTCTGATAGGTATAAGGTCGGTAGCAAACACCACGAGCAAGTCGTAAACCAGTCGCCTTTCGCACTCGTCCATCAGGTTTCCGGTCCATTTTCAATCACTTCCGTCTCGCACCAGCAGCAACAATGCAAAACCACGGTTGACAACATTAACTTCGAGGTACATGCGTTGCCTGCAGCTCAGGTTGCTCAGGGTCTCGATTACTTTGAGGACATCCACGAAGGGAGCCAGGCACAGATTGTATTTACGCTTGTCGGCGAGCCTCCGTTCACCTTCACTTATCAACGCTCGGAACCTCCGCCTCGCAAAGGCGCGAAGCCGGGCAAGGTACTCGAGACTCATACCGTGTCCGGCGTCATGAGCCACGAATACTCAATCTACTCGGCTCTGGAAGGTTCGTGTGATGCATTTACCATGCTCTCTCCCCTTGACTAAAAGCACCTTGCAGGTACCTGGACGGTTACATTTATATCTGACAAGTATTGTCGGTATCCACCAGCACAGCCAGACGGCTTGGCGGACAGAACGAAGAGTTGAAAATCCCCTATTTCTAATCACAGAGGTCCCCCGAACCCTTCCTGATTTATCTCATTAAATTGTAGCACTATAGTATTGTCAACTTGCTGTTCGTTTCACGATCCCACATGTCTTCAGCACGCATAAATAACGAATTGTCCTGCATCGTACGGGTCCATCCAGAAGCTTGTTACATGTGATTTTTCATCTTACTAGGAGCCCAGGTGAGCTGGGAAAGTCTGTGAGATTTACACCTGGGCAGAGGAGATATAGAACCATTTGTTGACTAAAAGAAGATAGTGTTCAGCAAATAAACGTGATAGAACGGCAACCGCGATAGAACGGAAACTGGGGTTGCTGGACAACTTACTTGATGGATCGATGGGCGCTGGAGGCTCGCGCCTTTCAGCGGGCAAACTGAGGTAGACGGGATCGTTCAACCTGACCAAGCCGGGAGAGTTCTCTTGGGTCACGTTCGCACTTTATGTATAGGTGTTCAACGAGGCTTAGGCAAGAAAGTAATTGCATACGACGTACATTGAAATCTCGTACGAAGCGGTCTGAGCGGGAGTCTCCCCAGCGATGAGACGGCGCCAGGCTTCGTGGCATTCATGAATAATTTCTGTCGCATATTTTTTGTTCTTTGCCTCTCCAGAGAAGGCGAACGCATTTTCAGGCTTCCCATCGGGAATTTTGTAGATCCTGCATAGAGGGTTGATATCGAATTGTTTATCAAAATGAAGTATCGTCATACCTGAACCACTCGTTAGTCGCCCTAATCAAACCTGGGAGATGCCTCTCAACATCCTCGATATCGTTAAGCTTAGAGGCCAATGGATCTTGGACGTCGACGACGAGAACCTTCCAGTCTGTTTCACCTTCGTCGAGGAGTGCCATGATGCCGAGAACCTTGACCTGCTTGACCTGGCCGACGTAACCGACTTGCTCACCGATCTCGCAGACGTCAAGAGGGTCGTTGTCACCCTTAGCTTTGGTCTCCGGGTGCATCTGCTGCGGGTCCTCCCAGGTCTGTTACAAGAAGGGTGGTCATCGGTACATCCTTGAATCTCAGCAACACGTAACTCCTCACCTGCGGGAATGCACCGTAGTTCCAGATGTAGCCATGGTGGGGGAAGCAGTTGCGCACATAGCGCAGCTTGCCACGCTTGACGTCCTGCTTGATGGGGTTGAATGGCTCCTCCTTCGAGATCTCCATCTTCGCGTTAGTCCAACGCGGCACCTCGACAATCATGTTGAGGATGCCATTATTTTGATCAGCGAAGAGGGGGATATCGTGGAACGGCGAGATGACATCGCCGTTCTGCTGAGTGTAAACGCGATAGTCTGGTACGTATTCACGATGTGTTAGTGATGAACGACAGTGATGGCCGGCCAATGATATGGAATGTATCTCACCAAGGGTATGGGCAGCGCCAACGTTGCGAGGTGTATAAGCTATAAAGAGGGAATGGTCAGAACCACTGAACGACAGATGAAAAGGTATGATTACGAACGGGACGACATGGTGGTTAGGGTACGAGATACTCTTGCGGAGAGATGTCGCGCGGTGAAGGCTAATCGTTTTGCTACTACAACTGAGCTCATCAGTTGAAGAGCAGCAACTCAGATCGATTTCGGGAAAGATAATATCGGCACTCCGTCGGCTTCTTTCACAAGAGAATTTCGATAAATCGCGTAAATACACACCCAACATAAACTCAAAGAACATGTAATACGACAGCTGGTAAAATTTATAATTGTTACGCTAAACCGCCTTCTTTCAGGATGTCCAGGGTTTCTGCTGGTGGAAGGATCTCCCCGAACCCAGGTTTGGAAAACATTCGGTTGAAGTCCAGCCTCAGAAGCAACCGTTCTATGTGCCGCCGGGTCTCTCCGTCTCGCTCCAACCCCTTCCTCTTCCCTCTGAGCAACGAGCTCGAGACATTCGCAACCGTTGCGTTCATCAAGACGGTTTTCGACGCATCCCCAACAGTCAATGTCTGTGAGGTAGTCGATGACAATTGTTCATAGAACGCCTCTAATAGAGACTTGAGGTTCTGAGTGTGTGGCATAACGTCAAAACTGTCCTTAACAGACCTCGCGAAATAAGAGCCTGCCTGGTCAATTTCTTTGACAATTTCTTGCCTCTCCTTCACAAGGCTCCCGACAGAACTGGAAGTACCTTCGGAGATGCTGCCTTCTGTAAGCAACCCAGGAAGAACATCTCCCCATCGTTCCACTTGACCGACAAATCGTTCGCATACCTCAAATATATCGCGAATCGTAGATGCGAGTGCGGGTTGGGTCAGAAGGCTTGCGGAGAGCAGTCGTTCAAGGTATGTTGAATGCAAATTCCGTAAGGTTGTAAAGTCGAGATGTTGAGATGGAGCACCTAGACCATCTTTCGAAGCCGATGCTGACGGCCCTTGCGAGGTTACCGAGTGCGAGGGAAGTATAGTAGAAGGTCTGCTTCCTGACCCTGCATCTTTTGACTTGAGCTGGCTTTTCAACCGGCGAAACTCTGTCTCCATAATGTCGTTCATCATATAACTGAGAATGACGTCCATGAACCAGCCCATAAGTCGAACTACTCCCCAGCCACATCGTAGCAGTTCTTTCCGAGCCTCCGAGTCCGCGGTGCCGCCTTCGTCGAGGCCAGTCCATCGCCGCCGAGCACGTTGAGCATTGGAAAGCGAAGCCCAGCAAGTATGAATACGAGTGTGGACATGCCTGAGGGACGACAGGAATGAAAACAGTTCCGCATATATCGTGAGATCGACGGGCTGTAGAAAGAGATCTAGTGGCCATGATATTCCATATGTCATCCTTAATGGAAAGCTAGCAGGCCATACTGTTTAGCAAGTTGCAACGTTCAGAATAATTAAAGAACCTACCCCAGTAGAATGTCATCAAACCGGACTTGCTCGATTCCTAGCTGCGATGACGAAAGCGTGGGGACTCCGGCCTGACTAAGTGAGGGTAGAAGGGGACGAATGGGACCTTTGGGCAGCTGGAAACGTATGCGTGAGAGACTTGGATCGTGCTGCGCAGAGGTTCCAAGAGATGCACGCAGCATGGCAAGGTGTAAGTCCTGTTCCCGGATTACTGAGCCTTGACCTGAGCGAGCTGTCAGCCGAGAGTTCTTCAGTCTTTCTATCTCTCTGACAAGGGAAAGAGCGAATTCTCCGTTTTGCATGAGCAAATAATTTGCTCTGTAAACCAAAGTAAAGGATTAGGACACGATCACAGTGCGAACATAAGCGCACAAGGGCACGTACAGAGAATCCACTGCGTCTTCCACATCTGGCATCGTCAACACGTTCAACCAGAGCCATTCACTGATGTTGGCTCTAACCTGAGCGATAGCCTCTTCGAAGGCGTGCTGATCTTGAGGAAACACAGTGTCGATCAACCTGGCGTGGCTCAGAGAAATGCTAGTTGGAATCTGCCTATGCCATTTCAAAGCTTTGACGGTCCCTATAGCTCTTCCCACATAAACGATTGAGTCTCTAGCAGAAGCAGAAACACAAGCTGGAAAGGCATCATCGTAGAGAACATATGATGCGTTGGCCAGAGGCTCCTTAGGAGATAGTGAACCATGAACTAGAAGGGCTTGAAGCTGGGTTCTCCAAATCTTCTGGACCGCCGCAGCAAGACGAGACATGATACACGATACGCGATGGAGCCCTGTCTCTGACTGAATATTACGAAATGAGATATGGACATCACTCAGTCTCAGTCATTACTTACCCGGACTAAGAGAAGGTCGATAAGTTTGCCCGCAGGCCATGGTGACTCTTTCTCCAGTTGAACAACGAGAGATTCGAGTGCAACAAGAGGGGTCTCCCATTCCGCAAAAGTTGCACGGATTGCACTCAGAGGTACGAAAGAGCCTCTACCAACGTAGTCAGGATCTTTTATAAGGATCTTTGCCTCCGTTTCCACGACGAGTGATTCATACTCGTCTCTGAGGATTTCATTGAGCTTAGAGCATAAAGCGCATATATATCGCGAAGGAGACTGAGATAACCTCGAAGAGGCTGCTTTGATATTCCTATAAGTCAATGCGATGTGACCTGTGGATTGGGCAGTTAAATGAACGCGTCTGTAATCATCTCAAGTGTGATTTCCAACCTAAAGCGGTGAGGCACTCTTGCTCTCCAGGATGAAGATAAGGTAAGAAATCCTCGTGTATTTTACTTCCAGATTGAAACAACGATGAAGAGTGACCCGCCAATACGAGGAGAATCTCGGCGATCATCTGTGGTTGGCGGCAAGAGGAAAAGACGCGTCGCGCGAGCAAGATTTCGGTCGGATCGGATGACGCGCCGATCGTGACCGTTCACCGCCGCCCGCGCTTTCGGTTAACTTTCCGGTCTCTGCGGCTGCGGCATCCTTCGACTTAACACTTTACAGTCTGCCTCCATTCATGCACACAGTCCTTCTTTGCTAGCTGTGATGGCTTCATCTGAAGACATGCACCACGACATCGACTTATCAGCGGAGGAGACACCAAAGTCTAGCTCTGGCACTCGCAGATTCTCAATAGATGAGGCCTTCTCCGACGGTGGCGACGACAACTTCGACTTCTCTTCAGAAGCTATCCGTAGAGAGCTTGCTAGATCATCGCAGACTGCGCATTCTGTTTCGGATGACGCTGAAGCCGATTGTGAAGACATACAAATTCAACCTTCATACGATGACCCAGATGCATCCGTTTCCACCTTCGACATTAATGCATCTGCTCCTACACCGGACCGTACCTCTGTGTCTTCGCCTCGCTCACCCGAGTCTCATGAGCCTGAATCTCCACAGCATGATGTGAGTGCAGATGGAGTGCATACTTCACCGAAAGACGAAATAAATAGTCCTACTGAGGGTGTCCATCATTCTTTCCCCTCTGTGGTAATTGACCTGTCGAAGGACACGGCTACTCAAGTAACAGTCCTGCCGTCGGTTGACTCTGAGACGTCGCAGGTACGATCGGGAACCTCAATGGATTCAGTCGCGGCTGTATCCGATGCTTCAGGACACTCGAAGAATGGTTCCGTCCTAGCAGCAGCACTTTCGACATCTCAATCCTTGCCCGTGGCCGCGACATCTACTCGTCCTCCGACCCATCGTCCTACTAAATCAACAGGACCGAGTGCTCTTGAAAAGGTCGTCTCCAAAACAAGGCCGACTTTCCTGCCACCGAAAGCCAAAGACGAGGACTTGAGGCATTATGCTGATTGGGAAATTATGATGAAACAAAGCAAAGCTGCTGGTAAGTACCGACTTGTACTGCGTCTGCCTACTGCCATCAATAACGAACACTGACAGTCACTTAGAGGAAAAGAAGCGGAAGTTAAGGCAAGAGCGACGGCTGGCGCGAGAGCACGCTGTAGAAGAGTCGATTTCTATCTGGGAGCATCAAATTATCCCTGACTGGAAGAACGCCATGCGGGACCCAAAGTTACGAAAAATATGGTGGAACGGTATCCCGCCAAAATTACGGGGCATTGTATGGGAGAAAACTGTAGGAAACGGTCTAGCGTTAAGCAAAGGTGAGAGGTCCAGCATCGTGGATTGTACCTGTCCTCAATACTTTCAGATACCTATCGGACTTGCTTTGCTCGTGCGTCCCGAGCTCTGGCAGCAGGGACCTTCCCGACGACCACACTCAATCTGATAGATGCAGACATCCGTTCAACTTTACCCACTCTCCACATATTTACTCCGAATGTTGGGCCTATGTACCAAGACCTGTTGGATCTGCTATGTGCATGGGTTGTTTCTCGTTCTGACGAGGGACTTGGCTATGTGATGGGTGCAAGTAAGATTGCTGCTATGTTTTTGCTCAATATGCAACCACCGTCAGCATTCGTCACGATGCGAAACCTCCTGGAACGACACTGTATGCGTAGCTTTTATGGAGGAATGACCTGTAAAGAAGATGTGAGTTTGTTCTGTCTACTTCGACAAACCGACTCATGTTGCTGATATGTGCTTAGGTTGAAGCTTATTATCGGTAAGCACTCCAAAATCCGATTGCATCACTCTGCTTACTGTTGTCCAGGATTTTTGATACCCTTTTAGCAGATTGCATGCCTAAAGGTTTGGTCCTGTCTCCCGAGTTGCAGACCAACCCACTGATCTTGCGTGTGATTCAGTATACTTTAATTTCAAGCAGCACCAAATTTCACCTGCTGCTTATTTTCCTGAATGGATTATTCCTCTGTTTCTTGATCACCTTCCACTGGAGGCATGCGCCCGAATATGGGATGTCCTTGTCCTTGAAGGAGATTCCTTCCTTTTCCGCGCTGCACTTGGCATTCTCGCGTCTTTGGAGGCACGACTATTTTTCCCTGAACGTAAAGAGCTCCTTAGTCTATTGAGGCGAGTTTCCTTTTATTGAGGCGATAACGTTACAACTGACAAACATCTAGCGGCGAGAACAAGGCTGCTATCGAGGTGGCAAGGCGCGATGGGACGTTAATTGGGGACTGTAAATATGAAATCTACGGACTTGATGAGGAACATGTTTGGGAGCGGATCGAAGGATTGGAAGGGTGGTGGAAGGATACTACTTGGTCGAGACTACTTACGCGAGAGTTGCCAGACTTGTAATACCTACGTCAAAAGGTTCTTGTACTGCCTATCGTTATTACCAGATTATTCTATGTAGTGAACTTTTTTTCGAATATTTCTAAGCTAGCTTTCGCGAAAGCATAGGTCTGACAGGAGTCGAGTATAGTCCATCATCTGAAAGAAACTGAAAGTTATTGTGCTTTAATCGGTCCTGCAATCAACCGAAGGCATCAAGACAATATGTCTGTCTATTGAGTGGGGGCGAGTAACGTATTCGTTCCTTCATCACCACTAGTACTGTGTCAGAGAATAGCGCTGTCGAGGGAAGCGGTCCCGTGCATATCTGATGCGTTAATTTGATATGTCACCGGGATCTACATTCGAATAGACTCGGTATTATCAGAAATTTCATCAGCTTCAGGTCTGTTGCTCCTCTAGTTCAAGCCAAAGAAAAATCTCAAAGAGAGGAATAAAAAGAGAAATAGATGTATTAGCAAGGTCATAACGAACAAATCGTACAGTATCAATACGGCGGACAAGACGAACGAAAATCACTCAACCCACTCCCAGAGGCGCGGGTCTGGTTCGTCAACATTCCACTCCTGCGGACCAGACACTTTCTTACCCTTCTTATTATTTGGGTCAGGATGGTACTTGAACCATGCGTGAGGCTTGTACACGCTCTTAGTTCCGTCCATAACCTCGAGGCGCGTCTTCACGGACCGATGGACCTTAAGCCCGTTCTTCTTCGCGTCTCCGTAGATTTTACGTCCCTGTCCGAAGTTCGCACGGACAAAGTAATCGTCGCGTCGACCTTTCTGCTCACGGAATCGGAAGGGAATGAGTTCAAGGATCCACCAGAACCACGCGAGATGGAGCTGGTCATAAATCGGAGAAAGGGCGTCGGCGAGTTCTTCGTCCTCCTCTGATTTGAAATCACTTTCTTCCACGCCTGATGAGATAGCCGGCGAGGGGTCCATGCTCGCTTTGGCGGACATAAAGAGACCCTTGAGTTTCTTCCACGCGCCCTTGCCTGTGTTACGCACGAACTTTCCGAGACGTGTAAACTTCAAGAGGAGCCAGAAGTGTTTGATAGGGAAGGCAATAATGCGAGCTACGAGTGTAAGCGGAATGGCGATCAGCCCACCGATTACTGTGAAGAACTCGACGAAAGTCGACTTTTGCTGTTCCGCTTTGGCGATGCGCGAACCCGAAGGCGCAGGCTTGCGGGGAGGTCGCTCCTGGACAATCGGGTAAAGCCTATCAGCGTCAAGGCCGATATTCTTCTTCAGCATATCTTTGTCGAAGATGATTCCAGTTTTGGTGCGGAAACACTCGCGAATCATCCAACGGAGAGGAATACGTGCCAGGGAATTGCGAGTACCATTGTAAACAGATCCGCCACCAATGTCACAGTGGCATCCTGCGAACCAAACTTCAAGCGCATCCGTCTTGGTGCCGGTCTTCGCATTGATTGTGGCTTCCCACATCTGACTGTCCGACCGATGCTTGTGTATTTTTCCCGACTTTAACGTATCGCGAATGGCAGTGCTTTGTTCTCCTAAGTCCTGGAACGTCCTAGGGATAGCCGTCAAACGCTCTGAGCCTGCAGTCTCGGCTTCTCGGGGCTCGGCCAACGGGTCGTTATGGTAGAAGTTGGGCAGAAACTTGACACGGTGCTCGTCAAGGGCAAGTACATGACGGAATATACGGATGGCGCTGTTGTTAGCGGTGAATGGTAGCTCTTTTCCGATGATACCAACAGATGCTACAGTATCCCTGAATGATTTAAATAAATATGCTAAATTCTCAATGTAAAATTTAACACCTACCAAACACCGACGAAGTCAATAACGACATCTGTTGAAAAAGTCTTCTTGAACGCCTCGCTGTTGATAAGACCGTCCTTATCTTCGCGACTGTACATGGCCCAGGCGAAAGGTATTTGCGCGTGATTGTAAGGAGGTAGAAGCCCAACCTTTCGATGATACTAGATGAGTACAATCAAAATAAGACAATGAAGGCGGATGTACCTTTTGGACCATACCAGCGAGAGCTCGAGCAGTATACGCGCCACGAGAAAATCCAAAAATGCAAACTTTGTCACCGGCAGTGTCTATAGAAAGATCTTAGCATCATATTACTGAAATAGTCGTCTGCTACTAACAGTTCTGCATCAAGAATTCGTAGCCCTCTGATCGCCGTCGTCAGAAAAATACGTCGATATCATGATTTTTCGGAAGTCAACTGACCTTGGACGTGCGTGGAGAGGTTCCATGCAACCATCTCATCTAGCACCTTGCTGAATTTGTTGGTGAGGGGCGTCACGAATGCGGATTTTGTGTATGTCCCTATACCGGCCTGATAGTAGACGAGCTGCTCCGCTTGGTTGTCCTTCTTGAGGCAAGAGAGGAATTGGACGACATTTGAGTTCTATACAAGATGCAGGAAGACAATTTGAACAACGATAACACTTTGCTGGCCAAATATGAAGGAGCGTACATCATCATCAAATTGGTCTCCTGTACCGTCAAAGCAGAGGACAAGAGTACGTGAACGCTCTTCAAAGTCAGGATCAGGAACCCAGTTGCGAGGTGTGGACTCGCGCTGTATGGCGACTTGTGTCCTAGAACTGGACATAGAGAAGCCAGAGGCGCTGTTCGCTATGGTTGGTGAAGCTTCATGCAGGACTCTGCTGGAGTCATTTTGATCTGAAGGAGGAGAATTCTGTGAGGTGGCCATTAGTGCAATGAAGACGAGGACGCGATGGAAGTAAAACTGAGCATCTTGAGTGGCCCATTTATAACTGACGGGGCTGTGAGGGACGCGATGTCCGGGAACAAAGAAGTCCGATGTGAATGACTGAATGATGAACGCGTTTCAAGGAGCTTCCGCGCGAGTTGCAGAACTGGCTTCTCCGTTTCCGGGATGATGGCGGCAATAAATCAAATTATAAGCGCCCGTAAGTAGAATTGAGGATGCCATTGACGGCGACGGCATCGGGCAGGGAGCGCATGATGAAGGGTGAGACAGCGACAGCGAGGGCGTCTTGAGAGTGGATACCATGATGAGATATGGCAGACTGCATGGAAGTCGAAGTTGATGATCAAGTTGAGAAGTGCTCCGACGCGTTCAGAGACTCCAAACTCTCTCCTCGTCGTCTTGCATATTCCCGTCCAAAATTGTCTAAAAGTGAGATGGTTCATGAGTATCCTCGAATGTATTGGAGACTGTACTTCGCTTCGATGCTTCCCTGGCTTCTCACACCACGGAGATCTGGAGGACTCCGATAGGAAACGGAACTGCGATAATGGATGGATCGGTAAATATTGGCAGTCTTCGGTGCGGCTTCTGTTCACTACCGAATATATTTCCGAGTTTCCGAGCGTCGCGGCGGCTCACAGTTGCGGCGTCAGCAGCTAGTTACGTATTCAACATTCCAATCCGGGTTCTTCCGGGCTAACTATGAAAATAATTACGTAATCAACGGTCAAACTCAAGATTTTTAGATCGGTAGCTTTCTATTGGGCGGTGCCGAACGAAGTGTATGCGGCTGGCACCAAAAACACAGACGCTTGATGGACACAATACAAGCCGTCAGTTGGAGGTGTCTTGGCTAGTGTGAACGATCTGCGGTGATTTCAAATTATAGCTATTGGTGCGCTTCGTTATTCCATGCTAACTAAGAACAGATCCTCAAATGAAAAGAGAGTACTGAAACTGCATTAGACACGTACTTTAATACACGTACATATGTAGACAACCGATTCAATAGAGCAGAGCACTCAGTGCAATCATCACTGAAGCATTCAGTCAACCCATTCCCAAAGGCGCCCCTCGGGTTCGTCGATATTCCACTCCTGCGGACCAGACACCTTCTTACGTTTCTTATCCGAAGTGGGAAAATACCTAAACCAAGCGCGTGGTTTGTAAACGCTTTTAGTTCCATCGAGGACCTCAAGACGGGTTTTGACAGAGCGATGGACCTTAATACCGTTCCTCTTCGCATCTCCGTAGATCTTGCGACCACGTCCCAGGTTCGAACGAACGAAGTAATCGTCACGTCGATCTTTCTGCTCGCGGAATCGGAAGGGAATAAGCTCAAGGATCCACCAAAACCATGCCAGGTGGAGTTGGTCGTACATGGGTGAAAGAGCATCTGCGAGTTCTTCGTCCTCCTCTGAAGTGAATTCATTCGTCCATGCTATTGATAGGAGGCTTGGCACCAGGTCCTTACTTGTTTTGGCAGATGCAAAGACACTCTTGACACCATTCCATGCTCGCTTTCCCGTGTTGTGCGCAAACTTCCCGAGACGCGTGAACTGAAGAAGCAGCCAAACGTGTTTGACGGGGAACGCAAGGATCCGAGCCACAAGTGCCAATGGTATGATGAACAAGCTCCCAACTACCGCTATAAACTCGAGAGTATTCGATTTTTGCTTTTCCGCTTCGGCGATACGGGATCCAGGAGGCGCAGGTCGCCGGGGAGGACGAGGTTGAGCGTATGGGTGAAGCGTATCAGTGTCAAGACCGATATTCTTCTTCAGCATGTCCTTATCGAATATAATTCCCGTCTTTGTGCGGAAACACTCGCGAATCATCCAACGAAGTGGAATGCGCGCCAGGGAATTCCGGGTTCCGTTACGGACGGACCCACCCCCTACATCGCAATGACATCCCGCAAACCAAACTTCAAGCGCGTCGGTCTTGACACCGGTCTTCGCATTGATGGTGGCTTCCCACCTCTCACTATCCGAGCGATGCTTGCGCATTCCTGAATTCAGAATATCGCCGGCATGAGCATCCTTTTGTTCAATATCCAAGACTGTTTGGGGCAGGCCAGAAAAATGTGGAGAACCTGCGATCTCGGATTCCCGGGGCTCGGCCAATAGGGCGTTATGGTAAAAGTTGGGTAAGAATTTGACGCGGTGCTCATCGAGGGCGAGTGCATGACGAAAGACACGGATTGCGCTGTTCGTACCGGTGAATGGTAGCTCTTTACCAATTAAACCAACGGAAGCAACAGTGCTCCTAGACATGTGTTAGTCCAAACAAAGTGGCCATCAAGTCGAACAGAACATGTACCAGACGCCAACGAAGTCAATAATAATATCTGTTGAAAAAGTTTTCTTGAACGCCTCGCTATTCATAAGACCATCTTTATCGTCACGAGAGTACATCGCCCAAGCGAAAGGAATTTGCGCGTGATTGTAGGGAGGCAGGAGCCCGACCTTTTGCTACGATGTAAGCACCTATGTAACCGCGACGAGATGCCTGAACGTACCTTTTGGACCATGCCAGCAAGAGCTCTAGCCGTGTATGCTCCACGAGAAAATCCGAAGATACAGACCTTGTCCCCGGTGGTGTCTATGAATAGATCTTAGTACGCATTGACAACTGGGATCACTACTTGGATACTAACAGTTCTGCATCAGAAATTCGTAGCCCTCTACCTCGTCATCAGCGACATGCCAGCATCATGAAACCAGAAGTGACCGACCTTGGACGTGCGTGGAAAGGTTCCATGCAACCATCTCATCTAGCACCTTGCTGAATTTGTTGGTGAGGGGCGTCACAAATGCAGATTTTGTGTACGTTCCTATGCCAGCCTGATAGTAGACAAGCTGCACCGCTTGGTTGTCCTTCTTGAGGCAAGAGAGGAACTGGACGACAT
The DNA here is from genome assembly GCA_037892935.1 of Phlebopus portentosus. NCBI lineage: Eukaryota > Fungi > Basidiomycota > Agaricomycetes > Boletales > Boletinellaceae > Phlebopus > Phlebopus portentosus. The sequence continues at coordinate 3,048,512 of JAYXKI010000001.1, forward strand.
TGGAGTTCTATGAAGGAAACGTGAACGAAAGTGTTATTGCAATGGACGAAGGAACTTACATCGTCATCGAACTGATCCCCAGTACCGTCAAAGCAGAGGACTATTGTGCGTGCCCGTCCCGGGACACCTGGATCAGGTACCCAATTATGAGGAGATGACTCGCGCGTAATCGCAGCCTGAGTACCGGAACTGGACGTAGAGAAGTAGGAAGTGCTAGTTGCGAGAGTTGGCGATACCTCATGGAAAAATCTACTGGAGTCGTATCGGTCGAAGCTAGCAAACTGAGGAGGGCCCTGCCCGCTAGACATAGTCGGATAGGGAGCACGATGGGTGTGAAACGATGCAGTGCAACTTGTCCATTTATTACTTTTCGGTAAGGAAAGACGGGATGAGTGGTGAAGAACATATACATCATTGCCGTGCTTCCGTCCGTCAATACTTAGCACCAGTTGCGTGAAACAAGTCAGACTAGTGCTATAAGCGCTGGTATGCATCATTTACGGGGTCGGAAAGGGTGGGAATGGCGGGAGACGATGCAGCACGGACGAGTAGAGGTGGGGATATCATGACGGTTCAAGTCAAGACAAGATTGATCATCGTCAACACGTCTGCATAACCTCTGTCCGCGTCCGCCATGAACATTGCCACCGACGACACATCCTCATCCGCGCTACCTCTTGGTAAATATCTTGCTTCCACAGGTAAAATAACGGCCCTCGCAGAATATTGCGTACTCCGTGCTAACAATGCAACTGCATAGACAAAAAGACACGCGACAAAGCCGTCAAAAACCTGGCCGCGTTCCTCTCCACTCCCGCTCAAAATGCATTTTCTAAATATGAGATGGCCAAGCTCTGGAAAGGAATATTCTACTGTTGGTGGATCATGTCAATGTCAGCTGCAACGATCGATAACCATTGCATTCAGGCTATTGGATGTCTGACAAGCCACTTGTCCAACAAGCGCTAGCAAGTGAACTAGCTGATGTGCTTCTAGAGATTTCCTCTCTCGAAGCTTCACTGGCTTTCCTCCGAGGGTTCTGGGAGGCTGTTGTACGAGAGTGGAACGGCATCGACAGACTTCGGTAGGCCATCTGTTCTTGTACCTCCAGACGGCAAACTAAAATTTGCACGGGATTATAGAATGGACAAGTACTATATGCTCATGCGCAAGTTTGTGAACGCGAGCTTCAGACTATTGATCCGAAACAAATGGGACAAAAATGCCGTCACAGAATACAATGACATTCTGAGCTGCAGAGGCAGGCCATTATGGTACGTATCTGAAGTTGATTTCTTGTATGAATACCTGCTATAACTTCATTATTTCTTCAGTCCATATGACAATCGCATTCCTACCAGTCTTTCGTTACATCTTGCCGACATTTACCTCGTAGAGCTCGATAAAGCTATCGCTTCTTTCGACTCTACTTCCAATTCGGATGACCTTCGGCCTGTTCCTATTTTATCACTGCTTCACCCCTTCCTCGACCTCGCATCTCGAACAACCTCGAACGTAACATATCAACGCATCTTTGACGAAGTCTTCCACCCCTTGTTCCTTGCCCTCAAGCCACGTCGGTCTACATCTCCAGAACCTCCGCAGAAAAAGCATCCGCGTCTTGAAACCGATCCTGCCTTCGAAAACGTGATTGTTAACTCGTGCTTAGAAGATTCAGCGGAAGAGGACAAAGTGGACAAAGATCAGCTAAGAAAAGCTTTGTTACGCAGGATGTTCGATGTTGCGAGCGAGTCGGACGCAAGAGAGTCCAATCGTCGGAAGATGCACACCGTTTGGAAAGCTGCAATGGCAGAAGAGGGAGACGAAGGCGGATCAGATGGGCAGGACTAGCATCATCTTGCTATTCATGAAGCGATATCTTTTGTTTTCCTTCTAGGTTGGTTATCTCGTTTGTTTGCGTGCCTTTTTTTCGCTAATCTTTCTTTCCCTCAAGACACCGGAGTAACCTACAAATTAGCTAAGCGTCTGTTGCATGCTTGTAACGTATCCGAGTTCTCCAGCAAACTGTATATTGAGCGTGATAAACATTCACCGGCTAGAGCACGAGCAAGCGTGGAAAATGGATGTTCCTGATAAAGACTGCTGATAGGCCTCCTACATGGATTATCCAGAGTTCCGATAGTCTTCTGACGAATTGACATCTGAGAATATCTTACCAACTCCGGCTCGAAGAAGCTCCCTTATCTATATGTTACTCTTGTATTCAACGCGAGTGTCTGCTCCTCGGGGCTAATACGACCTGAGATGATAAAAGAGCAGAGTATCTCTCCTCTATGATTATTCCACCTACAACCTACTCACGAGAAGGTCTTATGGGGGAGAAGAAGTCGCAAAGTATCGCGAGTATCATCCCGACGGATGTTGCCGAAGATGCATATCTCGAGAAGCTCGGCTACAAGCAAGGTATCTGATACCCAGGTGATTGTCTTTCCTGTGACGGCACTCTAATTCTAGCTTCATAGAATTGAGACGCTCGTTCAGTCTTTTGGGCATGGTCGGATTCAGCTTCAGTATTATCACTAGGTTCACCAGGCTTGACTTCTTTTATTGCTTGCTCGGGCTTACCATCTATAATGGTTTCACTAATCTGTTTACTGATACAGTTGGACTGCTCTCGGAGGCGTCCTCATTACTGGGATTTCTGCTGGTGGACCGGCTGTCATGATCTATTCCTGGATCGCGATCTGCGTGCTTACTCTCACTGTGGCATACTCAATGGCGGAAATATGCTCTTCTCTACCTGTTGCAGGAGGCCAATATTCTTGGGTTGCTGTATTAGCACCACCAAAGGTTAGCCAGCATTTTGAAGAGTGGTGAACATAACGAAACTCACTTATGCTGATAGATCGCGAGAGGCTCCAGCTGGGTAACAGGCTGGCTGATGATCACAGGTTAGTATTTGACAGCGTTTTTGCGCGGGACTTAGTTGTGCGACGCATTTGGTCAGGTATTCTTGCTATGGGAGCAACGAATAACTTTGTCTGCGCGAACTTTATTCTGGGTCAAGTCAACCTGACGCATTCGGACTTTGTGATCCAACGATGGCAAACTGTACTTGTATCGTATGCTGTCGCTCTTTTCGGCATGATGGTGAATATCTGGGGTCCACATTTATTGGAGAAAATGAGCAAGGTCCGTACTATTCGTGGATTGAGATCCATGCTAAATTGTTAGTCCAGGCTGCGATCACTTGGAATATTTCAGCATTCATCATCACCATCGTTGTTATCCTAGCGACCAACTCAAATAAGCAACCGTAAGTCGTCATAACGAGAGAAAGTATTACTAGCTGATTCCTTTGAGCTTATAGAGCGAGCTTCGTCTTCCAGGAGTTCCAAAACTTCACCGGCTTCGGTCCTGCAATGGCTGCTATCTTGGGGGTGAGTAAACCAATTCGCAGTACCATACTCTCTGAAAATGTTGATTTGGCGTAGATCCTGCAAAGCGCTTTTGGCATGTGCTGCTACGACGCCCCTGCTCATATGACTGAGGAGATGAAGAATGCATCTCGAGAAGCACCAAAGGCATGCATAGATGTTCGCATCCTATCGAACCCTACACTGAATAAACATCCCAGGCAATCATAATGGCTGTATACATTGGTGCCGTAACTGGCCTTGTGTTTCTCATTTCCATCTGTTTCTGTATTGGCGACATCGATGCAACGGCATCAACTCCCACAGGCGTACCTCTCATTCAAATCTACTTTGATTCGACACAATCGGTGGTCGGGAGCTGCTTCCTTGCGTCACTCGTTGTCGTTATCGGACTCTTCTGTGCAGCAGCTTTGCAGGTTCATTTATTTCTCTCATCCTGCACAGGAGAAACCTCAAATTGAATTTGATAGGCGGAAGGCTCGCGCAGTCTTTATGCATTCGCACGGGATCACGGTCTGCCCTTCTCTCCGCTCTGGTGCAAAGTCGAGCCCAAGCATAGGGTTCCGATCAACGCGCTTTTCCTCGCCGTGGCCGTGCAGCTCGCATTCTGCGCGATCGACTTTGGTACCACGACCGGCTTCAATACGGTCATTGCCATTGCTACTGAAGGCTTCTGTGCGTTAGTGTCGCATCTGACGGGATACTCGCTAATGTAACCGGCAGATCTGTCTTATGTCGTGCCTCTGGGCGTCCGAATTCTGTCCAAGCTAACTGGCCACTACCAGACGCTAGAAGGACCGTATACTCTTGGAAAGTTTTCCCTGTTGTTCAATGTAATTGGATTTCTCTTCCTTCTGTTCGCTTCCATCACTTTCAACTTCCCGCAAGGTAGGAAGGATTGAAGCGCTCCACACTTAAGCTTGGCGAGCTGACCACAACCGAGTAGTGAAACCTGTTACAAAGGACAATATGAATTACACTTCAGCGGCGCTTGGAGTTATCGGACTCATTAGTCTCTTGACATGGATCACGACAGGTAGGAAGAGGTTCACTGGACCGAATATTCCTAGTGCAGGGAATACGTGCAGCGAATCGCATGAAAAGTCCATCGGGAGCGCGGAGGTGATTGAAGCAGATTGATGCAAATGATCTATTGTCCTATTCTTTATTCAAAATATTCATTTCTTTTACACCTTTCATTTTCGGCAAAGTACCTCGCCATGCAGCACAGTCAGCCAACCGTCCTCTTGTGCTCCCCAATTCCTCAAAGCTTCAGCATACTTTATCAGATCGGCTTCTGTCGCAAGACCACTTTCCAAGGCATGTTGCTTGAAGGAAGACTTCAAGATGCGGTCCGCATACATGCTTGACCACCAGTCGCGATCAGCCGACGTGTTGTAGCACCAGACACTTGCGGTCGATTTTATTTGATCGCGTAGAAATCCCACTTGTAAGGACCACGAAAGAAGACGTCGACCAGCGTGAGGTTCTCCGCCTTTGAGACGGGCAAGCTGAGTGTAGAATGTCATCCATTTCCCGATGAGTCCATCTGGATCGGGGTAGTAGATTATATTTTCCACTTCACCCTCGCGAGCAGCCACCGTCCCGCCTGGCTTCGTTACTCGGCGCATCTCACGCAGAGCCTGAATTGGATCCGCAAGATGTTGAAGGACCTGATGAACATGCACAACGTCGAACGTGTCATCCGGAAAGTCCAATGCAAAGATGTTCCCGACGTTAAATTCGATGTTCGTAAGGCCACGTTCAGCTGCAAATGAACGAGCTTTATCGAGAACTTCTGGTTCTGGTTCGATGCCAATGATGTGCCCCTGAGGAGCGAGGGCAGCAAGGTCTGCAGTGATTGTTCCTGGTCCGCAACCTATGTCGAGGATTCGCGCATCTGGCTTGATTACGCCCGAATTCACGAGATATGCAGCCGAATTGGCAGCGGTGCGTGAGCTATGGCTGCGCAGAACAGGTTCGCTATGATCCTGCGATACATGATAAGTCATCCAGTGCTTTTCGCTAGAAATCGATCCCGGAAGCACGCTCACAGCAATATACACGGAAGGTATATCGGTCATTCTTGTCGTATTCCACTTCGCTTGCGTGTTGTTGGTCCGTCTCGACTCTCCTTAACGTACGCATATATATGCGGAGGTAATCTGAGTGACTGAGTCAGATCGAGCTATGAATGACCGATCCCGATAGCAACGGAAGAATATAAATGACATCCGTCCAAAAATATCTTGCCGAGTCCCAGAAAGTTTAAATGCATCGATACATATTTATATTTTATTGTTATTTTGACAGGAATACAATACAACAACACAAAGTACCCGAATGTAGAGACCTTCCAAAACCTCACAAAAGAGCTAAACGATTGCATTGACAAATCTTATCCGTCATGGTTTTTCAAGCCATCAAAGCAATATGCCTGAGCTCACTGGGTTCATGGTCAGAATAAGACTGATGAGATGCGAAGGAGCTTGCGTACTTCTGGACCTGCTGGCCAACTTTAATTGCTGGATAATCGGTCTGCTCTATGACGTAGTCGGGATAAATGGACTCTCCTCTCAACACCCTGGCACGTTCAGCAAGTAGAGCGATCGGAGCAAGGTCGTAGTCGGATGAAAGGTGATAGAAGAAAGTGCTCGAGATCCGTATGAGTGGACGATCTGGATGAGTCTCCTTTCTACGTTCAATAGCCTGAGGAAAGAGTTAGAAACGAGAACTCGAGTCATCCGAAAGGAACATAAATCACCTCAAGTGTACTTTCATTGACTACGACCTCATGATATCCCGCTTTGATGAGTCCACCACTTATGTGCTCAAGTTGTTTACCGGCTTGTACAAGTAGGTAGCGACCAATTGGTGGGAACTTCACTGGTATACGTTTCCCTGTGTTCCGCGCCCATATGTTCAAGCCTGGATAGCGAGATCTGCCGTGAATGGTCAAGAAGTTGAGGTCTGTGTGGAATCCTGCGAGAATTGTGCTAGATTGTTTAGTAAGTTAGCGATAATGATTTAGAAGAATAGCAAGTCTGTGCACGTACTCCTTTCCCCCGTATTTCTTAAGATCCGATGCCGTAGGGGCAAGAAGATGTGGTCTATCGTCGAGATCAACAACATGAATTCGGGAATAGACTGATTTTTACAGACCCATATCGACTTGCATCAAGGAATGTTCCTCCCGGAAGCCCTAGACCCATTGCAGTCATTTCTGCAACTCCCTTCACTCTGCAATATTTGCACGCTATGTGAGATCTCGGTTGATGAATCGATCGTAGAAATGAACGCACGCAGTCTTCATAGAATTGCCCCACTTTTCTAACGTCGGTACCCATCTGGTCCTTATGCCTTCATCTTCTGGTACGACATTTGGAGCGTTCAGGGACGGGAATTTCGTTTCATAGGGCGGCACCTCGCCCATCTTCCAGAAGAAGCGGCATTTAGGGTCAGGCTGATGTCCAGTTATATCCAGCGGTCGCTCAGCGGGATCGAGCCGGGCGATAACTTGGAGGCATGGTTCATCGACAGCGCATTTGGGCTTTTCCGTGTTCTCAAGCGTGACACCGACTTGATAGCTCAGTTGGGGACGTTCGTCCTTCTTTAGGGCTGCCTCGGGTTGGGCAAAGTAGTCTTCCATGAGATCGAGGAAGTTGTCTGGAATGGCATTTTGTGAGATAGAGACGACGTTGATAAGGGAGATACCACAAACTATTGTCATCTTCCGAGACTCTGGAGTCTTCAACCAGGAGAGCGCCGTATGCGATCAGAGCCTCAGCAGCCTGCGCGAGATCAGCGCAAGTGAGAATGATGCAAATGCCTTGGGCGACACTAGGATACCTTTTTGCACTCTGCAACGACTGCCGGAGAGTCTTGAGGCTTTGCCCTGAAGAGGTCAAGACTGACGATGGGAAGCGCGATAGAAGACATGATAAGAACAAGAAAGAAGTCGTCCTGCACATGAACTTGGCCTATGGGACTTGATATCTTGGGCGAGATCAGTCATATGAACATCAGCCAGTCAAAAAGTACTGCATTGAATATTCCTCAAGAATACAATACGGTTGAGCACATCGCCACGGCACACGTCGCTTGCTTGAGAATGGAATGAATGAAGAAGCTGGCGCTGAGGTATGAGTCGTGGCGAAGTGTTGACTCAGACGAGCTAGGCACAAAGCTGTACGCGCGACCTCTTCCCTTCACCACCACTAGCCCATAACCTCCTTTACACTTCACGCATAGATTTATTTTCTCGGCTTTCCCCAACGCACGCAATTAGATTTCCTTGGCTGAATAACAATGCTGAATGTGTGTCATGTCGCACCAAATACTTGCTCCGACTTCACCATTTCATCCTTGTCTTTGTCTTTCTCTGATTCATTGATTGCACAGATTTGGAGTGTCAAGAAGAAACAGCAGAAGGAAGCCTCTGTTCCGAAGGCCACTAAGAGTTCTCCAGCTCGAATTCGAATCCAGAAAGGTATCCAACTGCCACTTCCTACCCCTTCGGGTTGATGACTGAATCGACTACGTCGGTATAGATGTGTCGGAGTTGGAGGAATACTCTACAATGAAAACGGTCGGGCTGGAAGAAGATCCTCAGAACTTTACTTTGGAGATCAGCCCCGATGAAGGTACGGATCTCGTATTTTACAGTTATTACCTGAGCTCGACATATTTTATTCTGCAGGAATGTACAAAGGCGGCACGTTTAAATTCCGATTCAAGATCCCCGATGCCTACCCGCATGAACCGCCGGCCGTAAATTGCATGCAGAGAGTGAGTAATCTGTTAGACCACTTCATCCTACAGAATGTAAGCGTGACGGCATTTCAGATATACCATCCCAACATCAATCCTAGTGGGGAAGTCTGCCTCAACATCCTTCGACCTGATTGGAAGCCCGTTCTCAGTCTCAGTTCAGTTTTCGTCGGTCTCCAATATCTGTTCTTAGAGCCTAACGCAGATGATCCTCTCAACAAAGGTAAGTTACGCGTTATGGCTCGTTTCATGGACGAACGACACTGATTTCTTGCACGCAGAGGCGGCCGAGGTATTACGTCGAAACAGAGCTCAGTTCATCCAGAATGTGAATGCTTCTATGGCCGGGGGATCAATTGATGGTGTCGGATTTGATGATGTTCGAGTATGAGCCTGTATTCATGGACATGGAATGTTATCACAAACGATAGAGTATCGATTTGTTGGATCATCTCTAGTTCTACATATATCCCTGCCGACTGCAATATTGGAACTGCGTCAAGACCATTCAGCTCCCTCGGTACGTCGTGTACGAATACGGGTTAAGTAGAAGAGGTATATGGTAATGCTGAGTCGGGTCTTTCACCTCGAAGGTAACCTGGATGTTTAATCAGTACCCTTCCAGGGTAAATATACACCATACTGGCTGTACCTCGACCCATGGGTAGAAGCATTCTCTCTTCGTTTCCCCGAAGTATTCTTTGGTTTGAAATACAATCTTGTAGAGTCCGGAACGTAGAACTGCGAGGTGCTCGACAGATTCACGAGTGGCGGTGAGCAGATCTAAGCATCGGCCGTCATCGTTCGTCACTCTGACGGATACATGTTAGTGCCTGGTACAAACCAGATGAAGAGTCACGTACCCGTGGGCGATTGGTTCAAACGCAAAGACCTCTCCATTAGGTGAATCAGATATCTTTCGATGTTTCTGGAGCTGGACCTTAACGCCACGAGCGGGCTTGCCAATGGAAGAATCAAGAACTAAAATATAGGATGATCAACGTCCTTTTGGATCTATCAGGATAAGTACCTACCATGGCAGGTCACTGGGGACTTGTCGCTGGACATGATAGATGTTTGAGTTCAAGCTGTTGTAAACGCGCTCCGGGATGAAATGATTGTATGCGCCATTGAATTGACTCTCGTCGATCGCTTCGGCGTATGCCGCAGATTGCTTCTGAAAAAGATTTTCCAAGTAGTACATAATTTCTTCCTTCTCCATTTTACCCAAACGCTTCGTTATGTCCTCCTTCTAATAAGAACCTCGTTCATCTCACGAACAACTCTCCCTTCCCCATCGCGTCTCTGACTCCTTAATTTATGGACTCGTCCCAGGATACAGCAAAACTTCTGGTTATAGATTCTTATGACTCTTTCACGAACAAGTCAGTACTTCGCACCTAGAAAACCAAACTGCTAACAGTAGCGATCGTTCATACGCAGTCTTGCATGCCTGATTAAGAGAGCGTTACCATCTTCCTTAATCTACATCATCAAGAACGATGAATTGGATTTCAACAATCTAAAACAATTCTTGCCGTACTTCTCGGCAGTGGTGGTTGGACCCGGTCCTGGCTCACCTGCCACACCCTCCGATGTTGGCGTTGTGAGCGATCTCTGGGGAATAAGCGAAAAACTCCAGCTTCCGATTCTCGGTGTCTGCCTTGGTCTTGAGAGCCTTGGGATCGCTTTCGGCGCGACTGTACGGAGACTCAAGGTTGTGAAGCATGGTCAGATTTCACGGATCAGCCACAATGGAGATGCTCTATTTGAGCACATCCCGCAGGACTCATTGGTGGTTCGGTATCACTCCCTTTGCGTCGATCTGGACAGATCTTCCAAGTTGGCTGAGATGGCTTGGGCAGATGACGGAGAAGAAAATGGGCGGGTAGTAATGGGCCTCAAGCATCGAATCAAGCCGTTCTATGCCGTGCAATATCACCCCGAGTCCGTTTGCACAGATGCGAGTGGCATCCAGGTGGTTCGAAACTTTTGGCGAATTGCCTGCGATTGGTCTTCCAAGAACAGACGTATCATTAAATCATGGGGTGATAGGGCTGAAAAACAATTCTCAGTCAATTCTTGGCCGCCTCAGAGAGTTTTCAACCCAGCGCAGTTAGAGTTCAGTCCGCAGCGAGTTATCTCCTCGAAGCTCTCCCTTCCTCAGCTTCGCGCAGCTCAGATTTGTGAGATATTAGGAGTATATAAGGCGAACACAGATTTCGTTCTTTTGGATTCTGCAGCCCAGCCCGGATCACATTCGATCATAGGATGTATTCACCCTAACTCACTGAAGATCCAATATTTCGTGGGAGATGACTATGCTACCTTGATCGAAGGAAAGCAGCGTACGACTTGCGCTTTGGGTTCTTCGGATATATGGACATGGTTGGCATCTTTCATGAGGACAAAGAAAGCGATGGGTGGAGATCCGAGCATTCCCTTTTGGGGTGGACTCATTGGGTATATGAGCTACGAGCTCGGTGTAGAGACTTTGCAATGTGACATTCGTCATCGTGAGCGACGACGTTTTCCGGATGTCAATTTGGTATTTATCGAGCGAAGCTTGGTTCTTCACACGAAGACAGGGGAAGTCACTTTGCAATCACTTTTGCCGAAGGACGACGACTGGTTTGCCTTCACGGCGTCTGCTCTGAAGCGTGCCGCGACTGGGGAAGAGAACTCGCGACGGCTTCAGGCTCCAAAGCGTCCTTTGTCTGCGTCGGAGGCGAAGGTGATTTACCCTGACAAAGTAAGGTATATTTCGAGGATAAAGGAAGCTCAGGGGTTTCTTTTCGCTGGAGAGTCGTACGAATTATGCCTTACCGCACGGACTAAATTGCTTGTCCCAAAGAGTCCTGCTCCATCTTCACAATCTTCTTGGGAAATTTACAAGAAGCTTCAATCAGCAAATCCAGCACCTTATGCTGCATATATCCGCCTTCATCCGACCATACTCATATCCTCCTCGCCGGAACGATTCTTATGTTACTCTCGACCACCTTCGCAGTGCTTCCAGCTTCGTCCGATCAAAGGTACGGTCAAGAAAGGCAATGGGATGACCCGTGCACTCGCAGAGGAAATCCTCAGCAGTCCCAAAGAGATCGGTGAAAATCTGATGATCGTCGATCTTATTCGCCATGATTTACATGGAGTCGTTGGCACGAACGTCGACGTTCGCAAGTTCTGCGGCATCGAGGAATATGAAACTGTCTGGCAGCTCGTTAGCGTTGTTGAAGGTTCTGTTGAGCCTTCTTCCGAAGCGTTCACGACGATGATTCTCCTATTGGTGTGGCTGATTTGGGCTGGAATGTTCTCCACAAGACGTTGCCACCTGGTAGTATGACTGGTGCTCCGAAGAAGCGCAGCGTGCAGATTTTGCAAGACCTTGAAGACGAAAGACGCGAAATCTATTCTGGCGTTGCTGGTTACTGGTGCGTTGGAGGTGGAGGAGATTGGTCCGTCATCATACGTAGCTGCTTTAAACATGAGGTGGGCCCTGGTTGGACGTCGATGGTGCAAGAAGATACGGAGGGGAATGCCAATTACGATGAGTGGCTTGTCGGAGCCGGGGGAGCTATCACCGCGTTATCGGATCCGGAGGCCGAGTGGGACGAGATGGTTACGAAACTGCAGAGTGTTCTGAGGGCGTTCCGAACGGATGATTGAAGTTTACTCGAGTCCGTTTCTGTTTTGTTTACTTGCATTTTTTTCTCCTGTCGGTTTCATTTTTCCCCTTCTTCCGCCGCTGAGCATTCATCTGCTAGAGGTGTATATTTTTATTTCCTTTGCATTTGCACTCAACGTGCCTTTCCTTCATTTCTGAAATTTAATGCGTAGGATTGAAGCTAGAAGTATATAGCTTGGTAAGTGCGGCCCGTGCTCGCTGTTCACGTGTGCATTACTGATCATCGTTCAGTGAAATAGCAAATCTTCCGGTAATACAGTGTATGATCGTACTGTGTTTCGGCTCGCAATGTGCTCACCAATATGTCCGGCCCGCTTGCGAAAGTCGGTCATTTCGATATTCTTTCTGAAGGACATCCGGCTGTTTCGAATTGAAGCAGGAAGCTCTCAAGCACATGGGCTCGGATGCTACACGCGCGCGTGATGACCTGGGTGTTTCTGGGTTGCTTCATTGTTATAAAGCTCGGGTTCTGTTTTCCGCTGAACTCCGCGCATCGTGATAATGTGGTCTCTCTTTGCGACCCTGCTGGCGAATTCTGTTCTCGCCGCGGCGTGGTCGACCTTTGTTGTTCCACATACAGATGGAGCTGACGATACGCCTGGTTTGTTAGCCGCCGTGGCGAACTATAACACAAATTCTACTATTCTCTTTGAGAAAGGCATTACTTACAATATCTTTTCTCCTATAACTTTTCCGAAGCTCACGAACGTCGAGGTTAGCATCCAGGGTAACCTCACCTATCCGACAAATATCTCTTCTATACAAGGTACGTTGGTGCATCTCCCCCTGTTATTCTGGAAGTGACAATTAAATTTTGAATTTACATTTAGCTGCCGTCACGTTATCGGTACGTTGTTGATCTGAAGCTTGTCCTCTCATGAGAAGCTTATAAGTTTTTCCACTACATCTTTCCAGAGTTATTCAGGCTCGTGGTTAGTATTTGCTCGGTCATCTTTTTTTCAGCACCTTTGTTATCGATTCAACTTTAGGATCGCCTTTTCTGGAGGGACGAATATTACGCTCCGTGGTTCTATGGATCCGCAATGGGGTTGGATTGACGGACATGGCCAGGCGGTGCGTAAAGACATGACAACGTTAGACACCAATTTTATATGTTCCAGTGGTGGGATGCTATGAACCAAGAAAATCGACCTCACGGCATTGCGTTCAGTAAGATTGCAGGTGGGGTGATTAGGGATGTGAAGCTGTGGAAGGTAATGGATTCCATTACGATTGTCACCATACTTTAAAGTGTGATTTTTCCGCTCTAGCCCATTGCTTGGAACTTTGCGACGAGCGGTTCCAGCGGCATCCATGCTTTCAACAATAAGATCTTGGCCATTTCGGATAACGATGTGAGTTCTCACCATGCAACTTTTATAAGACTTTACGAGCATTTTCTTTCGTGCAGGCATTCCCATTTAATACGTGAGCTATGCCAAAATTAAAGGTTTGCACACGTGTCGTCATAACATATTTTAGTGACGGATTCTCGGCGGGAGGAACAAACTTACTTTTCGAATCGAATTACATCGTAAACGGCGATGACTGCCTGACGATCGGGAGTGGGGCAAAGAATATAATCTTCAGGTACGTTTTACTGGCATAGTTCAAGCTATAAATATTCATCAACACCAGAAATACGCACTGTGCCGTTATCAACTTGACGCTTTAATATTTAAATTCAAAGCTCATCATCTGACAGGTGAAGGTGGCCATGGATTATCCATTGGGTCTCTCGGAAAAGGTGGTTCCGTCGCTGACGTGCAAAACGTCCTGTATGCCCTCTCCTTCGTGAGTAATGCTCACGGCTGACTTGTAGGTTAATCGCAGTATCGAGAATAATTTTATGGTAAGCACATACCTATCTTTAGGAACATGCAATAAACTAATGTTTGACGCAGAAAAATGCTCTATACGGAGCGCGCTTCAAGAGCTGGACTGGAGGAAATGGTCTTGCTCGAAAGTATATCGCGTCTCTGATGTCCAGACACTTTGCTAATAATCACTTTAGCATTACTTGGAAGAATATTGCTTTCGAGAATGTAGTCTTTCCGGTAAGCAGGAAGTGTGAATACCGGTCAAGTGCGCTAATAGATAAATCGTCAGGTCTATGTGACTCAAAAGTAAGTCTTTTGAATTCTGCCGTGGGCTTCCTCGACTTACATAGCTGTTACTTTGCAAGTTACTGGGATCAAAACGTACGTAACGGTTGTCCGGAGCGCTTGCTCCTTGGGTTCACAAGCAAATGCATAGCTTGGTCCTGCACCGAACGCCTCTTCGACCAATAATACTCATATCGCCGACTTCTTGTTTGAGAATTTCTCTGGGACAATTAACGAGTTGAGAAGGCGAAGTGTAACATGTCTTTTAGACTATTGACAAGGCTCATGCACAGTCGAGCAAATTATATTGAGGGTTCATGTATCTCGGATCCATGCTGGTATGCGGTCCCAGGTGCTACTGGGAAAGAGGTGTGTTCTACCTACGAACTCCGTGACCTGCGATCGTCTAGGTTGATGTTTGTTTCAGGTAATCATCTTTGATCTTTATCCCAATACCAGTGAGAAGCTACCTTATTGTTCAAAACAAGTGGTACGCGCGTTGCTCATATGGCTTGCTAGCGACAAATATAGTTGCGAAGGATATTTTCGCAAGGACTGAATCTGATGCTCCGGTTGCAGTAATGTGTGATCCCGATACGGTAAGGACCTTACTCCGGCCGCTGGGATCGATGTGCAACTCAATTTTGTTTGACAGGTAACGAATGATGTTGGTTTTGTCTGTCACGATGGCACCTTTCGACCCCACTAAGACGGGCTTTTAACTGTGTATCTGATAACTTGCGGGGTATCTGGCTACTTATGCAATGGCTTGTAACCTACTTGTCACGATGCAGCCGAAGATGGCTCTGTATGCTCTGTATGGTCCTCCCTTTGCGTCTAATTGAATGATGCATTTCTGTGCTGCCAATACCCTTGGCTGAATGCATGTGGTCGATGTGAATCGATTTGAGAATGCCGAGGAGTTCAAATTCGGGCGTTGATGGTATGATACAGTGCGATGAAGTGCGACTCTTTGGCAACAGTGCGACCTGCAGGAGTGTTGTTGACTATTCGCGAGTGGACCGATTTTGCTTCTTTGGTGGTTTCTGGTTTTGACGTTGATCTGTCATCCATCGTCACATTCATAACGCGTCGCTCCGAAGCTCTCT
Source organism: Phlebopus portentosus (assembly GCA_037892935.1). Taxonomy (NCBI): domain Eukaryota; kingdom Fungi; phylum Basidiomycota; class Agaricomycetes; order Boletales; family Boletinellaceae; genus Phlebopus; species Phlebopus portentosus. Next base: position 3,063,582 of record JAYXKI010000001.1, read on the forward strand.
TCCTCCTCCTCCTCCTCCTCCTCTCACCACCATCTCGTCCGGTCGACGATGCAGTCCTCTTCAGCCTCGTCCCCATTCCGTCAGCAGTTTCTTCCTCTCCCAGACGCTCATATTCGTGCACGTCAACACTCCGCTCCTTCTTCTACCTCACTGAACGCATCCATTTGGGCCCCGCAACCCCAGTCACCGGGTGGCACATGGCCAAAAGACATCCAGGAATACGGTGATCCCTCTTGTCTTGCTAATAATGGGCTCGCAGAGCCTCGGCATGGCTTTTTCCCTGTTGACGATAGGCCTTTCTCGAAGGAAGACGTCTTTGGTCTTCCCTGTGGCACCCACCCGATCACCCAGACCCGGGTTGGTGCAATTGGAGAAGGAAGGCGGAATGAGCTTCCTTTCCGTGAAGCAGAGGTATGTCTGCGTTTTCTGGGTGCGATGCTGAGAATAATCACGCATATGTCCACATTTGCACATTTTGATCGCTGATCAAACCTCTTCCGGAATGACAGCATGTAGAGCTGCTCTTGCGTTCTCTCAATCTGAACTCCCCTGCACCAGAGCAGCTATCTCCTTCCGTAGACTTTGACATTTCACCTTCCACGTCTTCGTCCTTCCCCACTACTCCGGTTGAGAGCTCACCTACGACGCCACGCTCTTCTGATTCACTTTTCCATCAACAAAATGAATATGGAGTATCAAATAGCGTTGGCCTCGGCTTATCGTCTCAGCCTGGTATGATGCCAGCTATACAGAGGAATCCTCAAGAGCCGTATTGGAATGAACCGAGTTATTCTTTATCGCGTGACAATCATTCGCATAACCAAGCGTTTCCTCCGGCTGCATCGGGGCCGTGTGAGCGTCTCTCCGGGCACAGGACCTCGATAGGCTTTCCTACTGCATTGAGCGCTGAGCATCGCCGTGCGGCTACCCTCGATTGGCACCAGCAGTCTCTTTCAGAGCCACTTGGATGGCCAAACTTGACGCCTCCATTGGACAGTGGGCCATTTGGACTTTGTGACTTCGATTTAGCGAGTACTGGTCCCATTGACTTCGGAAGAGTTGGAAATCCCACTGGTGCTTCCGGAGCAATAAACTGTCGTCAACAGCAGGGTCCTGCATCAACCGAGGTTGGTGCAAGTCAAGCATATACAATATGGATATCTGATTATATGCGTTCAGCCAATCAATTTCTTATCACTTCTCCATCCATCTTCAACGCCGCCGTATGCACTCTTTGTCGCTCGCATTGTCAAATCTTCGGACCAACAAGCTTCTATCTTCTTACAACAAAAGCTTAAGGTCGCTGATGAGAAGGAAAGGGCAAAAATCGTGGATGCCATTTGCACTCGAGGCACTGAAATGATGTCCCATCGGCAAGTACTATTATTCAATTTATACGCGTAAAATCTTGGACTAAATTCATTCTGACAGCTTTGGAAACTGGGCTGTTCAACGATGCCTTGAGGCCGCATCGTCGGCAGAAGAACGTAGAAAGATTGCTGCTTGTATGAGGTAAACAATCACATCATTATTTGGATTGCCCCAAGTTTACCGTATGTCTCAGGGGAAATGTAGTCGAGCTCGCTACCAATTGCTATGGTTGCCATGTACTTCAAAAAGCTCTTGACTGCGAAGAGGACATTAGACTCTTAATTGTTTCCGAATTACTTCTTGGCGACCCAGCAAAAACACTCATCAACAAGCACGCTTCCCATGTTTGGAGCAAGGTAGATAATGCCATTGGACCTCTACCCTATTACTGACATCTTTTGAGATCATGGAGCTCAGTTGGACGCCTCCTGCTCCACCCATCTTCGCTTAGTACGTTATTCTCCCACTCATTAGTGTAAGCTAAGTTGAACGAACTATTCAGCGTCAACAAAGCGCTTCAAGGCAAGTGGGCTTCTCTGGCTTGCCACGAGACCGGTTCGCTTGTTGTACAGGTTCGATCTGAAACGTTTTATCCATAGAATATGGTCTCATTGAATCATATGACAGCATGCGTTTGAGAATCTTGAAGAATCGGCGAAGGACGGCATCGTTGATGAGCTTCTGAATCGTGGCCCGGCCGTTTTTGCGGAAGTCGCCAAGAATCAATGGGGTTCATACTGCATCCAGCATAGTCGGTGCTCCCTCTATGTTAAATATACTGATACGCTAATATGCTATTTTCAGTACTCGAGCATGGAAGCTTGAAGCATCGAGATCTTGCTCTATCACTTCTTCTTTTCGGTCTCCTGGAATTCGCGACAAATGAACAGGGATTCAAGTCCGTTACGAAGGCTCTCAAGGAGGGAGGTAAAGATGCTCTGGACAAGTTCGTCAACAGAATGCGGGAGTCACCTGCTGGGTTTGTGACCGAATCTGGCGAAGTGAGATCGTAGCTTACTTTGTTGACAGCGGCCGCAGAGCTATCATCGTTGATCTGGCTTTGTCCACCACTGGTAGCCAGCTCATCGCGAGCATACTTCCCAATGTTCGTCTGCCCTTTTCTTTTCTTACGCTTTCCACTGAGGCTCACTGACGTGTCTTGCTCAGATCGACAAAAATCATCGTGCCATGTTGTACGATGCGGTCAGTCCATATCGGGTCACAGCTCATTTCTCGACCTAATCTCTATATCAGATTCGGGGCCACATTGTCACTCTGCGAGGCTGTAAGACCGGTTCCAAAGTTATTTGGCTTTTGTACGTCCATGGGCTTTGTACTAAGATTCGCGTGCTCGCAACTTACATATTCTCTAGTGACAGAATGGTACTGTCTGTCTGACGATTCAGCTGTCGCCTTCCTCACAGATCTGTCTGCAGCGCGCTTACTACGGTTCTTAACCGTCGGCACACAATGCACTTCCTTAACATGCTCCCAAATATCATCACCGGACATCTCGTTATACCGCATCTGATTGTGAATGGATACGATACGAAACTTGCAATAAAAGAACACAATCTGGACGCCAAATCAGCACTGAAATTTGAAGCACAATCCATAACATCTGTTGGCTTTACAACGGCCAAACTTATTCGATCATTCGACTCGGCTACCATCTTTTTTTCCGTATTACCAGCATATTCATAATCTTCGGAATCGACGCTATACCATAAGCATATCACCAACAAGACGCTGAAAGAGTGACCAGCAGTTCCCTTCATTATTGCATTGCTCAATAACCTGCAATCGTTCTCGCTCGCATTTGCATTCGAAACACCATTGCCACGCATAATCGCAGTTTTGTCCTGTTCTGAAGTCATCGGTAGGAGGAGAAGATGATTACATTCGTTTGTACTGTACATTCTGTCGTGTTCTGAGAGTTGCTGTAAAATACAACATGACGAGAATTGTCGCTTGAGGGGATGTAAACCCCCGCTTCGTGCGTGAGTAGAAGGGCGAACGTGTGTGAGCAAGTACTAGCACTAGCAGAATAGAAGCGGGGAGACGTTCGAGGAGCCGCTGAGCCGAGCCGGGGAAGACCAGTCAATTGACGTCACGGCTGATACCAAGTAGTACATACAATACATACACTAGTATTCGGATTCATGATATGATGATATCATCCGTGTACATGACGTGAGCGGGTTAGTATATTGTATATTGTATATTGTATATATATGCATTATATATGATATATATATATGGTCAGACACACACACTTACTCCCGCATCTCTCCTCCTGTCCGTCCGTCGTCCAGCTACTTGTGTTGCCAATGCCAGCGGCTGCAGTCGCGGCAACACGCCCACTTCCAACGGTCATACAGCCAACGGAGGCCGAATCTCGTCGACGTCGTCGTGTCGTCTCTTTCTCTTCCGACAGCATCCCCTCCAATTCAAATCCACACAGCGGCGAATCTTGGTTTCATGTCTCTACCTCACAATCCTCCCGGTCCTCTATTTCCGCTCACCATCCCCTCCCAAAAGGCGCCCGGCCTGCTTCGCCACAGCCAACGCGCATAACCGAGCTTGATTCTCCCTCCCATGCACAAACTTCTCATCGCGACGCATCCTCTCTCAAGCGCTCGGGAACATTTTCGTCTTGGAAACTGGAATGGAGGGGATTTCAAAAGGTTGTGAAATGGGCGATTCTGGGAGACAAATCGCATGATTCCCAAAGGCGCCGCAAGCAGAGTTCTCGAGCGAATAAAAATAGTAGCTACGGAGACTGTACAAATTCCTCTGAACAACGCGAGGCTATATCTTACAGATTACACGAGGATTTGCCTCGGGATCGTTCAGACTATGGGGTCTCACCATATATCTGTGCATCCCCTACATCGCCACTTTCTCCTACAACCTCGGCCACGTGCGTCGATACATTGCAGCAGGAACGGTGTTATTGGCATTCCGATTTCTATCACGGCCATGGCGAGGGTTTTTCGGATTCTGAGGTGCATTTTCCATTAGAGGGTCCACCCTGTATTTCAGGTGAAATGCTGAGAGGACAGAGAAGCATTTTTCAGGTGAGCTCCTGATACTCTTCTTGGTCTTGGACAACTCAACTCCTTCCGTACTTTATTACCCATTCCTATCTTATATTGCTATCCGTTCTTCGAATCGCCTGGTTCCTTTCAACTCATCACTATTCACATCTGCACATGTATTTAGTGTCAGTTCTGATCTTTTCCTTTCATTCATTAGGCATCAAAGCATGGATCCCACGTGCAAGAGTTCAGATACACGAACGTACGGCGCGCAACGTCGGAACTGGGTCATGGTCACCCCTACGGGAGTTCATTTGACATGCGCGACACGTTCTCCAACGTAGCCCATTCCACCACATCGCTCGACAGCTCTTACGACCGGCCTCGGCGCTCTCGCGTTGCTCATTCTGATATTGGCCATTCGAGCTACGTGGAATACATGCCAGTTGCTGGATTTTCTTCGACTCAGTGCTTATCGAACGGCCATGATAGTGCATACGTCAGGTCAGGAGCAGATACTCGCGCCTTCAGGAATTTTCGTTCTATACAGTCAGCAACCGTCCTACCTGTAAGCACAGCTAGCACCGGTTCACCTCTGACCTCACACCGACGTCCGCGGAAGCTTCGAAAAAGTCTTAGGGCAATGCCGCTTTCTGATAAACGAGCGAGTCAACTGGCTCTGAGTTATTCGCTTCCACCGATGGTTCCCAGAAAAAAAGCGTCGACCTCGAAAGGCACTGCGTATGATTCTCTCTCTCCAGAAACGCATTTACCTCCCAGGCCTCAGCCCAGACAGCCGCGAAAGCTGAAGAAGAAACCGTCACCCGCCCTACCCCCTCTTCCACGCGCGAATAGCAGCGACAACTATGGAGATCCGCCGCCTGTACCCCCCAAAACCAATTTCATTCTCCAGGAGGTACACGTAAGTGATTTAAGCGATCTAAAACTATCGCAGCATACAGATATCGCTTTTTTTGCTGTTAGGAGGCTCCTGTGACCCCTGTATCGCACTGTTATAGGTCTGATGCTAGCGCTGAATCTCCACCGGCTCTCACGGATGCTTCAGCTTCCACTTCACCCGACGACGAGCTGCATTCCTCTCATCAGGGATCCTCCATAACCTCCGAGCACCTGAGTGACGAAGAGAAATTTGATCTTCCGGTCAAACGGCCTTCGTTATTACGAACCGAATCAAATAGGCGCTGGACCGTGGCTATTGCGGACGTACCAGACGATTTATTCATCGAGGAATTAGAGCGTCTCCGCCGAATGGGTTTACGAGCTGGTGATATTCACAGTGTCTGTAGTGTGTCTCATGCAGGCTACGCTCTTTCGTCTAGAAAGGAAGCTCACAGAGGGTATCTTGATGGCGGGGAACATTTAGAAGTGAAGCAGACCGGGAAATTAAGCACACCGGATGCTGTTTTAATTCAACAAGTGGACACGGAGGACGAAATGGAATGGTTATTTGCTCGTCGAGCCATTCTTTGCTGCCGGGAGTTGGTGAGAACAGAAAGGAGCTATCAAGAGCGGCTGCAGGAGTTGGCCGATGGCAACGTGAGGAGTCTGACATCCATCAAATAGAGTAAGCTGACTTCGGCATTGCTAGGTTTCTGATGCTGTGCCTGCGTTGCTCCTACAGTATTTACCTGGTGTTATTGGAGCGTCCAAGATCTTGAGTGCTAAGTTCAATGAGGACATGTCCGCGGCTGGAGTGGCCGCTGCTTTCCTGAGCGTGATAACAACCTTGGAACGTGCTTTGGTCACTTGGTCCGGAGTTGTTGGCGAGTTCTTTGGGGGGACTGCTAATCCGACGAGCAGCGTAAAGCGCAAGCGAGACTTGACTGTTCCGGGATTCATCGCGGAAGAGGAAATGCACACGGAATCTGGCGCCGTGAAAGTACGCTGTATGTCGGTGCATGGTCATGACAAGTCATATATCGCACGATCGTCCTCCGCGCGTGTCCTAAGTACTGGGGTAATTTCGGCCAGCTCGACTTCTCATTGGCTATTTCGCCCGGCCTTTACTCAAGGTACTCCGGAAGTGCCCCATAGGGAGACCACCTCTTTATTGCGTAAAAGCCTACGTCGGACCGATTTCGAAAAGGAGAGAAGCCACAAGCCGCCGTTCAGGGATCTGGCTATTCTGCCGACGCAGCGTGTCACTAGATATGCACTTTTGTACAAAGGTGTGTACAGGTGACAAAAATTTGTGCCAACAATATTAAAACGAACCTATATCTTTAGATTTACTCAAACACACTCCCGCCTCATCACCGACTCGTGGTTTAGTTGAGAAGGCCCTAGAGACTGCCACTATCCTCGCAAGAAAATGCGATCGGGCTCAGGACAACTCAGCTTTCCTGTTTCACCACTAATTTTCTTGATGGTTTTCTTATTCTTCTATCTCAAGCACGTGTACCAATAAGGCATTGCAGTTAACATGACTCATCTCATCGCATTCATTCATCACTCCAAGTCGTCATTCCTATCGCTTGCTATGCTACTCATTCTGGGCTTATGTAGTTACTTCTTGTCATCGCTCTTTAAATTATAGATTACGATCATAATCAACAATCACTTGAATATCATTTGCTACCATTTGTCTTTCAGTTATTTTCCAGTTTGTTTCAATGCTCGTCCGTACACGCTTTATTAATATACTCAGTATTCGGACGTGCGCTGTCAAAACCTTTTGTACATATTGCAAATTACGGTACAAGTACAAGTCGCGACTTCAACATAGAACTCAGAAAGTTGATTGTTGTAATGAGCGTGAACTGGGAAGACAATCGGATGAAAACTACTTGAGAGATGAATGAAAAGCAAAGAGCGTCGGATTGATCGGTAAATGGACGAGAAGCATAACCACATGAAAACAACAAAGACCAGAGAATTTCCCGGGTATAGACGATATTCAGGACTTTCAGTGACCTTCATCGTCTGTGCTCTGTTCGTCGTAAAGGACGACGTATTCTTCGTCGGGATGAGCCACACGTGGCGGACCTGCAAACTCGCGAGAAGCTTCCCAGTACTCCTCATCGGAAGCGGTATCAAAGTCGTCCAGCAAGGACCCAGCGCTGTCCATGTCCGATGAAGGGACTGACATCGTCGGGGTGGCTGGGACAGAGGTCGATCGGACTAAGTCAGAAACTGTAACCACTTCGTTCTGGCTGATAGAGTTTGCCCTAGCGTTTGACGGCTCGGGCATGACAACCTCAGAGGCAGTAAGTGATTCATGGCTGAAAGAGGGACTGCTTGGAGCGTGGACCGAGATCCTGAAAGAAAGAATTGCATATAAGAAGCGAGTCGTAAAAGATACTGCAGAAATGATACTTACTCGCACCAAACACTATGACCAAATGGCTCTGAACCATCACTCAGGCGCCAGTATCCGACATACTTGCCAGGGATCTCCGGAGCTTTCATATCAAAGGCGGTCACCTCAACCGTAACTCCCTCTTCGACCTTCCCAACGTGGTAGCTAAGAGGAGCAGTTTCAAACGCCGGCATGCGGTCGCCAGCGACGAAGATGATGCAAGTCGATTCTGGCCAAGCAGTTTCGCCGTCGTTGCGGACACGCCAGCATTTCACAAATTCAGCTCCTGCAGGGAATACTTGTCCATCCTCGATATTTACATCAGACACGTAGGTGGCTCGGAGTTCAGGCCTCTGATGAGGCACAGGATGATTTGATATGAAAGTCTTGAAAAGAGATGGCAGCGTCGGGAAGTCCGCTCTAGCCTGCATCGTCTCCTCAGCCTCCGCGCTAGGCTCGCCAGCTTTCAGAGGCTCGTCGCGCCATAGCTCTGCGAGCTGCCGTACCGTTTCCGTCGACGTGCCTGGAGCAAACGTTGGAGGGGTAGGCAGCACAGGCATCGCAACTGGGGGTTCAGTCGTCTCGACTAAAGTAGTTGGCGCAACTGTAGTCACAGAAGCATCGGACTTCTCGATCTTTGCTTCTGCGTGCACTGAAGCATCACATTTCTTGGTCTTCGCCTCAGCATGGACTGCAGCGTCAGACTTCTGAACTTCCACTTCAGCGTCCACCCCGGCATCCGCCTTTTCGATCTTCGTCTCAGCAAGGACTGCCACGTCAGCCGTTTCGGGTGCTGGATCCGTTGCTACACAGACAGCTACAGTCTGAGGCCGGGGAACAGGCTCGTCGATGAAAGATGTCCCTCCAACGCGATAGACAGTTGGTATGATAACGTCCGGGCTACGTAGTTTCACCAGCGGATGGAGGACTGGATGTACTTCTATCGGCAACGCTTCGCACCTGCTGCACAAATCGTAATCCGGGCAGTCTGGGTGCAGGCATTTGTATCGGACGCCGCGTATAGTCGCTCCACATTCGTTGCAGCGAGCCAGGTGCTTCTTGTAGGCTCCTGGGTCACAAGGCAACTAAGTATGGTCTGATCAGAATAATATTCGCCTAGCGTAGGAAGTGTAATGCTTACAAGATCTTGGGGACTCTCAAGCTTAACGAAGGTGTGCTTCGGGTGCTGGATAGGTACGATGGAATAGCATGAGGCACCTAGTCGCAACATGCGTTATGAAAATGCTATTCTGTTTTAGCGGCCGAACTCAACTCACATGTATCAAAGTCCGGGCAAGATAAACATTTCTATACGCATAGAAACAGCAATTAAGTCTTCGCAAGCACAGAAGAAACGAAATGCATACGTAGCGAACCCCACGAATCCTTGAATCACAGAGATCGCAACTTGCACGGTGGACAACGTTATTCAGTGCATCCTCGGACGTAGCGGCACGATTAAGTCGTGGTGTTTCATCCCGGTCAAACAACCTGTGAATGACAATTCGCCTCGGAGTTTTGAATGACATGAACTCATGCCCAGGATGATTGGCATCGCGCCGTATGAAGCACCCGTCGCAAAGATCGTAGTCTCCAAATTGAAAGTCAATCTCATACTCATAACACAACTAGAGATCCATTCACCTGGGCAGTCTAGGCACTTATGTCTGGAACCAATGATAGGGCCATCACATGAATCGCAGATAATATTTTCATGGGTAGGCTTAGCCAGGAGCGGATGGGTTCGCACTGGATCACCAGGCTTTGCAATTTCTAAGAAAGGATGCAATTGGCCGCCTTCTCTCTCAGCATGCTCAGCTTGATGCACACTCTTTGCATTGCGTTGGGTAACGCATTCCTCACACTAATTATATATGTTAAGATCTTGGATACCGTCTAACACTGAGAAAGCACGTACGAGGTCAAAGTGAGGACACTCCTGACACTTGAATCGAGCTCCGCGCACATTACCACCGCAGTAGTCACAAGATATGCCTTCGTGAATAGGTTTCTCATCCAGAACCGGTGGATTTATGGATGGTACGGGATGAACGAAAGCTCCCGGAATCACGACTTCATTGTTATCGTCCGCGTTCTTCTGTTCAAGAACTACGGTCGCGGGGGATAGAGTCGAAGCCATAGCTGAATCAGGAGGGGCATCACTGAATGCCGAGGTCATCACGTTATTGAAGTCACGAATAAAGTTGGACATCAGTTCCTTCATTTCCTCTTTGCCTTCCGCAACAGAGCAGCACGATTGCTGGGTTGTCTGAGAGAACATAGAGTGGCGGTTCGATCCCGCTGTGGCGGACCACCGGTCGTCAACGTCCATTGACATCGAGGATGTGCCCGTCTGCATCGGACGGCGAGGAACAGGTCTTGCCAATCTACTTGAGAACGAGCTTTCTGACGATGCCTGCCCGATAGAGGCAGCAAACGGAGGTTTGTGCGGAATCTCATCTACAACATTGAAGCGCAGCAAGCCATTCGGCCAAAGTCGACCAGAAAACGGGGCGATATGTTCGATATACTGAGCTTCATTATGGACCTCCTTGCCGACGATGACTCTGGAACCCTCAGAAGGACAGAACATCAGCCTCGCGAGGTAGTACGATCCTCTGATTGGGAAGACACGGTATAGCTGTGTAGACGAGTACGACGTTATCACATGCCGTGCAACGTGAGCAAAGGTAATGTACTTACCTGGCTCTGAATGGTCTCAAAGGAAGGAAAGGAGGACTCCTGGACGGTGAACCTCCTCGTCTCATTGTTGTAAGTCGCTTTGACGGTGAACATGGTGGCGACTGGTGGGATGGAGTGAGTCGGAGCAACGTGATGGTATCCCTTTATATCATAACGTGACCTTCATAGGATCAGCGCAGCTTACGCGTAGCCTACATACGATACGCTTGTAAACTTCACGAACGAACGAAGGATTTCTTTCTTCCAAGCTACATATTCATCGATGCAGACTGCCACTATTTACTTTTTATGGCCAATATTTGGAGCAAAGCCGACGAAAGAACAGTATGCACACGCCCTAAGTCGTCCCCGTACAAACCAAGTGCAATCCAATCCAGACGCTTGCGCGTCCATACGTGGCCGTGCTGGTCGCAGTAGATCGCAGTCGTCAGCATTTTCGCTTTTGCTGACTGAAAATGACTCTACTAGCATGTAGGACTGCCCCTGTCTGCCCACGCCATTACTGTATCTCTTCCTACAAGGTAAGACCTGAGGAAGGTTAATTCCGGCACCTGAATAGAGGTTAGCGGGACTGCGTGATGAGTGAACGTTAGAAGGGCGCGCCTGTCCTTCCACATCATATGTAATACCCTCGTTGCCAACGATAGTCGGACACACGGTCACAATGAGGCTATTCACGAGGCCGGATTGAAGGAATGACGATATGATCGAAGCACCTCCCTCGACCATCAGAGAATGTACTCCAATTTTCTGCAGCTCGATAATAAGAGCAGATAGGTCAAGTTTGCCTGAAGTTGTATTGGTCTGTTGTCAGCAAGTTCGAAGAGCAGATTCACCATTATTAGAAGGAATTGCAATAATCTTGACACCTTCGCCTGTAAGTCTTTTACGTCTTTCTTCAAAGTCATTATCGATGCCGATTAGTTCGGCGGAGGTAAAGATTGTTGGCTGCCTTCCTTTCCCGGTTTTGAAGTTATTCATTAGCCTTGAATCAAGACGGAATTTGAGGCTAGCGTCCAAAATGATCGGAAGTGGAATATCCCAACCACCATCCTCGGGTAGAAGCAAGCGGGCTTGTACCTAATTGAACAACAGGTCCAGCATGACTCCTTCAGGTCGCAGACCTACTATTAAGCTGCGGATCATCGTTCAAGGCGGTATTGATCCCGACGAGGATAGCATCATGCCTCGATCGCAGTCTGTACAAATTCTCAGTCTTTACACGCTTCAGATATGATTGGCGATTACATGACAGTACCTATGAGTCATGAACATACTTTCATTGCAACTGAGAATGAGCTGCTTGCCACCACGACCGGCAATTTTCGCGTCGAGAGACTGGGCAAAAGTCAAGGTGACATGGACAGACTCTGACCTCTGCAATGCGCGACTTGGCAAGACATCATCGAGGAAAGAAACAGCAGAACCATTGGACATTGCATATATTTTGTCAGGTCCAGCTGCCTTGGTACTTCAGGATGTTGTTGTGTTGAAACTGCCCGACGCGCTTGTCACAACAATATACACTTTCACTACGGGCAATTTAGTATTTTACATCGGATGTTAAATGGATTGAAACTGCCCGACGCGCTTGTCACAACAATATACACTTTACACAACAAGCCCTTGCACGTGATCCGTGTCTATAGAATAGACGCGCAACATAAACCACAAGTCGTTCCAATCTCTCACCGCTACTACCACCACGTCCAACGCGTTCTTCTGAATCTCTAAGTAAAGTCTTAATTTTGCAACATGTCTGGCCGTGGAAAAGGAGGAAAGGTAAACTCTTGTCTCAGCACGAACCCGTCTTAACGCCGTCTGCTGACCTCTGCCCTTGTCTTTGTCTTTGTCGACGTCGATGATAGGGTCTCGGCAAAGGTGGTGCAAAGCGTCACCGTAAGATCCTTCGTGATAACATCCAGGGTATTACGAAGCCTGTAAGTTACTTGCTCCTCGTTTGGGAATCCCGCGACTTTAGCTTTGCTCACATTGCATTTGGTATTACCTAGGCGATTCGTCGTCTTGCTCGCCGCGGTGGTGTAAAGCGTATCTCTGGTCTGATCTACGAAGAGACCCGTGGTGTACTCAAGGTCTTCCTGGAGAATGTCATCAGGGATTCCGTCACTTACACCGAGCATGCTAAACGGCAAGTGTTGGTACTGTCTTCTATCTTTCCTGTACTGACTTTCCATTAGCAAAACTGTTACTGCATTGGACGTTGTCTATGCTTTGAAGCGGTCAGGACGCACGCTCTATGGTTTCGGTGCTTGATGGCGTCATCATTGACGTGACTTGAATGTACGACCACCGATCTATGTCCTGTAACTCGATATCATTAACCCATTTGCTGCTCTTGGCTTCAATCACTACTAAGTGCCACGTCATACGAACTATGCAACTAATATTGTATTTGAAGAGGCGAGGTTACAGGTGATGAAGAAATATACTTATTTTGATGGTCTGATGGTTGTCACCAAGAAGAGCCTACGTCACTTCTTATTCAGGACATAAGGTACATCAAATATTTGAGAGTATGTTAACAAAAGAGAGCGGGTGATTAACAAGTGGGTATCGGTATGAAGCGTTCAAGAATTCTTTGCAATATCACTTTGTAAGTCCTCAAATGAGCCCTGCCAAGGCATGCTTTGCACGATTAGAGTACTACCCAAGCACCTGCTGCGACACCACCAAGAACTGCCGCAAAACTTGTAACGAATGATGAGGACAGGGACCAAGGCTGGAGGGAGAGTGCTCCATTGTCATCGCTACAAAGGTTGTATTGACGGTCAATACCATACAGAATTAACGTAAACCAAAAAGTCAAGATAAACGCACTTTTCGTCAACGACCGAGCTCGCCGCGGAGGCAGCAGCGCCGCCAGCACTAGTTGCGACGGTAAATGCATGGCCCGCAATCGAAGTCACCGTACCTATATAATCATGACATAAATCATGTGAAAAAAAGAAAACATGGCAGGTCGACGCACCAAAACCGTCCGTGGCAAGAGTCAAAACGTCGCCTCCTGCTTCGCTGAGTAGCGTCACCGCATCTCCGCCAATGTCTGTCACCTTCGTGAAGACCTCGCTCCCTAAAGTAAAGAGCATTAACATGCTATCCATGGTCTTGAGAAAGACTGCCTACCAATACTTGTAGCACCGTCCCAGGCGTCACCGGCAAGAGAAGTTGCACCATCGATTCCTTCACCAATGGCAGACGTAACGTCGTCTAGGGCTGTCATAGGTATGGATGCGTAAGAACGAATCCTTCTATCATTGCTAAACTGCGCTTACCATCTTGCGGGGCAGGGTTAGCTGCAGCGAGGGCCAGAGGTAGGAAGAAAACTGCCCGGTAGAAACGCATTTCTTTAATAATTTGGATAAAACTTGATGAACAAGAAGAAGGACGAGACGCAGTGGTCAGAAGAAGGCGAGGACAGTAATTCGAAAATGGGCTCCATCGCTCCAGTGGTACTTATATATGAGCAGTGGAGCAACGCGCTCTGGGTGCAATTTTGAGCAAACCTTTTCAAGCGAAGCCGGCAAAGCACTGCACATCAAATCGGGGACTTCTTATTACGTAATTTATTTTCCTCTCGGTATTGACATGAGATTTTTGCTCGTTTTCCATTTACCGATGAATGACTTTGCTTCTCGAGGTGACGACGAATGGCCTTGGCGTTCCATCACTCAACCAACCAACCGACGAAGAAAAAAGAGGACTAGGTTGTGAGGAATAAGTACTGCAGCCTGCTCAGTCTTGAAGGGGCTGTGCACCGACATCTTTCCGACGACATCTTTCCGACACAGATTCGCCGCAGCAGCTGACATGCAAAAATAACGCTCTGTGTTTCTTGGCAAAACGTACTCCAAAGCATGACGCACGGAGAGCGGTGTCTTCAATGTTGCAGTTATGCTGCAGTGCTTGGTCACAGTCTGTACAGTGTGAAGCAGATTGAAGCTGAAACGCGCTGACGGAATTATTCAGAGTTTGGCCAATGATAAAACAGATCTGACAGACAGACAGTCCGACAATCGATTGCTGTGGGAGAAAGTCGTGCTGCTAATCCAAAGGCAAATACGAAGCGCTGACCACACCACAGTTGAACGCGTCACATGGTGCCAGACCTGTGCTGCCGCTGCCAACACTTTTACTTATCGGTTCTCAAGTCTGATCATTCACAAGCTCAATAAGTGTCGTGCTTTAGCACGTATTTGTTCCATTTACGCAGGATAGATTTGAGTAGAAACAAAGGATTGAACATGTTGACTACGCGTCAGCAGTCAAGTCTTTATTGGTCTATAAATATATATGAGTAAAGGAACTGTCAGTTCCGACACTCTGAGAGAATCAATCATAAAGGCGTACATGAGCGTTAAAGAAAAGCGAATTCGCGCCCCATGGGAAAGGCTTTGCACGCTTGTTGAGATAGTCATATGCCGGAACGGGAGGAAGCTCGCCACCATGTTCCGCTCTGATGTGCGCTTCGTGTTCGGCATGCTCAGATTCAACGCGGTATACCCAGAGGGTACCGAGGAGGGCTAGCAGATAATGTCAGCAAGTTGCCTCGAAATAGTTCTTGATATATTTTTTGGCGTACTCGTTGGAACCGCGACGAAGAAGCTGGATGACATGTGAACTTCGATGAAGCGATTTGAAGGATGACTGAACTCACCTGATCTTCCTCCACAAATTAGTCGTTTCTGTAGCGCAAGAGCAGAGATACGTTGTAAATAGCTGCACTTCGAAAAAAAAAAAAGGAGAATGACGACCTTCAGCGTGGTGCTCAATATTCTTCTTGAACTCGATCCATTCCTTCGTAGGCTTTCCTTCAAGGACGAGTTGCTCAACCTGGCCGGCATGTGCAGCGAAGCCACGCGAAGCACGAATGGCACGACTAGGTGCGGATCGCGCTACGGTAGTTGAAAATGTACGAAGCATTGGATTCACTGCAAAGAGCAACACGACGATGGAGACGAAGGTCAAGCAGAGTGAGTTAGTTGAGTGCGGTAAAGCCAGGAATCAAACCGGAACGTTCCGAATCTTACGTAATTATATTCCCGATGTTTGGTTTTGTTTACGTACGTAGGACTCCCGGAGACCCGGATTTGATACTAATGATCTACACCCAGCCTCAAGGCTATGCACTGCTGCGCAACTCATACTTCGACACTGCGGACGGACAGTGAAAAGTCTCTGTAATCTCCTTTAATCTCTCATGCGGCCGGAGGGCACGAGAGTCCGTTTCGACGTGACCAGTCCGAGGCTGCTTCTTTCTTACAATTCAACGGTTTTGGTTCTGTGTAACCATCATCTTTTGTAGTTTTCATGCAGATTCATGTTCCGGTCGCATACTTGCTCTCGTTTAGAGGGTAGGACCTCAGAAATAGCTCTTAGAATATTCTCAGCGTCTTGCGTCGTATCCGAGCTGCGGATGAACCACAGGCTGTGCTAACCTTGAGGAGTCTCTTGCTGAGTATATCCCGGGACATTACTCTCCGTATACCATACTGCTGCGCGCGCTCGATGGATTCCTTGTAGCTTTCTGATGCTTGCGTTTCATTTGTGCTTTGCGATGCAGTGACGGCGGATCCATCCATCAGCTAGAGCTAATATATAGTGAATCTGACGCTTCTCCCTGGCAATCTCTCATCCGTATTGCGACCCTTCGCGATGGTCACGACCACGTCGAGTTCTGAGGAGGTTGATGTGACGGTTGTATCTTCTACCCAAGAACATACTGCGACTATCATTTTTTGTCATGTACTTATTGCTTATAATTCAATCCCTGACATGAATGTGTACTAAAACGTTGACATCAATGCAGGGATTGGGTCAATCCATTTCTCAATACGATCTGGATATCGAGTTTTTAGCGCAGCGGCTACCATTCGTTAAATGGGTCCGTCCACAAGCGTGAGTCGCTTGTCGTTCTCCTGCAGCTCGTCTTCTGATGTCCTCATAGGCGAGAGCAACGATTGACGTACTATGGCAATTCTCGACAACCAAGCTGGTTTAACATATGCCAACTGCCTCCGCGAGTGGACGAGTTTGACGAGGTCGGCATCGTTGAATCCATCTCAGTAATTGAACAACTCATTCTTGGAGAGGTTCATAGTGGGCTCGATCCCAAGAGAATTATCCTTGTAGGGTTTAGCCAGGGTGCCGCTCTATGTCTAATGACGGCGCTGACTACTCTGCATGATCTCGGTGGTGTGGGGAGCTTGTCTGGTTGGATACCCCATCCTATTCGTGAGGCAAGTGTAGTTCCTCATGAGGCGCATCTAGGCAGGATTTAACAATACCAATTGAAGAATATAATGTATATTGATCCGAGTCTTCCGATATTCTGGGCTCATGGGAGGGCCGATACCGAGATACCCATCCAATACGCGAGGAACAGCATCGAGTTCCTTGAACAGCGATTATGTATGAACGAGGAGAATCTACGTTTCATCGAATATGCAGACCTACAGCATGAGGTTACGGAGGATGTATTGAGGGATCTTGCACAATGGGTGTTAGACGTCTTGGATTTTTCGTAAACAACATCGTGCAGGACACTGGTGGTTACGAGGATTTTGGAATGCAATGCACTTTAATAATTTGTGAAGTAGATCATAGACTTGGTGATCGACAGATCGCCGTTCCCGTCTTCCAGTTTTCAGAGTCAGATCTTCACGACCTGATCAGTCCATGCAATGTACTCGAATATTTCTTTCAAGCCTACGTCGAACTTATTACCGCGCCATGGCGACGCAAGTCTCCTTTAATAGTCTCTTCAGAGAAAAGCCCATTCCTGTTCCTTCTGAACTTGAAGTGAATCTTACCCCAAAGGAGGACCAGCTCTGCACTCTACTAGACGAATGCAAGCAACATTTAGCGAGCAAAGGGCAGAGCGTTGAATGCAGAATAAGTGGAGGATGGGTCAGAGACAAGGTGTGCCAGGCGCTTCATGAACTGTGACTCATTTGAACATTAGTTCTACATTCCTCAGCTGCTCGGTGCTCAAAGCAACGACATTGATATTGCACTGTCAAATATTATGGGTGTCTCTTTTGCAGAACAATTCGTCAAATTTGTTAAATCGAAAGATTTGCCTGTCAAGACTGTAGCCACTATCGCGCGGAATCCTGAGCAGTCAAAGCACCTTGAAACAGCACGAACCACTGTTCTGGACACAGAGATTGACTTCGTCAACCTACGAAGTGAATCTTATGCGGATAATAGTCGTATTCCGACCGAAATTGTGCGTGCAACTCTATTTTCCCTCGGAATAAACTATTTCTTATCCTACTTGCAATCAAGTAGAAGCTAGGCACCCCGCTTGAAGATGCTCTCAGACGCGATGCGACAATAAACGCAATGTTCTATAATGTCCATACACGATCTGTCGAAGATCTTACGGAAAAGGTTTGCATGATACTTCATTCAATTTGTAAGCTGGTGGAAATAAACCTCAACCTGAAGGGATTAGACGATCTCCGCAATGGCATTATCCGCACTCCCATGACACCTTTCGAGACCTTCAGGGATGACCCACTTCGAGTACTCCGCTGTATTCGTTTCGCAAGCCGATTTGGTTTTAAACTGGTGGAAGAGGTCGAGGAATCTATGCAAAATGTGGAAATTCAGGTGAGGACTGTAATCTTCCTTGTATATTGACAGTCCCCATCAACTTCTGCAGGCTGCCATTGTCTCCAAAATCAGCAGGGAGCGAATAGGAGAAGAACTGGACAAGATGATGAAAGGTACTATTAATAATATATCTGAAGAGTATGGGTTCACCTGTGTCTGCGAAGGCCGCGATCCACTTCATTCAATCCGTCTCATAGCATCCTTGGATCTGTACTCGTCAATCACTGCTGTCCCAGCTTCAATTTCATCGACATTCACGACTTCTCCTGCTTCCACGTCCTCCGCTCTTGGCGCTGCTATTATCCTCCATGCCGCTCTGTCGTCTTCATTCTCTGATATGCTCAGCATCCCATCGTTGCACCCTCTTCTACTCTCACACGTTGATCGTGACAAAACTCTTTGTCCTCGTCTTTTCCTTGCGACGTTGATGATGCCTTATGCGGACGTTCAGTATCTGACTCCGAAAAAGAAGACTCGAGCGCCAGCTGTGGAAGTCGTTATTCGAGAAGGCCTCAAACTCGGGTTACAGAATCATTACGCAGATGGAGTTCCAGCATTCTTCGCTGCAGCAGAAGTGTTGCGTGGAGTTGAGATTAGCAACTTTGAAGGACCTAATGAACGATCCCGGATAGGTGAGTGTATTCTCCTTACTGACCGAATTCGACGTGTACTTAGCTTCCCGAACTCAGGCTCATTATTGCGAACGAAATCGGTTCATAACGCAAACACGGGTTCTCACTGGACTTCGTCAATTCTCTTCACGATTATACGAGAGTTGACTACTCTTTGGGATGCGAGTAAGGACACTTTCGATGGTGAACCATGCCTCTGAGTTGAACGAGCGCTTGACTCATTGATAACCTTAGTAGAGCGAGCTGCACCAATCGTGGATCGATTTAATAGGTTCCTTCAGCGTGTCCAAGAGCTCAAACTGCCTGACTCGATTGATGACAAGCCTCTGTTAAATGTAAGTCTCCTCACTATAACAAGCGAAAGTCGTACTGACAGAACGTGCTTTAAGGGCAATGAGATCGTCTGGCTCTTAGGCGCAACTCGACCAGGTGTCTGGACAGGAAGCGTTCTCGCACGTGTCTCCGAGTGGGCACTCGATCACCCAGAAGGAACAAAAGACGCGTGCGCAGCATGGTTAAAAGCCGAGCACGAAGCTGGACGAATAGATATTGGAAACATTTCAGCGATGAGCGCAAAAGGTCATCGAGCAAAGAAGCCAAAAGTAACAGATGCGTCTTAAGTGTTAGAATAGATAGATACATCCTGATATGGACAGCGCTATATAATGCATTCATAATCATATCGGTTGCATGCGAAGCTGGATCATGTCAACAGACTATTGTAATTTTCGCACTGAAGCACCAAGAAGGACTTGGCTGGCCTGTGGATTCGAGAAAGCATCTGGCTCACGCTCCTGAGCTGGTTTCCCGAGGATTATATCAAGGTCTCTCTGGTGTCCCTTCACGATTTTGATTAGGTGCGCAATACCGTTCTGCTGATCAGCCAAGATCTAGATGCGACCAAGAAATCAGAATTGCCTGTTGAACGAAGAGAAGTGTCTCCTTACCTGTGTCAGTCGTTGCATACCCTCCGAATCAACCACGGCCCATTCAACATTGCTTTCGCTGTTCTTTCGTTCGCGCTCTTTTTCCGCTTCGATTGCACCGAGTATAGCCCATAATTCACTCAATTTGCCTTTCAATCGACCAATACCACCAGGTCTTCGAATTTCCTCATCGATACTTTCAAGAACGGATCTCAATGCTTCTTCCTCAGGTCGGATTGAAGAAGAGCGAACTGAGGGAATGAGAAGGTGGAGATGCTGTACTAGTCTGACCAGCCGCTGCTGGAGTTGGATTTGAACCGCCGCTGCCCGCTGGAGGCGAGGTGCATTTGTGGATGAATGCGCAGAAGTTAGTGCGGCTATCCGCGTTTTCAGTTCTTTGAGCTTTTCTTGGTGAGCAGCTGCTTGTGAGCGTTGCGCTTCTACGCGCTTCTGCAAATCATCGAAGCCAACGGCAAGAGCTGGTACAAAGCTGGAAACATATTGTTCCATTACGAGCCGAACTGTGAACGAAAAGATTACGCACCAGGACGGATCAGGGTTTTCACGGATGGCTTTCTGCCACAAAGCGTCGTTCGTAGCGTTTGGTGGCCGGCCATATAGATGGACTTGACTAGGATCGACAAGATTGTAGAAAATGTGCTATAGCTTCGTTAGATACTCCAAAGCTACTATCTGAAGACGACATACCTGGAATCGACATTGAGGGGAACTGGGATCCCATGCCTGAGCAACCGCCTCTATCCGTTGCACGAGATTGACGAACTGCGCCTGAGCACTATCTCCTTGTTGTTGGCTTTGCATTAGAGAAGTCCTGCCTGCGAATAGGCCAGACGTTGATGCTCCAGCATTCGGTGCACCCATGAGCGAGCTACCTGGTTGAGTGCTGCCAAGCAAGCCAAATCCACCGGTAGTGTTCGGAGCAGGATTTGTGGTCGACTGTCCAAAGTTGCTGAACAACCCGGTCGGCTGAGGCTGAGGCTGCGCTGTCGACTGGCCGAAAAGGGATGTCATAGGCTGTTGTTGCTGTTGCTGCTGTATTTGAGGTTGTCCAAACAGCGAAGTTGTCCCAGCAGGTTGCTGGTTCTGTTGTTGTCCGAATAAGCCAGTAGACGGTTGACTTGGATTGGCTGCTGATGCTCCAAACGGACCTGTTCCACCTGTGGGCGCCATACTCGCACCAAACGCTCCTGTCGGGTTGCTTTGCGTGCCCGCATTTGTATTGGAACTAAATCCGCCAAACAAAGAACTAGTCGCCGGCTGAGTCGTGCTCGTATTGGTACCCGTGCCAGTTGCACTTCCATACAACGGTTTCCCGCCGAACAAAGAGCTGGTCCCCGTGTTCGCGGTCGGAAACAGAGACGGGCCTCCGGCAGATGTCCCAGGCTGCTGCTGTTGCTGTTGTGCAGGCTGCTGCCCTTGCGTCTGATTTTGGGTCTGGCCAAACGAACCAAATAGATTTGTGGCTTGCTGAGGTTGCGCGTTCGTCGTCGGATTCGTCGGATTCGCATTGGCATTTCCGAACGAACCAAAGGCAGAGCCAGTCGCAGGCTTGCCAAACGCGCTCCCACCGAACATACTCATCGCGAAGGGAATGCGCAACAGTGCCGAGCAAAACGGAAAGAAAGATGAGGGCGCGTTGTGACACGCGCGGAGTTTGATTATCTCACGCGTTAGGAATCGGCGAACAAAATTAAATACAATTGCTATTCTATTGTATGCATCAACATGAAACCATAGTCTACAACAACACTTCATCTGCTGAAGCCGCAGCTGACTGTAACTCTGCTAAGCGCGTTTTCATCTTTGTCTGCAGAACGATAAGTCAATGGTAACGACACAATGACTTTCATACTTACACTTCTAGGAGTTTCGCTTCCAAAGCTTGTTTCTCGTCTTGAAGCGCCAAGCGCTTCTCCGCGTCGAGTTTCGTGCTGTTGGAGCGCGACTTAGTTTGCAGATTCTCGTTGTTGACACGGCCCTACTTACAAAACATATCCACCTTGACCGTCATAATGGAGGATCATGGAGTGGTATTTCCATAATGAAGGGCGATGAGACACAGTCAGCAACGTGATACCCAGTCGCGTCGCATTTTCCATCATTTTGGTCTCCATATCTAAGGGGACCAAAGACGTTGCCTCATCCAAAATGGCAAACTAATCGGACATAAGAGATGATCTCACTTTCTGGAAGGCTATTTCGCACACCTTGGGTTTGTGGTAAAACAACCTAGCCCATGCCATTTTCTGCTGATCGCCTCCACTAAGGGCATCTCGCCAGTCTCGGGCAGCGTTCCAGCCACCTTCTCGTTCAACGACATGATCCAGTTGGACAACAGCAAGAATGGAAAGTAAGTCATCGTCTGAAATACCACCTGTGGTCGTTTCCTTAAACTGAAGCTCGAGCCATGAAATTGAAATATGTATTGCGCACGATCTAGCATATCCTTTTGTGAATGAGGATATGTAACCTGGTCTCGAAGGGTGCCAAGTGACAGATACGGTCGCTGAGGGATTAAGAGGAACTCGGATGCTGGAGGTTTCCGAACAATACCACCATAAACAGGCCAAAGTCCGCCCAATATTCTGAACAGAGACGATTTTCCACAGCCATTAGGTCCAACGATTAACAAATGTTCCTACAGAAGTCCACAGCTTAGCCAATAACGAAGTGAATGTAGAAATCTAATACTTACCCCGCGCCTCACGTGGAAACTCAAGCTTCTTACAAGAACATCGCCATTGGGAGTCACGATAGGGACGCTCTCAAACACGATATCCTCTGAGTCTATAATTTTCCCTCTCCCTTTGAGGACTATATGTTCGTATAAACAATGAAGTCATGATTAAATGTCGAATAAAGCTTACGTTGAGCGTTCTCCTCACTCTTAGCACTGCTAATGAGCTCCTTCTCGTACCTCCCTTTCTTGACGTCAGACATCGTGTCGAGAAGTTCAGATACGCGAGCAGTATATCCGGCAAGCTCTGATAAATCCTTGTAAGAATACATGACTCGTCCAAATGCATCTGTCGAGGAAGTCAAGAAGCCCATCACTGAAACCATAATCCAGGAGCCATACCCGATGATGATAAAAGGAGTCGGCGGTTAGTGACAAAGCCTAATATATATGTTACATCACATATTCCCGGGTTTGAAAGAGGAACCCACCTTCGGTTCTGCCACCAAGGTCGATGTTCTCCATCCCTGGCATTTTGAAGAATACAGGAATAGCACAGATGCATAGCTGAAAACAGTTCATTACATTTCATACCATCAATTGAAGGATGAGGCAACCTACTCCAAAGCTCCCCCATAACCATCTTTTCAAGGGTTAGCCACTTGAGACATAGAGAAGACTATACCCTTACTTGATGATGCCCTCTTCTGCAATACCATGCCATACTTTGATCCTGAGGACTCTGTTGACATGTTTGATAAGCCCATAGTAGTCACGTTCAATCAGCATTTTCTCGGTCTCTTCGCCACCAAAGAATGCAATCTCTTCGGAAAACTCAGCGAGCCGAGAATGTGAGTGACGCAATTGGCCAGTAAGCTGTGCTTCTTCAGCAGCGTACTTTCCAAAAGGCGGCGTTGATGCTCGCACTGAGGAACAGATAAGTGACACTATGCACAGGCAATAGTATGTCATGACTTACGAAGAGTCGCGGATGCTTGAACAAGGCCAGTGAGGAGGACAAGACCCTCCGCACCAACATTCTGCGCTAGCTGGTAATTGTAAAGGCAGACATCCAGGATGGGCTTCGCCAAGTTGGAATATATCGCGGCAAGGTGGGTTGAAAATCGTTGGATATCTACAGTAATCATCCTGAAGAGCCGCCCATTGAGAATAGGGAATCCGGCAAAGCGAAACGAACAACGCACTGATCGGGGTTTTGTATGCGATCATCAATATTCGCTATAAAGTAGCCATATTCAGAGTGATGGAGTGTGGTCATACGTGGCCACTTACCCATCTTGTAGAATACCATGTTCTGGTCATTATCGGTTCCCAGATATTGTTTCATGACTTCAGCTGTCAAGCGAGTCCTGTACGCGATAGCAAGCTTGTTCTGAATATAGCTAAGAAGGCTGTTGCATGCTGTGGCGGGAATGGCAACAAGTAGCCAGCGGAGAATATTGAGTAGAAAGGGAAGTGGTTGGGCTCTGACTAGAGATGCTACGATCCTAAACAGATTGATCGTATAAACGTGGACTGATCATGATCTAATAGTCCTGACCTACTTCCCGTCCAATGCAGCAACGTAAAGTGATATTGCTGTCCGAAATATTAGGAGGCTTGAATGATAGAATAATAGTAGTGCCTCTTTGGAACGAAGTCCGGGTATGCATATCCTTAAGATTCTAGATAATCTCTCATAGAAGACGGCATCTACCTGGTATTACTTCTTAATGATGATCGTCGGAGAACATTACTGAAAACGCCTTACCGCAACTCTCCCGTGCTTGCCTTGCTTCACATCCGCCTTTCCCTTACCCTTCCGACTTGACTGATGAGCAGACCTTCCCCATAGACCTTGGAAAGACCAACCGAGAAAGTAAAGGCTAAAGCTGATCGTTAAGGCTTTCTGTATCGCGGGTCTATGAGCAGCGTAGGCCGCCGTGAGTTGCGAGATCTGAGCTTTCGTCGGACGTAACGTCGACGAGACAGCCATAGCGAGAAGATGACCCGAAGAGTTTGAGGCACGCGAGAAGAGAAGTAAGGTCGATTGGCTAATCGTCAGTCACTGCGTCTGAGTTATGTAATCATTCACAGCGTTTCTTACGTAAGCTGACGATTCAAATCAACGAAAGCCGTTCGTTCGCTAGTTCAGTTCGGATACTTCTGGTCGTGACTTTTTGACATCGCTTTTACATACTCGACGACCTCCTTCCAGTCCTTCACCCTCTTGACAATTGGCGGGAGCTCACTATCGACCTTTTCTTTCTTCCACCATTCTTCTCCATGCTCGAATTCCAGACGTTCTTTGTATCCGAGATGATCCTCCGGATTCTCCAGTTTGGATACCCTCCGGTTCCAACTGTAGTCTCCAAACAAAAGAACAGGAATGGGTGGCGACGCATCCTGCGCACAAGCAAGTGCGTTTTCCGCAGAGTCATCGATCAGTAATCTAGCGTTTAGTCTGTGGCAAACCTAAAGGTGTGCTTCGTCATTCGTGAAATACTTGAATTTGAGCCAGAAAGGTTACCTCCGGCTTCCCTAATTTGACTTGAACTTCGTTCGCTTCTTCGTCTTTGAGGAACATACCTGTGCATACGATATCATCAAACATATCTGAGGATAATTAAAGAATTCTTTGATTAATCGTAGCTCTTGAAAGAAAGAAAAAGGCGCTTACTCGAGAAGTGCTGGTCTATCCACTGCTTAGTTATAGGCAGTTGTTCCGCATGTCTAGCTGTGATTATGATGAGCTTATATCCCATCTCTTTGAGAGCTTTCACTCCTTCTAGTGCACCCGACACAGGCTTCGGGAACACTAGATTCGTCGCGTAAAAGTCCTTCACTTTGTCATGCGTCTCTACTGGTGTCCCCCAATCCGGATTCTATGTTCCACTACCATCAGCACTGAACAACCCGAAAGCTTCAGGTTATTTGATACCTTCCAGTAGTGATAATCTATCAAGCGTGAGTATCAGAAAGACATACATAATAAATATAAACAGGTCGTGTCCTTACAGTGAAAATCATCAAGCGTCATACGGGTTCCATATTTCGCGTTATGCCCTTTTCATGTAAAGTCAAATTTAGCACAGACCAGATCTGCATGTCCTCTGAACTCACAATCAGCAACTGCTTGGTTTGTTTGACTGAGTACATCGTCAAGGTCAACAGCAATGACACAAGGCATGATGGCTGGCTATTGGGAAGAATATGGAACTCAAAACCTAAATTGCTCTCGCATTTTCTATTACGCGGCCCGGAGAGCCAATCATGACTCCATCTTATCTTATCAATCAAAGCCAGATGACTCGATGACTTTTAACTATTCATGATTCGTATTTTGTACAATACAAAAGTGACCGCGTATTTAATTCTCATTACATTATACAACCTGCGTAATCTTTAGAATTCAGTGTTAGAAAACGTGTATCGAATGATGAATAAATAAACAGCTCACCTTCCCTGTCTTAACGTCGTAAATCCATCCAGTGATCGTAGTTCCATCTAGAACTAGAGGGTGCTGTTTCAAATACCCAACATCGTCCTTCACGCTCTTCTCGACTTCCGCGAATGGCAAAAAGTCAATAGTATCGATTTCTTTTGCCGCAGATGGGTACTTCTCCTTGAGTATTTTCTTTAAGTCCTCGTTCTTAAATGTGAGCATGCCGCAGTCCGTGTGGTGGAAGAGGGCAATCTCGCGAGTGCCAAGAAGTTGCTGAGAGATGACGACGCTGCGTAATGCCTCCTTTCTGTAGTCAAGAACGGTGAGTTTAAATACTGTTTGCTTCATTCAGTCTACGGTGAGACTTACGCGACGCCACCCGCATTTCGGATTACATGGGCGTCTCCTTCTTTGATACCCAGGTGTGCGGCCGGGCTAGCAGTTCGATACATCAGCTTTGCTCAAGTTTGAAGTCTATATTCAGACGAGAACGTACTCAAGACGCGCATCCATGCAAGTCACTGCCATGATATTGAGCTTCATTCTATGACAAATGTAAGTTGCCTACCGATGGTCAATTTCTTCCCTGGAGGAAGAGGCAAGCTTCCTTTCTCGCCAAAGCCAGCTACATACTTCTCGTTCGCTGGGATGAAGTCTCTGTGGTTCTGCAGAGACATGACGGAGGAGAAAGTGAGATTTCCAATGACAACTCCGGGTTTGTGGTATTTAAATATCGGGGGAATCTAAGGCAGGATGTAAGGCGCAATGGCGCGGTCACCATTGCGCCATTTGTTGACATTGAGAAATGTATCGCCGAGTGCGAGTGAATCAGGTTAGAAAGGCATGTCTACGGACTTTCGAACCGAGCTAGCATCGTGGAGCGAAGGCTAAGGAGAAGCATGACCGACAGAATCCGCCGGCAAATCAGGATTCAAATGCAAGAAACTGAGATTGGTGACTGGCAAGCAAATCCTTGAAAAAAAATTTTCAACAATTTAAAGATTAGGACCATAAAATACCAATGAAGCATTTTTGGTGATGATTCTTGGTTGCGATCGAGTGAAGGAGAATTATCTTCTTGAGGGATGAAGAGTTAGAAAAGGAAATTATCGGTCATGTGACTTGAACTTTCATGGTGAAGGTACTTGAATTGACATATACTGGACAAGAAACAATTTCTTCTGACATAAATATAGTACATATATACATACAATAAGGTTTCTAGGAAAGATGAAACTGCTTCCAGGTACTTTTTGCAATGAAATATTGAGTTTTGGAAAGACAAAAAGCTGACTCTCCCTACAATTTTTTGATGCTGCAAAAGTCTTCCAGAACCATTTCATGTGCTCATATTGAGGCATGAGAGTCCTAATTTTTCTCCTAAAGGTCTGACCATTCAAATTCAGGGAAATATAGCTTCAGTATGATCACCAGTCATAATATCTTTCATATTGGTCATGTATTTTAATGAGATAGAGAGATGACAAGGCTTGATGTCGATCATCATCATTCGAATGTCGATCGGTCGATCTGACGATCGCGTTCATGAGTCGAGATCACGTGCCAATTCAGCCCATTTGATCCTCGTTTCTTTCAACTGCATCGAAAACTCCATGTCATCAGTGCACATACGGGCTTTGCTGCAAGGACCCGACCTGAACAGGTCCATAAATTACGCCATAAATACTCTTAATTCCTCTTTCCCGTCATTTCAACATGTGAATTCTGGAACGGGGCTGGCAGACGCCATAAACGAAGCGCGTGCAAGTTCAGAGGATTACGACATACAGGTCCGTTTACAGAACTTTCAAGTCATTTCGTGTGCTCATAACTCTTTCTCCTAGAATAGCTGGCGGCCTCGCAAGAGAATTTAAGGAAACTTATCCATGAAACCCGCTCCAGGGCGAAGGAGCAGCTTGTCACCGCACAGGAGCTCTCGCTGCTGCGGCATTCCCTTTCAGATGAGGTTTCTAGTCTTACTGAAGAGCTGGAGTCAACTACGACTTTGAAAGGCTCCGAACTTTCCTTACTCGAGGAGATCGAAACTCTACATCGTAATCTCAGAGAATTGGAGAACGTGAAGGGATATGTTCAGATCATTCACCGGGCACTACAGCTCAGGTCTGTTGATTGATGTGACTTTAATCGAAGATTACTGATCTCGCGCAGTGAGCAGACGATTCAGAGTGTTGAGCAAGTAGCTCCGACAGCCTCTATATCCGAAGTCTCCCTGGCAGATTATGTGCTTCTGCAACAATTAGTGCATGGCATCCGGAAAACATGTGAACAGGCCAAGAATAACACTGGACAGGACGTCAAGCTTGTCTCTTTCCTTGCAGATCTGGTAGACAAAACGTGGTTACGCATGAAGGATGTGCTATCTTCGTATGTAGTTTCGATCCGCTTCAAAGCGCTTGTACTCATGGATGGGTCAGAACGTTGCTATCTGCTGCAGAGGGACTTCACTGGCCAATGCCTGTTGACTTTGCAACTGCAAATGTAGACGTTCGACGGGCCTTTGAAAGGGCATTTTCAAATTTACTGAAATTGCAAGAGATGTGCGTACTGTTTTATTATCTCCTGCTGAATGTTTTGTCTGATTGCCCAGCGCCATCAGCGGTGAAAAACTAAACACCGAAGGAGAGGATACGGGATCATCAAAAGATGGCATATATCCTTTCCAAGCTCTCGTCCGACCAATTTCTCAGAGGTTTAAATATCATTTTGAAGGCACACGGCAAACAAACAGACTAGACAAGGTGCGACGTCTGTATCTGTTAAATTATGGTACTTTGCAGCAACTTTTTGGTAGCCCGAATGGTATTTCGCGCACATCTTGAACGTGTCGCATGAGCATCGTCTATTCCTAGAATCAGTTATTCAACGTCTTTTGCAATCCTCAAGATACTCGTCAATCAATGCTTGGGTAAGAAGTCAAACTCAGTCTTACTGTTCTGTATATAAACTTCGTCATTAGCGTGAATTCACCCGACTGCTCCTTCCTATACTCGGAAGGAAGATAAAACGTTCTATGCCTACACTTCTCGCTCACCCACCCTTACTGGCTCATACTATCTATCAATCTCTTGCGTTTGATGAAGCGCTTCGAGAAGTCAGATTCGATCTAGTGGGTACTTTGGACAAGACAAAGAAAGGACCGAGGAAATGGGAAGGAACCAGCAATTTTATCCTAGGTAACAAGGACTGGTTTGATGCTTGGTTGGAGGGTGAACGCAAATGTAAGCATTTCCTTGTTTCATTATTCAGAACATCAGCTCATTCGACTTGCTAGTTGCCGAAGATCAGTTCAACGACATCATTACATCGCCTGATACATGGCATATCTCTGACGACACAGCGGCCGAATCAGACGAAAGTGAAGTCCGGCCTACTAATTCCGCGCGGCGCGTTAAGGCCTTGATTGAGAGAATAACTGGTGCGTCCGTGCCGCGCGCAAAATAGGATGCTACCCGCTAATACAACGCAGATCGATATAGAACACTTCCTCGGCTCGAGCACAAGACACGTTTCCTCACTGATGTGCAAATCCCCATACTGGAAATGTATCACTCGCGCATTTCAGACTCTTTAGATGCCTTCGAGACGCTTTCCTCATTCCTTGTCCGAGCTGTACCCGGTGCTCTTGTTGGTCAACCCAGTCACGGAATGAACGGGAAGAATTTGACGGCGGGGGTGGAGGGTTCTCAGCGTCTCATAAAAGCGTATGTGAGCTCAAGATGGATAGTGCATGTCATGTCGAGTTGGGGAGAAGATATCGTTTGTGCTCTCTTTGGAACTTTTTTTCTTTGCGACGATAACTTTTATCTTGTAGTTCTTCTTGGAGCTTTGGCAACAAATACGCGAGGATATCTCATTATGGAATCAAATCAAAAGTATCGGTGCTTTGCCGGATCCCAGTGTGGTGAATGACGAGGGCACGATCTTTGAAGCTCTCATTTTTCGGTACAACAAATTAGCTGAGCACGCAGAGGATTTGCTAGTCAAGCAAATCACAGGCGAGGTCGAAGCAGATCTGAAGGCTCACCTGTTCAAGTCGGTGGTTCCAATGATATCTGTCGGTCAGATCGCTGATTTTCTTTGCTCTTAGACAACCAGATCCTAGTGAAGGCGAGGATACAGTTATCTCGCAAACACTTCTGAAGCCCATCGCACAGCTCTCTGCCCACCTTTCTTTCCTGACGAAATGCCTTCCGCTACCTATGGCTATAAATCTCTATCGACGCATTGCTGGACACATTGCAAATCACATCCTGCAACGCCAGGTGCTTTATCGTGGTCGATCACGAATGTCTTTGAAACAAGGGCGAGAGGTCCTGGAAGAGGCAATCCTTTGGGTGGAGGCATGTCGAATGGCGATGGGCTCTTCGGGTTTGCGACGCGTCGAAGGTCCTTGGGAACGGCTGCTTGAGGCTGGCCGCCTCCTTAGTCTGGAGGAAGAAGCTTTCCAACAGATGGTCAGTTTTGCTCGATTTGGAGATGACAGACAATACGAAGTGCTGGCGGAAGCAATCGGGATTTCTGAGATGAATACGAATGATGTCCTTGCTGTGCTAAATGCCAGGGAAGACTTTCCTAGATAGCTGAATCTGTATGCAATTGCAGGCAATCGTCGCTTTTTTCTTTTTCTTTTTCTTTTTCTTTTTCTTTTTTTATCGGTATGAGTTGCTCCGGCCCGGCGGCTTGAAGCACGTGTGCTGACGTTGTGCATGACGACGACGAGATGCATTCATCCACTCTCAGGATACGAAACGCGCCAGATATATATAATCAGTCAACCACCATGGGATCCCGCTGTCAACGTTCTTCACTCCTCACTCATCAACAATAATCATAATGCCAGTAGAAACTCTTGATAACGGAAGCAAATTGCGTCTCGTTCACCCAAAGGTCCACTCTTCATATCTTCTGTCCTCCAACGTGGACTGATTTCGTATCAAGGGCGCAACGCTTGAAGTGTTGAAGTACGGAGCGACCATCATATCGTGGAAGGCTCCAATATCGGGCTCGAACGACCTAGTTGAACAGTTGTTTATTTCTTCCAAGGCAGCTCTTGATGGTTCCAAGCCTGTCCGTGGGGGCATCCCAATCGTATTCCCGTGTTTTGGTGCACCGTAGGTCATTCATTCACGAGCCGCGAAACACTTCACTGAATGATATGCACAGAACGCGGCCTGAACATTCTAAGCTACCTCAGCACGGTTATGCACGGAACTCAACCTGGCAATGGGATGGACAGACATTGATGGATAATGATGTGGCCGTCTCCATTAGACTCAGTATGTGTGACAAACTCTATGCCAGACCATGTTTCGATGCCTTAATCATAATCTAGCTCTTACGCCTGAGCCTTCCGTGACCAGTGATCGTGTCGTGCTTGCATATGTCATTACGCTTACATCACGAAAACCGGCGCGGCCTTCTTTGCGGTTCCGGTTCTTGCCAGAAAAGGCAATGATTGGCTGTTCTGGTCAGGTCATATGAGACGTCTTAAGAGTATGTAAGGAATACAATTCTGGGAATACAATATATTAGAAGTAGAAGCATTGTGTGGAGTGTATAAGAATGGACAAGACTTGCACCAGTTGAGAATAGCTTAAATAGGCATTGTCTTATGGCTGCAAGAAATGTATATCACATACAACAAGTGCCAATAATTTTGTTAATATTTAATACATTACGATGTATGTGGAAGACATGTGGAAGATTACACGAGTGCTCAAGAAATATGTCTCTCGCCAATCGCATAAAAAGTACACACAAAGCATAGCGTCCATTGACAGTGTGCACCTTCGTGACCAGGTCGAAGCGCCTGGGAGACCGTTCTGCTTCCAGTTTGGCACACAATACTTCAATTTCACAGCAAAAATTACATTGTAATTATCGACAGCTAGGACAGGATAGCGAATGTTCACAGCAACAATAAAGCATTGACTCGCGAGAGACAGCAATGACGATGGAAACCGGAAAAAAATAATGAATACAACTACCTACGTTTACTGTTATATTGAATCGTCTCCGGGGTTTTGCAGTGAAGAGTAGGCATACGCTTAAAGTACTCGACAAACGTCTCCGCATAGAAGGTGATAAGGTACTGAAAATCAGCAACGCAGGCTTTGTAGCCGGGCCACGTGGACAGTATCGACTGCAACAACGAAATGTTCTCGTTATCGAAGCACACCGGTTCGTCCCAGTACTCGAATTGAAAGTCCAGATCCGGCACCACAGCCTCCCTCAAGTTACGGCCCCTAAAATAGACGTTCCTATTGAAAATTCTACTGATCGTGACGTTCCTTTGATGTATTTCGGCAGCGGTCATGTTTTCGCGAGGGACAACAACATAATCTAGCGCATAGAACTCGCATCTGAAGAGGAGCTCGCATAGTTCCCACTGGACCTCCATTCTCAGACTCCTGTCTTTCTTTATCGTCTCGGCCGACACCTTCTTATGACACCAGATCTGCTCTTGTGTTTTGTCAAATGGGTCCAAGTGGCGTTCGGCGTGGAGTACCACCTTAATCGTCGCGACGTCCGCAACCCGTTGCCTCTTGGCTAACGGGGTATCTTGCGGTTCATGTTTGTGGTCGCGGAGGCGCGAAGAGGATGTCTCCGGCATTCGGTCATAAATTTTTTTCACGAACGGACACGTCGTGTTTGGTGCTAATGGCGTCGATTTTGCGTAATCACCGTGCAGGATAACACGCCAATCGCGCATCTTTCGCCAAACGCATCTATCGAAGTACCCGCTTTCAAGGATCATATCAATCAAGGCCGGTTTAATGCGAATGTAGTTCAAATACAGTTCGGCAGTCTTGTCCTCGTCTTGATGAATGAGCAGAAACGGCGGAGGAAGCGGATACAGAGCTGGATGGCTCCTATCGTCTGGAATCGGCGCAATACTCTCCAAGCACTGCCGAACTACCGGGTGATACGCAGGCAGGTCGGGCTGCCCACCTATGCTGTCCGGAATATAAAGAACGCGAGCGTGATTGACGTTTGGCTCGGACTTCAGCTTCGCAACGCGCGACTGCTTCGGGGATTTTGCGCCTGCTCCTTGAGATTGCTTATTGCCAGAGTTGTCTTTGGCCGAGCAGTTACTTCCAGAAGCATTCCCAGAGTTCCCTGTCTTGGGGCTGCGTACGGGAGCCATGACTAGAGAAGGAGGCGGTGATTGACTACGACGCCGCTTCAAATTGCGAGTAACCGACAAGTCGCCTTTCTGGAATTCGTATATTTCGTCTAGGAGCCCGCGAATATGGTTCTCCCCCATGAAATGGTTTACTGACTCTTCGCGCATGTGCGCGTCGAGACGAAATGCAAGTCCGTCGAGAATTGGTCGACCTTTGAATTTCATGACTTCTGGTGACAAGAATCTCATCCACGGTATAGGCTTTTGGATTTCGTAGACCTTTCCCTTGAATTGGCGATTCCCGCAAATGAACCAGACCGGTATTCCGATCCGATACAGATGGTAGGCAGTATCACTCTGAGTAGTGAAAGCGCCACGCACGTTCAAAATCTTGGAAGAGAAATCGATATCTGAGTCGATCCTGGGCACGACTTCCTTCAGAAACGTGTGCAGTCCGTGAAGCTCCAGCAACGCCCTCTGTGCATCGCGCCACGCAGACAGAGCCTCCCGCCAGGACATTCTGAGTGACTCCATACGCTGCAAGCTCAGCTTGTAAGTACGAATGCACCTTTGGTAGACCTTCTTTGAATCTCCATCCGTCTGCTCTTTCCCACGTTCACGGCCGACCTTTTCTGTCATTCCAGCGACGATCCAAAACGCCTTATCGAGCTCTGCCATTACTGTCTCAGTAAATGAGCCGAATGATATCCCATTGTTGCGATCGTAGTCGTCCGGACATGTCACGAAGTCCTTGCCTTGTACTGGATCGTAGAAGTGTATTTGCCAGTGTTTCGTAGAATTCCTCTCGACCGAACGTCCCGTGTGATTGTCTCGTATTGAAGGTATGCAGGCGTGGTGCGAGAAATTTTGACAGTAAAACTGAGGCCACAAGGTATACTCGTGTCCGCCCCAAAAGCCATCATCGTGCTTGACAATGCCATATTCGCCCAGCAGAGGATACTCGGGAATCCATTCCGCGTTCGGTGTGACGACGATGTAGTTGGAGTAGTTCATTTCTGCTGCAATTCGAGCATCACAGGCACGAGCTTTTTCACCCTCTCCTTCAAACATCAAGAAACCATGTCAGTACTTCCTCGGTATTCTTGTTTATCTGCTTACGCAAATCGTGGGTCTTTTTTACCAAGGCAGGCTCCGGCCAAACGACTCCCCAACCATCGCCAGGTTTAGATGCCGACTGAGCAGTAGGCCATCGCTCACTCGCGATGCCACGAATGCCACGAGTGCCTTGGGAACAGTGTTTTGGCGAGGCGGCAGGTTCACTATGCTTCAGTACTTTTATAATGGGCCCAGCGTCAGACGAATCGTCTGAATCGTACGTGTGCTCGATCATGGATGCCGCGCTAGAATAACCGATTCGAAGGAACGATAGCTTCAGCTATTTGCAAAAGTGCAGCACTGAGCTGGACTTCTTGGTTGACAGCGACTGAGCGATCGAGATAATAATGGTGGTCGACAGTCAAGTGGAAATGCGGCGAAATTATTTCAAATAGACATCTTAAGACTTTGTGGGATACACCTACCGAATATGACTGGCGCGTGTTCGTCACGGGATACGCGTCACCACAAAGGCAGACTCCGGTCTCCTATCTCATCCATCTTCCATCTTCACACCCGTCCACGTCCTCGTCCTCCACTCTCATCGACATTTGCCCGTGGACGTGCACTGATACTTTCTTCGATGCCATCCACCGTCGTTGCCGGCATGATTCGCACCCCATCCACCTCGATCGGCACGGTCGAGGAGTCTCTGTCTGGTCAGCCAGTTTGGCTCGCCAGTCGGTCCCATCATCTGTTTCGTACAGCTGATGGGACGGGCTCCGAAGTTCAGTCCTTCAACTCGAAGGAAGAACATTTCTATGCAGACATGTACGTATTGTCAATACTTGTGTGCGATGTAATAGCCCTAAATCGATCTTTGTGTAAGGAGACTACGCTGACAAGAAGTAAGCCCTCTCCTTCGGCTTTTAAATTTTTTACATACCCCTTTTCCAATATCTAAGCATCTCATCTCCGAAGTACTGATAGATATATAATACATGTATACGTGACACATTTAGTGCATATAGCTTTTGTTCCTGAGATTGGATCTCTCCATTTCACGCTTGCTGTACCGTATAGACTATACTAGTTATCATTTGCATCGTCAGGCTCGTGTGTACCAGACAGACAACTTGAAGACATCATCATCGTTTCCCCCCCCCCCCCCCCCCCCGCGCTCTGTTTTTCTTATTCTGATCAATATGTCCTCGACTTTAATGAAATGCAGTGGAAGCAGCTGTTGGCAATACTTCTCAAACTATAAGGCTTTGCACAGGCACGAGGCGTCTTGTGACGAAGTTTCCCGCGCGAAAGTGCAGCCGAATCCGGAAGTCAAGAAGCGTATTTTTGAAAGAAGATTGGCGAGATTTTCTTCCCTACGAAAAACAGACGAAGAACCGCAGATAGATGTACGTTTTTTTAAGTGCGGACTAAATTATGTCCTAACAGCAAAAAAAGGTAGTCTCTGCCAGTATGAACGACGACGACGTGGACTCGTCTTCGGGACGACACTCAAAAGTAAACGAAGCCACTGTCCCCCTTTTGTCCGCTACTGGCCGACCCGTCTGACCTCGTATGTTACCGAAGCGATACCGCCAGCTTTCCCCGCCTAAGAATGTCCAACAGCGGGAGCCCGATCCGGAGGAGGATATTTTGGTGTGGGACGACTCGGATGCTTGCCAGTGCGCAGATTCGGAAAGTAATCAGGAGCCTCGATTCGATGTTTTCCGGACGGACCGTGATAAATTCGGGCTACAAAAAGTTTTTCGTCGGGAGCGGCCACCCTCGTCATCGGATTCCGATACGGTATCTCCTGAGGCGGAGCATCGAAATCCTTATCACCCCATCCCGAATTACAGTGCATACAGAATGTTCAAGTGGTTCTTGTCAAATTCCGCTACTAAATCCTTTGCTGATTTTAAGCGTCTACAACTCATTCTGAGCGACCCCAAATTTCACGCTGAAGACTTCGTCGACGTTGATTTAGCGATGGTCAACAGGCGACTCGCAGACAGCTCTCTTGACGATGACGGCTGGATCAAGGTCCCCGTGACTATCTCAGTGCCCTTGGGTCACCTCAGTGACGATGCGCCGAAGTCTGTTGACTTTCACGTCGAAGGATTCATGTATTGGCCTTTAATTGCTGTCATACAATCTGTGCTGAGGAAAGACGACACCACGAATTTCTGCTACGAACCGTACCAGATGCGATATACTCCTCCGGGTGCGGAGCACGACATGGGTGTTTACGGGGAAATGTATTGGTCGACAGCATTCCGAGACGCGTACGAAGAAGTCCATAATCTGCCTCGTTCCGAAGCAGATACAACGCTCAGAACGATGATAGCTTTGCTGTTTTACTCAGACAGTATGATGGCCGCCAAATTTGGCGAGGCAAAGTTATGGCCCGTTTACCTGCAAATCGGGAACCAATCGAAGCGACAGCGATGTAGACCTGGATCTGGAGCAACGCATCTTGTGGCATTGATCCCTTCTGTGCGTCGTTGCCTGACTATTCATGCTTTTTCCCGACGAAATCCACACAGTTACCGAAGAATTTCAAAAGCTTTGTGACGCGGATGGTGAAAGGGAAAAAGGTTACACCCGACCTGCTTGCTCATTGCCGACGCGAATTGGTGCAAGCATGTTGGCGAATAATGCTCGACGACGCATTTGTACAAGCATGGGCTACAGGGGTGGTCCAGACGTGTAAGGATGCAGTCCTTCGAAAATGGTATCCGCGGATTCTTGCATATTCAGCAGACCTTCCGGAGAAGTACGTTCGCGAGTTTCACTCGAATTACGCGTGATTTTCACTTCTTTTGCTTCGTATAACCAGATTCCTGATGTCATGCTTGCGAGTACTGGGCAGATTACCGTGTCCTCGCTGTCTCATCCCGGCGAACGAAATTATATCGGTTTTAGGAAAGAAAAAAGACATGAAATATCGAACCAAGTATAGACGTATAGATGACGATAGGAATCGGCATGCTGTCGCGACGGCTCGCTCTTTCATCTATGGTCAACGAATGGGATTAGGCTCTGTCGCTGTCAAGAATCAACTAGACCCCTGTTCGCTAACCCCTACAGAGAATGCCTTCTCGAATCGGCTTTCGCATCTGGGATTCAATATCTACGACGTAATGGTTGTCGACGTTCTACATGAATGGGAGGTAGGCATTTGGCCGTCTATACTGAGACACCTCGTCCGTATACTAGCGACGTACAAGGACGTTGATCGAGTTCAAGTTATGAATGAGCGGTGAAACTCCTGTGGACGTTCTGATGCCGGACAGGGAGTGTATAGTTCGAGGGGCTGCCCTAGAATACCTTCAAACGGTCAGCAGAGAATTACACCGGAGCAAAGGGCACGAAGGAGTAGAGGGAAATAGGGATAGACAATGGAAGGGCTTGGTGAGAACCGGGGATATGAGGGAAGCGCTCGAGGAGGAATTCCGAGGGTAGGCTTCTCCCGAGATCGTCGGTGGCGGTGCAAAGGTTAAATCGACTCTCCGGCTCAGCTGCGAGCTCTGGACTAAAGCCGACTAACCCAAGGCACAAGAACTAAACTAACAAAGCTACGCTAGTCGAACCACCAACCCGAACGTGACTAATCGACTGTGCTAACACACTGGTAAGCGACTGCAGCCGATCTCACTCGTAGTCTAAAGTGTCGGAACGCGGCGTAACGGTTCGAAACGCGATACGATGGACGAAGGACAATAGCTGAGTGTGTCGTAATGTGATGCGAGGGATGGAGGTGCACAACGATGACGGAAGGGGACTGAGAGAATCGAAGGATATGTGTTGGACGATGAAACCGACTGTTTCCGATCGAAACGATGCGGAATAGCACCGGGCTGGTCTTGAGGAAGCGGAGAGTGGAAAGTCAAGAGGAAAGGGATGATATGGTGTCCTTTCCCGACGACAATGGAGAGGAGAAGGTGTTGCGAGACCAAATGCAAGCGGCACGCAGAGTAACTGGGTTACGAGCGAAACCGGGCGAAACGGATCGAAACACGTGAGGGGGTCTTGTTTCGGGTGAGAGAAGATAGAGAAGCCTTTATACGATGACGGCGAACTATACGAACGCACGAACGGCTCTACTGCGAAGAGAGATCACCGATCGACTGTACAGAACACGAAATGTCGTATATTAGACTATAGAGACGAGAGAGTCCACTACGAACAAGTAGACTAGAGGTCGAGAGGCTTTGAGACGATGTGAGAACTGCAAGCTAAGCTCCCACTCAGCTCCCCCTAAGCTCCCCCTCTACTACGAGAGTCGTGCTATATTTATACTAAACGTCCAAGACTGAGCCTCCCAGCGGTCAGAGAACCTACGTCATAAGGAAAAGGGAACGCATATCGCTATCTACAAAGGAGAGGAGTGCATAGGAATGGTTTAAGGGACACATAGGTCAAAAGAAACAATACTAAGCATGTCTGGAACGAGAGCATAATGGATTAAAGGGGACGCATATAGAAAGGTCAGAAAATGTGCGGAACCTTCGGAACCGGGTCTCTTTGAGCGGAACGAAGCGGAACTCGGGGAAACGACTCGGAAGGGCTCTGGCTAGCCTGACAAAGTAAGTCTGCGATGTTTAACAAAGGAGAGGGACTGAGGACGAGGTTGCAGGGTCAAATCTCTTTGTCTGGAATGCGGATCCGAGGTCCGGAGACTTGTGATCGACGCGTGCAAACTCGATGCCGTGATTCTCCCGTCTTGATGGCCGATCAAAGAACGGTGCACGTGCCATCTGGACTATGGCGTTCTTGCTAAGTTCACTCGTTCGAGCGAAACCAGTCGAAACCGAGCGAAAGCAGTCGGAATACCGCGGAACTGGTCGTAACGACTCCGTTCGTTCCCAAGCTTCAGACTTACTCTTCAGCGGTGCGTGTACCTGACAGGTTACGCTGTACAACAATTAACGTCAACATTTAACGACATCACAGGGTGCGCTTCACGCCAGGCTTTGGTGAAAGCCTTAGAACATATAAAGGCAACCTTTCCGAGTTCAATCAAATGACAGGATATAATTACGAGGACGTGCTGCAGGTAAATTCTTTGCTTCGGTCACGTTCGCAAATGCATATACCGTATTTACAGTGCGCGTTACCTATTTTCGACGGACTCTTCGACGACCTGCACGAATCCATAGTTCGGTCCTTAATTTATCGGACGGCGACAATGCATTCACTGTCGAAGCTCCGCATTCACACGGACGCAACGGTTGCTGCTCTTCACGAGGAGACGCAACGATTCGCAGACTCAGTGCGCAAATTCATAAATGAGACATGCGAAGAATTTCATACGACAGAACTGCGTTCGGAAATCGAAAAGCGCCTGAGACGGCAGGCAAGGGCGAAAATGACGCGAACAAGCGGAGACTCGACGAACTCCAAGAGCTCAGGCGGAAAAAAGAAGTTCAATGCAAACACTGCGAAGTTCCACGTCATCGGAGACTACCCACGATCTATTGTCGAAAGGGGGTCAACGGATTCATACAGCACTGCCAATGTCAGTGGAAATACTTCCATCGTCTGAAATTACATGTAACTCTTTCTCAGGGAGAATCGGAACACAAATTTACTCGCAACATGTACCTCAGAACAAATCGTGTAAATTACGTCGAGCAAGTCTCTCGGTTCCAGAGGCGACTGGACAGCGTGGGTCGTATTGATGAGAGGGATGGAAATCAGCGATCTGAAGCAGCAGAAGCAGATGTCCAAAGCGCCGAGCGTTTGAATCCTTTCATGCGCGACACTTCACTTGACGGGGACGGAGACCAGAAAATTCTGGAGAACAGCAGGTACTCTGTAGCGATGAAAGGCTCGGTCACTCTAGATCTTCCTTCGTGGTTGACGACGTATCGATTTGACCCAGCGGTGCAGGTACGTATGCGGAAAATAGACACTTAACACATTTGTAATATTTTTTCACGCACAGAACTTCCATAGTGACTTAAAAGCTCATTTGTTTTCCCGATTGAAGGGATTAGATTCTGCGGACGACGACATTCAATACTCAGATTCGGAGAAGAATGACGTGGTGATCAAGAACAATAGATTGTACTGTCATCCTCGGATAACCATAAAGTATACCGCGTACGACATGGAAAGGGAAACAGACTCCATTGGACCGCAGGCCGTCAAAAACGACATCATGGTATTAGCAAGAGACAGAGAAGTCATTGATAACGCAGAGTCCCCGTTCTGGTACGCTCGGGTCCTACACATTTTTCACGTTGATGCGCACCTTTTAAGCGACCCAGGCAGCGCACCGGCTCGAGTTGATTTCCTGTGGGTGAGATGGTTCGGACGTGCAGTAGAAGACAGATATGGAGATAATGCGTGTAGATTAGAACGCATCAGGTTCGTAACAGATGAGGATGGCACGTCCCCGTTTGGATTCGTAGATCCATGTCTCATCGTCCGAGGCGTGCATCTTGTGCCTGCGTTCCGCTACGGCCGCACGAAACAGTTTCTAAGGCCGTCTGTCTTCGTTCGTGCTAAAGAGGGAGCTGAAATTGTGGATGACTGGGAATCATTCTATGTAAACAGGTGAGTTGCGCGAAACGAAACAGAGGCTCAGGAACTGACTTCGGTTCTTCAGATTTGCAGAAAGAGATCTCTTTATGCTGTTTCGTGGAGGGGGCATCGGACATACATGGAAGCATAACTCGTCCCGAGCGAACGCAGTACCAGCAGATTTATACAAGATGCTAGGAGTCGCATCTTCAGACGTGGACGACGTTGACGAGGAGGAAGAAGTTCATGAGGAAATGGAGCGATCAGAGCCGCGAACGAACGAAGACGTTGTCGATTCTGCGGAATATGTCGATTCCGATTGGGATGGCGAGGAGTCTGAAGAGAGTGAGAACGAAGCAATGTCAGACATGGACCTGGATTAGTTCCACGTTCGGTTCGAGCAGTTATGACGTGTGTACCATGGTGCTTGTAAAGCATTCATGAGGTCGCTCAGTTCCATGAGAACAGCAAATACTACAGTGCGATAGCGCGATATATTTACAATTGTTTTCTTTATTGAAATTTCGAAGGAGAAAAGGGGGAGGGAAGGAGGACGACATAAGTCGCAAAACATCAAAGTACCGCACGACGTCTACGTCCCGCACCTCTGCAGCGCTCGCAAGTGAACCACCCACTAACGGCGATCCCTTAACCGTCCCATCCTCCCTTCCCTTCATGCCCATCGCGCCGCGCTACGGACCATCGAGATCAAAGTTGGCGGGGCGCGGGCTCGACTTCGCGCGAAGCATCTTGTCGAATGGATCCATTGACATCAGTTCCGTTCGTATGTCGTTCAGGACAGACAGACTCACGGGGATGAACTTCACCACCCTCTCTTTCTCGACTTTGGTTTCGCGAGGACCGGTTTCGGTCTCGGTGACTGCTTCGTGCTATCGCCGATGGTCAGATTTCGACTACGTTACGTTAAAAAAAAAGCCCTACATTGAACCGGGCGTGCGAGATCCGATCTGCGCGCTTGACTGCGGCGCGCACGCGTTTCTCGCGTGCTTTTCGGTCGCGGTTCTCGCGGCTGAGAGCGTTCCCCATGGTTGAAAGATCGATGAGGTCGACACGCTGCCGCCAGTACTGGCGGCAGCGTGTCGACGCTGTTGCCCGAAGCGGCGACGCTTCTCAAACTCAGACATGCTTCTTAATGATTTTTTAATGATTTTTCAGCAATTATCCTCAACATCAACACCAGGGAACCGATACATACCCTACAGTCGGACAACATTATAAGGCGACGCGCAGCAAGGTATGGGCACCGTTTGAATGCTCGATGGTCATGATTCCCGTTCCCTGAGGACTTCAGCGCTCGGGATAGGTATAGATTAATTGTCGGTTGATAACGAGACGTTTCGCAAGGATCTCGTGCGCGTACGATCCGTCTTGAAAGATAGGAATCGGGACAGACCGCGAAGGATATGTAAGGTTCAAGATATCGCCCGATCGTAGATCCATTCTCATTTCTAGTCACCTGGCTGCTGCATCATCTTATTTCACGATCCAACAGCAAAAAAAAAACAAATTCAAGATATGAAGTGCGTTCCAGTAGCCTGTGATATATAAAGTCGGAGAACTGACTGGATATTACCTTTTTTTTTTTCTTTACTTGACGTTCGAAAAAGAAAATAGGGCTTTACTTTCGGACTGGCCGCGTCGCCAGGTACATTCACTATCTGTCTGCTAGACTGATCCAGATATGCTCTGTAGGTCTTGGCAGTGCTCCATGTGGGACTTACGATACTCTTCACGCACACGTGAAGAGTTGCGCGAGTCTGGTTTGGTTTGGTTGTCGACATGGAGTTTGAATTTTGAAAGTTGCATCGCTTTCTTTTCGCCTGGAAAGATATAAAACCCCATACTCTGACCTCTACACTCCAGCAGAGCACTCCGAACTGTTTTGTTACGCTTCCCCCCATTTCTCTTCCTGTCAAGCTTATTCACTCCGAATCGATCTCTTCCTGCACAACATGCAGCCAGACACGATCCCCTCGCCCCCCTCCAGCGATTCCGACGAGACGGCCGCCTCTCGTGGACAGAAGCGTCCCCTAGAGGGAGTAGTCCTTGCCTCTGGT
The DNA here is from genome assembly GCA_037892935.1 of Phlebopus portentosus. NCBI lineage: Eukaryota > Fungi > Basidiomycota > Agaricomycetes > Boletales > Boletinellaceae > Phlebopus > Phlebopus portentosus. The sequence goes on from JAYXKI010000001.1 coordinate 3,106,170, forward strand.
CGTCGTCGCATACCGTAAGTTGTCGACATTTTTCTAATGCACAACATTACACTGACTAGCCTATTCTCAGGAGGTTCTCCGCCTATCCGTTGTACAACAGGGCTGGACGTCACATGGCACGTACCGAAGAGCCTTTTGATCAAGCAGGTGGTATAATCAATGCTGCCATTACCCGCTCGAACAACGAGCTGGAAAACCGAGTTGTCACCATTACGCCTGCGTACGTACCATCGTTTTATGTTTGATGCTCAACCTTTACGCATACGTTACAGTGAGCAACGTCGCCTGGATGTTTTTGACAGGACCCTTGGATGTGATCCTGTGATACACGAGGGCATCATGACAGCGAACCCGGAACAGCTGATTCATATTGTCGATGCAGTAAGTTGTATTTCATTGACGACCTCGAGGAATCGATCTTGTCACTCACCAATGCATTTCATAGATTCGCCAGGGTCAGCAGCTGGCCCGTAGTGATGACACGATTCTGCTGAAGCGTCTCGTTACTACCTGGGTGAAGTATAAGTATGGTGAGAAGCCCCCTCATCTTGATCGCAAGCACGAACGCGGCTTCAACAACCGCTCCATTGCGGAACTCTTGCGCCCCGTTGAAGTGATCCCTACTGAAGAGTAAGTCGTTTATTTCATCCTTTCCTTTCCACTATCCACTTTGCCTTCAAGATATTACGCTCGTCTCAGGGATGGAACCGCGACTATTATGGATGAGGAGGAGGAGCGCCTCGTTAGCGGTGCTGATTATCGTGTTCTCATGTATGAAGGAGGACAATATAGTTCGGTCGAGCCGCTTCGCGGTTTTCTGAAAGGGCAACATCTTGTCAAGGTAAGCTGTTGTATTACTCTTTCTATACATAACTAACTTGTATTCACTCCAGGGATACAAAGCCGTCTTCACCTGCCCGTCGTCTGCTGACATTGAAGACCCTTCCCTTGCAAGGTCTACGAAACGTGGCAATGCTGCTCTCAATGACATGAAGCGCGTGACACCATCTTCCATAGCTTACATCACGATCCAGGTAAGTAGTTAGTTACTTTATCATCTCTTCTTTTGAACTTATGGATTCGTAGGTTTATTTCGCACTCAGCTCACGCACAGTCTTCTCTGTCACATGTGCCCCTGAGATACTTGAGATGTACCAGAGTATCATGTCCTTCTTCAACTCGGACGTTCCTTACATTCAGCGCTATGCTCAAGAGCTGATAGAGTGGTGGAATGAGTGAGTCCTTTCATACGCAATCTCATTCGTTTCTAATGCATTAATTTGTAGTCAGATTTTTCCTTCTCATGCCAGAGCGCTCCAGCGCCATGGAAGAGGCACAATCTGCCGTATGGAGGCTAAGTATAGAGGCCTAGACGTGAATGGCTTCCGCCGCTTTGATGATATGGTATAGATTGGTAAGTTCAGGAGATTCACGTGTATTGTGTGTGTGTCTCTCTCTTTCTTTTTCCGACTGGTACTCTAAATTTCCAGAAACCTGTATATCATGTAATGTGCTGAAGCGATACAATATACCAAACATGATGTGCCCTGGCCTTTTTACTATACAATTCTGCGAATAACTGTGAATCTTTTAAAATAACTGGAACAATTGAGTATTAAAACCTTAATTGTACTCTTATTGCTTTCTCTTCTCCTCGCTACACAAGGATATTTACTGCTTCTGATCTCTAACTCAGACTTCTGACAGCATCATACATGACTGAAGTTTTGATTACATTCATGTCAAAACTGTTGCACAATTCCTGTCACGTTCTTTCATTTATCTTGTAATATACTGAAATTATTGTTGCAATATTTCATTCACTGTACAATTATTCTACAATTCTTGTGGAACTCTTCCGACTCTCTTGCATTCAGAAGACAAGACTTATGTAATTCTTCTGCAAGCCTTCCACACATTGAGAATGTCTAACTGACTGCCACATTGCAGTATAAGATCATTTACAAGACTTTCATATATTTTTCTTCTGCTATATCTTCTAATGTCATATTAACACTTCTCAGACTGTTCCGAATTTCGTGATGTAGCGAGCACCAGCTTAACACCGACTTACACGTAATCAACACCTCATCGGACCAGCCATTGACCTTCCAGGCTCTTCTGCACACGTACATTCGTGCTCCGAAAGCAGCGGCTCATATTGACGGTCTCCAGAACCTGACTTTTTTGGACAAGACGATCGCAGGGAATCAGAAGTTTCGCGAGAGCCGTGCTGTCGCGGACGTGCACCAGTTCACGGATTATGTGTATGAGGACGGTCCACGCGAATATACTGTGACCTGGCCCGATGGAGGTTTGAAAGTAAAGGCAATTGGATTCAAGGACGTCGTGCTTTGGAACCCTGGTCCTCAAAAGGGAAGCGAAATAAGCGACATGGAAGAGGGAGGATGGTGAGCAGTCCAATGGTACACGGATAGTGCTTCGAATTTAATAGATTTGATTCCAGGGAACGTTTCTTGTGTCTCGAGCCTGGTTATGTTGCCGATTTCAACACTATCCGGCCCGGAGAAACTTGGATTGGAGGACAGACACTCACACCAATACGTTCGCCTGGAACGCTCTCAGTATGAAAAAGAAGCAATCAATCAAGATTCCTTTCATTTTGTACAATTAAACCAGAAATTCGTTCAATCTGCTTGGTCCTTCATATCGGCGTTTAAGCGCCGTCTTTGACTGCCTGCCACGATGGACGAGAAGTGATGTCTTTCCACCATCTTGGGATCATGACAAGGATCAGCTGTAAGAAGAGATGAAGAAGAACTGGGGGTATGTACCTTGCTACATTCGGCTTGGAGTTCAATGCATCAATTCCAAGACGCTGTAGCATTGAGGTCTAATTAGCAATCGCGAAGCTAGGTAATGAGACCAAGGTTCACCTCAGTGATCATAGTTCCGTAAGGAAGGTGGAATAGGTCAGCAAGGGTAATGGTCTGAGAATAACGTTAGCCTAAGTCCGCATTATGAGCTTTAAGCATAACGGTAGCCATGTACATCACCAGCCAGGTACTTCCTCTTGCTCAGAATCACCTCATACGCCTCCAACTTCGCGTATAGAGTGTCCGTGAGCTCCTTCACGCGCTTTTCGTCAGTGGTGCCACCACGCATACTTGATAAGACATGTATCAGTATTCGAAAAGGAACGAGTCAGGCTATTCCTTAGTACGAACAGCTTGAAGATCTTTTCGCCCGAAATACCACTTGCAAAAGGATCAAAGTTATTCTGCTCGATGCTTGCGGCTTCTTCGAAACGACCCCACGCTTCGAAGTCGGACGGAGAAGGGATCAGTCCTGGTGTTCCCTGGTTGCCGTACTTGAGGGCGATGTAGCGTCCGATAGCACGACTCTCATAGATCGTGAAGTCTCCATCCTGGATCAGCAGATCAGTGAACAGTTATTTTATACGTGACATGAAGAGTCTTCACCTTGAGAACCGGGACTTGACCGAAGGGCTGCAGAGAGGTGAACTCTGGTTTCTTGTGTTCTCCCTTCCCAAGATCTATGGGGATCAGTTCGTAGGGAACGTTCTTTTCCTTCAGGACAGTCGCGACACGACGGGTGCACGTCGACGACGGACTTCCGTAGAGCTTGACAGTCATGTTGTGCGTAGGTTTCGCAGAAAAAGATGAAGTATCAAAGTAAGTCTTGAGATTGAGACTATTTGACGCGAGATTCAAAAGGGCAGCGAGAGCGAGGACGAGAAGAGAATGAAGAGCAAGAGAGGAGAGCTTTGACGCCATTTTTAAAGCCGAGAGGTCATGTGTGTGCTTAGGAAGTATTATTATACGGATGGAGGTTTTGAAAGCAGCCACTTCTCAGCAACACCGAGTCGGGAAGATGGTTGACTAATAATTCCAGGTTCTCAGCGATGGGAGTTTAGTCGGGCTAAAATAGCTAAAATAGGAGAATCAGACGCGTCGAGAACGCGTTATTTGTCGTTATTTGTGCCTTCCATTTTCTCACGTGTCGATCACCTTCCACGTTTGAGCGGCTGAGATTCGCGACTCTCACGTCCTGAGGCGATGTCTGCACACTCATTCCCAGATCCTGTCTTCGAAAGCTTGCTAGAAAGGCTCGCACGCGCAGTAGAAGTTGCGCAAACTTCGGACTCAACGCTGAATCCACAAACTCGGCAAGCTATTTTCCAAGCAGTGGGTGAAGTTCCGTAGTATCGGAGTTTACGTACCTTCTAATGCTCCTTGCGAATAATCACATTCTCCGCACAGACATCGGCTTTCAAGGATGGCCTTTCGAAGGCGAAGGAGCTCGCAAATACACTGCCTGGAGGAGAGATGCTTGTTAAGGATCAGGATGAAGTGATCGCCATGCTTGAAAGTATGCGAGACCAAAAGCTGTAAGTGGTTTCATCGCTGTCTGCCGGACCTGGCTTGATTCAGATATCAGCAAACAACTTGCACGGTTCTCTGAACATGCTCTGATGACGTCCGGACCCCCTACAGACCAGCAGATCAAGATGGAAGTAGATTCTACCGCATCCTCGCCTCATGACTAAATGCTTGATTTCTCCACTTCACATTTCCGAATTAATGTGACTGGTCGACTTAAAATTACTAAGTATTGTTCTATTCCGTGCAACAATAAAACGAACGTGGTAATATGTTTTACGAGGTATAAATGGAAGGAAATGGTGACGATGGTATAACGGTCATGATACTCATAAAGGCGTGTCGTGGAAGGGAATTCGTCTACACGATGTTTTGACCGTCCGCGGTAAGACATACTGCACGCATGGATATCAGACGTCCATCCGTGCTGCTGAAGGGTAGTTTGACAATAAACAAGACGTCGCTCCGGTCATTGTTGAGGTAAACAGGCAGAGTGACCATATCGTTGGATGTCTCTTCATTGGGGTCGATCTGCACCCACCGGATCTGAGATGGATTAAGGCGCATATTCTCGCCATTGTTCAAGACGAGTTTGTCTGATGACCAAGAAGCACCCTCAAGGACCAGACCTTTCATTAAACTAAGTAAATTGGAAACATAGAAGAAAAACATTGGACTCACCGTCCACAATAAAAGCATTAGGATCGTTTACCCGCTCGATATCGAGGCGCAGGTCAAGTGTTTCTAGACTCCACCTCTTGCGATGTGCAACTGCTTGACGGGTCGCAGTGACATATGCTTCAGGGAAGAACAGTCCGCCCAACCAGACTTCGACATGGTTCAAAGAGTCTAGGCCAGCAATCCGATCGAGTTGCGCAAGGCGTCTAGCAAGATTCGGGATCCACTCCGATACGGACATCATCTTCTTGACCTTATAGCGCATCCAGTGGGATGGTATTGTGCCTTTCGTCAATGCACTAAGAAGACTGCGCAAATGGTTCGTCTGCTTGAGCGATCCTTCGCAGACTTTGATCACATCTGCAAGATCTCTTCGGACTTGACTCAATAGCTTACGTCCGATTTCGCCTTCGCGCAGGAAGAGTCGGTTGAGCGGGTCCTGGTTATCCGCCGATTGCTTCGCAAGAGTATTGAAGGACTGCAGATATGTAAGTATAACTGGTATGACCGTCACAAATAAATATATACCAACCTCAGGAAGAGCTGTTAACCATTCCCGACAGCGATCGAGAAGAGCCCGCATCCAAGCCGGTTGTTCCGCTGTCAGAGACTTGGCTGGTCCAGTCGGCTTGACCTCTTCCACGTCATCATCAACGAGACTCTTCATTTTCCGCAACTTTGTGAGTAGATCGTTGCCTATAAATCCGTCAGAATAGGTTCATGCCTGGGCCTGGGAAGGACTTACTTTGCGCAAGGGCAATGACACGCTCAGCTGTCGGGGGCAGACTCAGCCATGAAGGTGGCTCGCGATCAGGGAGCTCCTGCACCCAGGATAGGAAGTGGTCTACCTTCGTTCCTTCAGGGACGGTCAATACTGCTTTTCCCTCTGAACGAGGCACAAGGTCGAAGCCCAAGTTGTAGGCCGCCGGTGTGAAGAGAGAATCGACGAATGTATCGAGCAGCTTCTGGTCGAAGTCGCTATCAATCCGGCCACCGTACACGGATTGTTTTACAAGAGTCCGGACAGCATCCCAAGGAATGGAAACAGGATCCACGTTTGCTCTGCCTTTTGCGACCGAGTTGATCCAGACATCTATCGTTCCGAAAGCGGCATTCATATCCGAGTCGTTGAAATCGTATTTCTTACTCCAACCGAGTGGAGCATAGCGCAAACGCTCTTGGACGATAGCATGGAACCAAGCCAATAAGAAATACAGGCGCGACTTCTCAGCGGGACCTTGAGCAAGACGACCTTGTGGGATGCTACGGAGGGAGTCCAGGAGGTTAGCCTTGATCCCTGGAGGAGGCTCGTTCATGATGATTCGAGACTGTCGCAGGATATTAACAGGAATGACCGGATTGGCCTCCATCGTCAGGAAGAGACGGAAGTTGCGATTAGGGTTCAACGTCTGTAACTTTTTCTCTAGTTGACCTAGCCACGATGGCGCAAGATGAACATTCTTGAGAAGCACCCATGTACCTTGTCTCGCGGCAACTGCGATCGCCTGATCTGCCAAAGAGAAGCCTTCCTGAGAACCCATGGCGACCGACGAACACCTGATACCAGAGCTTTGGACAAGAACTTCGACACGATAACTGGCGTCATAACCAGGTACGGATACTAGCGCGAGAGGAGTGGCCGGAGGAACCTCATGTTGGACCACATCGGCTAAGTTGTAGTCCGATTCTAACGTCAGATCTTTCTCAAATGCAGTGCGAAGGAATGTGCCCATTGACTGCACGAGTCGATCCGGTCGGAAACACTTAATCAACAAGACGTAGCGTAAAGTGTCGATGATAGCTGCCCGAGGATTTTCAGTATGAAAGTCATGGAGTATGCAAGCCTGTACTAACCTGAATTTGGCTCCCAAGGAGACGGGGCGTATTTTTCGGGTTCCGTCGATTGAAGGAAAGGTACCCATTCGTCTTGGTTATTGTGCACATGGTCCAGAACGGGCTTGAAGAGCGGATGCTTCGCATAGTTATTGAGACGTTCTTGCTGTTCCGTTGACAAAACGGTGAGTTCATGAGACTCGCTGGCGCCTCCAGGAGGAAGTACGCTTTCGCCACTCTCAAGCAGGAACTCATACTCATCGCTGATATCGTCGGCTCCGCGGAGCTTAGCTTGGGCAAGAAGCGTAGCAAGCATTACATGGTCTTGGTGCAAGAGCGCTCTCGACGTGCGCCTGAAGACGACAAGGAAAAGATCATCGAATAGAATCCGTCTTCGGGCCACGTGGTCTGTGACGCTTTGGAGATGAGGATTGTGGTGCAAGATATAGTCGAAGATGTCAAGGAAGAATGATAGTGAGAACTGATAGAAATGATTCACGAGATTGAGCTGTTCAAGAATGAAGAAAACAGAACTACAGGCTTGCGCGATAGGCATATATTCGGCAGTCACTTGTTCAACCTCACGCATAACAGTATCTGTTTCTTCGACCTTTCTGGTGATTTCGGCAGCTTCTTTCTTCAGGGTCTCGAGCGTATTGATGACTTTATCATCGTCCAGAATATTACCCGTTGACTCGTTCAGCGCTTGCAACAGGAGTTTCTCCAAAGTTCTCAAGCGCAGGCGGAATTCACCCTGGATCTTCATGAGATCGGTCCTCTTGCGCTCCGTATCTGGTCTTTCGACCTTGAGGACCTGATCTAAAGTCTGGCTTTGCAGGCTGCTCCGAGTCATCGTGAAGTTGACGAATGTAACTCGACTGCAGATATCAGGAGAAAACTCCACCGACGGGTCTCTTGTCGAAAGGAACATGGTAAACGATGGAGAAAAGTCGATATCCTGGCTGCCAAGACGGATGAGGACACGACCACCGGTCCTTCGTATCTCCTTGTTAAGAACAGCGTTAAGAATTGGATCCAAGTGCTCCACGTCCTGAATCAGGAGAGGATTGCCGAAGCGAAGTGCGCTCTCCAAGACCTTCAGGAATGCATCGTCCAGGAAGCTGGTGACAGTAATCTTCCGATCTTTATATTCATTCAATAAGAAAGACGTGGCTTGACCGGTCGGATCAATGATCAGAGGGTACCGGTTGAAACGCTTGAGCATGATAGCATTTTCGGTACAGAGGCTGTCCGCAGGAAGGGACTTCGACTGCCAACTGAGACGTTCGTCTGCAGTCGACAAATACTCGGGGAATGCCAATTCTGACTTGAACTTGATATACGCATCCGAAAGATGAGTTGACCACTCGTGCCACATGATTTCTCGGTAGTGCTGGTCGAAGAATCCGCCATACGCGAGGAAGGCAGCGGAAAGTAGAACATCGCCCACGATGGTGCTCATTTCCTCGTCAAATGTTTGGCTTCCGGCTTCCCAGCGAGCTCTCTCCGACGACAAGCTGTCAAGCATGCGCATACTTCGTTCTACCTTGTTTTCGACCCTCTCCATTTCGGATTTGATTGATTGAGTCTCACTGATAAGGAGAGCGTACTCCTCCTTGTAGGTGTGAATGCTTGCCTCTAATTCTTCGATCATCTTAATGATCGTCCCAGCCTGTTTCTTGGTATCCTCGGCCTGTTCTTCCAAAGATTGGACCTCATTGCGAAGGGGCTCAACCTTGTCCAAGATCTCGGAGAATCGTACTTGCGCTATGACCCATTTCACAAGAGGACCACAGGCTTTGCTGGCGCGATTTACGGTCTCGAAGTTGAAGGATGGCCGAGAAAGATATTCGCGTTTCATGAGTTCTCGAACTTGCTTTGTCATTTGGGCATTCGTGTCGAAGTTGACGATCCTCTGAATGAAATCGTCGCGTCGAATGATACCTTGGACCGATCGCCAACTATCAATCTTGTGTCCGAGGACCGTACAAACAGACTCCATGGCAAGTTTAACTGCCTCCGGCGGGTTGGCCATTGCTCGCACTTCCTGAAGGTGCTGCCTCTTGATATTGCCAACAGCCGCTTGGGCTTCCAGGACAGCGGGCTCAGCGTCAGCAAGATCAGCCATGACAACTTCGCGTCTTTGCTTGATGTGCTTGTCTTGCTCCACTAGCGCGGCTTGAATTTCAATCGAGGCCGCCTTCTTCTGTTCAGCCTCTTGTTGATCGGAAACCATTCGCTGGAGCTTCTCGTTTGCCTGAGCATTCTTAGCCTCAAGTTGTCTTCGTTTAATTGCCAGGCTTTTTCGAAGCTCCTCGACCTGCGTAACCGTGTCCTTGAGTTTGTCAAGACCGACGTGAAGGTGGCGTTGTTGCTCTTCTAGTTCATCCCGCTTCTCGTTGTAAAGCCTGACATAATGAGAAATACTATAGTGCAGTACATCAGTTGCCATCGTCTGTGATTGGATTGAAACTATAGATGCTCACAAATCAAGGTAATGCCTCGGTGTTACATAGTTGTAACGACCTTGACGTCTGCTTAGCTTCTTGTTAATCTGATAGAGCGACTGGTGGACGTAAACGAGTGCATTTACAATAGCCTCGCGATGAGAGGGCGGTAGAGTCAGTTGTCGATACGCGATCGGGAAGAACCGAGGCGGCTTGTACGATGGGAGGTCGAGATCAAGAGTGCGTGTCAGCTCGGAGCCAACTTGGTAGAATGCTTGGTCCGGCCAATCCCCGAACCAATCCAAGACGCAACGATTAAAGAGGGCAGGGGATGTTGCTGCACGCGAGGCAAGACCGTTCTCAGGAGGATTCATGGTAAAGACTACATGCAAATTCTTCGCGACTTGCTGGGTGAACCATTTATACAGTTCTTCGTGAGAGTCCAGCATGAGACCGTCGCGTTGGGAACCCTCTTTACAGGCTGTCATCAAGGCCGAATGCTCGTCGCCTTCGAACAGACCTGGAACTTCAGCGTTCGCGAGTAAGGTATTCATCCTCTCTAAGAATCCAGACTCCAGGACGTTGGATTCATCCATAATGAAGCAGATCTTTTCTCCTTTACAGCCTGCTCTGCGTAGTACTGTGCGCAGATCTTCATCGAAATCTTCTCCTGTGTACTTGTTTGAAACCTTGATCTGGAAAATACTGAGACCATTCATCCAGGCAACAAAACGGGAGAGGGTGGTCTATGAAAAAACACATTAGAGAATTGAAGGTGGAATATAATGGATCATCTCACCTTGCCACTGCCACTCACACCGATCAAGAGTAGATGACCCTGGATCTGCCTGAACACCCGGTCTATACGAAGAACATGATCCAAGACGTCATTGAACAGGACAAGCTGTACATCCAACTCTTCCTCATGGAAGACCCTGAGGCGTGCTTTGATATAGTCCCTAAGGATCTCCCTGTCAACTGAGACATAGTGCTTAGAAGTCCAATTGGAGAACAATATCGGCCTTGTCAATGCCTCTTCCTCATTGATCGTAGGGAAGTACTGCATAGCAGTAGCGTTGATATTTTCGTCCGTCCAAACCTTTTCGTCTTCAGATACAAGCCTATCCTGGAAAAGACGGAGAGCTTCATGGGCCCAGACCCGGACGAGGCCCTCAACGGAAAGCATCTCGAGGGGCTTGATAGCTTCGTAAATGCCGCGCACCCAGCGTGTGAGCTCACGAGGACTGTAAATGTAATGTGCCTGAATATCCGACGTGAATCGCTTCTGGGACGCCAAGTAGAATGTGACCATAGCATCTGTAAGTGGTTCCGAGTACGCACGCAAGTTCGGTACGACTTTGAGCATGGCCCGGTTGTAAGTACCATAAATTTGCTTCAGAGAAATCTCGCCAGGATAGTCGACCATGACCAACGGTGCATGGCGTAGGAACCTGTGAGAAAGAGGAACACGGCCAGGATCTGTAGGAGGATTGCAGGCACCGACGAACTGGATCCTCTCCAGCCTGACCCACGCCATATCCGACGTTCGATAAAATCCACCACATTCAACGAGTTGACGCAAAAAGGAGATAACTCTTTGTGTTCCGTATTTGTCGGTGGCTGGCAGGTTAATCTCGTCACAGAATACGACGAGCCATCTTCCAATCTGGACTGGAGCAAGGATGACACCATTAGGTGTCTTCCGGTATTCACAGTACTGCTCAAACGTCTTCAATATGAGCTCAGGCGTCGTCGCACTGGAGAAGTTCAAGCCGACGACCTCCATGTCTGGAAGCTTCCGTAGTGCGCTGAAGAGTGTCATCGTTTTACCGGACCCCGGGGGACCACAGAGCATCAACGGTTTGTGCTCCGATAGCCATGAGTATAAGACTTCCTCATGACGGATAGTGTCGATTGTAGGCACCACAACATCCGAAGCCGTAACAGCATGAGCCTCTATCTCGATAACAGGCACTCGAGACGACCACGATATCCATTCGCCCGTGGTGACTTGAACATCGTAATCAATTAATGAGCTACCCGGTGTCATCAAAGGCAAGTCAATGCCAGTTTGTTTTTGCAGAAATTCACCAAGATCAGCACGCAGATCAAGCCGGGCATCGCCTGCAAATGCCCAGATGATGTTCACGAGCAACCGTTTAGCCACGTATTGCTCGATCTTATCGCGACTGAGGGGGAAATCTGAGTGCTGGATGTTGTACTCCACGACGTTGCGCGCTGTCTTGTTGATAAGGGAGAAGAGTGTGTTAAGGGCCCTCGTAGTCGTGAAATCCATGATATGTTCTACAGACTCCGCGAATGAAAGCGCAGAGCTTACGAGATCGCCTTCCGCGAAGTACTGCTCAAGGATACCCGCAATTTCCTTCTGGGTACGGAGATTTGGTGAATCCGAAGACTCGGAAGTAATCGTATCAGTCCGTCTCACTGCGGATGGCTCGAGCGATTCGTCTTCATCCGCATCAAGCGGAACGGTCGAGAGTGTGTCCAGATAGTGACGGCATACCATATCCGGCTCTACAACGTCTTCGCTGAACCAGATCATACCGCAGCGACTGACGGTGGCAAGTGTCGCATACTTCAGATGTTCAACCTCGAACATGATACGGACGTTGGGAGGAAGGTTGAGTCGTTCACCGTTCGGCAGGGTTAAAAGTTTATTATCGTCGAGCACGCTGTTCAAGTTCTCTACCCATTCTGGATCGACATCTCCGTCGAATATAATCCAATGCCGCTTGCCACTTTCGCCACGGACATCGTCGACTATCTTACGCAGAAGGTGAGTGAAGAGACCGTCATTCCATTCGCGAGTGGTCGGATCCAAAGTCCCATAGAGATCCTCTTTATGAATCGCTTTCGGGTCAATGACATAAGGAACACCCTCCACGCCATCCAGACGCTCCAGCGCGGCCAGCAACACTCTCCATGCATTTGTCTTTCCGCTTCCGGAGGGACCGACCATCATCAATCCATGCTGAATCTTCTGAATCTGGTAAAGCTGCAAGATCTTGGCTATCCAGCGTTCACCCGGTACCAGACGGCGTTCAGCGCATACTCTCAAAATCTGTTCGCGCAGGGCATCTAAGTCGACAGGCACATAGTCGACACCAGGGAACACATCGGCAAGGAGGCTTTCCAAAATGTATAAACAAAACAACCGCTGGTAAAAAGTTCTCTGAGCACATACCTTGTGAGTAATGGAACATCATCCGCCACTAGTTTAGGGACAATGGTCTCGGTTACGCTCTGAATGAGAATAACTTGCTCTTGAATGGAATCTGACAGGTCTGTCGCTTGATCCATCTCGTCCGTACCGGCATTAATGAGACGCTCTCGTTTGAGAATACCAGCACTGGCAAGAACAGCCTTCAAAGCACGAAGGCCGAAATCGTAGTGGGGCTGAGGCGAAAGCTGCTCGGCGCAAAGGTTGAAGAAAGGAACGATCTTCGAAGCAAGTACTTCCGCCGTCCTAAAGCCTTGTGAGAATAACATAACTTGAGCGATAAGCTCGCGGTCCGGACGGGTCATTGCCATTGGCCTGAAGAGCTTCGTCAAGTTAGGAGGCAACGCGGTACGACCAGCATAACCAGGATTCGTGGTGATGAAGATACCGATATTCGGATTGATCTTCAGGCTCTTTCCGACGAGCTCGATCTCCGTCTGTGGGTTCTTCGCTAAGGAAGCCAGACCTTGCTGAATTGTTTGCACTTGCTGAGATACGGCACTAAGGATGCGTTCTTCAAGACGATTGAATTCGTCGAAACAGCCCCAAGCTCCGACTTGACAAAGCCCGACAAAAATACGTCCCATCGCCTGGAAATCAAAAGTCTCATCGCAACAGAAGACAAGTACGAAACGTCCCAGCTGTACACCCAGTGCCTTGACCGACTCCGTCTTCCCAGTTCCAGCGGGTCCAAACGGAGACCCTCCAAGCTGACTGTCAAGAGCCTGCGTCAAAGTCAGGTAGCATCTGTCCGTTAGAGGCGTCTGGACAAGTCTGTCCGGAACACCAAGATACTCCCATCCATATGGGAACGTTGCATTTGCTACTCTGATTGCAAGTCGATTCAAAGGGTTCTCAGCGGTACGATCCAAATAGAAACGCATCTGGTAAAGCCATGCGAAGGACTTGCTATCTGTGACACCCTGTTGAACCAACGCCCGGATGACATCGCGTTCATGTACCAACTCAGTGATCAAGTGCTCGCATTTTCTACGAGTAATGGGGTTAAGGTCTGTGAGCACGACATCGGCAAGGAGGTGTAGCCCACGACGGACAACTTCAAGGGGAATGCTTGGAGACTGGCCCTGTTCAAGACAACTCTCCACTGAGGCAGTCCATGCAACTTGGATGGCAAGGGAAACGAGCTGCGCCGGATACTTCTCTATCCAAGCGATAAACGTCTGAGCAGTGAAAAGTGCTTCGTTTCCGTAGAACGTCTGCAGTTCCTCGACTGCGTCGCACAGCAAATACGCGAGGTTATTTCGCATTTCCGACTCTAACTTTGCGAGCCAGTCATTGATCTTCGGATAGTCCTTGAGAATGATTGGTGACCGGAACTGGATTTCCTCCCCTTCGCGGGATGCGATGCCGCTAATTTCAGTCTCTTCCTCATCCAACATCATCGTGGCAATACCCGCGAACATCTTCTTCAAATGCTTCATAATCCTAACGATGGTCTTCGAGTTACCGATAATTTCCAGAAGGTCTTCATCACCGACGAAGTAGAAGCGAGGGAATGAAGCCCGCTCTCGTTCGAGATATTCACCCAGAGCCTTCTGGATCTTGCTCAGAAGATCAGCGAGACGCTCTAATGACTTCTGGATACCAGGAATATTCAAGACTTCCACGACATATGGAGTTTTGTTGACCTTCTTCATGACAGTCAAAAATTCTGAGTTGATGCTTTGAAATCGGTTGGATTCAACGGGAAGCAAATGCTTGATGTCGGCACTTCCGGAGAAGATGCCTTCGAGATATACCCATTGGCGTTGCACATCGATCCAGACATCTAAGGACAATAGTCATAAGCAAAATCACGAGATAATATTTCTCTCTTATACTCACCGAAGAGAACATGGATCCTGTTCAGCCTGTCTTCCCAGGCCGACGCATCTTCCTCGAAAACTGAGACGAAAAATGAGTGACAAGACGAGTATTTTATTTATCTCGTCTTCACCTTTATAATACGGGGATAACTTCATGGCCGTCAGCGAGTTCAGGTTCTCGCTACATTTAGTGAAGAGATCGTCCCAACCTCTGCCATTATCGAATCAGAGTAAGCATTTTAGAAAGTACGAAAATTCTTACCGAATAAGTCTGGTTTTGTTCTGATAATTGACTAGATCAAGTGCATAGGTAGTCCATGTCTCCTTGACTTGTTTGATATACTCTTCGAGTGCCATCTAGAGTATGCTTCGTCAGGAAAGACGAACTTGACAAATGTTTCAATGCGAGTACCTCTCCTTGTGCTTGAATGATGACCTCCTTGATGAGTGATTCGTTCTTCTTTAAGTCCATGTCATACACATTCCCGAGAGTCATTCTATGTTCTGCCAGGTCAGAAGAGCTATAACAACGAAACAATCCTTCAACTCACGTCGTAAGCATGACAGGCGACATGCGCAAGACTTTGAAAAGCTGCTTCCAATGCCTGTCTTTGAGTGCTTCCGATTTCAGCTCTCCTACAATGATGTTGCTCTTTAGGAGACCGCGAAGAGTCTCCTGAACATATTCAAACGCAGCATATTGGCGCATGCGAGTTGGCATTTCCTTTGTAGAATTCAACAGAGCGTTAAGCTGCTCCCGCAGCTTGCGCGGTTGTACACTTGCCCAGGTTATTTCTCGAAGTTCGTTGATCTGTGCCCAGATACCAGACAGAGCAGTCCATACTGCCTTCAAGTCGCGTAACTCCTCAAAGACGGGCTCCAAACGCGTATGACGCGTCAGTTCAAGGTCGAGTGCCTCTTTGGCTCGACAGACAAGGTCGTATTCCTCCTGGACTCGGTTCAGCTTGCCCTCGAATACGTTAATGGTGTTCATGGCAGTATCGGCGCGCATGTTTCCCTGTACAGGTCGTGTCTGCTCCCATTCCGTAATAATGTCATTGATCTTATTTTCAACGATCTTATCCTCCGCAACAATCTTCAGCTGCAGTCCAGCTATATTCAAGTTTTGAGAAATGCAGCAGTTCTTACCGAGGGAAAGGGGTACGTACCAAGTTGCTCCTGAATTGAATCGCTCTTTCTCTTCAAAATCTCGTTGTAGGCGCTCCATTCGCCTCGCAGCTGGTCGCTATACAGCCAATCATCCGGGAACTGGTATCTAAATCGTTCCAAAGTCTTCTCTCCGTTGGCACAAAGATCTATGAGCGGACCCCAAGTCTTTGACTTCTTTTTGAGGTCTTGCACGAATGTGATGAACGTGACGGCCGCTGCCGTCGACGAGTTTGAAGGCGCGAACACCTAGCATACAGCTCAGTTTATGCATATAATATGTTTAGTAGAAGGACTCGCCTCCATCTTGCCTTCCAATGTGGAAGTTTTGGCAAGAAGTCGTTACGCGCGTCTTCTGTTGTCGTGTCGCGACTGGTGTCCAAAGAAGGAAGGTGGTCGGTTCACGCTTCTCCACCTTTCTTCACCCTTGCCTCTGACTCCTTCCACGATCCGGACTTGGGCAATCTCACTCTTACACTTTCTTCCATATCCCAACATCTGAAAAATGGCTTCACGCCAGCAGAAAGTGATGGTCCAACCCATCGTACGTAATCTTCTTAACATCAGAATATCCCAAACTCATTTTGTCTCTATAGAATGTCATCTTCAGACATCTACAACAAGTGAGCGCAAACTTGCCTTCCGATCGATTGTGCTTTGAGTCTGACGCGCGATTTCATTTCAGAAAACAAGAGTATCAATATGGCTCTACGACAACAATGAGATGCGATTGGAGGGACGTATTATTGTGAGTAGAGTGCCTGCATTTCTTTTCCTCTCCTATCGAAACATTTCTTTGCACGACGGCAATGTAAAAGCAACGCAGATCTTGGACCACATTTCAAACCCCCTAAGAATTGAATACCTTCTTTCTAGTTCTCTCCTGCGCACCTGCCGTCGCATTGTACTAATTCATATTATTCTCACTAGGGCTTTGATGAATTCATGAACGTCGTGATGGACGATACTGCGGAGGTATATCTTAAAGAAGCGAAGCCTCGTAGAGAGCTAGGTATGTGCTTCGACAGCTCGCTGGTTTCTAGCGCTTCATACAACCTTTTGATAGGGCGTCTGCTGCTCAAAGGAGACAACATTACTCTGATCCAACCACTTACATGACGCCCGGCTTAAAACATCTCGTTTCCGTGTCATATTTCTCATGCTAGTTTGTACTTTCTTGCACGATCATGAATGCAATGCATTAATAGAGAAGACTGGATGAGAGACTATAGCTACAAGTTATATATTGGAATCAGACGAGTCAGGTTCAGCGCTTGCCGACAAAGCGGGCATTCAGCCTTCATATATCTTGTAAGCAACCGTCATCAGCCTACTAGTAATATCAAACATACCTTTTCTCGCCCCCATCCAATGATACACGGCCAGCAAAAGAGGTGCCCACATTCAGTTGCACAGCTCGAAGTCCGTTCTTCTAGGCACAGTGTACAATTCCGCCTTGCGCGAACGTGTTCCGGGATCTGCGCGAAGTCTAGTACCGTGTTTTCATCCTCCTCTGCGGGTATAGGTGCTGAGGACTCGTCAGGCGTGTTCTCCAGGACTTCGGATATTGGTATTCCGTCGATCGATGCTTCTGTCAAACTTGGCGGTTGTATGGCTTGCTTTCCTTTTTCTGAGGTCTGAGATGACTCTTTAATGTAAGTTCTCCGGAGCTCGCGTATAGCCGTGGATAAACGGTGCAAAAGCCGGATTATGATGAGAATCCCTAAGAGCGAATATGATGGAGGTCGAGAATTCGGATTCTCGGGTATTGAGGATATCTAAGAGAAACGCACGAATAAGTATTCCATCGATTGACAGAAAGAGCAAGGTGTACATACATTCTTCACTCCAAGTACTCTGTTCGCCAAATTATAATACACGCCTCTGAAATAAAAGGCAGCGAGATTCATTTCAGATATAACATTCAGAATGCTCGGTAAACGTCGTAAGACTCGTGCTATCCGTTCGTTGCCTCCACTTAGTCTGTTCTCGAAGCGTGAAATGGCATATGCCGGGAAGGCAGGGAGGAAAACGAGTGCAGCACGCTTCTATGTTCATACAGTAATCAACTAAACAAGTCTTCTGTATACATTCAATGAACTCACCCGAGCTGAGGGCGTGCCATTATCGGTGTTGGAGTATTGCCAGATATTCGTGTACTCCTCACCAAGAGTCTGCTGGGCTGAATGAATAATTAGAACTCATTGGACCAAGAAGTGTGATTACATGAGTATACCTCTGCCTGTCGTGAGTCCATAATATAGCAACTTGGATAGTAGCTCCAGCTCCTTATCCCACCGCGAGAGCCATCGGTTTCCTACACGAGATATCTTAGAATTAATTCAAGTGCCCTGGAAGTGTTGCGTACCTAACCATGACCTCAAAACATTCTCCGCCTGCTCTCGCAGCGAGTAAACATAGAATAAATCGCGTTGATTCGCTCGGACTGATGAGGAAATTAGGTAAGTCACTTAAGACGTATTGCAGCTTCTCACTTATTTGAGCCTGCTGAGCAGCAGGGAAAGCAGGTAATTTATTTGCTTGTGAACCCGCCATGGTTGGGCAGAAAGGGGGAGGATATTCACGTGCACAAGCGTCGATCCAGCTGGCCAGAGAAAGGACACGCCTGACGTGCCGATTGGCTTCAAAGTTCAAGTTGCTCAGCTTCTGCGATCATGGCGCAGCGATCACCTCAACGTATGGAGGGCCCGACGGTATGGCAAAAGAGCAAGTCATTTCAGATTGATTGTTGCACCTTAAGATCATGGCTGACTTCATTATTTTTTGGTTTTCAGTGAAGTAAGCGTGTGTTCTTTCTATCCTGTAGCTCACCGTGTCATGACATGATGCTCATTTCTCTATTGAAGAATGGGCGCTATGATGGGTGCAGGTGTCGGTCTTACCATCGGTTTTCTCTTTGGGTCGTATAGCATCTTGAGGTAAGTTCTCCGATACTCGAGTCACACGAGACTCGATATTCACAGAATACGGCATAACCCTCCTTCAGAAACGGTGCTGGACCAAGAGGTGTCATGGCCACGCTCTCGCAATACATGCTCGGTAGCGCGGCCAGCTTCACTTTCTTCCTCTCCATTGGTTCTGTGCGTTCAATTCCCTTTGTCTATAGACTACGTCGAATGACCCGGAGCTCTTGACTGACACTCTTATTCTTCTTTCTCGTCTGGAAGGCCATCCGTAATGACGCACAAATGGACGATATACAGTACCGACTCGCCCAACCCGTTATGCACTCCAGGATTTCCGGCGCATCTTTAATTAGAGCGCGCTGGGAAGCTGAAAAACAGAAACGGAACGATATATGAAACAAGTAGCCCCGGATCAAAAAGTCGTTAAGGAAGTGGAGGCCTTCGAAGTGAAATGATCTATTAGTTTTCCCTACTCTACCTTTACCGCTTTGAACGCATTGCTTTATTCACGCATTCGTATCCTTACTTACTCTCACTTCCAGTAGGAATCACTACTCTGCTCTGACTTCAATATTAATAGGAGTAACGTTACTGGTCATTTGGTTTGCAAAAGAGCATCCACGGTTGAACATAAGCACAAACTCCCTAGCATCAGATATCCGAAAGAATGAGAAGCTGCAGGAAGAGATACGTATAAGTGTACGGTACGGTACGGGGCGTCGCGTACTAATGAGTGATTGTACAAAACGTCTCAAGACTCGAACCATGGACATGACGTGCATGAGTAGTGATGATCATTGACAATTGACAAATGCTCTGAAGTGTACTAGTCCCGGGGAAACATATGGGAGTTTGCAGAGAGCAAGAGCTGGCCTTGCTCGGAGCGCAATGCGGTGTCTGGTCGAGCCGGCTCGATTATGTATATCGTACACTATCCTTGCAGTGTAGACGTAGACGAACAGATGAAGTGGGTGCGCGCATATGATGATCGTGAGTCGCTGAGAGTTCGCCAGCGGGTGGAAGGGGAAGAGGGGCGCCGCATGGTCGGAGGCAGATTAGGGAGTACAGCAAATTGACGAAGGCGTGCAGGCGTAATTCATGGGTGACGTAACAGTGCAAGCTGTCACTGGAAGATAGTTTTTCAGTATACGACGCAAGGGAGCTGCGAGAACCGGGTCATCATTTCTATCCGCAAAACGACCGGAGAGAAACAGGTCTCCTCTTCCTCATCCGTCGCTGGTTTCGTCCTTCACGGACCACTTCAACACGGCACGGACGAGGCATGAGTGGTTGCGGTCTTGAAATCATAGGTCTCCTTTTCTCTTCGTCAATCGTATATCTCCGTCTACCAGCGATCCGACGGAACCACGCAACGAAACGGCTGATCGCGCCCCATCGTCGTTCCGAAGGGATCTCCTCCGGCAGCTCGAACGAAAACATGTCGTCCTCGTACCCGCTAAAACGATAGTCCTCGTATAAGCACTCGCCGTTGCAGTCGTACGGGAGCTTGCAAAATGGCGCGTGGTGAGGCGGGTGCGGGCAGGTGCAGAAATGCGAGTCTCGGTATGAGTAGTCGTAGTACACGGGCTCGTCTGAGAACTTGACCGAGCGCTTCGCAGTGAGTGTGCTCTTTCCACTCTTTCCACTCGATACTGAGGGTGAATGCTGGAGGATGGAACGAGGCGGAGGGGGAGGTTCCACCTTCGTCTGACTTGATGAATCGGATGCTGCTTCTGAAGAGACGGAAGCGCGTCTGAGATGCTTCGGCGTTGGCCCGTCAATGTCGAGCCCGCGAAACGTGCTTCCTGCTACCGAGCCTGGTAACGTTGAAGTATCCGACTCCTTGCGCTTGATTGGCCGCGAGATGAAATTTGGCCGCTTCGACCAGCGTTTCGCCTTTGACGAGGACGACTCGGGAAGGGTATCTTCCTCGACTTCGAGGATGTCTTCAGGAATGTTGAGTACGGATGCCCTGCAATTCGGGCAAGTTAAGGATAACTAGACAAGGATGCCGCAGAGGCCGTAAGAAACAATACACGAGCCACGTAACAAGAACCGCAGACAAGGACATGTCAAACACTCACACGTCTTGATGGCAAGGCGGCCCCATCCGAGCTATAGCTCGATCCACCAGCCACATAATGCATATATCGATCTGAAGCTAAATCATGCAAAATATTTAGTTTTGCTCTATGGGCTCATTGGTGGATGAACTGACCTGGATAGCGTGCTGTAGGGTGTCGCAGGACATTTGTGATGATGTCTGGGATGGGCAGCAAGAGGAGAAGATAACGACACAGGGACCATTGGCTCGAGCGGAAAGTGAGTACTAATAACCGCTGGTGAAGTACTGTACACGTGTATTGTGCATGTTAGAAGGGCATGCGGCTTCGGTGAGTCAAGCATGACTTCACGGTGTATGTAAAGACCCTTCCGCGCTTCTCTCTTACATACTCATTCCCCTGGATATTATGCGTCCGCGGTCCGAAGAATTGATCGTGTACGAAAGGCGCAAGGTGTTGGGGTTCAGCATGGTGCTGAGGTGAGGACCACGATTATTCGACTATTCGACAATGCACCGAAGATCGACGCGACGCAGATACTTTCCACAAAAAGTAATTGCCTTATGGGAGTCACTCCATATTCAACAGAGTGAAGGGTCGTCGTTCACGATGTTCTTCTACACCAGTCTAAGAGTGATATGTACTTCTATTCTCTTCTAATCAAATGATCAAGTAGCCTTCCACACTTCCCTACCGTTCTCCTCGACAATACTCCCTGGACAAACTTCAAGCAACTTCCAATCACTTCAACGCCCTTTTCTCGAAATATATGCGCTGCATCCGACGCGATTTTCTCGTATCCTTCCATCGCAAGGGCCAAAATTGTCGGTCCGGCGCCGCTCAAACAAATTCCAAGAAGACCTGGGTGCGTCGTGGGAGTTAACTGCGACGTGACTTCAGGAAGACCTGGAATGAGTGCCCTTCTATACGGCTGGTGTACCCGGTCCTGCATTGCATCGTAGATAAGCCCTGGATCGGGCGGTGATTGAGAAAGTGCCGTGGTTAACACGGCTAGTCGCTGTAAATTGAAAACCTAACGCATATATGCTGTTACTTCACACTCGAATCGAATGAAGAGTCAGGTGGGACTTACTAGATCTTTTCGAGAGTAACTTTGAGGTAGCACGTCTCGCGCCGTTGCAGTGCTTAGCTCAAACCGCGGCACAATTGCCACGGCTTTGATGGACTTTGACCATCCGAACCGCACGTAATGGCCAATGCCTTCCGGTGGATGCGGTGGATTCTTTCCCCAATTCTCTCCAGCATCAGGTGGGTATTCGGGTAAGACTTCGCTCAGTGGAACTTGGGCCCGCGCCTGCGCATCGTCATCAAGTTCACGAAGGTAGGATCCAACAAAGCCTCCAATAAGCGCCGCAGTCACATTATCCGGATGACGCTCTACCATCAGTGCGAAATCAAGCATGCGAGTAATGGAGAGGTTGAGTCGGGCTAACGAATTTGCCAGGAGAACACCAGCGACGACTGCCGCACCAGACGATCCGAGTCCGCGACCAAACGGTATTTCATTATGAGCATGGATAGCAAGGTGTTCAGGGAAAGAAGAAATATCATGACATCGCAGGACGTATAAACAGACTCGCGTAGTCAAGTTCTTGTACGGATCAAGCGGAACTTCGTCTGCACCTTCTCCGGAATACGAGATAGTGGGCGGATATCGAGGATTGGAATCTGCTATAGATGCTTTCAATGTCAGATGTAAAGATAAAGACAGGCCAACGACGTCGAACCCTGGGCCGATATTCGCAGATGTAGCGGGCACTCGAATGGTGACTGTTTGAGCCATGTTCCAAATTTTTGGGTGAGTCAAATTTAGGACCAGCGTCGATCGTTGGCCTAACTTGTGTACATTACGTAATTATATTGAAAGTAGTCTGCCGAAAATCCAGAAACTCTGAGGCCTAGCTCTGGAACTTAAGCTCTCGACAGCTTTCTTCTGGTGACAAGACTGCGTATGTCTAATTCTGAAGGTTCTTCAAGAAAATGCTCTTCCTTTCTGACAGAGAGCGAGCTTCGCGGAGTCGACCAAAAGCAAAGAAGTTTTCATCCGTCAATGTAGATGTAGATACGGACAAGCCGCCGCTTCGTCATGGTCCCTCGAGAAGACGTCTTGTCGCAGTATCGTGCGGTTGTGTAGATGTGAAAGGGATATATTCGAGATTAGATTACCTTTTGGAGGAGGAAAGCTATACTTACTGTGAATGACTGTGGGAAGAGCCGAGACCTCGTGGGCAGCGGAGGGTGACAGGGAGCGTCTGTGTGTGGCAGACAAAGTGACGAGCGCTCATATGCAACGAAGGAATCAGTCAAATTTAAACAGACAGACGACGATGACATCTTATTATTTTTTGTGACAGATGAATAACATTACCCCGGATATATTGGACGCC
The DNA here is from genome assembly GCA_037892935.1 of Phlebopus portentosus. NCBI lineage: Eukaryota > Fungi > Basidiomycota > Agaricomycetes > Boletales > Boletinellaceae > Phlebopus > Phlebopus portentosus. The sequence continues at coordinate 3,129,124 of JAYXKI010000001.1, forward strand.
GAACGCGGTAAGAATGCCCCGAAACGGTCATCGGACTGTCCTCTTCACTTCGGCGACGATCCGATCCCCCCCCATCCATGATGTCGCGTCGCGGAAAGAAAGCTAATATATGTCCCCCCGAAATAGGTCCTCATAAATCTCCTTTGGCGAGCGTCGTCACGGTGTGCCCAGGCCACTCAAATACTAATTAACATCCCCGTATATGCGTCCTTCCTCCTTGCGCCCTCTTTCCCCTTCTTCCTCATCCTCCTCTCACTCCCGCCCCGTGCAATGTCCTCGCGCTCTGTCTTTGCAGATGCTAGAGGTCATGTGCGCGATCGTTCTTTCACCGTAGAGCAGTTCGAAGAACTTGTCCACTCCGCCCTTGATGCTCAGTCTTTACCTGACAACGCTCTGTCCTTCTCTTTCGGAGGTAACACTTACCCATCCCCGTTACACTCACCGCATTCGTCGCGCGCAAAGACGCGTCTCGAAGGAAAACAGGCCCGTTCTCGAGACTAAGAGGCGCGTTTACAAGAAAGCAAGGCTTGAGCGACGCGTCATTCATTGTGCCACCCGAGACGCGTCGTCTTGCTTCATCTTCTGTTCCCACTCTCGCCCTCTTACAATCGAAGAAAGCACCCACCTCAGATTCTTATATCAGTTTAGACATACCGACGTCGCATTGCAACGCTCCTTCTAGCCGGACCTGGACAGCCGGGCCAAAGTCTTCCCTTGGAACTTCCCTTTCTTCATCCGATTTTACCAATGGTATTTTCTTCACTCACCTTAAACTTAGGATTGCATCTGAATCCTTTTTTCAGGTTCGCAAAGTTATAGCTGCTCCCCTTCGCTGGATATTTCTCCGCGCGAACGGAGTTCCTCTAGTTCTAGATCCCTCCTCGGTCTCAAGCCACTCACCATACCCAAGCTGACCAATGGAGGACTCTTTTCCTCAGGTTCTCTGCCAACGCCACCTGACTTTGACGCCATTCGAGGTGCTTCTCCGGCGGCCACCGATGACTTCGTGAGCATTGAACCCGAGAGCATGTACTCTTTCTTTGACGACAGTGGTTTCGAAGATCTGTGCACGCCGAACGTGACAAGGAAGAAATCTAAAGCAAGCTTCCGTTCTCTCTTCTCTTCGGCTGCGTCAGAGGGCAATGCTAGTTCTCACCACTCAGGTTCCAAACGCGACAAAGCTCTCCCACCTACTCCTGCCTGCGACAGAACAGTCGACGGTCGTCGTCGTAAATTCAGGCCCGAAATAGAAGTATTGAACTCTGCTGCTGACGATAGAAGAAATTCTTTATTTTATTCACCTCCTACCATTGAGCAATGTGATCCGGGGAAAACTTCTACGAGTGAGAGGTCGGACTCCAAATCAAACCTCGACAAGGAATTTAGGAGCAATCGGATGACCGACTGGATTGTCCGCTCGACATCTTCTACGCCGCGTAAGTTGAAACGCCTGTCTCGCAGCTCCGCGCCTGCATATCCAAGTCCTACATCGCCGCTCCCACCTACACCGAATCTTCCATTCACGGATCTCCCGGTCGACGCGTTGCGTAAAGCAAGCCATGTCCAGAATACAAATGACGTCGGCAATTCCACTGAGGAATCTATCGACTCAATGGAAATCTTGAGATGGCGTATGCCGAATTTGGAGCAACAAGCTAGCAAGACGTCGACGACTTCAAGCGCTCGTGCTGTAAGTAGCTTTTGTACACTGCAGTGGTTTTTTTTTTGCTATGTTTGACATCTGAACCTTAGCACGCACTCGGTCGCCCATCGCGTGGCTCCATCCGCGATCGACTTGGTCTCGGCCCCCGCCTTCATGTACATGTCCCCCTTCCGTCCCAATTTGTCGTTGATCCGACCAGAAGGTCGAAATCACAGCACGGAATTTCTTCAGAGGCAACAATCCGGAAAACGAATTCTCCCCCTCCGATAGCGCCTCCATCATCCAGCCGGCTTTCTTCCTCGTCGAGAATTCCTTTGCCGAGACTCGCATCTGCTTCGTTGGTATCCTTGCGAAGTATCACTACCGTAACCGCCAGGAGCAAGGGGTCTGGTGGAGAGAATGAGGAAGACAATCGAATGGATGTACTTGACATAGATCGGGCGTTCACCCCCGAGGATGACCCATTTGCCGCAGATCCGCCTACACCGCTCACACCTCTTACGCCTGTGAACCCGACATACCAGACGCAGACAAGCAAGGAAGAGAAGTATCATTCTTTCATGCGGCTAGGAAATGACTCTTCTGCTTCTTGCGTCCCTGAAACGCCGATCTCTGCTCCAGCATCCTTGCCGAGTTGGCACTACCGCCTCGGCTCGAATTCTAATATCTCCTCGCCAGTGTTGATGCCATCCTCATTATTACCTGGAGCTACTCCCGTTCCGAGACGGAGCAAAAGAAACGCAAGCCCGTCAAGTGTACGAAGTAGACTCGCTCCCTCGCTCGTAGAGCCATTAAGCATTCGTCGCAGGTCTCCGTCTGCACCGCCCAGTCCGCCAAGTGGCCGTCAGACTCTGACACAAGTAATTTCAAGAGTACGTAGGATTCAAGGCAACCAAATCGAGAGCGGAATAAGCAATTTGACGGGAAAAGGACATACCTCTGGCATCGTAGGTCATACGGAGAGTCGCCCTCATTCGCCATTTCCAATGCTTGTTACTCTTACACCGGGTTCAGTGAAAGCTGCTCCGAATGCTTCAAGTGACAGGAGATCAACCGCTGCATCATTCGTGTGGAGCAGAATGGGTGAACAAGATGCGGTCTATTCACTGGAAGGTCAAGCAGTCGAGCGTGTTCAAGCACCTCTGGGACAGATAAAACATCCGACATCGCCGAGTGTAGTCGAAATCGATGCATTCGGCCCGGTGTCTGAAAAGTACGCACATCGAATACCCGATCGTGATATGCTTTCTCCGACGGCCTGGCTCTTAGATTCAGACGACTATGATGATAATAATGACATGCACGAGCCTGAAACTCTAGCCGCCAAATCTAATGTGCTTGCGCTTTCTTTCAACGTTATCGATGAACCAAACGGACAACTCGGCGGTAATGGGACCACGGGAAGAACAGGTGCAGTGCTCGCGAGCAATTGTATCTCCGATGCACGAAGCGTTTCACCATCCCGAGGGGTTTTCGATACGGAAAGCGAAATTGAACCGAAAGCGGATCTTGCGCGTCTACGTGCCCCTCAAAACTGGCCACTTCCGCCTCATCGTACGGTGGTTGTTGACGAGGAAAGCGGGGAAGGTTTTCATCTTGTCGAACCCGTGCTCGAGGTAAGTATCTGTTGATCAATTCAATTTAAGCACGCGACGCAATTGGTTTGTACAGTTCATCCAGACGGGCTCAGCCATGCATTCTCCGAGACACTCTATTCGCTTTCCCAAGAGATGTTCAGGTTCTATGTCGATTGAAAGCCTCACTAGCCATCTTTCTGGTGGTAGCTCACCAATTTCTCAGAGGTTGAATAGCTCTCAGACACGACTTATTGCAGAACAGTTCGGTAAACCAGCTCTCAGGGTCGATAACGATGCTACATCTCCGTCTAGTATGCAGGTACCTCAGGCTCTTCCGACTCAGCACTTGAAGCAGCGATCCCGCTCAGCAACATCGCTGGCTTCGGTCAGCGCCTGGTCTGCCAGGACTTCCAGAACTGCTTTCTACTCTGCCCGTTCTACTGTTTCACGCGGATCGGACAAGTCCGCCTATTCCTTCGCACAATCACGCCAGGTTGGGAAGCTATCTCGCGAAGGATCGTCTCGCTCTGCAGCATCTTCGCACAGTCCCCCGAGTTCTGCGGATCACCATGCGAAATCTTCGTCTTCTCACCGGATGTCGAGTGGTAGTGTCCTCGGTCCAACAGCGTCGTCCACTTCACTCCCTCGCGGTAGCGCTATTTAATGCAAAGTCCGCGTTACCGGGATGCATCGTTCTTTGTTCATCGACGCCCGATTCAATGTTCTTTACCATTGGTTGGGAGCGGGGCGGGCCATTTTCGATTCTTGAATGGTATGGAAGCACTTGTATTGATGCACCTGGAATGTGGACAAACATAAGTCGTCGCTGAAATCGGTAGAAGACGTTACAGAAGTTATGGCGGCGACACTGGATGCCTTGGAAGGGTTCGCGCCTGGTCCCAACCTTCCATTCATCACCTGAAATTCACGGACAGTCGATGTTCAAGTTTTAACCTTCTACTTGCCTCTCTTAGTATGCCCAGCGAGGACTCGATATACCCTGACAAATTCAGCCATTGCTTGATTTCCTGACGCCATATTTGTCTTCCTTTTCTTCATTCTTTCGTCGTGTGCTATAGTACATCGTGTAATGCTGTCGTTTCTCCTCCAGGACTTTACTTCTTGGCGATACATGAATACTTTCTTGTTAGTGTGTTTTGTAACTTGTCTTGGTATTCTCGCTTTCATCATAATCTCTCTCTCTCTTTAACCATGTGCTTTCTGCCAGTAACTCTGCTTTCTTGTTGAAACATATCAAATATGTGTAATTACGCGATGTAGCAAATATACCACTGTACGTCTACCAGCGAACGCAAAAAGTGGAAATCGAAGAAGTTTTGGTCATATAGGATCGGGGAGAAATCACCACGAGCAGTGGCTCCTTGCATACGGGGAAGTGTCAGCATCGTACGAATCATACGATCGATTATACCGATGGTATCGCATTTCAGGTGCGGTCTGCCTGCTGTGCGAGCGCGGTGGTAATCGTGGCTGCGCCAGATATGGATCGCGATGGGACAGCATGGGAGAATGTATTGATGGTGAGACGTAACCTGATAAAATAGTATCCGTCGATGATGAGCCATCATCATTATCATCGTGGTCGTTGTCGCGATTGCGATCATGATCACGATTTGAGCGGAACGTTTGCATAATGTTATTTCTATTTCGTCTTTGATACCCACGCGTTGTCCGTGAATATCTTTCAAATGACGAGCGCGGATGGTAGTAACTCGGCCTTGGTGACGGATGGCATACGTATCGGTCTGAAGGGGGTCGACCAAACCTTAGGTTATGGTCATAGTCGTGGTCGCACGGCCATTCGTACGTGCGCTCTCTGCGGACGTCTGGACGTGGGATATGATAGTGGCTCGAAGCAGGCACAAAATCCTCCCTCCGGAGACTAGACTGTCGCGATGACGCCCTGCTATCACAACCGCAAAGTGCACCAATAGCCTTCTCAATATCAGGATCATCAATCAGAGCCGGCTTTGAAGTATTTCCACTTGAGATGGATGGTGCCTTGCTCCCTGAAGTGCGGACAGATACATTCCGCTGGACGTCGATGAGATGAGCGTTTCGAGCACGTTGAGCCGCAAGCGAACGCCGGTGAACAATCCAGAGCCCGAGAGATACAAGGACTGTTGCCCCAACAAGTGAGATGGGCACAGCTATAGCTGCAGTTGGCACCCCTGCTCGAGACAGTCGTCCATCATGAGGGGCAAAGGAGTCTCCGCTATTCGGGTCGTAGGAAGTCGAACCCGACTTGGCGCCTGGTGCGGTTGGAACGGTGCCTGCTGCAACCGGGCTCGAGTGCGTTTGTGGAGCTACTGGTGATGCGTCGCTTGAAACTTCGCCCTTTGCACGAGAACCGCCCGATGCCGCTGGTGCATTATGTTGTTGCTGAGATGGAACTGACCTTTCCGAGTCGGATCCAGGTGCAATGGAATTCGATGCTTCTGACGAAGATGATCCAGTTTGCGCACCGCTGTTCTCAGTTGCATCATTTAAAGGAGTTTGAGCAGAGGAGCTCTCATCTGGGGATCCAAACCCGCTTTCCCCATTCAAGCTGTCTCCCTCTGATGTGCTCATTGGCAGATCACCATCGTCAGACCCCTTCGAGCTCTCCCCGCTCTTTTGAGATGCTAAATATATCACGTTCGGCAAGAGTCGAAATATATCACAATGATTCACTTACGATCCAGTGCGAAAGTTGGCGAATTGACGATGTTTCCAAAGTCATCTTTTACTCGAAGACGAAACCCTGAAGCTGATGAAATATCGGGAACCGCCCTAAGTTAAAAGTAATGTCAATACAAGGAAATAAAGGTAAAAAAATGAGTATTACAAAGAGAAAGAATATGAATGTCCATCTTGCGAAACTTTTGGCCACACACTCGCTCCGCAGTCGCCTGCATCGTCCACATCATCTGCCGGAGAAGATTGAGAACACAAAGCAACGGACGGCGAGACGATAGCCTTCTCAGACGACCACTGTGCAACAATAGTGTCCCCTGAACCGAAGATGTCTCCGGAAGAAGGCTTTTCCCAATTTAACTGTAGAGATTCTCCATCCTTGGATCTAGCGTGAACAGTGCGAAAAGAGAAGCGGGCAAGATAAACGGAGAGAGAAAGCGCCAGGCTTCTTCCTGTGAATGTCATTTTCAATCAGAACGAAGAACAGGCCAGCCTGTTTCGATCGTGGCAGTAAACTCAGCAACGAGGAAATACGAAAGAGTTGATTGGGATTGTCACCCAAGCCCAAGAGAATTGAGATTAGTCGCATGTCAGCCCAGACCAGCATTCGAGTTTGTCTCAGTTCTGTGTGTATGTTTCAAACCATGGTACGAAATAGTCGAGACCTTCGCATTGCGTAGTATTGGACGTGAGTACAGTACGGTTGAGAGGACCGAAGTATGTGGCTCGTACACGGAAGCAAAATGTGTTCAAGATAAGATACGGATAGTAGGTCCAGCGCCGATCACAATCTATAAGTGGCATGTGAGTTTCTCACGGAGAACCAAGTCGCATTTCTGGCGGGGACGTTCACATCTACATATATCTACATGACTTCGACTTCTAGGGTCAACCCACTTGAACTTTGCTATAAGTAGTACTTCGTTTCTGGTCCTGTGATCATTCTTGAATCTTAATGGAGACCACATGAACAAGGAGTCGACGAGTTCTGGTGACCAACCAGCTTGAAGCACCTTGTCAAGACTTGACCCTTCCATCCATCTACGATGCCTTCACTCCTGAGCCCGAATGGCAGTGCAAAGTCAAGCAGAGATGATGCTCTCAAACCTTCGATGTCGACTAACTCGAGATCTGCATTCCCTCGCCCACCCGTCTTTGAGGATAAACTGAAAGAGCGAGAGTTTCTAAAGTTCAGGCTCGCACAAGCGTTTCGCATTTTCGGACACCTGGGCTTTGATGAAGGGGTAGCAGGTCACATCACTGTCAGAGTAAGGCCCGGAATCTTTGTATCAACTTGATCGTACCATAGATAATGGGTTTTCAGGATCCTGTCAGACCAGACTGCTTCTGGGTCAACCCATTTGTACGTCTTGAATATCAATATTACTGTTCCTGATACCATTATTCTCTTCAAAAAGGGGCTCCATTTTTCTCTCATTCAGCCCGCGGACCTGCTGCTCGTGGACCACGACTGCAACATTCTGGATGAATCCGGTCCGAGTCGGCTCCTGAATACTGCTGCCTTCGCAATTCATTCCGCCATTCACGAGGCTAGGCCTGATGTACTATGCGCAGCTCACACTCACTCCGTATATGGACGAGCATTCTCCACCCTTGGACGCGAGCTGGATATCATAACCCAAGATTCCTGCGCCTTTTACCAGGATCATGTCGTGTACAAGCAATTCAATGGAGCGGTTTTGGCCGAAGAAGAGGGCAAACACATTGCTGAAACGCTTGGTGACAAAAAGGTATCATCACTTTACTAATCTTAGGCATTGGTTTGACATCATATCAACTCGTCCAGGCTATCATTCTTCAGGTAAATATGCAATGAACTGTCCTCAACACGGATATTCGCTTACATCCTTGAATGCAAGAACCATGGTCTGTTGGTTGCCACAACGTCCATCGAAGCAACCGTTCACTATTTCGTTTCGCTCGAGAAGTGTTGCAAAGCCCAACTGATGGCGGACGCCACCACCGCACAAACAGGGATCAAAACCGTCCCTATCGGAGAGAAGGAAGCCGCTGAAACATATCAAACCGTTGGCGTTGGAGGCTGGTTTTCTGGAAGAACGCATTTCCAAGCGTTGGAGAATCGTGAGGGTCAGAAATTCGCCCTTTAACGAAATTGGATGCAAGGAAACATAAATAACATGAACCTACGATCATTGGAAGTAAAGCCACAGATATCAAAATTGATAGTACATTTCACGAATAACGAATATAGTTGAAGAATACTAGTCCACAGTCTTTAAACCGGTTCAAAGAATGGAAAGCATCACCATCTTCAAGATTTCTTCAGTCAGATTCGTAACGCTTCTCGGGGTAGCTATCGCAATTGACTTTTTCATACGCAGATCTTCGGTCCTGTTCTGGATCCCAGAAGTCTGGGATGTGACACTGGTCTAGTTCGTTATCCTTCTCGAAATGTGCATGTGGAAAGTCCGACGCGGAAAGTCTGTTCTGGACCATCACTGTAGCGTTGCGATGTGATTAGCTCTCATGCTAGAACCCGATCGTGCAGGAAACGCTTACAGTAATGATCGAGATTTTTATCAAAGTTATTTCGGCACAGCGCAGCCAGTAAAACAGCGGCTATTATCAGAATTACTGAACAGATGTACAGTGTGCCGAAGAACCGCCATGTCGTGAATGTCCAAATAAACATAGCCGATCCCAGTCCAGCAAGTAAGGAGCACAGGAAAACAACGCCGAAACCGAGAAAAACAGACGTCACTCGTTTCCATTCACGACGCAGAGCAAACCATCCCTGTGGCAAAAATTAGAAGTACCCGCCGGACAGAAAGGGAAGGCATCTATCGACTTGCCAGTGCAATCCAGAGTGGAAGCGTCTGAACGTGACATTACTGACGTTGAATGTTATTCTACGCGATCATCTAAGGATATACTCACAACTGCCATGAACACAAGAACAGCCCCGTATATGTATTTGTGATCCTTGACGATCGAGCTGAAATAAGTGTTGAGTATTTGATCCACAAAAAATGCCATCGTTGCGGGAAGAATAATTCCGGCAACCTGTGCAACAACGGAAAATCCAAGAAGGACCTATGCATCAAAGAGCGTCATTAGCGGCAGCAGAATCAGTAAGAGACAAAGGATCAGTTACTCTGTACATCCGGCGCATCTCGCTAGAGACTTGCACGGCGCGCCATGGTCTCTTATTATAAATCTGATTTGTGACATGAGAAGCGATCAATCGGTAGGACACTGGATCCCTTCACTTACATGACACAGCTTGTATGCAAAATAGGCTTCGGTTACAATCGACAACACAGATCCCCCAAGCAGCGCCCCCTGATGACCGTCAGTGACTCGAAGCTTAATGGGAGAAGTTAACATGTACCTCAGCAATATGCCGGTGGCGAAAGAAGTCGATTCCGAAGAACTGATCTTCTGAGCCACATCTTGCTTGGTCGACCAAGCGCACGAGAGATGTCTTCACGAGAAAGGTCACTATGAAGCGTGCCAAGGCCCATACTGTCGATAAGCAGCGAGCCACGAAAATAAAGATGCTGGCAATAGTAAATCACAATACTCGTATGAATGATTGAAGATGATGTGCTTACATATGAGGTATGGACTCTCTCGCCAAAGCGTAAATTGTCACGAGAACAAGGTAAACATGCAGTACGATGAAGACAACATCCTCTAAGCGATTATCACGAAAGCTTTGAGTGCATCAGCAATACGGAACTTGAATAGTATTGCTTAGGGTAAACGTACTGATTAGCTGTAAAAGAAGCAAGCATTGGGCATAATTGCACTCCCTTAACTCCTATCTCGGACAAAGGAATCTTTTGGCAGTTCAAGGAAGGAACGTCGGGACAACTTTCAAATCCGCCATCAGATAATAGACTGTACAAGCTCTGTGTTGCGTTCAAGGGGGTAGGATAAGCAGTCACTCCTTTGCGACGTGCTCCATTGTCGTCGATTACGAAAAGAGCTGTTCGAAGGATAACCTGAGCACAAGCAGAGAGAAAGGAAATGATGAAATATGCAGTCGAGCGCTGAAAGAGAATTCGACGAATCTGGTGGTTTCAACGTGGGACTAAGAACTAGGACATAATTATGAAAATAAGCTCACAAAATCTTTAATCATCCAGACTAAATGTCGGTTGCGCCAACCTGAAAGGGAATGAAAGAAATGCCAGTCAGCTGTCGGCTGACGCCAGGTCGAAGAAACAGAAGAAAGGAGGAACAGAGGAGACGCGTCGCACAGTGCCCTTAGGACAATATATAACGACGCCCACTCCAATCTCAGGGGCCAAAGCGATGTTCTGATAGTCCGATGGTATACTTCTCTTCTAAATCAGATTGTTGGACGTGAAGCATAGATGCCAAAAATAATGCATGCCAGTGTCCCGTACTGCATCTGACGGCTGAAATGATACATGGACTGATGAATACTTCTCGGGACCTTGAAACCGCTGATGCTTGAGTAACACCATAGGTGGTTCATAGGTCGTGGCTACTGGAAGAGAGCTGATAGTTTGTGGCAGGCATCAAGAAGCGATGCAGAGCGAGCAGAACTGTGTGTGATTTATGTTATGAAGGACATCAAGTTGATGAGATGGATTGCTGAGCTACGGTCATCAAAAGGCTGTGAAATAAATGCTCAGATCTAGACAGAAGAAGCAGATGGCCGACGAGAATGACAAGTCAACGACCATCACGATTCTGTTGGAAGGGGACAAATTCAAGTTGAAGTTGAACGGCTTCAAGTTAACCAAAACACAATTGCATAAGATGATCCCTCTATTTCCCGATCCCAGCCGATCACATGTTTGGCTTGGCAATGGATAATGGCATGTTTGTTTCGGCCGAAAGTACACCTACAGAAAGGTGAAAAAGACGGAAAAAAACTCCTAAAAATCGGTATGCGATATCAGAAAGAATGCATTTCGTCAGATGCATGTCAATTACGACTCGAGAGGGCAAGGCCAATGAGAGAGGCGAGAAGGAGTCGCTGCAAATATCTCGACTCTCTCGTCGGAAAGTGGAAACAGTGACGACCTAGGAGCTTATCGGTCCAATGGAAGAAGTCAGCCTCAGATAAAAACTGCTTTATCTGCACTTTAGAGCCGTCGGTCGTTGGAGAGTATACAACCCGACTCGACTCTCTCTCTTTCATCGCACCGTCGACAATGACGAACAGTTCAGGACCCCTACAAACTCGTGCGTCCCTGCATGGCTCCAACCTTAAATGCTAATCTTCCTGATTGCTGTTGTCTTGTCCTGTCTTAGGTGCTACCAGCCAGTCAGCTTCTTTCTTGTCTCAGCTTCTTCTCAACTTATCTCACCTTTTTTACACAGGTACAATGGAGGCGACGTGGCATTCATCATTCTTGCTGGCGCACTCGTCTTCCTTATGGTTCCCGGACTTGGTAATTCTTTCTCTTAACGTCAGCTCTTCTCCGGCATCTCTTGACTTTTTCTCGGCATTCAGCTTTCCTTTATTCTGGTCTTGCGAGGCGGAAATCAGCACTTTCATTAATTTGGGCGGTTTCCGCGAGCAACGCGGTCGTGATTTTCCATTGGTTTTTCTGGGGTTATTCTCTCGCGTTTTCTCCAAGCGCGACAAACGGCTTCATAGGAAACCTAAATAGATTTGGTCTTCGGAATACCCTCAGTGCCCCGAGTCCAGGCTCTCCACTCATCCCGGATCTCCTATATTCGTTCTATCAGATGGAATTCGCATGTGTCACTGTCGCCATTCTAATGGGTGGCGTGGCGGAACGTGGTCGTGTCTTTCCGACAATGATATTCGTCTTCTTGTGGATGACACTCGTTTACTGTCCACTGGCATGCTGGCCATGGAACATCAATGGATGGGCGTTCAAGTGGGGAGTCCTTGACTATGCCGGTGGTGGACCGGTAGAAATCGGTTCTGGTGTTGGCGGTCTAGCATTTTCCTGGATTTTGGGTCGCAGAAAGGAGAAGGAGCTATTAAATTTCCGCCCTCACAATGTTTCCATGGTCGCTCTCGGCACCTTCCTCCTGTGGTTCGGTTGGCTGGGCTTCAACGCAGGTAGCGCTTTTGGCGCAAACTTGCGCGCGGTCTTGGCCGCGTGGAACTCGATGATCGCTGCAGCACTTGCAGGAATCGTCTGGTGCTTGCTCGATTGGAGGATAGAACGCAAGTTTACAATGGTCGGGTTCTGTTCCGGAACGATCGCAGGTCTAGTCGCGGCAACGCCTGCGAGCGGTTTCATTGAACCTTGGGCATCGCTCGTGATGGGGATCGTCGCTGGTGCCGCTTGCAACTTTGCAACGAAATGTGGGATATACTTTATTCACAACGTGGATTATTTTTCACCTTTAATGCAGTGAAGTTCCTTTTGCGTATTGACGATGCTCTTGATTTGTTCGCTGAGCACGCGATAGGTGAGTTCTCTTAAATTAGCATGCGCTAAACGCATCCTTGACGGACTCACCAACAGGTGGCATTATTGGTCTTCTTTTCAACGCTTTTTTCGCGAAGACATCTCTCATTGCCCTTGACGATGTGAATACTTCAATTCCCGGGGGCTGGCTCGATCACAATTGGAAGCAACTCTATATTCAGTTCGCGTATATCTGTGCAGCTTGCGGATATACCTTTGTCGTGACGGCATTGCTAGCAAAAGCAGTAGATATGATTCCTGGATTGCACTTGCGTGCTTCAGAGGAGGCTGAGCACAGAGGAATGGATGATGATCAGGTTTGACGTCCTAAACAGGTGATCCGCGAGGTTGTCTCATTTTTCTTATACAGATTGGAGAATTTGCGAGTGACTACATCGAAGTTCGCAGAGATTTCGACGATTGGACGCCTCCGGCTGCTGTTGAGAAGAAATGGGCTCTCCTTGCAAATGGTCAGACTACGATGCCTGTCGCAGCTGGCGACCGGCATGGATTCGCGGAGACGGGAGAACACCAAGTGCGAAGAGTTGGCAGTGGGACGCAGCCTGCCGTTGGACAAAATGGGTCGTCTCTCGGCACTGTTCAGGAAAAGGAATAAAATACCTTTTGATTCAAACTAGGAACATCTAATGGGTAATATTAAATGTATGATGTGCATGCATCCGTGTCGCCAACACTCCTCACCTCAGTCAGCTGAAGCCGAAGCTTTGTATCTGCTTTCAATAGCATATATCGTCCACTGATAATTACATCTTGTCCCGTGTAACCTATCTACTCATCAAATAAAAATAATAGTAGAACACTTTTTCCAAGCCCTGCGTTTGATTGTGGTGCATGCAAATCACTGATCCAATTATAGTTATGAGAACCACGTGAGCAGCTTTTTCCTTCGACTCACTCGATCTCGAGCCTTCAGGTTTTAGCATTTTCTCTTGCATCCTTGCAGTGGATTTTTGCGGAAATATCGTAAGTATCGGACTCCCAACCCTTCTAAGCACGAAGTCGATGATCCTTTCAGCATGCCGCTTCCGTACGACCTCTGCGCACGGGTCCAAAACGCCTTTCGCGGTCGACACCCGCGCGTCTGCGTCGACCACACGAAGCAAAACCTCGGGGTTCTATCAATCCTGCTCCGCGCAGGCTTCATCTCAAACGTAACGCGCGGCACGCCTGCGGGACCCTCTCCGGAAGACTTCCTTGCAGAGACGAACGAGGCGCGACGACGAATCTGGGCAGACCTCAAATACCGCGATGACCGGCCCGTGCTTACCGACATGGAGCTCATCAGCAGGCCTAGCAAACGTATTTTCTTGGATATCGACGAGATTAGGAGGATATGTAGCGGTAGACGGGCGCAGCAGATGAAGCCGCTTGGTATGGGTGAGATCGCTGTCGTCCATACTGCGAATAAGGAACATGAGTGGTTAGAGGCGCGGGAAGCTCTTCGACTAGGTCTGGATGGAGAGGCCGTGTGTCGTGCCCGATAGAGCGATCTTCGCGCAGGACTTTTCGTGGTGAACAACTTATTCTTGGAGCTTCGATTCATTTTTTGCTCATGTACCTTATTTTGTAGGTCCATTGCAACTGGTCGTTGACACGCTGTCTATGCTATCTACGATTCAAGTAGTGGATACCTTTACTCATCTCCCCAAAATACGAGATTACTGCTAGACAATGCGTACTATCCAATGATTATATGAAAATCCGTGCTTATATCCGCACAGAGGACATGTTGTTCTTCAGTCTCTTTCGCGTCTCATTCAAGGGTGCAAAACTCAAACACAATCCCAGCCAAGTACGAAGTTGTCCTTGACCTTCTCGAACTTCCCTTCCGCCTTAGAAGATTCCTTCAAGACGTCCGAGAGTACCAGCTGCTCCACCTCACCTTCAAGAACCACAGCAGGCTCTGGCTGTTCTGCTTGTGCTGGGATGAGCGTCCCGCAGATGTCCGAGCCGAAGCGCGTTCTGAAGAGTTGATCAACGATATTTCGGGAGGCAATGGTCTCAGTCTCCATTGTCGAAATGAATCTTTACAAGGCAGTTAATATTGGTGCCCTTTACTATTTTCTTTCCTAGAATCAGAAGGGAACTCACGGCTCGAATGCATTCACGTAGTAAAGGCCCGGCGCTAGAACCACAGGCGGGAAAGTTGTTGTTGGGGGTAGTCGGGGGTATGCATCCCACTTAACAGTATGTTAGTGATCCAATTTCCCCAATGGAATTCATCCTCACCTCTTTGCGAAGCACCCATCCAACTTTGCCGCCAAATACAGTATTCAACCATTCATCCGAAAGGGACTCGTTCGAAAATATCTTTACGACATATTCTTCCCGAGTTGAAGATATTTTGCCATGATACGTTAGTGAGTTGAACTCCGGAACCTTCCCACCATGACGTACACCCTCATATGTCGTCAGTATGGACTGCGGAACGTTAGAACCGGGCCTCAGGCCAAAATATGCAGGATCCGGGTGCAAAGAAGTCGTGGTAAGGAGGGTGACGTGGAGGCGCACGTAGGGTTGAAGAGGGACTTCTGGGGCCGAAGTAGGCGCAAGTAGACCGTTTGATAGCGCAACGTTAATTCCCGAAGAATGATACGGAGCAGCGATGATCACATCGTTATAGTTCTTAGACTCTCCACTGGAGGTCTTTATTGTCCAGTGGTGTTGCTTCTCAGTGATGGAAATTACCTGCAGGTGAGAATCCCTCTGAGTTTACTGAACGGAGGGTAAATCGGGAGAAGACCTACGGAGGTATTCAAGAACACGTTTGCTCCCGAATGTCCTAAGAAATGCTTGAAGATCTGGAAGTTGCCGCCCTTCACACTGGAGGCTCCAGAAGCAGCCATTGATACGGAGCCTTCCAACGCGTGTATTTCATCAAGGTTCTGACCGTAATTGACACGCGTCGCTGCCTCTATAATTTCTCTCGAGAATTTCGGGGAGATGTCCTGAGCATCGAGGTACTGCGCCGAAGTCTGCGTTATGAGATCTTCCCAGCCCAGGACGGAAGCCAGTTCGGTGATATTTGACCACGAGGGACTAGCCGGTGTGTACAGGGAGACAAATTTGTCGACTACGGCTTGTACTCTTAAGGAACAGATGGCGGGCATCAAGAAATCGCTCGGAAGACATGTCTAATGAGAATTCTCACAGGGATTGGGCTTTAGCCGGAGACCTATACCCGTAACGCAATAACGCCTTAATGGTATCTAGCCAGCCAAATATGCCTTTGCCCTCATTCATCTGAGCAATAGATCAGAAAAGTTCTTACAACGAAGACCGTGAGTATGAAACGTACGGTGAATACGAATTTCTCGCCGTCCCAGAAGCCAGTAACGCCATCATTGTCGTTAAAGCCTATTTTGGTAAGGTTAAACTCCTGGGTTGCTCGCCATAGGTTTTTATTCGCGGCAACGAAAATGGATGCGCCGAGCTGCGGAAAGGGGATGAGTATTCAAAATGAGCTTAGCATGCACGTTCTAAGATTCTCACTTCTACGGGATCTAGCGTTCTGTCGTCATAAGGAAACACGGTCGTACTACGACCGCCTACGTATTCTGCGCTTTCGTATACGTCAATCTCGACCGCGACACCGGCGCGAGACTTTGCCTTTGAGGCCCAGAAAGCGGCCGATGATCCACCAGCCCCTGCACCAATAATAGCAATCTTATGCTGGACAACCTGACTTGAAACGCTGAGTGAATCTGAGGATTTAGCGAACCAGTCGAACACGCTGAGAGCCGAAGCGGATGCTGAAAAGGAGGAAAGAGCGAACAGGGCTAACGACGGCCGCATGTTGTGGAGCAGAAAAGCGAGCCAATAATCTCTGCCGTCGCCTTGTCGTCGCGGTCGTGGATAGAGGGCAAGGAGGAGGCAAGGCCGGCCTGTATATGATATGAAACGAGCGTTGCAATGGCGGATGTGCGCGTCCAGAAAAGGGAATATCTACTACGTAATAGATCGGCAAACAGCGATGATATTGGACCCGTACCCGTACCCGTCAGAGCTCAGAGATTGAGTTCGTGATGCGTGACGCGTTGAGTATAACAAGCGTGACATGCCCGATCCCGTAAGTCACTCGCTCGCTGACCTGACCCTCGGACCGCGTTACTTCTGTGGGCCATAATACAAAATCTGCCCAATCTCTCTATATGCGCTCTCACATTTCTCTTCTTTCTTTCCCGCACCCTTTCTCCCCCTACCTCAATGCCAGACTTGACAACATCCATATTCGACATCCCGCAGGAGATCACAGAGCATGCTCTCGTGCATGCTGAACCCCGCGACGTAGCCAGCTTTGCACAGACTTGCAGAACAGCCCGCGCTCTCGTGTACGACCAGCGCGATCAGCATCTATGGCGTCGCTTGTTTCTTGAGCAACCCTACGACGACCCGCGCAGGTCTGCAGCTTTCGCCTTTCATTCCGACTCCGACTCCGACTCCGACTCCGGATCCACCATCGACTGGAAAAGAGCCCTCCAGCAACGTGTCTATGCTATGCGCATCGTCCAGAAGATAGCCATCCATCCCCCGGAGCTTGCTACTGCTCTCTCTGCTCTCATCTCGGTGGCTCGCCATGTCCCGCCAATGCCGGAACAGTCTGACGAATCCAAAGACCTCATTTGGCTTAACAATCTCGTTCGCGAGAACAATGTATTCGGCCTCACCGCGCCGGAACATAAGTGGACTTTCGAAGAGCACCAGCGTATCGCGGAACTGTGGACTTATATCGGCTGGCGTGATAGCGTGATCAACAGGAATGGTGCCGAGCTGCTTGATGTGAGGAACCAGGCGCGTACCTTTGTGTACGACATGCGCAAGTACGCTCGTGAAAATAGTTGGGGCCCGTTCATTTCCGATAAGAGTGGTTCCATCAATTGGACGCACATTGAGGCAGTCATTACTGTCATTTACTGCAACTTAATGGATCTGAACGATCTCTGGCCCGATACCCGTCCTCCGGCACGTCTTGACGCTATCCGGGCATACTCGGCGCCAAAATCTCACCAGCGGGATCCACGAGATTGGGCAGGAGTTGAGGGAGCATGGCGCCGCTACGTTTGCTTCATGGACTATCGGTGAGTTCTGTATTTCGCCAGCATTTGATTGGCCGCCACTCACGAAAAAATTCTACTTCCAGCGATTTGTTCAGTAAGTACCGAATTATCCAGCTCAACCACCGAGCCATTTGCTAGGTTCTAATTCGCCTCCGACGTGCTCATTAATATTGATTCGCTCCAGCTTTTAATGTAAGTGGCTTCTCCCGTCTCCCGTATCACATTGGATTGTCGGAGCTGAACCAATCTTTCGATACATATGCCAGTATTCGGCAAACGCATATGATCCCGTGTTCTTCGAGGATGACGAATTTCAAGAAGCGACACGTCTTATCGAGCTCAATCTGACTATCACTAGAATTGGTGAGAAGAAATCCGCCGCAGGCTCGGTTTCGCGGATGTCTACCTTTTCGCCGGATTCTTCGCCTTCAACGTCCTCCCCGGTAGGCTCCCCCTCCAGCGATTCATCGCATGCCGGATCGAGCGCTACGAACATCTCGAAGCAATTCCCCGTAATTTACTTTGTCGGACGATCACGCGGCGGGAACGGAAATGAATCAAAGGTGCGCGGATCGGTACGCATGACTCCCGATGGACACATCCGATGGCGTTTCGTGAGTGTATGTTCGGATTTGTTTCTTGCTTTTATTATCTGTCGTTCTTTCTCGTCTTTATCACTCTACCTTCTTGAGTTTTTACTTTATTCCTTCCCCTCATATACCGTTCTGATATTGAGTGCAATCGTTCCGAATTGACGAGCTGACATTAAGACACCGAAGGCATCCATCTATGACGGGCATTCACAATGGAGGTCAGTACACTTTCCAAAAATTTCGGTTCATCAATACTTCGCCCCCTCCTTTCTTCTCTTTTTCATTTCCGAGTTCATTTCGTTTCCCGCTGACGTCACTTCTCACTTTCGCGGCCGGGCTCATTTAATTCATTTGTATACGCATTCAGTTCGGAAGGAATCCAAATCGGAGGAGTGTGCAGTGCCGCTGGCGTCGTAGGTACATGGACTGGAGCTCATCACGAAGAAGGTTCGTCAAGCATTGACGTCTCTATGTGCTAAACGCGAACGTGCACCGTACTTACAATACTGTTTTGCGCTTTCATACATATTTTTGGAAATCAATTAGGTGATCCCGCTGGTGAGTTTCGACGATCGATCCAATTCGTTTTTTCTTAGTTTGGTGTGGAATTTGTATTGATGGATGATGTGCGTGCCTAGGTCCGTTCTGGCTTTGGAAAGTGGAGGACGATCACCCAAGCCACTTGCACAATTGACGTATTGCGACTACGTACACGCTTTCCCCGAGGCGTCACGGATGGACAGAATACCCTGCCAGCTTCGTTGTCGAACATCTCCGTCATTGACGTTCGAGACCAGACGAAATATCTTGGATGCAGTCTGATTTTTTACCTATCAATACGAGTGGACCGCTTAGACGTTGTATACTGATACGCTCATTGTTACCGACATTGTCGGTCTAAACCACGAAAGAGAAGCGAACATTGACACGGACGGAGAATGTTTTCTATTTTGTCTTGGATATCAGTTTGGGCTTCTGGGACGGAATTACAGTTAATGGATATGTATTACTGATGATATTTTCATGTTTCGGTTGATGTTGTTTGTTTTACATAAAGAATCAATGCATTTCGGTATGGTTGACCACACAGCAGCATATCAGTACACAATTATCAAAGAGTCTGTCTTTCTTATGATCATCTGAATTCACATATTTTGAACTTTAGAGACGCGTCTCGGTACCACCCCGATCGCGTTCAAATGCGTTTTTGAAGAAGGTCGTGAGCTGATTGTACGCATCCTCAAAATCTCTCTTGTTTTCCTCGTTCTTGAGGTCTGCACGAGCTGCTGCCCAGCCGTGATGCCTTAAATATGCTGTCAGATGCTATTGTCAAATAAACTGGCAGATATGCGTACATGTTAGGATAATACTTGTAGGCAATCTTGTCCGCGAAGGACTTAGTCTTGAGCTTTTCAATCATTTTGTCGTATTCGTCTTTTGGCTCGTCTTCTGAGATGAAGAGACCAAGTGGGACTTGGAGGTTGTCTGCATCAGCTGCAGAGAGCATACTAAGGATATAGATTGAAATGCATAAGAATTAGCCCATGATTAAGTTGGTAATAACACCTACGCGGGATGCAGAGAAGCAACAGCATCGAATACAGGGCTCTCCTTGGAGCCAGCAAGGATGGTAACCTTCCCACCCCAACACAGACCGTACGCGCCGACCTTCTGCGCTCCATCCTTTCTCAACTCCTCACCGACACGAATTAATCCCGCGACAGCCTTCTCGGGCTTTGCAGGGCCAGCAAAGAATGCCTGCAATGCATCCTTATCTCCCTGGGACTTTGGAGGGTACCGGTCAACGGGGAACGGCTTATCGGGCTCGAATAAATCCGGCACGACGACCCTCGCGTTGAGCGTTTGCGCAAGTGCATCCGCGCCCTGCTGAGTCTGTGGGTAGAAGCCGAATATGTCGAAGACTGTCACGATTGCGAGCGAGCTTTTTGGTGGACCGGTGACGTATACGCGCTGGAAGCCTGCGAAGGGGGTATACGAGCCCTCGGGAGTGTAGTCATGCTTCACAGGCGGGATGGAGCAGCAGGCAGCGTTTGTGTTGACGACACGTTGCGTGCCTTGGGATGTTGTCGTGCTTGACATGGCGCGTGCTGGAGCCTGGGGATGAGCGGATGTGTGGGACTTGTTGATGGTGTGAAGGAGAGCACGGAGGCGGGTAAACATAAGTGATAGTGATGGGTACGCGGATGGGACTGGTATTGGTATATGCATGCGATCGACAGACAAATCCAACCCCGTGCCGATCATCCTATCACTGTATCCGTATCCGTGCAGAAGCCGGCCCTCAACATGCGCTCTCTCTTCTCGTCGTCAAGAATAAGTTGATATTGATTCAGAACCATCCTCGACCAGCACCTGGTAGACTACTATACCGGGCGCAACTCTCTGTCTATTCTCGTGGCTGCGGGTATTTGGCCGTTAGGAGAGAGTGAAACTTTTTGAAAGAGTCCAATTAAGCCGGAGCGTCTTCCAGGCTGTCCTGTCCTTTGCTGCAATGGAGGAGGCTTGACTTGGTGACTCGTACATACAATACATACATTAATATAGTCTGTATTTACATTGGTCGAGTCTGTTTCCCGATACAAGACACTGCATTTCATGACCTATCGGAGTAGATGTGGGTATGATGACGCTCCGGAGACAGAGCATCATACTCGACGTCATCATCCCTGTCACCCTCTTCATACAAAACTACTTGTGATTTTCTATTTTGCGGTTAATTCTCCCTCCATTATATCCACACGATGCTACGTTCAACCTTGTCTACTACTTTACCTCGCCGTTCAGTCTGCGCTATAAGGTCTCTCCACGCTTCTCCGATAGCCTCCAAGACAGTAACAGAAAAGGTCAAGGAGACAGCGCACAATGTTAGTCCAAGGCGTTCCCGGCCAAAGTTTGCCGTCCTATTGACTTCATTTGGCCCCAAGGTCAATTTGAAAGTAGGGCAAACCCTTGCAAAGGGCTTCGAAAAGGGTGAAGAAGTAACGGAGAAGACTCAGCAGGCAGCTGGCACAGCCAAGTCGAAAGCACAAGAAACAGCTGGCGCCGCAAAGTCTAAAGCAGACGAATCCAGTGAATTGGCGAAGCAGAAGACTAATCAGGTCAGTAATATCCAAGTTTTGGTATGATAGTGCTGTTTTTATTGTTGAATTAGGCGTCAACGGGGGCGACGGAAGCAAAAGAAGACTTCAAGAAGGAGATGCATAAGTAGTCGAAGCTATAGCCCTTCTGCGGACTTCGCGTCTTTATGTACAAGTTTACTGCATCCATATGTATCAATATCTGCATTCCTCAGCAATTATGTCCGTGATGAACCGCTCGTCTCGACAGCAATCATTGAATATATCATCAAAATTTATGGATAACGATACTTCTTTCTCGCAAACCACTCAATCAGACCCGGACATACAGTGTAATACAACATAGGCACAACGCGATTGAATGCATGAATGAAGACATCGCGTTCTCCTCTGTCAACTGCAAGAATGCACCTCTGAGCTACGTCCTCGCGTTTCAATCCGTGTCTGCTAGGATCCGCTTCCCGCACCGGACCGGCGTCTACGGCAGAAGCTCGGAAGTTACCTTCGATGGTCGAGGGAAGGACAAAAGAGAAATGGATCAAAGGATGTTCGATGGCGAGAGATTGATAGAGAATGAGTGAGGCGGATTTGGTGGAGCCATATAGTGCGCGTGTTGGCGCGGGTGTGACGGCTGCAAGGGACGAAAGGAGAAGGACGGAAGGCGAAGGCGAAGTACGCTCTAGAAGTGGAATCTCCGTGGAAAATAGATGATTAGAAAGTAGTCCTAGGAACTTGAACTATGGATAACTCACGAACGAAAGTGCAGCTGTGAGTGGTCCGTAGAAATTCCCTTGGAGAGCTGCACCAGCGATTCGAACACCTTCTTGGACGCCTTCCAAGTTCGCGTCTGGTAATGGCTCGCTGTCTTTTCGCTCCAATCCAGTAGTTTCGATCAGAGGTCTAAGAGACGAGACGCCTGCAATGACAAGTAGCGTATCAAGGCGTCCCCATTCTTTAGAGTAAATACATCAGCGACCAGAATAATTCGACTGTCGCTCCAAATATGAGGGCTACAGAACGCTCACCATTTTCAATCCTCTCTCTTATCCGTAGCATATCTTCCGCATCTGAGAAGTCTGCGACCTCAGAGATCACCTTCTCGCCTTTCCTCGCCGATTGATATACGGATACACATTCTTCCCTCGCGTGCTCTACATCGTTATTCCTAGCAACCAGAAACACGTATGCTCCTCTTCTTGCATACTGTAATGCGATCTCTCTCCCTACTCCTGAGCTTGCACCGAGGATAAGAACGCGTTCTTCGGCTTGTGGGATCTTCTTTTGCCTTCGTGTTTGGCTACTGGATCGCCGATGGAGGAAGAAGAGGAGGGAAAGGAGAGGGAGGGATGCGAAGAAGTATTGTCGGTGGTTATGTGCGAGATCTGAGAGAGTAGGAAGGTAGAAAGAGGAACTCAGATTCATCTCTTCGAGAGAGGAGAGTGCTCAAGTTCAAGAAAGAATAAACACTGGATCGACGTCGATGATCAGCACTAATACCTTACCTGAATTTGGAAATGAAGAAGTGCATACGCACTGGAACTAAAAAAATCCGCGGTCATAATCGGTTTATGAACACAGAAAGGAGAACCAGAGCGACCACTATCGAATGTATCCATTGAATTGCAAACATTGATACAAATGGACGTCTTGCTTCAATTTACACAAAAAAACTCATTTCCGAACCGTGAAAATGTTACCCAAAATGGAAAAAGAGCCAATCGGATGAGAGCTTACTCGTGCCGATCAAAATTTCTAAGGGCTCGGAATGACGGTGAATCATGAGGGTCTGGACGCTTAGTCATGGCTGCCTTTTACGGGCAGTTACCGACGCGTATTGCACGTAACGCACGCAAAGGGTCGCTCGACATTCACTCGACGCTGTAGACGGTGATAGTGACTATACCCAGGACAGCGACTTCAAATCGCTGTATACAGCTACGTCTTCTCGTCGTTTGCACAATACGCAGGCGAAGTGGGCGTACTTTTGACGCACGGAGGCTCTTTCATAAATTTCTTTAACGACCAAGTAAAGCACACGTCAATAGTTCCTGTTACGCGCTCCTCAAGCCTCAGTATCACGATTCTCACGCGACATGGCCTCGCTGGAAGCACCAAACGTGCCATTGACTCCGCCGACAAATGGTACACTTGGGTCGGCGGATGTGTTAGTCGATGGCGCGTCGCCCGCGCCTGCAGCCTCGACATTCGACCCCTCGCTCATGCGGTCGTATCTCCTCGCGCTTCTTCCTCCAATATTTGGTGCATCACGAAACGAGGTAGATGAGCAAGTGTTCGACGCCGATTTTGATGAGCGCGTTGTGCGTTTTGCTGGCGAAGGAGGTGGGCCTTTGTATGTCGTGAAGAGGAAAGAGGAGGTGGAAGGTACGTGTACATGCTCGCCGATTTGCCTGTAACTCCTAGTTTGGATCCATGCTGATGCCGGATGTGCCTTTAGATGATGCGCCGCCTCCATATACATACCACGTAACTTCATCCTTAACCTACTCTCCGGCACACGTTATGACCATCGCACTCATCAAACGAAGTGCAACGCTCGATCCCCTTTTACCGCTCGCACAACAGCTACACGTAATAAACTTGTTTGGTGGGGACGAGACGCCGTATGAGAGTTTACATTCTTTGGTTAGCGGCGCGGTGAAGCCTTGGTTCGAGGCGTTTGTTGGTGCGCGAGGAGGTGGGAAAGATGGAGATAGCAAAATGGGTACGCAGCAATACGTACCTACATACTGGGGTTACTACTGATTTTTTACAATGAAGGGATACCAATAACGAAGAAAAAATTCGCTGAACTCGAGCTTTCGCTACTCCACCTCCAGCAAAACGTCGAGATACCCGAAACTCATCTGATCATCCACCCCATCATCCAGCGAGCAGTAGAACAGGCGCATGCGCAGAACATCCGTCCAAACATCTCTCTTATCCCATCTAAGACTCTCAACGACTCTACGTTCCTCAACACCCTACAAGCGCATGTAAACACGTGGATTAAGTCCATACTGGCTGTCACGAAGCTCTCGAGAGATGTATCATCAGGTACTGCGTCCCAGGAGATTAACTTCTGGTTGAGCATGGAGCGTGCGCTGGAAGGCATCGAAGCCCAACTCAGGAGCGATGAAGTGAATATGGTGATGGATTGCTTAAGAAATGCTAAACGATTCCATGCGACAGTCAGCTTCATCGCAGATACGGGTTTGAAAGATGCCACGGATATTGGTACGTTTGAAACTCTTGTTTCCAAAGCGTCAAACTAATCACCGTTCCAAAAGTGCATAAATACAATCAGCTCATGAAAGATTTCCCACTGAACGAGCTGCTCTCCGCTCCTGATCTTGACAAAATCCAAGAAGCTGTAGTGCTCATTTTTGGGCACATTAACCGCAAGCTCAAACTTTCTCCCTATCCCGTTCGCCGTGCTCTTCCTCTCGTGGAAGCTATTTCGCGCGACTTCAACGACCAACTCCTTCGAGTGCTTACCTCACATCGTCTCGCATACCAACCCTATGACACATTCGATCGATTATTATCACAGACCATGACAATCTTTCGCACATGGGACGATGAAATCAAAGATTTCACGAACGTCGCTCGTGAGGTGACCCGAAAACGTTCTGAGCGGTTCATCCCTATCAAGATCCAACCCGCGCATGCCAAGCTACAAGAACGAGTTCGGTATCTTCGTGAATGGCGAAAGCAGCATGAGCAGCTCGCCGTGATGACAGGCCCGACGAAAGGTCTCGGAGCTATTGGGAAAGACGTTGGTGGCATGGACATGGAGGAAGAAGTGAGGGAAGCTTACGAAATCATCAAGAATATCGACATACTTGACGTCTCAACCGGTATGCAATCTAAGTGTTTGGCATGAATATTGCCTTATTATTCATTTCAGAGGGAGCGGAAATATGGGTTACTGCCGAGAACGCATACAACGAGCGAGTAGCGCGGGTGGAGAACCAGATCATCTCTAGATTACGTGACCGTCTTGGTACGGCAAGGAATGCCAACGAGATGTTCAGGGTGTTTTCCAAGTTCAATGCACTCTTCGTTCGCCCGAAGGTAACTACTGATTCTTGATATAAGTTGGACAAAACTGATTTTCAAACGGTTCAGATCCGTGGAGCAATCCAAGAGTACCAGACACAACTCATTGATTCAGTGAAGGAAGATATCAAGCGACTTCATGACAAGGTACGGGACTCGAAGTCTACCGTAATAAAATTTATTCACTCAAGTCTTTGCAGTTCAAAACCCAATATCGATTCTCCGAAGCCTACCATATGTCTCAAATGCGTGACCTTCCTCCCATAGCAGGAGCAATTATTTGGGCGCGTCAAATTGAGCGTCAATTATTAACCTACATGAAACGCGTTGAAGATGTTTTCGGGAAGGGCTGGGAACTGTATGCTGAGGGCCAAAAGCTCCAGTCAGAAAGTTCAGCTTTCCGAAAGAAGCTGGACACTCGACCTGTGTACGATGCGTGGCTGCACGACATCAATCGTCGGGACATGGGCGTCAATGGTCGTCTCTTCGAAATTGTCCGGTTACGCGGTGGAGGCTATCAACTTGCTGTGAACTTTGATCCACAAATAATAACGCTCTTCAAAGAGGTCCGAAATCTTCTGTGGTTGAATTTCCAGGTCCCACATGCCATCACGAATATGGCAAAGGACGCGAAACGCGTCTATCCACATGCTGTCAGCTTAATGGAGACCGTGCGAACATACGGCCAGACTCTTGACCTCGTGGAGAAGAATAGAGGAATCGAGTGGTTAGTTGCCGAGTATCGTAATGACGCGCAGCATATGATCACGCGGGGGATGAATATTCGCTGGGATTACTTTGTGAATCAGTATGATACTGCACGATATGTTCCGTCAGCAGATGGCCGGGATAATAGGCACGTTCAGTTTGTTCGGGAGTTCGCCAGTGTTATTTCTGTCTTACAAGTCTGTCCCATCTCATCCGCTTAAAACTCCATCTCTGATTGTCCTTGATTATAGGACAAAACGAACAATCTGATCGACTTGTACAAAGACATTCTGCGAGCCGTGGAAGACTTGTCGACTTGTCCATATAGGCACGAATCGTTTGCTGAGTTACTTGGACGCATTCAAGCGGCGGTAAGGACTTGATATGCTTCATTGTTGCTTATTGCTAATTTTGTTCTCTGAAGATCGATCGATTAAACTTGGAAGGTTACGCGAATCTCGAACACTGGGTAGCCGAGCTCGACAAACGCATCGAGGAAATTCTTCAGGTTCGATTAACAGCGACCATCCAACGATGGTGCAGCGAGTTTGATAGGACAGACGACGACACTCGAACAACTGTGTTGCGTGACGTTACAAACAAACAACGAGGGGACAAGAGACTAAAAGACGACAAGCACCAGGATGGGCATCTTGTCATCAAGCCTATTGTCCATGAGATCCGCATACAGAACCAAGTTATCTTCCTTGATCCGCCTATTGAATATGCCCGCCAGACATGGATAAAGCAGCTGCATGAGTGGCTTGCAGTAGTCTGCAGGCAACAAAGGATACAGAGTTCGCGGTACGAGATTGGCTTGCAGATGCAGGTTGGTGTTGTCTCGGAGACGACATACACTTCCTTGGTAAGTGGACTGTAACGCAGGTGATGGGATTTATATACTAACAGGCTGCTTTTTAGCTAACGCGGTTTGCTGACAACACGCTCGAGCGACCCTTTGCTCTCATAGAGAGCAAGGTGCAGCAACTAAAGGACTACGTGGCAAAATGGCTGCAATTCCAATCTCTATGGGACCTAGAAGCCGAATACGTATTTAACCGACTAGGCGACTCGCTTGCTCATTGGCAGCAACTGCTTACGGAGATCAAGAAGGCGCGCTCGACGTTCGATACGTCGGAAACGCAGAAGTCGTTCGGCGCCTGCGTCATCGACTACGAACAGGTGCAGGCTCGGGTGAATGCTAAATACGACGCCTGGCAGCGAGACATACTCAGTCGCTTCGGCGTGAAGCTCGGTAACGCTATGAAAGAGATGCATGCGCAGATCCTCAAAGCGCGTAACGAGCTCGAGCAACATTCAATCGATGGTCTCACAGGAGCATCACGAAGATTCTGATTTGCGTCCGAGTCGTCGTTGTCCTTTCAGTTTGGGCTGTTCTAGTACAATACATGCCCTATAGTCACGTGCTTTATCATCTACTCTGGCTATTGTTGTTACACTTTCTTTTTTTTTTTTTCATTCCTCCATCTGGTTATTGATGATGCATATGTCACTCCTTCCTCTCGACACTGTCTATACACACTCCTTTCTCTTTGTTGTCACGGCGCAATTCTGTTTCATAATCATATATGTATTTGTTTTTGGCTCTGGCTTCGGATACCACATCTCCACCCGGTAATGATGTCTATCGGATAGAAATTACTCTTCTCCGTTTTCTATATCTTCGGATACTATATGTTTCATGCTATGCGTACATGCTCAGATGTCCGTGCATTGATTACAAGAAAAATAAGCAAGCCAAGGAAAGAAGTATCACTTTTGAGACATTAGAAAGCATCTGAGTTGAACAGACGCGGAGAAATGTATGCATAAATAAACTACCAGCGTGTGATATCTGCCTCCGCCTCGCCAAATACACTAGTCTTCTTTACTTCGAAGTCTTCCACAGGAGCCTCATCCATCCCCGTGCCGTAGTACGAAGGGAACTCTCTTTTCAAGTATCGAAGTATGTGAGTATTGATCTGCTGAAACTCCAGAAGGAAGCCATCGTGACCATCGGGAGAGTCAATTATGACGAGCTCAGCGTCAGGTACGTGTTCTGCGATCTCCTTTTGTTCGGAGACCATGAACAATCCGTCCGTTTGTATGCCAATGACTAGGGCGCGAGGAGGAAGAGTTGATAAGACATGTGCAAGAGCGCGAGACTCGTCTTCGGGAGATTGGATATCGTATCGACCTCGCGAAATGTCGTGAGTATCCATCTTGCGAGTGATGTGGATATAACAGTTCGCGTCAAACCGCGAGGTGAATTTATCACCCTGGTAGCGCAAGTATGATTGCGCAGAGAAGATCGAAGGTGTGGAGAAAGGGGCATTGACGATCGCTCCCGGTGAAGTGGGTCTTGAATCCTGAGCGCCGCGCGCCGGACGAGACTTCGCATACCTGTGCCCGTCATTATGTGCTGCAACGTGTAATCCTACAGGTGACTGGGGCGGAGTCATGATTTCGCCGTTCTTCGAGGTTTTCTGCGGCTTGCGTCCAAAGCGCGACTCAAAGCTATCTCGCGAGCGATAGGTGAGTAGAGCAGCCATACGCGCTGCAGCAAGACCTGAATGTGGCTCCCGGCCAGGAGTGTAGTATCCGTCGTCGTATGCTGGGTCGCTATAGATGCTCTGCCGTTGAGCTTCGCCCCAGCTGATGCACCACGCAGAGTGTCTTGCGGAGGTTGCGATGGGGATTATGCGCCGCACGAATCCTGGCGTTGTGCAGAGTGGCCACTCGAGTACGGTCATGCCTCCCATAGACCCACCAATTACTACAGCAACAGAACGAATGCCTAGGTGATCAAGGACGAGTTTGTGTAACCTTGCGAGTCATGGGTCAGAGTCACTATGAAGATAAACGCGAGCGGACTCACAGAACATCGTCTCGGATAGTCGTAGCAGGGAACTCTGGACCATACGGCTCACCAGTGTCGGGATTGGTAGTTACCGACGATGCGGAGCCGTATGGAGAACCCATGGTATTAGCACAGAAGATGAAATATCTCCTCGGGTCGAACGCCTTGCCAGGACCCATCAAAGGTCCCCACCTACCCATACAATTTCAGCTTTCTTCCTCTAATCAACGGAGTTTACAAACACATACCAATCTTCAACATCCGAGCTACCCGTAAATGCATGGCAAATGACCATAACATTATCCCTCTCTGCATTTAGCTTACCCCACGTCTTGTACGCAACGGGTACTTCACGCAGAACGACGCCTGACTCGAGCATAAAGGAAGGAACAAAGAAATATTGTTGGTTAATCAGCTTAGCATAGCGGCTGGTCATTATGGGAGAAGGAGGAAAGAAAAGCAGGGTCTATCGGAAGTCAAGTAGCCTTTTATACATATAGGTAGATGCGTATCTATAGAAGGAGAATGTAAAAGAGAGGCAAGTTGTGTTTTGTGTGTGTCGATCCATGGTCTTGCGCCGATCTCAGACTTTTGTCTTCCGCGGATCACCTTTACCTGAAAAAAATAAAACAAACAAAACAAATATTATCATTATATCAGACATCCTGAGCCCAAACGACATCCCTCATATTTAACAGACGTTTGTGTCTGTCATCAGTTGTGGATCTGAATCCAATCCCGTGCAATCGATGACGTGCTGCAGGAAAAAGATTGCCTCATTCAATTCAATTCAATTCAATTCAATTCAATAATTCCAGTCTAGCAAAGTATAAGGATTAGAAAGTACAAAACCCACGTGTATAAAGGCACGCCACGATGATCTTGGAATATGGGAAAATAAAATGCTATGTAATAAGTAACGCAAAGCAACGAGGACTATGGATGGGCATGACGCCGATACTGAATGTAGAAAGAGCAAGAAATCGCAGTTATTCTCCGGAGTTTCCTATGAACAGCAGTATTTAGACACGTCGCCCTGTCAATGTCATCAAGAAGTGCTCTCACCTGAATCATTTGTCCAGTCAATATGTCGCTTGATGTCGTCCTCCGATACAGTGGGTCGTACACTGTCGACGGCTTTTACGAAATCATTAAGCTTCAATGGAGGCTCGAGGAGCTCGTCAGAATCCAGCTCGGTCCAGGACTTCTCCACAGCGGCGGGGTCACCCGGAGAGCAAGGTGTCCATTTAGATTTGCCTCCATCTGGGGACGGTACTTCTTTGAAATGTGTTGCGGAGAGCACCTTCCGCACAGGCTGCATTAAAGCGTCCCGCACCACAATTGCTATATCTGATCCAGTGTACCTACAAGACATGAAAGACCGCGGCACAACAAAGGCTATCGGCTTACCCATTCGTCCGTTCTGCAAGGTATCGATAATCTTTATGGGTAAGCTCGCAAGGTGTTGTCCCGACGTTCAATTCAAACATTCGTTTCCGGGCCTCCGGGCCAGGAAGAGGTATGTAAATCCGCTTCTCGAATCTAGACAAACCTGAGAAGACCTCGCAACGTGGAACAACCACTTTACCCACCTTCGTTTAATAGCATTATCCAATTGCCAAGGGATGTTGGTAGCACCAAGAACCAGCACTCCGGTATCGTCATGTCCAACGCCATTCATTTGCACGAGAAACTCCGTCTTGATGCGCCGTGAAGCCTCCGACTCACCTTCACCTCGTGTACCACATAGTGAGTCGACTTCGTCGATGAAGATGATGGCAGGCTTGTTCTCTCGAGCCATTTGGAAGAGCTGCTTCACCAACCTTTGTTCATTACAATGTTAGTCATTGGTAAGATGAATGGACCGAGAGATAAACGAACCTCTCAGATTCTCCCATCCATTTGCTCACGAGGTCAGACGAACTTACGCTGAAGAACGTACTGTTCGCCTCTGTCGCAACCGCTTTTGCTAGATAAGACTTCCCTGTTCCCGGTGGACCATACAGAAGGATTCCACGCCATGGTGTTCGTTTCCCGGTGAAGAGATACGGGAATTTGATGGGTAGGATGACAGCTTCTTTGAGGGAATCTTTGGCACCTTCCAAGCCGGCGACATCATCCCATTTCACGTTTGGTTTGTCCGTAAGAATAGCACCTGTATGCCAGTGTGACTACAGTGAGCGATCCGCAGCTCACTTGGATCGACTAGTAAAGTGATAAGGTACGCACCTGAAAGCCCCGCACGTAGCTTCTTTAGCTCTGGGTCGTCCTCGTCCTCATCCTTGCTTCAAGGGCAGAAAGCCACCCAGGTAACATGTTAGCTTCCTTCGGTCAACGTCACCGCAGTCGCACGGAAACGCACTTCTTTCCTGAACCTCCCGTTCCGCCCGTAGCGGCACCGTTAGCACCGACGGCTCTACGAGCCCTCTTCTCCGACTCCCTGTTCAAGTGCTCCTTGAGCTTCTCCGCACGGTCGAGGTACTCGCTGATCTTGCCACGGATCAGTACCCGTAGTTTCTCGTTCTTCTCGTCTGCGAATCAAGCACGGAATATTAGCACTTCAGTGTTAAGACCGCGGATCTCTTATTGTGATACTGACATTTGAGAGCGAGGAGGAAGTAATCCAGTGCGTTCTGGTAAAGCTTGGACGCCTCCTGGTAATTCTGGTTGACGTCTTCGTCTATTGCCCGTTGTACAATTTCGATGGCTCGCTGTATGCTATCAGACGGCGAAACGATAACAAACAATTATAACGTACATCAAGGTTGTTCGCGTTTGCCATCACGAGAGGCTTTGAGGCGATGTCGAAGCAAAAGCGGAGAGATCTGGTGAGCACTCTGTATCTTCACGCCGGACGCTTTGCAGAACTTTCCCACGCATCATTAGTAACTTTAAATCCTAATTCATGTATATTGTCTATTTTCTTAGGCCATCAACTTTAGTAAAGTGCAAATGTATATAAAATAATGACAGTAACAAAAGTACATTGAGGCTCTTGAAAATTATTTTGACACTCTCATAACATCTCTGGATGGAAAGCAAAGTACTGCATGAAAAGCTGCACATCAATGGCTGGCACTTACACAAGATATCACCTGGTGAGTGCATGACCAAATGATCATACGCGAATTCGAGCCAATAGGCTCCCAAAGCCCCCATAAGGTGGCAAGAATGGTCGACAAAATACTTGGAACATGGAACTAAAGCGGAGGGGGAAAATCGTGATGTCGAGACATGTCCCGAACGTCGTGACCGATGTGAGTGCCGTATCAGGAACTCTCGCGCGCCTGTGCTTCGGCAAGCGCACGCGCATATACGTGGACATGAGACGGTTTCTCCACGGCGTGGCAAACTTCGATGCCCTGCACCCAGGGGAACGCTACGATATCTTCTATCGTCCAACGATGCTTGGGATCAGGGTCGAGCATCTTGCGAATCAACGGCCGACAAGCACGGGGTGACAAATTATTGATTGTCGGAGGACATGCGGCAGTGGCTGGATTTGACGAAGAGCATGCCTGCACATATGCGGCATACAGAGGGTCCGACGACTGCGCTACTCTCCATGGAAGTTCTTGAAAGTGTAAACAGTAGTACACAACACCGCAAGCCCATATGTCAACCAAACGAGCGTCGTAAGCTAGAAAATTGTTACTTAAGCCTCAAATCGAATTAACACGATTGTTACTCGGCCCGACATACGTTTACCAGCGAATTGCTCCGGAGCAATATACGGCTCGCTCCCACAAAGACCTGTGGACATGTGGACCGTCGACTCCCAAGGAAGACGGTATACGGTGGATGCACCGTAGTCCCCAATCTAGGAATGATTAGCATAAGAAACATCATTTGGAAAGAGCAAGGAATAAGACCTTCAGCTGTCCCTTCGAATTGAAGAACAAATTCTCTGGCTTGATATCCCGATGCGCAACGCCTTGGCTGTGCAAGTAAGCAACACCAGTCAAGATCTGCTTGAAGCAGCATTCGACCTCGCTTGGCGACATCCCGCCCTTTTTGATTGCGGCATACAGATCGCCACCCGGACAGAATTCCATCACCTCGCACCAGTGTTTATTTTCGTCCTGAATCAGGTCAACGGTCTCGACAATATTGACATGATGTAACGTTGACGATATGCAAAATTCTGCGGTGAGTTTCTTTACGTATTCCTTTTCCGACTCATTCTTTCGCCTCTTTCGGAATTCCTACAGGAAAAAGAGTTAAAAATACATATCAACAATAATGTATGCTGACTAACCTTGACAGCGTAGAGTTTCTCATCAGAACGGTCCCACTTGTGAGCTAACCGAACAACTGAAGTGGCTCCTTTCCCAATAGCAAGCCGCTCGCATACACCGTATTTCTGTGACAGACTGACGGTGCTTTCGCCGGCGGTAGAACGTCGGTCACCATCGGAATCTGCTTTACTGCTAGCTGAGGACCTCGCAGACGACTTTCGGTGTAGCTTTGGCGTCCCGGCTAATAAGTCCTTAAGTTGGAACTTATGTCCCCCTTCCGAATGGACAGACGGCGGGCGAGACGCCGGTTTGGGTCGCGAAGGCGTTGGTGTAAGGGTCGATTCCGAAGGGCGCGATGGAAGTTCTCTCGAGGGTAAGGCCGAACTGACGATGCCTGTTTTTAGCCTTTCTTCGGACTTAGAGGACGACGCCGACGGCCGCCTAGAGCGATTCGCTGGGACCACCGTTGAGCGGCCATAGTTCACACTTGGAACCCTGCTATTTGCGCGGCTGTGAGGACGGGACGACGACGCGCTAGGCGGCCAGCTTTCTTCGTCTGACGAGGATTCCCCTGGTGACTCAGCGGGAGGAGTCTCCAAGCCAGTTGATGGCACGATGGTCGTCTGCTGCATGACAAGATGACCTAATTCACCCTTCGTGTAACCCGGTTCCTTTGGGAATGCGCCGGCCTCGGGGGGAGGGAGTGGAATCGAGCTGGGTGACGTAGGAGCAGTAGGACGCGCTGTTGGTTTTGCATCACCACGGGGAGTATTTGAAGAGGGTCTTGAGAGGTTAAACTTGTTGAGGAAAGAGTTCCGACGAGACTTGGGCAATCTTGCGAGACTGACATCATGAGGGGGTTTGTCGGACCCATCGGCGCCCTCACCCTCAGCCTGTGCGGTTTCCTGAGAGTCTTGCATGACTGGGCGGACGTAAGAAAGAGAGGAAGGGATGTCGTGGGGTGCCAGAATAGAAATTTACGAAAGCCGCAAAGATGGAAGAAGTTTGTGAAGAGCAAAGGGATTCAACCGAAGTGAGCTAAGGCGCTGAATACTACAGAAGGATGTTTATTGACACGACATGATGCAGGAGAGAATCAAAAGGGGCGCGGTGCAAGCAGACAAGCGATATACGGCGCGATATAGGGCTTAACGTGCAGACGAGGTGACCAGGCGAGGCAAGGCAGGCCAACCTCGTGCACAGACGAGATGTGTCGAGACGACTGAGTGTTGCAGCCGCTGGTCGTGGTCGAAAGCAAAGGTAAGTCCGGTTGACCGTGCCCGTGCCCTCTGTTGCAGCTCCCTATGCTGGTCATGCATTCCCACCTCGGCTCATTCCGGTAACGGTCACGCAGTTCTCACGTGAGTCACATTCCGCTTCCTGCTCCCTCCCTGAAGCATCTATTTATCCCGCTATCTCCACCTGTCTCGTAACGCGTGTCATTTGCCGCATGTCATCCCCAATTATCCCACATTTTATTCTCCTTGTTCAAAGCTTCCTGTTCACAATTTCTGCATCATACAGAGGACACGTAAGGGCGGGACATCTCAGCACCGAGCGGCCGTCCATGCAAAGTCTGCTTGTTTGCCTATTTGCACGGTCATTAAATCTCCGAAGCACGTTTGTCTTGGCAACGAAGACCTGGATGTGACACGAGGAGGGGAACAGACGGAACAGATTTAGTTACCATAAGGCACTCCGTGTTCGCCGCGAGCTTGCTTACAGGCGCTCCTCGATCGGCGGTTTGAATTTGAGCAGGAGGCAAATGGGAAGATCAGCCACGCAGCGGAAGAAGTTCTTTTGATAATAGATCTGCTGATGTGAGGCAGAGAGAACTTTCTGCCATTCGCGCCGGGTCGCTTGTATTGTCGTGCTTTTTGCATGTTCGGAGTAACCTGACCCCTGGACTTCTTTTCCATACGTTTTGGATGGATGAGAATATTCAAGTATCTGCTAACAGCTGTCGCGGGTCGCCTCCGTTCCGACCGACCGACCTAAACCCAGATCAGCGATGTAATACCGGGGTGAATTTTGAATCCTTACTAGATAAATAGTTAATTGTTTTCAAGACGGAAAAATAGAATCAAGATGTAGTCTCTGTGCTAATGAATATTGTTATTTGACTTACTCACGAAGGGTAACTTATTCACATTCACATTTGAACACTTCGAGAAGAAGTTACGTAAAGCACAAGGTCGTGGAATCTAAATTCCAAACGTAGAATAACTGTACAGCAGAAGCAATCAGGCAGCTGATCAGATCAGTAATCCGCCTCTCGCTGCCATCATCGACATCCTCAAGAACAAGGTGAGCAACGCCTGTTTCTGTCTTCAAGTGAGCTTCGTTGTTGAAATGAAGCTCCGTAGCCGCCATGGTCAACCTTCGCTCTCAAAAGCGGCTTGCCGCCTCCGTCGCCGGCGTCGGCAAGCGCAAGATCTGGCTCGATCCCGCAGAACAGTCAGAGATTGGCAATGCCAACTCGCGAACCCATGTTAAAAAGCTCATTAAGGATGGACGAATAATCATCAAGCCTGCCACCGTCCACTCCCGCGCTCGTACCCGCGACTTGCATGCTGCGAAACGCAAGGGGCGTCACACTGGTTACGGTAAACGAAAGGGTACCGCTGAGGCCCGTATGCCGACGAAGGTGCAATGGATGCGTAGACAGCGTGTTCTCAGGCGGTTGTTGAGGAAATATCGCGAGGCGGGCAAAATTGACAAGCATCTGTGTGTATTCCATCTGCTATTGCGTCAGATTCTGTGTAACTCATATGTTCACACGATCGCATCGATGAATAGCTACCACTCCCTTTACCTCAAGTCGAAGGGTAACGTTTTCAAGAACAAGCGTGTGTTGATGGAGTACATCCACAAAGCGAAGGCTGAAAAATCGCGCACGAAGGTACTCACTGACCAGATGGAGGCACGCCGTATCAAGAACAAGGTTCGTTCTGTAAAGTATCATAGAGGAAGACTGTATTCACGAATTCCTTTTCAGGCTGCTCGTGACCGTCGCCAAGCCCGCTTGTTGGAGAAGAGGCAGGCGATCATTGCCATTGAGCACGAGGAAGAAGTCGAAGAGTAATTGCATCGCATACAAGCATTATTACCTCCTTCCTGTACTCATGTTTATGTGTGACCATCATGATATGCCATGCTCCGCTTATCCACTCTTTTTCCTGTTATTGATCGTTGTGTACTTTGAAAGATAAAAGAAGTACTTACTGTGCACTTGCTTGAATAATGGCTCTGAAGTCAGCAATATTATCGGGAACACCTTGCCTTTGTTCTATTTACTAGTAGTCTACTCCTGGCACGGAGTGCCTTCTTCGGTTTCCCTGTCTCACTCGAGTGCCAATACTTGATCATTGTCGAGGGCACGTACTATGCAATAAATATGGCAAGAACGAGAGATCGTAGACCAAGCGCTGATGTTGAAGAACGTCAATTCACGGGTGGGTGCGCTGATCTACTTCACTCTCCTACGAGTAACAATGGGTCCACACCAACATCTTCCTGGACAGCGGACATGAACGGACATGAAAATCATCGAGTGTACGAGGAGAACGAATGGAGTGCAGCTGAAGCATTAATGGGCATTAATGCAAGTCCAACAACTAGTCACGCAAATGAACCACCGCCGCCCACATCTGCTTCCTCAAGAGTCTGCCCTCCGCCACTTACCTTACAGAACCCGGAAAAATCTTTTGAGATTCCTCAGTCTCATAGACGCGCCGATGCGACACCGCGAGCTTCTGCGGGTACGAACGGGCGTAGGAGATCTCGGGGAAGGACTTCGATTAAGGTCGCCGTTGAGGACATTGACGACAGTACAATTAGTTCGGCCCAAGACAAAGGCCACTCTGCCGGAGGACGCTTAGATTCTGTTTTAGCTGAGCCTCGCCATGGTTCTTTATCTGTGCACTCTGAGCCCGAGGATGTGCGGACGCTTCGTCAGACTAACGGTTTAGAACACGGTGAAGAGCTTCGCGAAGACACTACTTTCTTCGAAAACAAGGCGGACACTCCGACAACGTCAACTAGGAATCGGCGGAAACGGAAACGGAGTGAGTCTGTGAGCGTCGCGGCTGTTTCCCGCGGCCGAATAGATGATGTCCCGGACGACATACGGGCGACGGATGGAAGGGAGGACGGGAAACATACTGAACTTATTGATGCAGTCAGTCAATCTCTATCCGAGCCTCAAACACCAGCGCCGTCTACTGCAATACAGATAGCAGAGGACCAGATGCAGAATGAAGTTGGTGGTCCAGCAAACCCAAAGACCGAATTGATGGCGAGTGGGACGAATGGACGTAAGTCTAAGCCAAGGAACTTCGACAAGGTGGTCTTTGGACGATGGTTGATCAAGACTTGGTCCGTTAATTTTCTGTTGAAAATCTAATGGTTGTGCAATATCATTTTCTTGACGTATCTTCAGGTACTACTCGCCGTACCCGATTCAAGCCACTGATGATAACAACGTGTCTGCATCAACAAATCCAAATCGTCAGTCTGTGGCTGTTTCTGCGAACCGAGGCCAGCAATCGAAGCGCGGAAGTACTCGGGTTCGTCAGCGCCTTCAGAACTCGGAGGATGGCTCTCCTGCCGAGAAGCCTATGCTATGGGTCTGTGACAAATGTTTCAAGTATATGCAGGACGGAAGCTTGTACGAGCTGCATTCGGTATGTTGTTTCGTAGTATAGTATCAGGCTTGACCTTCTTCGCAGCTGGATAATAACTGAACGGCATCTATTCAGAGGTTTTGCGATAAGATGAGGCCTCCTGGACGGATAGTATACCAACGAGGTGCACATGTCATCTATGAAATTGACGGGGCCAAAGACAAGGTGAGCAGCTCCTTGTCATTGATGCTGGCGCAGTATGTGCTGAACGAGATAGCACAGTTGTATTGTCAGAATCTATCCTTGTTTGGCAAGTTGTTCATTGATATCAAGACTCTTTTCTACGACTGTGAAAACTGTTAGAATGTGTTTCTTTCTTTGGTTTTTGACCAATTGGCTGACGTTCGCGGCAATAGTCATGTTCTACGTCTTAACTGAAGGCGATAGACATCAAGACCACGTTATAGGATTCTTTTCTAAGGTATGACACATCGAACAAGCCTCTTGTATGTCCAGTTCTGAATCCGCATCACAGGAGAAAGTGTCGTATGACGATTACAACCTTGCTTGCATTATCACATTCCCACCCTATCAACGAAAGCGGTACGGGATGCTCATGATCGAATTCAGTACGTGCCCTAAGCTCGTCGGTAGAGCGTGCCTCTCATATATTTGACTACTAGGTTATGAACTTTCTCGTCGCGCTGGGAAGCTGGGAACTCCAGAACGGCCATTATCCGAACTCGGTCTCCGAACTTACTTGACTTACTGGACAGGAGCATTGGTTCAGTTCTTCAGGTCCGTATTGGCGTATTCTTTTTCCAAATCCTGTAACTTAACAATCTGCTCCCCTAATAAGACGCGTGCTCTCCGTTCAACCCCTGTCAGATATACCGAGAGATCAGCAACGACCAGTCGACGATGACCTGATCCGCTTTCTTGAAGCTCGAGACTTGAATAGGAAGAGAAGAAAGAGCGGGAAGGGTATTGGCGATAATAGCTACAAAAATAGAGTATGGGAGGGTGGACTTGAGAATCATTACAACACGGGAGATGTTGTAGCGGCGACGAGCGGGGCTGATGGTGCGTTTAGATTAAGAACACGGTTCTCAACATTAGTTCTTGCTAAAAGATTGTTTCAAGATGTCCTGTATTGCCGTATGCGCTGGATGCGGACCTCATCAAACCCCGATGGAAGCGCAACAACCCACGTCTTTGCTAGGTGTACATTGGGGGACATCGCCAACGCGACAGGGATTCGAACCGAAGACATCGCATTCACGCTTCACGAATGTGGTTTGCTGCAGAAAATTCAGGCATTAGACCGAAAAGAGACAGAGGAAGTTATCGTTATTTCCCGGGAAATGGTGGAAGAGGTCGCCAGGGAGTTCAAGGTAAAGAGTAAAATGTGCATGGAAATAAAGTTCTGTACAATTTGATTTCAATGCGCCTCCTTCGCTTTTATTTGCGTGTGTTTGGAATTGTTTGGTGGGCGACTAAAATACCAAGACACGCACCGGGTTTATTCTCTCGTGCTTACCACCATTATCCCTTCCGTAGAATTTGTGTCTTCTTGGATATCACAGAAGCATTCCGAAACGCGCAGTCACTATTTTCTCTTGTTTGTATTCTTCAATTCTGCAAACCTGACTTGTGCCACCCTCAATGAATACTCGTGGAAGCAGTGCTAGTCATTTATCCCCAGTAAGACGAGACAACCACAGATACACGTTTCCTTTTAGCTAATTCACGCAACAATAGAGTCCAACGGTTGTTCAGTCACCGACATCACCATCCTCATGTGGACTCTCGTCGTCCGTAACACCTGTCCTGACGATGGATGTGGATTGTGTCTCATTTTCTGGAAGTTCCTGAGTCTGCTGCACTAAGAAGCACCCGTTACTGACTTTGGGATATTTAGAAGTCCTTTTCCGGGATATTCAATCCTCGCATTGTGTCATTCCCTGAGTCTGGCTGTGTGAAAAGGACGCAAATATCAAGGCTTAGCCATAACGATAGCTTTCACATTGAAGTGGGTAAATGAGCTTATATAGCACATCTTGAGAAAGTTCTGACGCTGTTAATTTACTTTCTAGCATATTCCAAACGTGAAAGAGATAGATCCTGAATGGGCTCACGATGAGATTGATGTATGCATTCCAGTATTCCTTTTCTTTCTTCGAGACTCAAATTCATATAGGAGATCATGGTTATCTCCCCGAAACCGAAAGCGCGAAATTCATTCCTTGACCTCGGAGAAACCAAGGTATGCGTTTCAGCCGCGATTTTCGACCTTTCGCTAAGATTATGGTTTTCAATAGAGGCCCAGCATCGACGAATTTGAGGTCTTGCGGGTAATCGGAAAGGAACCCTCAGTTCAGACTATCTTGGCCCGTAGTTGTTCGGACTTAGGCCTATACGCCATCAAGACGCTGGGAAAGCGCGTAGCTTCCGCTCCGAATCTACTGAAGCATGTTCACTCCGAACAAACATGCTTAAGGATTGTCACGGAAGGTGACTGTTCTTTTCTTCCTAAGTTGCACCGGAGTTTTCAAGATGAAGCTCGACTATATATGGTTCTTGTGAGTCTGATTTTACGCTGCCTTCATTATCAGAATTTATAATATCTATCAGGATACTTACCCGGGAGGCAGCATTGCATTGCACTTGGATCGGGAGGGGCCCTTTGCATCAGACAAGGCGCGATTCTATGCAACCGAGATAGTGAGTGACTTGACTTTCGGTTTATGATATGTGTCTTGATAATCGTTAACCGATGACATCAAGGTGGAAGCACTGTCGTATCTTCATTCACTGCACATCGTTCATCGTGATGTCAAGCCGGAGGATGTTATGATTGCAGCTGATGGACACGTCGTTTTGACGAATTTTAGTTGCGCCAAAGTCCTTGATCAATGCGAAAGCACCGCATCGGTCTGCGGTACTAGAAAATTTGAAGCTCCAGAAAGAATTCTCGGATGGACTTACGACTACGCAGTGGATGTATGGAGTTTTGGTATCCTTTTATGCATCATGCATTTTGGTCAGGTAATTAAGTTAATTGCGAACTTGAGCTCGTACTTATACGACTTATATCATGTCTTAGCATCCGTTCATTGAAGGAGATGAGCTTGACCCGCTTTTGATTATGCAAAAAAGGATTCTCCGAGGTCAAGCGCCCACTCGTCCTGGCCAACTAGTCCCATTGTCCGAGTGGAGTCTAATCAAGAAGGTGAGTAATGTGCCGGACATACCGAACCAAAGATGGCAACTTTTCGTTCAGTGTCTGGAACGGAACGCACTTCTGCGACCGAAAATATCACAGATGAAGACTCATGAGTACTTTCGAGACATGTAAGTACTCATTCTCGATAAAGAAAAAACCCCTGACCGAACTGTCTCAGCGACTGGGATCGGGTTAAGAATAAGAGTTATCAACGTGAGCGCGAAGCCATTATTTACCGACTTACGTTCATGTCACCATGACTCAGCTCCGTACATTCCATGTGGAGACGAAGTTGACTTGCTAGAGGTCGATGAAGAAATATTTCACTTCTACGACAAATCTGATCTCCCTGAGCTTGACAACAGTCCTTCGGCCGCCTCAGACTTCGACGGATTCACTTTCACATGGCAACCAATTACAACATCTCCTGGGGACGAGACAATTGCACACTCATGCCGTAGTTCTGCTGTTCTTGAGGCTCATGAAATTACGAGACCCAGCAAAAGAAGCAACATCCGAAGCATTCTGAAGATCCCCTCTGTATATTTCACCAGAGATTCGGGAACATCTGATACTGCCAAGCCTACGGACTTTCTTGATCTTCGTCATTCGACCTCGAGAATAAATTTCAGTGCAAAGAGGCCTAGGAAACTAGTGAAGAAACGTCCCAGTTCCGGTGCTCGATTGTCTGTTCTATCGACTCGAAGGTCAATGGTATCAATGCTCAGCAAAACGAGTGTAGACAAAGCGAGGCTATGTAGAAGCGATTCGCGCAACAAGTATCGCGCGGGATGCGAAGGTTCATTGTCAAATGGAACTATCAACTTGCCGAAAGGAGTTGTTCAGACAGGTCAAGGTATAGGCTTTACATACGTTCCTCAAGCTTCTCGTTCTCGACTGTCCCTTTCTTCGACAAAGACACAGTCGTGCTTCAAGAGTATTTCTAAGCTATTCGGCAGGGACAGCGACTCACCGGAGAATCTACCCAGATCAAGGAATGAAGTCATGCAGCAGATATATGGCAGCACATGGGGTGTCCATACGGACGAGGCACAAATGTCCACAGTCTCGTTTGGTATCCCTGATGGCCTCGGTCGTCGTGTAGATTTGCTGGACCTTCAAGCTCTGAAGTCAGCACACTCCTGAACGTCTCTACCCGTTGGTGATGGAGTCAAGCGGCTCCACAAGTCCTATTCTCAGCACCCGTGAAGAAAATTGTCCGATTATTCCTTGCCATGTATCGCCTTCTAGCAATGTCTATAACCCTGTTCAACTTGATATGTACCCTATGACGCTACTGTTCAGAGTCGTCTACAGTAAATTCCAACTTGTCGTTTATCCACTTGAAAGATACCCTTGAGAGAAAGCATCGGATGGCTGTCATCATGAATCAACATGTCCAGAGACTTACTTTGCGAGATCCTTGACAATATAATCCGGAGTGGCTTTGGCCAGTATGGATTGCTTGGAATGTGAAGTGCATACAGCGAGCGTCTTACATCCCGCGCTCCGCCCGGAGTTCAAGCCAGATGGTGCATCCTCAACGACCAGACAATTCTCGGGAGACACACCACAGCGCTCTGCAGCTTTAAGGTATGGATCAGGATGGGGTTTACCTCGCTCAACATCTTCTGATGTGACGAGTTGCGCAGGAGACGGAACAATAATACCGCATATTGCTAATGCCCGCGGCGCGTAGATCATTGTTCCCGAGGTAGCAATGACCCATGAATACTTTCGGGTTTCGTCCGACGGGTCTCCGGATTGTATCTATGCACGAAAATGAAGAGTCTGCTGCTTGAACTCAAGGAAACCCGTTGCTGACCTGCTTGATCAAGTCGATTGCACCGGGTAAGGCAACCGGACCACCCTTAAGAACCTCTTCCTCGAACCTTTCTATTTCCGACTATTATTATTGACATGCCTATCATGTTCATATTTCACATCTTTTAACATAGAGAAGCAAGTTCGTACTGACTAGAAGCTTTTCTTCGTCTTCGATCCTGCAGTACTCCTTGAGCGTGTCGTACAACCTACGTCCGTGTGATGAGTGGGCAACGAACTCGGCATCGAAGCCGTAATCCTTCGCGAAAGTACTCCACGCATTCATAACACCCGGCGTAGAGTCTATAAGGGTTCTGTGTGTGAACAAGGCAGCGTGTTTTTCTGATCAGCACATGTACAGATGGATATAACGTGTAGATGGTAGATTCACCCGTCCATGTCAAACAGAACCTGTTCTCAGATAATACTTGGTCACATTCGAAAACAGAACAAGAAAGGTCAAAGCCCTCTACCTACAGCATCGACGACGATTTTGTGGACGGTCATATTCTCCAATAGAGTGGTGCAAAACGAAACGCCCGCATATTTTGTTGTTAGTCATGGAATGAATTATACCGGACCGGATTTTGCCGATAAACCTTATCAAAGAGATCGGCAGCGGCCAATGCGCCGCCTTTCATCAACCACATTATCACGGAGAATCCCGAGTGCTTAGCTTAAGCATGCCTTTTCTGTGTGCGTGTTTCCTTCGCAACATGACCGTCATTGTGATAATTTTAGATTAGCTGATCTTGAGTCCGTGGCTACCATTACGGGGAACCTTATGTGCCAATCAACGACGAAATCCAAGCACCACGGCCATTGGTGAAAGGAAATTTCTCGCCATCCTTCCTATACGCTGGCCATGGCTTCATTGTACGATCAATGCGTTAAAAATAGGCACAAGCTCCGGGTTCGTCGAAAGCCATGAACAACAATGACGGCATTTTCCGATGGCCTATTGTTTTAGAGATCAAGAGTTGCCATTACCAGATGTTGTAGCACGCAGCCTCAAATTGTCTTCTTTTTGAGCCACAGTGCCCCCGCACGCCCTTTATAAAAGGGTGAAGGTCATGCTCCCCGAATACC
This sequence comes from Phlebopus portentosus, assembly GCA_037892935.1. Classification (NCBI taxonomy): domain Eukaryota; kingdom Fungi; phylum Basidiomycota; class Agaricomycetes; order Boletales; family Boletinellaceae; genus Phlebopus; species Phlebopus portentosus. The sequence goes on from JAYXKI010000001.1 coordinate 3,172,872, forward strand.
CGATAGACTCCTAGCTGGCTAGGCCTCCGACCTTTCGTCCTTCGTCAACGGCCTGGTGTCACTTACTAGTCGTCCCTGAATCCTTCTCCAGCAGCCAATCATTTCTTCACAACGATCATGAAGTTTTCATCCGCTTTTTTGGCTCTTTCTGTGGTTTGCAATGTTCTTGCCAGACCGACTCCTCAAGATTCCTCCTTTCAAAGACAAAACGGCGAGGACGCTATCAATCAAAAGCGAGTAATGGGTCATTCGATCTCGCCTTGCTCTAATACGCTCACCGTTTTCTTCCAGTCAGCAGTTTGCTGGCCTGACGGCCGATTCGGCGTGTAATACGGGAGACAACGCATGCGTAAATGAAGACTTCGCGCAATGTGTTGACGGTAAATACATTCTTACGCCGTGCGGCAGTAGTCTCATGTACGTTGTATACGTTCTTCCCGCCCGTCTTTATCAACGTTAAACTCCTGCTCCTTGCTAGATGCGCCGCGCTGCCTCTTGTGAACAGCCAGGGTACGACCGTTACTTGTACGACGCAGTCGGATTTAGAAGCTCGCATCGCTGCCACTGGCGCAAATGATAGTGGTGGGAATGGAGATTCAAGCGGATCCAGTTCGGATTCTAGCTCGAGCTCGGATTCGAGCTCAGGCTCATCTACAAGCCGTGAATCATCTAGCTCAAGTTCACGATCATCTACGGCAGCTGCATCTTCACAGACCACTTCGTCCTCTTCGAACTCGAATAACAATGGCAACGACGGCAATAACAGCAATAGCAACGATAATAACGATAACAACAACGGGGACTTGCAAACCTCTCTGTGTTTGGATTCTTCGCTCGTGCAGACAGCCTTTGAGAAGGATGGACAACAGGACCCTGCGGAGAATCAGGTTGCGTCGGCAACGTCTTCTAATAACTTCATTAATTTCTGCGCAACAGTCGATCTTCCGCTAACGAACGGTCAGCAGGTCAAAGGTGGCTCGTGCAATGCGTAAGTGTTCCCTAAGGACGTGGCTTTGGTTATGTGGCTTACGACCTTTCATTTCAATCTCAGAGCACCGATGGGTGTGATTGCATCCACGAACAACATGCCTTCGGCTAAATTCCAGTCCCCCAAGAACCTAGACAAGATCAAAGCAAACACGGCTTTCACAGTGAAATTGGCTGTCAATAATCTAGCCACAGGCAATTTCGTGAACGCCGCTGCAAACTACTTCTCTGCTCCCCAGACCATTGACAACTCAGGGAATGTTGTTGGACACTCGCATGTCGTTATTGAGAAGATCAACGACTTGACGGACACGAGTGTGACAGATCCAAGTCAGTTCGCATTCTTCAAAGGACTGAATGAAAAAGCGCAGGATGGGGTGTTGTCGGTTGAGGTCACAGATGGATTACCTGCAGGCACGTATCGTATTGCGACCATCAATAGTGCTGCAAATCACCAGCCTGTCCTCGTGGCTGTCGCACAGCACGGATCATTAGATGACATGGTCTACGTACGTGTTTTCCGCGTTCCTACCTACAGTCCTCGTGCTCAAATGTTCCCGATGCTTTTCGCAGTTCACTGTAACAGATGACGGGAACTGAGGCGCATGGACGTCTATGACACCGGTCCTTATATCCATAATTGCTGTATCGGTAACCTGTTCACATTCCTTCTTTTTCAATAATGTGCCTGAATTTAGTACTTGCCTTTCAATCAATTCGTTGAACCAAAGACTAAATTCAAGATCACTGTAACCAGGAGTACTCACACAAAACAACTAGCCTGAGTTGTACTGTGTTCCATTCAAATTGCTACAAGATATACGCAACATCAAAGAATTGATAAGATGAACTTAATTTACTCCGATCCAGATATATAGAGTTTATGATGCGTTAAGAAAATTCATCATTACCGATCACGTTACGCCCGCACTCGAGGGCGGAATTTCAGCCTGCATCCATCCTTCGGGAAGAGTGTCGCGATGATTCTGAGATGCCGATAAGCAATCGGTACGCTGCGGATAATAAATTAAAGCACACTCACTCTATTTCCTCGCTCTGAGGAGTTACTTCATGCTCCCATTCCAAGAATGTAACGGCATCGGTTATACAGATGGCGATATTCATGTACACGTATTCGATGCCGATACAGCGATGCGGACCAGAGCCGAAGACAAGGAAGTTGCGGGGATTTGTGTTCGCGATGCTTTGTGGATCAAGCCAGCGATCTGGGTTGAGCGTTTCGGGATCGGGATAAACGGTGGGATCGTGAAGTGATGGATAAAGAGAAGGGATAAGCATGCTGTTGGCAGGTACCCAATAATCTGGTGCGATTTGAAATGACTTGGTGCATCTGTAGGGGACCATCGTGACAGGAGGCTTCAGACGCAGACTCTCCTTCACAAATGCGCGAAGATAGGGCATTTCATCGAGCATGTCGAGAGTGATAGGCTTCTCCGGATCGTCTCCGCGAGCACGATCTGACTCGGCTCTAATCTTCGCGAGCATTTCTGGACGGTCTGCCAAATGTTGCAAGGCATAAATGAGACCGCTAGACATGGCATCTTGACTAGCGAACAGGAACGAGAAGACAACCATGGCCATCTCGCGATCGCTAAACTCTTTACGCCCTTTATACGAAGGATCTGCTAGCTCCTTCACCCAGGCGTCAAGCATACACTCTGGTTCATTTCCAGCTGCCATCGAAATCTTGCTGTTCTTCGCGGCAAGTTCAAGCCATTTCATGGCGACTTTACGTGCCTGGATTGCTTTGTAGACCTTCGTCCCAGGAATCGCAAGGGGAAAGTTGACGAGTTCCAGTGCCCGCGTAATAAGCCAGTATTTCTCGTTGATTGCCTGCGCAGCAGACTCCGGAATGTGGTTTCCGCAGAACACACGAAGCGACGTATCCATGTTCATATTGCGAACCAGGAACATGATAGGTTGCGCGGCTGGATCCTTTCTAGCGGTCTCAAGCCACTGCGTATAGTGCTTACGAGTTATCATATCTTGAATGTAACAGTAGATACTGACAAATGCAAAAGACGTCAATTTAGTTAGCATGGTATTGACAAGACTTACCCTAAAGCTTTGCGTGTGAAAAGAATGTTCAACCCTTCCGGTATTCGATATGTGCCTTGCCATTGAGGAACACCCTGCGAAGCATAAATGATTAATAGAATCAAATAGCTATGCTACAAGTAGACTGACCAATTATCTGGCATGATTACTTGCTTAGCCGAGTGTACCAAACAGGGCTCTGCCACGGATGGCGAATTTAAAATTTTGAGAGCATACTCGTTCTTGGACGCCATGACAATAAAGCTGACAAAATCTTATCAAACAATGAAATACCCGATCATGCCACGTATCATACATATGAAATACGCTTAAAGCAGAGAGAGCGCCAGCCTCCCACTGTTTCATGTAGCCCTCTAAAGTTGGGTGCAAAGAGTCTTTAAACTTTCCGATGATCGGAATGGTCCATTTCGAGCCGGGAAGATGAGACTTCTTGTATCGGTATACGCCTTGTTCGAGAGCGAGAAGCGATAAAATAATCACTGCGGCGGTGTAGACCCAGGTAGCAGATTTGCCCTGTGCCGGGAAGAAAGAAGGAACAGGTATCTGACTGAGAGGGGAAGAGAAGGCCGACGGGAAGGAAGCTGAGACGGAGTAGCTTTGCACGCCAGCCATTGCTCGAGCTGGTCGAGACTGAATGGGGGCGGAGGGAGGGGAAGAGAGGACAGACAGGTCGAGTGGTGAGATTTGTTGTATTTATTTAAAAGAGCGCTGACGACTCGGACAAGCCTGGGGAGAGAAAATACTTGTGTCCGAGTATCGGACCACTTGTCGGCAAATATTAGATAATTCACTCGCTCGACGCGACTGGAGCCGAGGACCATCGGAGGCCCGGAGCAGCACCTGATCGTGTCTTTCTCTCTCTCTCATACCGAACACAGAACACACATGCACAGTTCATCTATACAAACTATGTCCACAGTACTGACTTATCAGGCAGGCTGATCGTCTTGCAGCTCACGTCTAACGATCCGATCCAGCAACGAGAACGGTTTTCTCTTCACCACGCAGTAGTGCAGATTTATTATATTTGTAATTCGTGCGTTCATTTGGCCCACCATAATGCAGAACCGACCTTGCTATGATCACCATCGCCTGGCATACATAAGAGATCGTTTCCATGATGCCGTCTTCCCTCAGGTAAAAGACGACAACCGGAGAGGCTTTGTAATTCGCAACAAAAGCGCCCTGGACAATTAGATGCGGCTCCTGTCGGATGGAGGATCATCTTCCCGCATTCGTCCTGCTTTAGAGGATGCTTCAAAAAGAACCAGAGGAACTCGCTTTTTTCCTTTTTTGCTGGTAGATCGTTTCATCCAACTGAGGATAGTATTTATGCGTAGATGCATCCTTTTGTGAAACCAGAGGGATCTTGCGAAATCGTTTCCAATTGAATTCTCTTTGGATACGTCAGACTGGTGTCATGAAGGCTGTAGGAAGCCACCCACAGGGTGATATAAGCACCTTTAATTCCCATGGTTTTACCACCTTCTCCAATAGCGACATGAATCGAAACTGAGAATTTTTTCCCAACTCTTCTTCTTTATATGGAGCCTGGTTGCCTTCGATCGATCGCTCAATCTCCATCAGCGTCTCCATGTCTAGCAACAATGGCAGTTGACCGGCGAGAGGTGTTTTTTGGGGAATGTCCTCCTCTTTCCTCATGCAAAGCTTTGCGGCAATCGGTGGGTCATTGAGCTTCTCCTTTAACGCACTGATCTTAGACTCACAGGTCGTTGTCTATTCCGCGTCATAAGTAACGCGGCAGAAATTCGAGGAACAGCACGTACGAAATAATTGGGACTGGCCAAGATTTCTATAACTTTCGCGCGGGGGGCAAGCTTTCTCGAAAAGTACTCGGAAATACGATTAAGGATGAGGTCCTCACTCGTGAAGTTGGCTGAAACGGTTTTACCACTCAGTTCTTCTATGTTCTTAAGGGACATATGGACTTGAACACGCCTTCCAGCATCTTTCCGCGATACTACTTCATTCTTGCCTTGTTGCGCGTCTTCCTTCTCCTTCTGGCAGTTCTTGCCATTCTTTCCAGGCATCACGAGTTTGGCATTATTTATGTGGCTAAGTGGAACCGTTTCATCCCTTTTCGAGGCATCTGAGAACGTCTTGTGCTCTCGTCTATCTTTAGGATGATCTCTCAGTTCGGATTCTTGGATGCCTCGATTCTTTTTTAGTGAAAAAAATAGAGTGAGTCCTCTCGGATTTCGCATCCACCGGTCCCCTCTTACGAGCGACTTGTGCGCTAGGTATATGAGGGACGGGCTGACTGTGGGTGTGTATGTGAGCCAACTGTCTTGCCTTAAAATTGTCTGCTGATACGGACTTTATTTTCAGTATCAGGCGCCGAATTTTGTGCTCCGGGCGACATGGGGATGTGTACCAGATGCTCGTTAGGCATCGATAAGGATGAATTAAGCTCCGCTCTGCCTCACGCACTCTTCGCTATTTATTATTAATTGTTTGACAGGATGCTTATCAGTACAGTGTGTAGACCACCTCAAATAACTGCAACTCAAGTACCTTGGTTCCTCTAATAGGCTCTACTTCGTGCCCTGTGCGTGCCTGCCGTTCATCTTTGGGCGAAAGGAAGTCTAGACCGGAAGCAACGAGGTTTGACATGTCTGGTGGCGTGCGGTTGGAGATGAGAACCGAGACGGTGGTCTCAACATGAGGGCATCACGTGTCCGAGAAAACACCTACCTTGGACGTTCATCCTGAGTCTGAACTGCGGACTTGTGTGCTCTTGGAGCGCCAAATCTACGACACCCAGGGTGAGGTGTACCAGCAAGTAGAGAGATGTGACAACCAAAATGGTTCAACGGCGATGAATCACATTCTCACGAAGAATTTCGAAACGCGATCTCATTCAGGTCTCGAACAGACTGAACAATAGTCCTTTTGTGATTGATATGAATGTATGCATGGTCTTGGACCCATTTGTAGTTATTGCTGGTGCCGCGCGGTGCGTTGAGAAGGTCGGACGGATATGATGGTTCCTGTAGCCAATCTCACGAAACTGACGTGATTATTATCCAACCCTGTGCCCAGCCGTTAGACCATTACATGCAGTTCCGAAGGTAATAACGTTGAACAGGTTTAAATGCAATTTGTCCTCGACTGTTAGATCTACTAAACTAAATTAATAATTTGACAAACAAGGTCCACCCATGTAACTTCGTCATAAAACGGCTGCTTCTCCGCATAGTAACCAAACTGGAAGAATTTTAATGGGCTTTGCCTTCAAGCACTAGTCAGTAATAAGCGAACCTTGCGTCGTTCTTGATCCTCGCAGAAAATAAGGATGGTCTCCACGTACTTGTCCCGAGTCAGGTAGTAGACGACTGATGGCTTCCCGTCGCGGATGGATATGTAGGATCCTTGGATGAGAAGGCGCACCCTGTCCGCTCTATTCTCATCTGGTGTACTCAGACTTTGGCCAAGTTTTGAGTACGCTTCGAAGAGCACAACAATCTTGGCTTCCTTGTCGTTCAGTACTTTGATGATAGCGGCGTCAGATTTCGGTCCGTATTCATGAATGCCCAAATCAATTGTCGACCGTAGACCGATTTTCTCTCTCCAACTGAATCCGCTACAGCATTACGTCACATTAGCCAAGTCGTCGATGGTTAGAGGAAGCTGATACTTACGTCGTGATGATGGTGTCATGGAGACTCAGACTCTTCAATATCGGCTTGAAGAGGTACTTTATCTTATCCTCGGCGTTCTGAGAGGACTCTAGTTCATGCGGAGGCTGAACATCGTCCAATACCCGTTCAATCGCTGCCAGAGTCTCTTGACATAGTAAGCGCGGGAGACGATTACCAAGAGAAACGCTTGGAATGATAACTTCGTCGAAATGTTCTTCAGTAACGACAAGTAGCTTGGAGCAGACGATTGCATTCTTGAGCTTGGACTTGAGTTTGTTGATATGTTTCTCGCATGATACAGACTAGACGATATACGTCAGCGTTTAAATAAAGGCCAAAAATAAAAAGCAAAACAGACAAAATAAACAGGTCCTTTGAGAGATTCGTATAATGTTCTTGCCGGCAAAGACGAAAGCAATGATTCTATTGGTACAGGGAGGATGTCGTTTAGCGTCAAGTCTCTTTTTCTGAAGTTCCTACAGACAGATCTTCCAGACAGGCCACTGACGCTTGCTAATGGCATGCCGACAAGGAACCTCCTGGATTCTGGGTTTGCCGTTTCGGCGTGTCTTGCAGTTTCTTCCACCCTTTGTCGATGCTCTTCGTTCCGCGCCTGCTTCTCTGCTTTTTGTCTCTTCTTCTTTTTTTCTGTCGCTGTTTTTCTTTCACCGCTTTCGTCCTCTGTTCAACAACACGCTCCCTCTCCAAATTATCAACCGTTTCTTCCTTTTGACATTCGGTGGCTCGGGGAGTGCATCTGTGCTTCTTCGTTGATGATGCTTCCTCTACATCTGCACCGGCTACTCTTTCGAAGGCACCCGATGAAGGATTAGTATCAAGAGACGTGAATTTACGCTTGAGCTAAAGCATATGGTCAGCCATAGGGCGAGCTGACAGAAATACTCAACGCGCACATCTGTGGATGACGTCGAAGAAGACGAGCACGAAGATGACGGTTCTATCGCTGTGGTTGAAATGCTTGTTGGCTGTGGAATACATTTACTAGAGAGAATATCAGTCGAGAACCCAGAAACGATTATGTTAACTGACTTCAAGTTGAGTAGACACGATGAACGTCGACCTCGGAATGCGAATGATATTCGGAGACCACTTCGCTAGATGAAATGTTGAAAAAAGATTGTAAAGTCTCAATGATGGACCTTACCCGAACCTATTGGACGTTATTCAGATCAGCTTAATCGGTTTTAATCGTGACATTACTAACGTACCCCAAGCAGCCGTTCTCGTGTAGGTGTACCCTGGCTTACCCAGCCCTTTCTATCCGGATTATTGCTCTTCTTGGACGTGCGTGCCCGTTTCTGCTTGGACAGACAGCTGCTTTCAGCATCTGCAATTCTTGTGGTTAGACCTCCACCCCCAAGGTGTTCTCAGAAAACGAAGACTTATTTCTTTCAGCTCACCTTGACCTTTCATAACAGCATTTGACGTTTTCGAATGCTCGATGATGACCGACAAAGGACGAACTCAAGGGCATGAGATGGTGCGATGATCACGACGGCCAAGCTTCGGAGACGCGCGGCACTCGTTGCTGATTCTCTCTTGTCTCACGAAGAAGGAGAAGGTGAAAGGAGGTCACGTTACCGCGAATCGTCTTGCAAAGTTTGTTAAATTTGTAAAGGCAAGGTTTACGTCTTGAAGCTTTCGCAAGACCGTTATCAAAAATAAACCTCAGTTGAGATTCATGAAAATCGTCTTTTAAGAATACACTGAGTACGGAGGAATAGCAGAGCACTCTTTCCGGAGAGGCATCAAAACAATATTCAACGAGTGAAATTATAGTAATACATAATAAGTCTCATAATAAGTCTGAAGAAAAAATGCAATAACAACCGCTCCAAATGAAAATCCGCTATTATTTGCATGAGCTCCTCTCTGTTTTTATTCCAACTCTTGGATTATGGCCTCCCTACGCTTGGCTGCTGCTATAGTCCTCGTTGTGATATTTCGGAGGATGGAACCCAACTCCTATCGGGGGGTAAAGGGGAATCGACGACGCATTCGGGCTGACAGTTTGTGCGGCTTCGTAGTCCACACCCTCACTAACGGGCAACCGAAGACCGAAGAAAAGGTAAATAGACACCACGAAGAACTCCATTAGAACACCCATAATGAGGAACAGCTGCCAGCGGCCCGTGATGGTATTGAATTCGCAAGACCGGAAGTCGACTCAGACGAAGTTCCAAGGGAAGAGAATGACGATGATGGTGAGAATGAAGATAGTATGGAGTAGAGGACGCGAACGGCAAGAAAGGGCACGGCACATGAAATACCCTTGAGAAGCTATCGGGATAGTGGGTTAGATCAAGACCTGAAACGAAGTCCAATAACACTCACTATTTTCTGGTACTTCAGAAGCTCGTGCTGAGCGCTCCAAAACACCACTATGCAACTGACAATGGTGAGGAAGGCTACCAAGAATAGGATACCCCCCACTTTTCTCAGTGTTGATCCTGTGCTTCTCTCGCTGGCATCATCACTAGTTGCATCAGTGGCTCCTATGATGAACATGACTGCAGCGCCGGTCATCAATAAATGAACTATTCGCAGACGTGCGCGAGTAACTATGGCATGTGTCTCGATAATCCTGGAACCACTGAAAGATGATGAAGCTGAGTCAAAGGTCATATAACGTCGTGCTTTCGTACTCACGCAGCTCCGACAAAACTCAGAGTGCATTCCAACAAGGGAGCGAGGCCTGCTCCTTCAATTGCAAATGCAGCAATCAAAAGACCTTTGCTAGGAGCCGATTGTAGCTCCGCAACAATATGGAGGATGGCACCTACGATTTTAGCTGATAACAGCAAGGTGATGCTGAGTGACATGATTATAAGAATGATAAGGATCACAAACCTGTTGAGAACAGTAGAAGAAAGAGCCATCCTGCTTGACGCCTGAAACCGTGTCGCACGGTGAGTATAAGAGCGAGGATGAATATGAAAGGGTAGATCGCAAGAAGAGCGACTGAGATATCTCCGCGTTCGTCAAGGGAACCCATGAATGAAAGAAATGATAACGAGGTCTGTCGAGAGTTCACTGAATCCTGTCTGACCGTTACGATGGGTAGGCCTTGGTCATTACAGCAGGCTTTATAGGCTTCATAAGCCCGGGCTGAAACGAACGACTATCTGTTTATGATTCACAGCACTGCTATGCAATGTATCCGACCGGAGTAATAACGTTGCAAGTGTGGAGCCGGACGCAAAAGCGACAGAGATACCTGCCATCACACACAATGCCGATACCAGCAAGAGCTGCAGTAGCGAGCTGTGCAGGAATGACTGTAAGCTATCGGCCGCTCGGATATTTATAGCTCATTCGCGTAGTCCGTTTGGAAATTGTCCAATCATTTCTCGCCGGGAAAAGCATCACCCGACCTGACCATCCAGGGTCGAGCTGCGGTGTTGATAGACGGTATAGTCGACAACGCGCTGGGATATGTTCATTCAAAGAGAAGGAGAACCGCTCATGTGATGGCCACAGGACGCGGAGGTTAGTGTTGTGGAAATCGTGGGAAACGCAACAATAAAGTGAAAAAATCGGGCGGCGTTGTTTCTAAAAAAAATTTGTTTTTAGATGAAGCTACCTCGAAGGGTCCCATGGGCCTCTTTGTCTGAGCTTGATCAGGTATGCAGTTGGATGTATGCAGATGAAACGGACACAGATGCGAAACTCAAAGCAATACACAGGGTGCGTTATACTTCTTTGTCCGCTGTTCACGGCCCACTCATCCCGTAGTCTTCGTAGCTTTCTGCATGGAGAGCGATCACGCCGCTTCCGCACGCACTGGAAGCAGCTCTTTCGTTCTTGTCATCAATTATCCTCGACCAGAATTATGTTGTAGAATCTTATCGCCAGCAAGACACCTTAAACGGAAGATTCGACTTTCCGACGTCTATAAATATACCAGCGTTGAATATACGCCAAAGCTATGCAACAGCCATTATTCGCCTTGTCAACGGTCTTGTTGACCCTTTGCAACTTGGGACATACGCGCGATCGATCGCATCGATTGCCGCACAGATTGGTCTGCCTCTGTGGCTTGTCGAATTAAGGCACGCAGCGACACACGAAGACTTGCCTAGCTTAGAGTTGTTACGAACAGGCGCAAAAGAGGTTAGCCCATATATTCGCTACTTATCAGTTCATTAACTGCCGGTTTTCCTAGTCTTTGACATGGCTTCTACATAATTATTTTCTCCCGATCCTTTCTGTCGCCAGTGTTGAGGAATCTGATCCGGTCGTTCGGCTATCCCCTCTCCATCCTCTTCTGAAGCAGTACAAATCTCTTATGAAGACAATTTCTCGAGATGCGTCACTCAAGTCTCAATACAAAGACGAACTAGCTAAATCCATACGCGACATTGAGCGCTGGATCGGCGAAGCAAAGGTAGCCTCTTCGGCAGTAATTTTCAAAGGATGGGGTGCAAATGAACTTGACGACGGCGATGAGAATGAACGATGGGCACTGGAACGCTTGAGTGAGGCTCTCACCGAGAGAGGTGGCCTTGTTCCAGTCTCTACTAGGTGAATATTCATGAACTAATCAAGGAGCATCTTCTAATCACCTTTTTCTTAGGAAGAGGCTGGCCTCGAACTTGAAGTCTCCTCCCGTTCTTCCTTCTCCTCTCAACGCCATATGGTCACCTCTACTCTTAGCATTGAAGACAAGCCATCCTACTTTGCCAGTGGTTCTAGTTTCTGTAATTATCGATTGCCTACTCCACGACCCGACATCTCAGAACGAAGGCACATCAAACAGGGAATTGTCCTATGAATTGTGTCTAGCCGCATGGGCAGCTTGGTGCGTCGATGATTGGGAGACGACTGCTGAAGATGATTCGGAGGATAATTCGATCCCATTGAAACGGGAAGATGTTGTGGTCAACCTAGTGGCTGCACTGGCCATTCGTGCTGACGATCGCAGCGGACTTAGAAAAGGGTTGGCATCAAATTCACCATTTCCAAGTTAAAACTAACACCTCGGCATAGTGCAAATGCTTTATTGGATCTTCTGATACGCAAAGATTCGCAACTTGAAGAGATCAGCACGTCTCTTCTCGCTGCTGCTCAGCCTACCTCATCCATCGCCTCGAAGGATTCTTGGAGTGATGAACTTCAAACGATGGAAGAACGTTTGAACATCCTCATTTCTTCTGCATCTTCGACATCCCTTTCGAATGCTTTGGATGATTTTTTTGCTCAAACGAGATCCGGCGAAAGCCCTGTTGTTAGTGCTGCTTCCGCCTTGCAGCATCGAACAACTGAGATGCCGGTTGGCTGGTCACAGGTCTCTGTAGAGACTTGGAGGCCTTGTCCTATTGGTGTCTTTAAAGGGGTGTGTTAACCGACGAGAAGTAGCGTTATTGTAGTATTCCGCAGGCATCAGCGATCAGATAATGCATACTTGTCACGGTACATTCATCAGAGTAACCTATAATACCGATTATATGAGTCGAGAAAAAGAATGTGTCAGCTCGTGGATCAACGAGGGGTATGTCCAACGACGGCGAGTGTCAGAGCATACAGACGCAAAAATCCGTGGTTAAGATCGTGAAGACACCCGGTGAGATGAGAACGAAGTACAGGTCAATAATGTCCAAAAAGTATGTCGCCTAAGCAACAAGATAGATAGATGAAAGAAAACAGATGGAAGGAATGACCAATGGCTATCTATCGGCCAAATTCATGCCCGGTGATCGTGGAGCTTTCCTCGGTGTGGATCCTGTTCGCCGCTGCTCTTCAAGCTGACGGTCGTCTGGATTGTAGCGTGGTGGCAGCTCGATGATCTCTGCTCCCTCTGATGCATACACGGTGACAGGTGCCCGCCCGCCATCGTGGTGAACGACGTATACCTGACCGCCTGCGGATGGAGCACGTGCTTGGGAAACTGATCCGTTGGCTAAAGTTGAGGATACGGTGCCCGGTACCTCGTCGTGAAAACTGGTAGGGCGAACTGGGCTCGCGGGCGGTGCGGCTGGTTGGGCCGCCGTACTTCCTCCACCTGGACTCCTTGGAATCAGACCCTCGGTGGAGTTGTCTGGCAGCGTGAATGGTTCGATTTCGTATGCAGATCCAGGAGCAAGTCGATGGCCGCGTCCCGTCAGATTCCTTTCTGAGTTTTGGCTACTGAAAGTATTATCGGTAGGGTATGCGATGTGTGTTGCTGGAGAATATAAAGTATCTGCCTCTATTCGAGCTCCGCCCTTCCCAGAACCGTGTATGCGGTTGGAAATGTATGGTTCATAATATGAACCATGATGTCTCCGGAAGAAGAACCAAGCAGCGAAGCCACCGATGGCTAGCCCAGCGAGAAGACCCCAATTCCCGAACCAATGGCAACCGACTCTGAGACGTCTGTGTCAGTTTCTGTCGCGCCGAGAGAAAGACAATTAGTGGGACCCTGTCCCCCGCTATGAAGGGGACCGTAAGCCCATGTTTGCCCATCAGAATCGACCAATGAAATAAAAAAGGATGAACCCCAAGACTGTTATTTGTTAGGTAGGCAGCCAGGAAAAGTGGGAGAGCGACGAACCAGCTGGACTGTCCAATTTATAGGACTCATATCATTGCTCGTTATATTCCAGGGAGGGTGAAGGGTAGGGGCGATCTGCAGACCGGTCAGAATGCCCAGGATCGAAAACAATCATGCTTACGGTAAGTATGAATGGCGCGGACCCGTTCTTAGGCTGAACGCTAATGTCGGTGCACTACACATACATTATTTGGTTCGAACGTGCGCGAGTCAACTATGCTATTGAAAACGGCACCTGATCGACCCATGCAAATTGTCCTCTGTACAACAGTTCAGCATACATGAGAATACTTTAAAAACACGACTTACAAAGTTCCAGTGTGGTCCTTCGCATCCACGTCCAAAATTCCAGCTGGATAGGTTAGGTTCGTGCATACCGGTGGGTTCTCAACCGTCGCGTTCTCAGCGGGTACAACTGTCATCATTCGCTGACATCCACCGCTTACGCCATTCGAGTCAAACTGCCAATCGTCAGCAATAAAATGATGATTCGGTGAAGTCTGGCTCACCATGCATATTTGATACTTTGCATATATAGAGTCAGGATGTGATCCCTGTCAAGGATAGATATAACTCACTTGTGTTCCCGGGACATATGGAACAGGCCAGTCCTGAAGTAAACAAACATAAGCGTTTACACTATATACCAATATTTTCTCCTCTCGAGGAAAGCGGACGAACAAATTGTAACTCGCTTCCTACACCAATTACCTACAACGGGAAGTATCAGATGCCATGTAAATGGACTGAGACGCTGAACAGCAAACCGAGGGAAATAAGAATGTTCTGATAATCCCAACATCGTTCAGAAACATTCTCCGCTTTCATAACACGAATAAAAACCACGAACGATGTATAGACTTGGATGATATACGGTGCTTGAGGATTTGGTCTGATAATGTGCATGATCTATGAATAAGATATCACTCAAGGAAATTGCGGCGGCTTACCCAGTTGTAAAAGCGGCACGGCTCCATAAGAGGCTGAGTGAGATCTGTTTGAGAAACACGAGTTCCTAAAGTACACACTGAGCGCACGCACGGAATTTCGTCGCACTGGGCTGCGCAGGCAACTTATGTCAGTTGTCTTGCAGTCGTCAGAAGTTTGAAGAAAGCTGACCTGTGGTTGGTACCGGCACAGGAACACCAGTCGACGTTAAATCGAACTGGAAGCCCTGGTCTAAAAACGGTTCGCTCGCCTTTGCCGATACCGCAGCCGCATAAACAACAGCCGCGAAAGCGGCCACACCAGCTACCATCGGAAAGAACAATCACTAGAGAACGAAAGGAACGGCGCAGATCGTGGCAATGAACAGCAAAGCATACGCGTGAAGGGGACTCTTTCCGCGTCCGTCGCATATAAAGTGCAAATCAAATTCAATTTCGCCAACCCGGCAGATACCGACACCAACGTTGTGCGCACTCACTATCATACATTCCGCTTCCATCCCGAGGCAAAAATAATACAGTATTAATGTCGTATTATAAAAATATCAGTAGCTATATCTAATACTTATACATTCCCGAAAGATGTTCAAAACGTTGATAGCAGTCTCATTAGATCATCTGCGATAACACTTGTTTTGAGCGTTTGTCATGTTCTGGGCGCCGTGTGAACTCACTCTTCTTCAAGGGTTTAGCGAAAAATGCATTCATCCCAGCGCTCAAGCAAAGCTGTTTCGTCGACTCTTGACAATCCGCGGTCAGAGCAACGACTGCAATGGAGGGGGCATGAGTGGTCCAATCCGACGTACAAAACTGAGGGAGGAGCTACACACTCGGTAGAACTGTAGTTACTTCGTGTTTGCCTTCCAGAAACCGGATGCGCTTGCATGCATCGATACCGTCGCATATTGGCATATCTATCGATGTACGTCTGAGAAGGATATTATTCTAGTCGAAAAACACTCACGATGGTCGAACAAAGCGGCGGAGAAATATCCAGGTTCATGTGCTTCCCATTCTGACGCTGCGTTCAGGGAGGGACTTTCCAGCTCGATCAGTGCACACTTACCTTTCACAGCCTCATCTCCATTTTCTGTCTCCGTTACAATCAACTCTAAGCGTTCTAGTTGCTGCCTAAGAAGTTTCCGTGCCACATTATTATCTTGAAAGAGAATGCTTAAGCCAATAATATCTTATTAGCAGAAAAGAGGTCCCACCTTCTGCAATCAATACTCTTCCGAAAAGCGATCTCATTGCCACATCCCCAGGGTCTTTTAACACATCCGGTGCGTCTCCACCTAGCAAATCAATCGCTATACCACGCAACCGTGCTAAAGTTTGCCTAAGTATAATGCCAGAAGGAATGATCAGTCGCTATCTATGATAACTGCAAACAGACATACAGGAGACGGAGTCTTCGTGGAGGCTTTGTGAGTCGTACAACACTTGTGTAAAGTGATCCCGCAGCAAGTTGCCTTGATAAGGTCTCCGACGTCGGTGTAAAGAGATGGATAATCTTCAGATGCTCGGGACTACCACGAACATCCTGGACCGACTGTGCCAGATCATGGACTCGTGCCTCAGACTGCTCATCGACTAATATGAACTCCACTGCCGTCCGCTTCGACTCCGTATTTCGCAGCCAGCCCAGAACATCCTCTATGGATTTCAGTGATGTTACAAAGAATCCGTTCAGTAGAGTGCTCAAAAGAGAAAGGGTGGTTTCGGAGGGTGACGCGATGATTATTCGAGGGGGTCGTGGTTTGAGCAACAGCTGCTTCAGGTTCTCCAGGCCGGCTAAGACTCAAGACGGTGAGTTGGCACGTTTCTGATGTTCACAATCATCACTCACCGGCATCTTTCCTGGACTCCTCCGACTCGTAGATCCTAACTGGAATAGAGAAGTAGAAAAGGGATCCTACGCCTACTTCACTCTCCTCGACTCCAATATCACCCTTCATCAGCTGAACCAGCTGGCGGGAAATGCTCAAACCCAGTCCCGTGCCACTTTGGGAAAGGCATCAGTATCGTGCGGTACTCTAACTACTACACAAACCCGAATCTCCTCGTTGATGAGGTGTCTGCTTGTTGGAACGGCGTAAACAACTGCTCCTTGTCAGACTTGGAGAGCCCGATACCAGTGTCCCTATTAAATGATGTCAATAAGTACTCAGTAACATCGGAGGCCAAGTAAATTACTGAATAGTAAATCTGAGGAGTACACGTCCGTCTTCAACCTCGGGCTTCATTGAGCGGTCCGCAGAGCAGACAACGCAAACAAATCCAGACGGAGCTGGGAGAAAATGTTAGCTAACGCATGGACGAAAATAAGGAATATTTACTAAATTTCACAGCATTGCCGATTAGGTTCATAAGGACTAGGGACATGTCAGGCCCAAAATTGTTGTACCTGCTTTACTGAACAAACCTTGCCGAATCCGAGCATAATCTGCTTCGATCCCTTATGCCAGTAAAGCGTGAGTCATGAATAAAGTCCAAAGCGGGCGAGGCTTACATGGGGGGACATCCGGTCTGATATCAAACGACAGATCCAGTTTCTTTGCTGCCATTGGTAGAAGTAGTTCCATGCAGTCCTAAATCGACTCTCTTAGACTGAAATCTTCGTGTAAATACAAGACTGCGACTGCGCACGGCAATGATATTCTCAACGGGAAATCCAGAGAGCTCCAATTTAAGTGCTGCTATCCTCTTTGTAAAAGTGCCTGGTCAATAGGAGCAACGGCTTACCCGAAGCCTCCAATTTGCTGTAGTCCAAGATTGAGTCTATGATCTTTCCGTGCACAGTCAATTTGTCGCCTGGACGGTAGAGATCATGGTCTGACCTTGAGTAATAGTTCACAACTAGTTTTTGCCGTCATTACGATTTCCTGCTGCGCCGAGTCCAATTCCGTACCCGCCAAGATATCAAGTAACCCATAGAACGAACTGTGTCAATTGTTGAGGTAAGAATGGTCATGCTACAGCATGAGAATGCCTGCAAACCTGAAAGGGGTCCGAAGTTCGTGGCTCATTGATGCGAGAAAGTTACTCTTTATTTTCGCAGCTTTGAGAGCCTGTTCGCGACTGCGCCTAGCCTCTTCTAGGGCGGCCCGTTGAGAAGATATCATTTTCAGATTTTCCCGCGTTCCTGAAAAATCTCTAAAAACCCGTGCCTTCTGGAAAGTCGTAGCATACGCCTTACCTGTTTGAACTGAGCGAAAGAGGAGAGCATTTGAGATGCTGGGCCAAGTAAGGAGGGTAAGCAATAATTAAGTGCCTCTTCAATGAAAGAGGAAGGGAAAGTATAAAGATATACCTTGTACTAGCTTGTTGAAGGAACAGAGTGAGAACATCAACCGTCGATTGCAAGAATGAGTATCTTGATGCCAAAAAAAGAGCTCCAATGGTCTGTCCTCGATTGCTCTGTATTGGCAAGCATATAACGGCGCGATACAGACTGTACTGAGCTTCAGAAGCGAACCGGGAATCTAGCGTCATATCGTCGACTACAATACGAGTCCTTGCATTCAGGCCTAGAATTCTGGTCAATGGCTGAGCGGAATGGATTATGACATTGAGCCTACAATGCTCAATTACTGTTCGTTGCAACGGATCCGATAGCGTTTTAACATGTCTTGGATTTCTGCGGGAAGGCATGAGCAATATCAAAGTTTTGGAATGTGTGTAATCCCTCACTCATGGACCACACAAGGTGCTAGTTGAATATCAGTGGACATCCCGATGGAAACAGGTTTAGTGAATACCTGGAGGTAGCATTGACGTGGCCACAGTATAATCTCGTTCACGGGCCATGACGACGCAAGCGCATTGAGCTCCCGAGTTCTCAGAGGCAATTTCGGTCAACCTTCGGAGAGCCGACGATAGGTTGATGTCGGAGGCAATATCACTACTCCAGCGAAGAATAGCAGCTAAGTCAGAAGATGTCAAACGATTAGCTTCCTCGCCCCGGTAGCCATCATCCGGTAGATCGTCGGAATATGGCATTTGGCGTAAGCTCAACATCACATTTTCTGTCTGAACCCCTACGTCTGAAGAAAAGACGTTCGTCCTTCGCATCTTCCGGTCTAAAGGCCCAGTGATAGAAATTAGGTATTTCCTAGTAAACACGTCAGATCCTCTGATTACGATAGGCGAAACAACCGGTCTTTCATACACTATGCCTCTAGCGCCCCATTGCGATTGTTTCGATATACCTCGACTTTGAAGCTCGACGCCAAGGCCTTCAACGCCTGTACTTATAAGATTGAATCAACACAATTGAACATCGACTCAGCTCACCGGATCGAATAAAATGGCTCCCTTGCTAGTGGTACTTAGCTGCCAGAAGGAGGATGTGGATCGTCTACCAAGCTTACCAAGAATAATGCCCAACCTTCTTCAAAAAGCCAATCATTGTTTGTCGCCAATCTGTATCAGCGTGTCCGTCAGTGCATTGCCTCTTGATACACAAAAAGCAACGTACGTAACAGCAATATCAAATAGCTTTAAGGCATTGTTGTCCCCCTTCAACGAGGCAAGTTCGGCGTCCTTTATAATTTACATGATTTATCAAAAGGGTTATTCCTTACAAGGATAACCAATTCAAAATCGACATACGACGAGCGCCAGCCAAGTCGAGTTATTGACTGGACTTGGCTCCAACCACCTAGCGGCAATGGTTAGATAACTAGACCTTCTGCTAAAGTCATGATCATACTTTCGAATGTATTCCTGGTTCAAGCCGACCTGTCTTAGGTATCTTTCCCGCTGGGCGATGGAGACAACACCGCTTCTGATGCAACCGATTATAGCGAGACTATGATAACAAAGACTGAATCGAATGTGTCGATGGTTCGGGTGATGTTTAGCGGAATGAAGGACCGAAAATCCAAGTTCGGCGGCTTCAGAGTAATAACCCAAGCAGAAGAGCCCTACAACTTTGAATGAGTTGTACCAGCCTAAAACCATAGGAGTGTTGTTCGATGTCTGTAATATGTGCTGAAGGAAGGCACTCTCGTCAAACTTCTCGGTGTCAAATATACTTTCTGCGGTCGGGTTCGCGGAAGAGGTATAGAGGGTGTTACCACCAAGAGCCCGTATGAGTATAAGGATTCCGTTTGCCTTCAGTCTCGTTGAATATGTGAAGTATTTCTCAATAACGATATCACGCACAAGAGTAAGACGGTCGGATGTCGGAGTCCAAGAACCCATGTCGTTTATTGCCTGAAATCATGGTCAATGTTGCCAACCTTTTCGGGTGACAAACAGCCTTACGTCTTCAGCCTCGGCTAGCAGCTCAGCGACTAGAACAATACATTATCTGAAAGCTCGATTTGAAGCCGAAGATTACTTACGGTGCTCGCAGCAGAAGAAGCGGTTTAAAATGCCGTGTATAAGAGCAAATTCAGCGAACACTCTGCCTTCGCGTCAGTATTGCTGGAATATTTTATAGGGGTGACTGCTCGCACCTGTCTCCGCTCGACAATCCGTATTTCAGCGCAAGTTCACAACGAGGAATATTTTCCCTGACATGTACGTCTTCATAACCAGAAACCTATTGAGTTTCAATGACAGTTTGTCAGAAACGGAAGCAACAGAATTAGCTAGAATTAGTTACCGAAGCACAATACAAAACTGAAAGGAGTTTGTCAGATGAATTTCCAATACAATATCGTTGAGAACGAACCGAGAGCACGGCTATTCAGCACGGGAGAAGCATGTGGTTGATATACGTGTTAAATTAAAATAGCCGAACGAATTGAACAAACCATTTGTCGGAGTTGGAACCGTGTGTTTCCGCGATCTGCAGGCCTGCTCGTCCCAAGTCCCTTGAGAAGTCATAGAGCCCTCGTTCTTCCGCGGTCACTGTTTTTAGTTTCTTCAGCATTACACGTTGCTTAGTAACCAAAAAGATGAAACTAACCGCCCAGAATCCAGAAGAAACCAATTGACACTCCGGGAGACATTCCTGAGCTAGAACAGAGGACGATTCAGTGGTGATTGAAATGCGGGTAGATTTGTTACCTCAAAGCAACTTTGATGATAGTGAGACTTAGTAATATCACTTCAGAAAAACTATCTCCAAGGCGCCAATAAGCATTTAGCGCTGATAATTTGTTAAAACCTCGTAAATTTTGATACGTAACCAATGCCCTTACTTGCAACTGTGAGAAGTTGTATCGTGAGATCGACTCGTGGATTATCAGCACGAGGTAACTCTATTAGTTTCTGAAATCCGATGGCTAGGATAGCGTCCTTTACTTCTTCAAATAGTATGTCCGTTTCTTCTTTTGTTGCCTTCAGATTAATCTTCAATCCTAGGATTTCCAATGCTTCCATAGTCCTTTCTAGGCCTCCGGCAAAGTCGTTAAGTAAGAATGCGTTGTTGCTTCTCAACTTGAGGCAGCGAGCCTTATCCTCAGGTGATATTGGTCCGGCATCTTCTAAACAACAGTTGGAGGCTTCCACGTCACCTATGCAAGTAACACGTCTCAGTTTGTATTGCTATTGATTTAAGAGAGAGGTGACCTTTCCACTGATAAAGCCTGAAAAGAACAAATGATCAATACTTCATTATTGAAGGCACCGGAACAAATGCTTACTCCGCCAGTTTGAGATATAGTGCGAATGTCCTCGAATAACTGTTTCCACGGTCTTCCTCTGTGAGCAAAAATTGCGCATTCTTCAATGTCTCGAGGGCGAGCTTTGATGAGAGGGAAGAATCAGTCAAAACACCCAACGAAGTAATCACACAAACCTCATGAGCTCCGCGGGCCCACGCGGCCAGCCCCGCCTCGTACAGCTGCGCAAGAACTTCCTCGCGGATCGAGTGCTCTTTGATAAATTTCAGACATCTATCAGAATTACGGTATAAATTTTATATCGAGAATGTATGGAATAGCCAGACCGTTTAGCATGTTCCGCGATGCGGTAAGGATCGACTACGCGGTCATCTTGACGAAGCATGAGGATGATCTGAGAAGGTACAAATGACAGGCATGAGAGACAAGTCCGGGAGACTCCCTGTATAGTACGCACCCGTAAAGACATATTTGCTATCGTATCTTTGGGTAACTTCTCTGCCATAGCAATGGCTGTTTGTCGATGTCTGTCATGAGCAAATGAGCACATATCTCGGGCTCTCTGAACCAGCCATCCTTCCGCGATAGCCGACTGAAGACCTTTAATGGAGGACCTCGTGGCGCTACGCCCGGTCAGTTCCTTCATGCTTGGAACCGGTTGTGATCTCCACGCTTCGTCTGCTTCATTCTCGCCATCACTGCTACCGCTGCTGCTGTCTTCCCAGTCAATCACCGATGCAACCTACAACTGTGTGAGTAAAGAGAAGGCCGGCTTGACCCAAATTACCTCGTCCGCTTTAAATCTGACAGTACCTATGAGCATACACATACTGTTCTAAAACGATATTCTCACTCACGTGGCTCCAAAATGGCTGGCCCAGGTCAGGTACCGTTGCGCATCGCTTGGAAGTTCATGCCAATGCGATTCAAGATATGCATGCTGATCGGTCAAGGCTGAGGACTCTTCAGATACAAGATTAGCTTCGATCTGCTTTAAATCGAACGTCCAGTGGTTATATTGCCAGTCAAACGCAATCTTTATAGATTTGGTGAGATCGAACATTATCCGGAGGTACCAGACAACTCACTTGATCGTGCCGATAAAGCGACGCGAGAAAATTTCGCACGGCAAATGCATTGCCTTGAGAGATTCGGTATACAACACGTGAAAGATGAACACAATCTTCTTTGGGACGACGCAGTGTCCTTGAAACAAGTGAGAGCACGCTAGCTGCGTTCATTGGCTCTAGCGTTATCCATGTAACTCGAGACTTGCTTCCGAAAACCTGTCGCAGACGGTCGAGTTTTGAACTTCTTCAGAATGAGTACTGCGAGTTATCCATAGAAAACAATCCACTTACGATCCTTCTTCCGTACGAATAGAACCTAAGATGAGCTAGCGAAAAGATGATATTTATCACAGGCTACCAGAGAACCGAGCAACTCACCATACGACCCTTTGAATTTGCAAGGGCCTGGATCAAATCAAGGGACCTTGAAAGAACTCAGATCACTATGCAGACGAGGTAAATGCATAAAATATGTACGGTTCGTCTGCCTCATGCAGGTCATCCAGAAAAAGCGCGAGGAGGCGGATGTCCGCCAAAACGGCGAACACTTGCTCCACTAAAGTTTGAAAACGTACGCGTAGCTCAGCTGTTGATAGAAGCTCCAAATCAGGTGTATTTATGTCTACACCATGCTTTCTGAGCATGTCTTTGAATTCCGGTGCGCCCTGATATAGTAAGGGAGCATTATTCAAGAGTGGTCCTAGTCTAGTCCGTAAAGTCATTACGAAACGCTGCATATCAGTCTGAAATATCATCAATTGTCGAAGAACAGAAGAAAGACACTGCAACTGTCAAATAATGATTGAAGGAGCTTGAGACGAAGCTGAAGCAGATGTGAAATTCTTACAATGGCAGTGAAGGGGGCGGTCGCCTGAGTTTGAAACTGAGAGTGAATTTACTTAGATTTGAGCTGGCTTGACGTTGGCTAGAATTCTCACTTTCGCGTGGCCCCAAAGACCATGGGCTGTGGGATAGATTAGTAAAGAGGCAGTGATTCTGGTCTCTCGAGCAATCGTACCTCTCCATTTCGTTTGGTTTGCGAGGATTAGTGAGCTTTTACCCACGCTACATCGTACATAAGCATAGAAAACCTGTCAATATACAATTCATGACGCACCCTGCTGGTCCCGAGACGATGACAGAGCGGGCTATTCCACGTTCATCAGTGTTTTAATCTCACATGCGAGAGTAAGACGCACTTCCACTTCTCGCGGTACGAGTCTTAGACGCATGCCGAGAACGACGCCTCTCTAGTCCAAGCGAAGACATCGAGGCAGGACTCCCATCCCGTCCTTGACCATGCTTGGTAGTTACTGCTCTGGCGGTAGTTTCCGAGATTGCAATGGATCCTACCCCTAAGCTGGCAACAGCGCTAGACGGTGAGTCGCTTACACTGGACAATGCCGACTCGCTTCGGTCGTCTCCTGCTTCCATTTGGATCGACATTTCTCCATAGCTACCGTTATTCGATTGCGACGTTGTAAAGGACGGCCTATGAGAGCCAAACTGACGAGCATGACGGGAAGCAACTTGACGGATTACGCCACGAATGACTTCTAATTCTTTTTCCCTTCCGAACTAAGATGCCTCGGTTAGGTCATGATGAAGCAGCGAATACCCTATCCAAGGAGAAACTTACTTACCAACGTATTGGGAATCGTGAATCCCTAAAAAAGAGAGTTAGTAATCGACACAAATGATGTGTCTAGCGCATACAATAAACTTGTCATGCATCCCTATCTCAAACGCCGGGATGAGCTGTCCTAGCATAAGCTTGGAACATGAACTTCAGCTATGAAAACTATACCTCGGCGGACTGGTCGGAAACAGAAGATGACACAGCAGCCAGTAACCTCCTTTGACAATCGAGAAGATCTATCTTTAGCCCATAAGCACTATTATATCGAGCATCAGGATTTTTTGAAAGGAGCTGATTGACTTATCAGTTGAAGATAAAGTCGGAGGCAAAATGTTCAGTTTACCCTCTCAATTATCTGGGCAACAACTCGAGGAATATCCCTTCTAAACTCATGCACGGGCATGGGACGCCTTTGCGCGATGGCGTGCAGTATTTCTGTCGGGCTTCCTTCGAACGGCATGTGTCCTTGACCAACCAATAAAGTCCAAAATAGTATACCTGCACAGCAGCAGAAAGAAGAGTGTGGAGCATCATGACATTAGCCCAGAGACAGCATATCTAACTTGACAATAAATACCCAATGAATACAGGTCAGTTCGGTGATCTTCATGCGACGTTTCCACACTTCCTGTCTGTTCTGGAGCAAGGTAACAAAGCACCTCTTTTACTTTGCGCTTTGAGAGCTCTTCGAGAGTATCCGCCGCGATCACAAGAGCTGAAGGCCCACCTAACTGCTCGAGAGAAATTGATCGGTTTCCGAAGTGAGCGAAGCGTACTAAGCCCGAATGGCCATTGAGGTGGAAAGCATTGGCCCGCACTTCCCTGTGAATGATGCCTTGCCTGATGTTTGTGCGTCAGTGGCGTACCATCCTATATCAATGAAGAAGCACTCGCTTATGAACCAGCTCTAGACAATGTGTTGATTGTACGGCGAATCTGGATGCACGATAGTCAATGTCTCCGATGGTGGATAGCATGGTGCACACTGACTCTAAGAACGAAGCCAAATCCATGACGCTGTAATAACTGAGATCTCCTTGCTGTGAACCCGGTTCATTGTCATTATCACTTGGTGTCGTGTATTCTTGTCCTTCGCTACTCGGGGAAGGATGCGTTTCCGGTGTCTTTGCTAGAAGCAGCTCATTGACTTTCGACGGAGGGAAATAGCGCCCAAGCTCGTTTGGACCAGGATGTGCCATCAACAAAACAACGCAGTCTCCACTTTCTCTACAAGCAGAAGGTGAGACAGAGCCAATCGAGTGGCACGCATGGCCAAGCAGACCGACCTCGGCAGTGTCATAAGCTCAACTACCCGTAGGACAATGCTCGTAGCTTCCGGGTTACTTGACAACTGGTCCAGTCTGAAACATGAAAGAACATCATGAGAATTCCGGCAACTCATTGGCCATTTCTGTGCTTACATGTGCGCCTCGCGTTCCTATGCGAATCCGTGGTATTGATCAACAATTCTGATAGACCAAAAATCCATAAAATGACACTCCACTCACAAGACAAATTGCCCCACTGCCCGACTGATGGCCGATTTTAGTCAGACGGAATGCAGTAAACTTCAGGACGCGAATACTCACAGATGGCGCGATCTTCGCCAACACACTCTGACCATCTCTGAGGTCAACCCCTACAGACAAAATTGTCTGAGAACCGGTATCAGCCCATTCCGTAGCCTGTATAGAAGGTTCATGAGTTATACATTTATTCAAGCCGTAAAAAGAACGAGCTTACAGTTTCGAATACGTAACCAGGTATCGCCAGGTGACTATCTCTGAAGAAGAGGTTTGGAAGGACAGGCTGCACCAATTTCCTTCTCATTGGAAATGCAAAGTACGACTTCTGCAGGCGAGCGAGGCTGAGGGCGTGCGGAACACAATCTCGATTGACTGCCTGTAATTTTGGATGAAATGCCCAGGTAGCTCCAGAAACAAGAGAAAGGAAAGTGGACGACCATTTGCGGGACGATACTCAGGGTGCATCATCTGACGGTGATACGGAAGCATTTGAAATGAAACAATCGATGACGTCTCCGTTCTACCAAACCGATTTGATTTGATTGGACTACTCACGCTGATCTTGTTGTCGCTTGTTTACTACTACTCAACTTACTTTATCCGCGGTACAATGTAGTACCATTAATATTCTTCGTACTATATTCATGAACAAGATGGAATTTTCACCGATCAGAAATGTAATACTACAAACGATCAACATAAACAGCATTCAGAACAAGCACCATTCACTCGAAAGACAGAATGTTAAAGATCAGCAGGAACCTCAGGAAGTCACTAGCAATCCGGCTCAGTATGCGCACTCTGCTGAACAAAATTCGAATGTAACTTACTGTAGCTAGCAGCATCAATATTTTCAGGCAGTTCCGGCACTGCAACTTCGAATCTCGCCTGAATCTGGCTCATGACTGCCTGGTCCGCTTCTGAGGCCACAAAGGTGATGGCCAAACCTTTCGTGCCAAAACGACCAGCGCGTCTATTGACACAGAGACTCATGAGCAATAGGACACGAATAGCCTAAAGGCAAACTCACCCGACACGGTGAAGGTAGCTGTCAGCATCTGGCGGGCAGTCGTAGTTGATAACAATGTTGACACGTTCGACATCAATGCCACGCCCGAAAATGTCAGTAGCTACTAGAATTCGCTTCTCAAAGGCCTTGAAGGCGGTGTACCGATTAATTCTACGAAATAAGCCGCAATGAGCGTTCAAGTCTACGCCTTAAGATGATTGAATTTGGTATGTACCGTTCTTCCTGCGCGAGACCCGAGTGAATACTAATACTTGGGAAGTTGCAGGACTGCAGCAATTTATCCAGCTCGATTGCACGAGCTACGGACTTAACGAAAATTACCACCTGAAACCACGGTGAGCAACCAAAGGAAGCAACAGAAAATGTGCAAGCATGCCTGATTGAATTCCAACGAGTCGAGGAGCTCATTGAGCTTCCTATTCTTCTGAACTTCTTCCAGCTTGACATAATGTTGCTGCAAGCCGTGTAGCGTAAGCTTCGTCTCATCGTCTACGAAAATTTCAAGTGGCTGTGATGCGTGTAAGACAATGGAGGAAAGACTAAAAAACTTTGCTCACATTCGCCATGAATTTCTTGCAGGTCACTCGAATGTCCTTCGACAAGGTCGCAGAGAACATCATAACTTGCTTTTGGTGTGGAGTCACGCGAAAGATTTCTTGAACGTCGCGGCGCATGTCTGCAGGTTGGCCGAAAACGTGAGATAAAGTGTCCAAATTGCGAATGAAGCAGAAAGGGGGGAGGTAATATCAAATCGCTCGACTGCAACCCTGTAACCCACAAGTCCTCTGACAACAGCATCTCTTTGCTTCGACCACTCAACAGACATCATACTCGGACGATGACACGCAGTGGCAGCGCACGCAGTCAATGACGGCTTCAAGGCGAGTCGACTCCGAGTTGCCCGCTGTGACATAGTAGGAATGCAGTAGAGGAGTACATGCAGGCCACGACAGGTCGCAAACGATGCCACCAAAATACAGAAAAGGGTAGTGGGCCGAAATTTCGCGGGACTAACCGAGTTGTTCGAGCATTTTATCGCACTCATCGAGAACGAAATGTTTCACATGAGAAAGGTTGATGATTTTGTCCCTAGCGAGGGCGTTGAGGCGACCAGGAGTTGCCACTACGATATGCGGACACTTGGTCTTATCCTTCAAAATCTCGGCATCTTTCTGGATAGGCGTGCCACCGTAAAATGTAGCAATGCGAACATCGGGCATGTACTTGGCGAAGCGGTTGTACTCGTTTCTTATTTGGAATGCCAGCTCCCTAGTATGACAAAGAACGAGGACGGTGACCTCTCCCGTGCTTGGTTCCACTTGCTGAAGTGTTGCCAGCACGAAGACTGCGGTCTTTCCGTGTCCTGACTTTGCTTGACAGAGAACATCCATTCCAAGAATAGCCTGTGGGATACATTCTTGTTGAACTATAGCGAATGCAGGTCAGCCATCTCTTTTAACGAAAGAAAAAACGTAACAGGATGTCTATTCACCTTCCGAAGGATGTTCGAAACCGAGGTCGCTGATGGCACGAAGCAACTCCGCCTTCAGAAGGAAATCCCTGAAAAAATGAACATTCAGATACAGTCGTTCATCAACAGTAGCAGCAATTTACCTGAAGCCCGTCGAGTGAATACCGGAGAAGTTTTTCTTTTCCTTCTCGTCTCCGTCAGCCGTTCCCGTGGCTCCGTTCGCGCCATTAGTGATCACGTCCTGTTCATCCTCAAAGTCGATGAGTTCTTCAGTGTTATCGTGACTTGTCATTGCGGATTTGCTGGGTTCACGAAGAAAGTGGAGTAGGCAAGTAGTGTTGGAACGATGTGAAAGACAAGATACAAGTGACGAGTCAGGAGGCTGAAAAAGGCACCAGTGTTGTGACTGCTTATGTAATGCACATTTTCAGCTTCCAAACTTGGCCAAATATTTATTAATACTAGTTACGGTTATCGAAAATTGAATGATTCTATTGCAAGTAAGAATTCGCTTTGTAGAAGGAAGAAAGTGCGGAAGGTTAGGGCTAATAAGTTTAATAACATCTATTCCAGAATCAGAGGTATCTATGGCCCCTTGGCACTACAGGCCCAGCTCTGCTATGTCTTCCACAGTTTCTTCAATTGCTAGCCAAAAAAATAGTTAGGATGTTATACCACGTTCTAGATAAGCAGCGATTCCTCACCTCATAGAATACAAAGAGCAAGACTGTGTTGGGACCGAGTCGAATGAAGGCAGGCGTCCAACCCTTGAAAAGGAATCGGGGTCCTTCGTCTCTGAGAGACTTGAGGAAGACTTCAATCGGATTTGTGTTGTGGGACTGATCATTCTTTCTAGCATATCTGAGTCGTCATGACGGGACGTTGACTTGCTTACCACAGACATCAGTCTGGACTTCATCACGTCAAAAGGCGCGCAGATTGCTTGGAAGAATGATCAACGAAAGAAAATCTTTGGCAAAATAGAACATACTTGTAGCGACAAAACCTGCGCTGACGCTAGCAGTGCAATGCAAGCCGATACCATCATGGAATTGATAATCCAGAACAGGTAGGCGATTACCAAGCAGATGTTGCTTGAAAAAATCATATCTACAATATTAATATTGTTGTAGATAAGAACCAGAACCTATCGTACGTTAGTCAGCTAGAAATACTTACGAACCGACCTGGGAAACCTGAAAAACATGCGTGTGCCGACTTAAAATAATATGTTAAGGAATGCTCACGTTCATTAAGATTGCTCTAGTCTTCGCAACATTTAGTAAATAAACGGAAAAATAGAATAAAGTGCCTACTGTGTTCGTTCCGAGCCCTCTAAACAAGCCTTTTAATCCTTCCTGCTTCACCAAGCCCACTAATCCACTCAAAGCATTGGAATAACCAAAACGCTCACTTGGATGACGCAGTTGGTCAGTCGTCATTCGTACAAGAAGAATATCTGCCACCAAACGGGCAGTCAGAACAAAGTGTGATTATCCGTGGCATGACCTACCTGCAGGATTTCCGGCAATGCCTCCTAGACCTCCTGCTAGACCAGCAGCGAAAAGAAGTTGTCCAGTGGTCGCAACGCTATCCCCGGCCAAATACCTCTTGACCTCATCGTAGCTCCCAAGACGTACCAGCGAATAAGACATTTGGCGCATTATCGATGCCGAAAGCCCTGTATAGAGACTTCGAATACCAGAGTCTGTGATAGCTACTCGGAGAACATGGAGAGTCGATGGAGGTCTGGATCCTGAGAATCGATTTGCCAATGTCTGCATCCGACTTTAGATGCATCTTGAGTATCTCCGCAGAAAGGGAGTAAACTAGCAGGACGTACACTTTAGTCAAGTCTAGAGGATGTGTGCAACATGCAGCCATCGATGCCGCAACACCTCCAAGCCAAAATGGGTATTGTGATTTTGTCATGTCTAATATCTACGGCCTCTAGGGTTTCTATGGCTCTATTGAAAGCAGGAGTGAACGAGAGCGCTGCGAGACCTAACGGCGCCGACGTCGCATGGGGGACAGACGATGAGATTAGTCTGAGGGGATGAATGGTTTTTTATCTGTGTCTGTGCCGGCATTTCGGCTATTGAGGACTGATTGATGACGAATCATGACGAAGCAACCCTAATTAACTTGTATACACGACAATTACGAATTACTCGGACAAATCAGGGTAGACCATGGGAATATGGTTATTCCCCAACAATTCAGTTGTAGGTCAACGGTCTAACTAGCCCTGCTGATACACGATAATCTTATCCAGATCAGCGGCATAACCTGAATGGACGTAAGAATACCGAAACCATATGCAGAGGAAAGTAGACTCACTGCTTTGGCCAGCTGAGAAGGTCAAAGAATTGGCACCATTGTTTAATGTCAATTTGACAGGTACACTGATAATAACATTTCCACCACCCGTATTGGGTTGATCGACGATCGTGCTAGGCCTACCGTTTACACTTCATTGACATGAGAAAACATTTGCGTCGCGAAATGGAAGATAATACCTGACAGTCGTATTTCGCCAAGTCGAGTCACCGTTTGCATAGTATAATGCAATCCATTGTGCTTGACCATTCCCTTGCACATTGTTGATAGTCACAGACCCACCATTGCCTTGAGTCGGTTTGCATTAAGTTACTCGCAATACTACCACCAGGCAAGTTTCTCAGGCGTACCGAGATATCCCACAGCCTGTCCTCCAGAGAACGATGAACCGCTGAGGATGGTCGCACTGCCGGAAATTGTGCCCGCCTCCGCTTCATACGTAGTACCAGAAGCAACAGTATAGGTCCCAGCACTGACATCGACGCTCCATACATCGGCATGGGCAATTTGAGGAGAACCGCTCGAGAAATCCAGAGGATACCAAATGTAGCGACTACTTCCGAGCAAGGATGGCCTCCACCGGTCGCCCATGTAAATGGCATTTGAGCCCAAAGGCAGATCGAAGGCGTTCTGGGAGAAATACGTCCTCGTGCTAGCAGGCGCAATATCTGCTTGCGCAGACCCAGGACCGGAAAGAGACTAATTTGCAAGTCACAAGGATGTCAAAAGGCGAATTTACTCAAGTCCAGCGGTTACAGATCTTACCGAGGACTGGAAAATTTTATTCGGATTAGGATCCCATCCACTCGTGTGAGATGCAATCAGATAGTAAACCTGCAAAATGAATGTCATTTATCTACACACACAGAACAAGAGCGGCGAAGGTAGAATACGTTGTCGCGTTTTACAATGCCAGGTGCTTCCAGCGTGGATCCTATTCAAAAAAGCCCGTAAAGGATTTAATCAATGAAGTGAAGTCAAACAAACCGTTAAGCTGGGAGACTATGGCGGTAACATTGTAGTAGTTAGAATCCATGCGAGCAATCTTGAAGTTCTGGTTGTTGTCGGATGCGTACAGGAGATACGCCGATTCTTCGGATAATTTGTTAAGAACACTTTTAGAACAAACGAATATAGCGTACCATCGGCTTGCATCAAGGCTCGCTCAGTTGTTTGGAATATTACTATAAGCGTACGGTCACTCACTGTCGACGAATAGCCCCATGTCCCTTGAGTCTGCACCGAGTGGCTTCCAGCTTCCCTGATATGTATATGGTCCTAGAAATCGTACGAGCATAATGAATATCTGACGTAGAAAGCCTAAGAAAATGAGAACAGACCGCATGGTGTCTTCGCAGTCGCCATTCCGACCATTGCGGCCCCATAGCTTTTTCTGATGTTAGATCAAAGCTGAAAACTTACCATTCAAATACGCACTTGGAAGTGTCTGAGTGGAACCACATAACATATTCCTGATTCTGTGCACGCAGAAGTGTTGAGCTGATGCGCAATCGCGTAACCAAGTCAAATAACCTTCTGGTTAAACATGACTGTCAAGCGGAGCGTCAGACGGGTAAAACGTAGTCCTATACGATGCCAATCACCTTTTGGCCGTTCGATAATATTGGAGTTGGATATCATAGTTCCCGAAACGGGCGTGAGTGCATTATTCTGGCGTGACCAGTTGACAAGGTCTGAAGACTAAGGTGCCAGATAAGAACCAAGCCACCTCTCTTTTTCGTCACACGGATGAACTCACCGAGTAGCACGACACAGCAGAAAACAATGCACTATTTGCAGATTTGTCTTCACCAAACCAGTAGTATGTAGAGCCGACCTGAAAACGAGATCAATACGCGTAAGAAGTGCAAACTCTGGTAGTCACCTTTAGGATGCCGGCACCGTGCGCCTGTATGATATCACCACTTGTATCCGTCCATGGAGCACCAGGAATGATCACAGTCTCTGCTGAGACCAGAGCAGCCCAAGCAGACAGAACAGACAGGACATAGTGGGGAAACATGGTCGATTGCCACGTCAAGCAGGCGAAATACCGACTCATTCTATATCCTGAAATTAGCGCGGTAGGGAAGCAGTTGCGTAATACTCGGAAAGTCCGTCCTTCATAGCTGTCGACGGCTTAAGAATTCCTTCCGTGTAAATCTCTTCCCATGACTCGGATGTGGAGAGCTTCAAGGCAATAACTCGCATGAAATGCATGTAGCAAACCCGGTTAATGAAGGCAATAGAGGGTTATATGCATGGCTACACATTGGAACAGGTCGCCCACGGAGGAAATCAGTGGCTACGTAGCCATGTTATATTCTAAGATATTAAAGAACGGCCCGGCGACAGATTGTCATCACGTGCACTTACGGTACCACACACACACCTCAAGCAAATTTCCACCAGCCCGGTGCTCACAATCAAAGCCATGAAAGCTTTTCAGCTCCTATCTCGTGGAGGTGTCTTCGACAAGAAGCGGTTCACGGGTGATGTCCAATTGTTCAATGTATGCCTGATAATTTTTTTTTCTCTTATCCTTCGAATTGCTGATTGTTCCTCACTGAGACAGGAGAAAAGAACTTCAGGCGTGAATGCTACGAAGGAGCCTGTTACCGAGTTACCTCCAGAGTTGGACTTCTTTAGATACACGCAAGGTGGTGCATCGAAGAGAAAGGCACCTCAGCCGGTCGTAGATCATAACGATGAGGAGAGGGAATCGAAAAGAAAGCGCACCAGGCCAGATATTGATGAGAAAGAAGAAGGTCCAACTCAGCTCCGGCATCGCGTAACAACCAAGGGAAATAATGTTCCTGATCCAGTCGAGTCTCTGGATGTCTTGAAGGGAAAATACGGAGTTCCATCCCGCATAATGCAGAACTTAAACGAGTACGGTTATACATCACTTACGCCAATACAGTCTCATGCTGCCCCGATTTTGCTTCAGGTGTGTTATCCCAATTGGTTGCTTTTTTCCTACTTAGATTGTCACAGGGTCGTGATTTGGCCGCTATCTCGCCGACGGGAACAGGGAAAACACTTTCGTATCTCATACCAGTTATGACTTCGCTGAAGTCGCCTATATCTTACTCAAAGCAAGATACGGGCTCGGGAGTCCGTGCTGTCATCCTCGCTCCAACAAGAGAGTTGGCGCATCAAATACATAATGAATGCATGAAGTTAGCGCAAGGAAGGAAATGGAGGATAGTTCTACTCAGTAAAGCGACTGCCAGCACTCTCGCGAACAAGTCGGTCAGCGATAAAGTTGGTTCGTACAGTGCGTTATGCCTCTGTCGATGATGTTTCTAACCTGCATCAGATATCATTGTCTCCACTCCTCTGAGACTCGTAGACTCGCTGCAGCGAGGCCATTTTAGTTTGGACAAGTATGTTGCGCTTGAGCAGATTGTACAATGACGAAGTTGATGGATGTGTATTCCAGTGTTCGACATCTAATACTTGATGAAGCAGACAGATTGCTAGACTCCGAATTCTTATCCCAGACACAGGAGCTACTATCTGCTTGCACACACGATGAGGTACAAAAAGCTGCTTTCAGCGCTACTTTACCTGCAGCTGCCGAGAAGATTACCATGGATGCCTTGAAAGATCCAATACGTGTTGTCGTTGGCTTGAAGTACCTTTTCATTGTGTCTTGCTTCGCTGTAGTGTTCCTTTCACTGATTGTGCTTGTTTCCAGAGATACCCCCCTACCCTCTATCTCGCAAATGTTGCTGTATGTTGCGGATGAATCTTCAAAACTCCCAACACTCTTACAGCATCTCGCAAATCCTTACTCCCCCCCTATTATGATATTCACATCCACTCAGCCCCGCGCTTCATCACTTGCCGAACAGCTGATACTGAACAATGCCCAAAATGTCGATTGTCTGCATGCAGGCATGACAAATAAGGAACGACAAGACACTGCATTACGAATGAAAAGAGGAGAGTGCTGGATCTTGATTTCCACCGAGGTTATGGCTCGTGGCATGGATTTCAAGGGTGTTCAGGGCGTGATCAACTTTGACTTTCCCACGAGCTTGCAAAGCTATGTCCACAGGATAGGTGTGTTGGTCCATCATGATATCCGCGTAGATCAGAGATAATCGAGCCTGATAGGGCGTACCGGACGAGCTGGTCGAGAGGGGACAGCAATTACCTATTTTACTGATGAGGATGCTCCTTTTCTGAAGCCGTGAGTTCAGTCGTTATTGTGTAAGCTTTACCAACTGGATGTTTTAATATCCTAGTATTGCAAACGTGATGCTGCAGTCGGGATCCACCGTCCCCGAGTGGATCTTAAAGTTACCCAAGCCGTCCAAAATGAAACGGCGTGCAATGGGCAGAGTCCGAAGAGGTGAAACAGTCACTAAAGATGATCGTATTGGAAAACGTGAGGCCAAAAGAAAGAGGTGTGTCCACTCTATGAAAATGCAGTTGCCTGGACCAGCTCACTAAGTGACGTTGAAAATCCAGAGAAATGGTTGAAGCTTCAAAAAGACGCAAGGCAAAGTTAACTGTCAAGCTTTTAGAAGAGAGTGTGGAGGGTGCTAACTAGGCAACTGGAAAATTGTGTTGTTACTTTCCTGTACAGTAAATTTGATAGTACAATTTTGATAGTACAGCATCGCAAAATTCTGCACAGTAATATGTCGTATTAAGCAATTATAACTGCTTATGACTGATTATGAAAGCTCATAAAATACATGTATACATAAACCCATGCGCTGCAGTCAGCCTTGCGTTATGATTGGTCAGGATACACGTGACTGTCGTCGGATCGAATCGGATTTAGCTTTGGAAAGAAAAGTCCTGAGTGCAGGTCAGGTCACTCCGCACCCCCGCAACTATACCGTGCGACTCTGCGGGTCACTTTCGTTTCGACATTTTACGTTCTTTGACGACTAGCAACGATGCACTATTTTTCTCAAGTTTTCAGCTACAGGTACGGTTCTCTTCAGTCGGATTAGTAGAAATGAAGACTCAACTTCTCCTGCAGTCATCCGTGGTCTCACGTAGTGATCGGTACGTTCCTCGCTCTTCTCGCTCTTCGTTTCTGACCCATCAGTCTATAGGGATGTGGCGGAAGTATCCCAATCCTCACTGCTCTCATGTGCTCAGCGTAGACGTGATTGATCGCTCGGTGGACCCGAATACTGGCATTGTTCGCACGGAGCGGATTTTGGGTTGCAAACAGAAGGCCCCGACATGGATTTTGAAGGTGATTCAATCATTTGTTCGTTTTAACGATGCGTGACATAATGTTACCGAAGCTTCTTGGAGGTTCTGAGGACGCTTTTGTGCGAGAAGTGTCTTTCGTGGACCCAGCATCACAGACCTGTACGATTACTTCCGTGAATCTGTCGCTGTCGCAATTCGTGACATGTTATGAGCGCATCCAATATACTCCTTCGGCCTCCGAACCTCGAAATCAAACAGCTTTTTCCCAGACTGCGGAAATTCAAGCACGGATGGCGTTGTGGAGAAACGCATCGGACAGACTCGAAAAATGGCTTGCGGAACGTTTTGAACAGAACGCACAGAAAGGGAAGCTTGGATTTTCGGTTGTCCTGAGGACTTTATGGGATGGCAAGGACCAGCAAATGGCCTTGCAGTAGATTGATTCGGTTTTCTATATTCTGCATCGTTTTAGACGGTTTGTTTTCAAAAGTTGGCCAGTGTCCTCCAGATCAGGAACTTGAAAGCTCCCTCAGTTTGCTCCCGCATAGCGACCCATTGCGTGCGGGCCGTAGAGTTTACCTTATATTCCTTTATTATAGCATTTGTACACTACGATCATTGCAAGCTATGTTTTTATCCATACGACTGTGCGGCAGATTTCTTGGGTAGACGTGACGCATTATGTAAGACGTGTCTTTTCGGAAAAGTTTTCCGGCGCCTGTCGTCCAGAGTGTTCAAGCACGACACGACGTAAAGGGCGAAAACTGAAACTGAAGCGCTGTTTCCGCCTCGCTCGAGCTACACAGTAGCCCTCGTATGAGATTTACCCATTACCTGCAGCTCGTCTTCTTGATCGTTCGATTTGCCACCGTATATTCCAACGTACAAGCGTCTGTCGAGTGGAGCAAAAATTGACAGGACACGACGCACCTTGCTCCCGGTAATGCGTACCAGTGATGGACGAGCTGCTCCAACACTGCCTTCAAGAACTTGCTTTCGATGGAGACTTGGGTACGTGCTGATTATAATGTAGAGTAGGTAGAGAAATGCATGTCAATTTCGGTCCGAGGAGGGGCCCTGGTGTTCGATTCCTGCTCCAGCCACTCGTTACTTTCCTGTAATCCGGCCTTCTTTCAGTTCTGCCGTTTGATATTATTCTGTATGTGAGGGGCAATGCATTGAACTAAAGTCGTTTCTTCCTGTAGGTTGCAATGTTTCTCGTCTTCGCGACTTTGTCGGCGATTTTTATTCGTCCCGCATATCTATGCAGAATTTGGATGATTCCTATCATACTTTCGTTTGGTCACTGGTAGCTCAGCATCCTTCTGTCCGGATAGGGCTGCTTCCTCTGGGACAAACGGCCGACATATACATCCCTCCCCAGCCAAGAGTTTCCAAGAAGGGCAAAAATGGGCAAGACGATGTACAGAAGGATGGTTCGACAACCGGAGCTTTGGACTTGATTCCGAATGCAAGTCATTTCCCCCTACACGAATTGGTTAGAATCTATGGCGATCGCCTCAGGATCGCGCTTGATTCGGAGACATGTTTTGAAGCCGTGACCGGCTCTCATGCGAGGGTAAGTTTGATACACTCTGATACATTCTGAAATACATGATCATCCTAACCTCCGATTTCTAAAGCCTGCCAAATTAACACCAATGGTCTATGCCGCCTTGCAGATAATAGCTCGATCTCGTGAAACAGGTGTCAGTGTTCTGGATATCGGAAAAACCACCGGATATGACCAGAAAACCTGTTTCTACGTCGTGAAGCAACTCCTTGACTTGGATCTCATGTATGTCGTTCTACTTATGAATTTGATTACAATATTCAAGTGGCGCCTTATGCAGCGTAAAGCTCCGACGCGGTGGAAACAGCCAAAATTTCTGCGTGCATAAATACTTCTTCGACAGGAGCCCTGTGTGGAGACACGTTCGCGAAGAGGAAAATCGTGCCAGTGGAGAGGCGATAGAGAATGCGAGGGACGGAGGTGAAAATGGCTTTGAATCAGAATCTTTCGAGCTCCCACAATTTGATCCCATCGATACCCGTCATTTGACGAGTCTTACTATTTTGCGTCAACGACTCATTAAGCTGCTCAAGCATTCTCCGGAAGGTATTCAACCGTACACCAACATATCGGTTAAAATAGTGAGTGAACGCTTGCTCAAGGCACTACGGAGTTCTCATCACTAGGAAAAGGGTTTCTATCCGCGTTCGCGGACTGACAGGCGATTTTTCATCGTACGGCTCAACGAGCTCATCAACGAAGGCACTGTCGAAAAGATCTTCGTGCCTAGTGCAAATCCTGATACGGTTCATAATAAGCAAATTTATCTTCGCTTGCGGGCCTTTGGAAGCCCTCAACCGTCAACTGTCGTGGAGAGCGCACAGAAGATAGCGGTCGACGACGAGATGCTAGACAACTTGATTATGGAAGGTCGGTACTCGATTAGCCATGGATTTCATGAGTTAAGTCTCTCGAATAGATGAAAACGACCAAATCCAAGTGAAAACAACGAGGACACTTCATAAGCAGATTATTGACTTACTTCAAGAGTCGTCATCAATTGGGGCCACACTCAATGTACGTCTGCGCCCGATGTATTCTTTTGAAATTGTCACTGAACTTTGATCCAGGAGCTGAGCGATCGTCTCGGATCTTATGACAAGAAGACTTTGGAACTTCTTATTTCTCGCATGGAGCGCCAACCGCCACCTCCTCATCTAGCGGACCTTAGTGTCGTTCAGCTTTCAGAGACACATGGGAGAGAGCGCCGACACCGATTCTTCACTTTTGAGGGCTACTTTAAGCTCGTCGCACGCGAAGGCCTTGAACAGCCATTGACTCGGTACTCTGCCGAGGATTTGGCCAAAGCTGGAAACTTCATGCAAGATCGTGAAGGTGATTTTTACGAGACGCACGACGATCTTCAAGCATTCTACGGGAAATGGAGCGGACGAACTCATCGCTTCAGAATCTCAGTTAGTGAGGGCAATGAAGGTTCGCCCGGTAAGACGGGTGGAACGAGTATGCAAGGTGATGCTGCGACAATTCGGGCTTCCTCTAGAAAGTCTGTAAATCCGGTTCGGGCAGATGGAACGAGGAAGCGAGGCAGACCACCAAGAGACCCTGATGCCGCTGAAAAACGTGCACATAAGAGAGCTAAAAACGAATCAGCGGAAAATATTGCGTCGGAACCGAAAGATCAGAGCACTTCTGTCGAAGCCGTTGTCTCTACCTCTGGAGGACCGGAGGTCACAAAACGGAAGAATGAAGTTGGGAATATTGGGTCACATGTAGTAAGGTTTTTAGTGGAGTCTGAAGTTTGACTCTGGTATCTAACTGATGTGTTTCAGATGCCAAGACGAAAACGAGGTCGTCCACCAAAGACGACCCATCTAGATGTCACAGATCAGCCTTTCGTAGGAAATGTCTTGGAACTCGAAGGTTCATCCGATCTGCAACGTGTTCAAACTACAGAAGTGGCTGGCTTCAATGTGCAGAGTTCAAAGCATCCTAGTTCGTCTATGGTGGAAGCCGTTGTCCAGCCCATTCGTCTGCGTGGTAGTGACAAGGAGGCTACGCCATTCGCAGTTACTCCTCTTCATTCTCCTGGTTTTGCTTCGAGTCTGCTTACCTCTGGTCAACATCGAACCTCTCATGCAGCCTCATCAGTCACTGTAGGTGCCCCGCATCCTCCTTCTGCAGACCCTCCTGCGCTGTCATCGGCGAATGGGATAGGTGTGCTGGGAACCTCTTCACAATCTGAGGTCACCAACGAACTTCGCGAGGAATTTACAAGAGTGATAGCGTCCTTAGCCGACCAGATAAATGAATCGTTTTCATCTGGTTTGCTTACGGACAGAACGGATGAAAACGTGGTAACGTAATTAGCCATCATCATCTTGGTTAAAAGTAGCGTCAATAACATTCTTATCATTGTTGTTCAATCAGTTCCCGTCCCGGCCACTCCAGCTCTACCGTTGCCATTGTGGCTTCTGATAATAACAAGTCCAGAAATGCGCAGATTACTGAGGATAGCGAATACGCAGAGAAGATAATAGGCACTACTGAAGACGAGGAAGCTGCAAATGTGCATTCGGGGTTACAGGGAACAGGCTACGGCATAGAGTCTCCAGTGCATCATCTTGGGCCGCTGGAGGAGAGAAGTTCAAATGAAATCGCATTTGGCATGTCAGGGCCTCATCGCGAGCGCAGAATTAATCTGGCAGCAATGAGACGAGAGAACGAGCTGGTCCAATTGATCGAGAACGCCGGAGGCATTCTTAACACATCAACAACAGACTTCCCTACGGCACACACGAATCTAATTGAAGCCATCGTAAGGGCTGGTGACGCTGCTAGTACTCCAGTCGGGTCCAGAAGCGATCGACGAACTTTGAATTATACCCTTGACAAGCTGGAGGCGAATGGTCGGATAAAGTTGATCACTACAAATCTTCCCTCCGCAATAGGTGGCGTTCGCAATGCTAAGATTGCATATCTACCATCAATCTCCGACGAACGCTTACGAGACTGGCTTTCTCTTGAAAGCCGTGTGGAGATAAACCTTCCAACTGCAATCAAGCAAGCTCGGGAGGAGATGGAGATCGATTCAACTAGCCCGATTAGCCTCGCCAAGCAATGGCTGTTTGGCAAAGATGCACGAGAAATGTTCCAGGAGCGTTGGCACAGAAACCCTCAGCGGGCTGAAATTTTGTTCGGTCAATCGGATGACGTTGTCTGTGAGGCAATGCTTATGGAGAGGCAGACTCTGTCGCAGCTGTATGGATATTTGACGGGAAAGGTAGCGCGTGCAAGGCAATTGCACCTATGCACCATGGATCAGTTTGAACGCAGAGTCGAATCTCGTTTCACTCAGTCTTTGGACGAGCGAATCGTCAACTTGGGTTTTTTCGAGAATGACATCACATTAGAGACGCACTGCGCTTGTGTACCTGCCGTCGCGTTAGTCCAGGACATCAAAAAAAGTTTTGAAACTGAAGATGGGCGTAGGAAACCTGTGAAGGATGTCCCTGACGATTGGAAGCGGGCACTCCAGATTGGGAAAGCAGGGTCCCGCAATCGCATCTCAGACTTACTCGATTTTCTTCATTCTTTGCGATTAGTCCGCCCTTTGAGGCGAATACGGCGTGACGGTGCACCTGAGATTCAGGAGAGTACAATAATCTCTGAATATTTCTCCTTCGAGGAATTGCCTTCTGATTGGGCGTCAAAAGTGCCGCTTGTGCGACCGGAATATTGGCAATTTCGTGAGACTGCGCCTCTGCATCTCTTTGCTCTTCGGACAGACCCAGCCCCGTTCTGGAAGGACGTGTCTACCGCTTGCCGGATAGATGCTGAACGATATTGGGCGGAACTCAGGGCTTGCAGCCTGGATAAAGGGTACGCTGAGAAGGCTCCACGAGATTCATCGGCGGATCTACTCCCAGATGGATGTTACAAAGCGGAGCAGCGCGTTGCGAAGGCACTTAGGCGTACTGCGTCCTGGACCACCGAATACACACTCTCTTGGTATCAGACTCAATATTTGAAGCGATTTGTCGACTATCGTAATGGTACCACGCCTCTTCAGGACTCGGACGACGAGAAATCCCGTTTGCAGAAGATAAGCGATGTCATCCATGCTCCGCTAGACGCTGTGCGCAGATATTATTTGTTATCGCGTGGGACGATACTTCACGAGTTGAAGAGAAAGCAACAACGAGAGACCAAAGCAGAGTCAGAGAAGAAAGAGGCCGACATGAAGCTACTGTTCGCACGGAAAAAGCTCGAAGCCGTCAAAAGTCGGGAGACTGCTTGGGATGCCATGGTACAAAAGGTTTACCCAGGACTTTTAAAGGGTGTAGCGGCATCGCGCTTGCGTAAACTTCGACAATCTTATGTCGGAGGGAACGTCGTACAGGATAATCATCACTGGGAACTGCAGATTCAAGATGCTGTCAAAGCGGCCGAAAAAATGCGCAGCAGCCGCAATCTGTTTTCTAACGTCTCTCATGCAAATCGGGGATTTGTCCTTCGAAGCCAGTCGAATGCTGTTTACTCGCAACTTCCTTCTGCAGCTCAAGGCAAATCCGTGGAATCTCTTGTAAATATACAGGGAAATTCAGTTATCGAAGAGGACGAGGCGGAAGGCAGTGACGTTCGCAAGGGTAAGAAGGTTACTAGAGGTAAGCGATTTAACTCGCTTTCTTTGCTCCGACTTAGCAGCAGACAAGGCGGAAAAGGGAAAGGCAAGGCGAAGCCACGACGATCCCGGTTCCAGTGGAATACAGACTACGATGAGCTGCTTCGTGACGCATATGTTATTTTGCGTGCACGTTGTCGTACACACCACAGACTTGAATGGGCCACAATAGATCAAATATTTCCATCGGTCCCTAGAAATAGCGTTAGAGGACGATTGGCAATGCTTAGTCAACAGCCTGGCGCGGATGCATATTTGCAGCGCCTGGAAAACTGTTGGCATGAGCTATGGGTTAAGAAGCGAGGCACGCCTGAACTTCCGGACCCGAATCCGAGGAATCCCATCGACTTTGATCTCAAAGCACATCTGCAATACCTCCGAAAATGCGTGGACAAAAACGCAATGTAAGTTATCGCTTTCCCTTCGGTAACTCGGTTGACCTCGAGCATTTATTGTAGACGTGTTGGTGTTTCCGCCATTGATGAGAACGAGTGCACTCCTTTGCCAGCAGATCCAAACAATATCTTGGCCGAATGGAATCTTGAAGAGCGGAAACCTGCACAAATGGACTGGGAATTTTTGTCTAACTCTGCGATGGCTGAGGAAGTCCGCGAAAAACTCTTTACAGATGCCACGTTTGTCTTAGAGAGTGAGGAGTTGACTGATGAGGGTCTTCAGCCTGATTCTGTTTGCCTTGCAGAATCAGCTTTGAAGGTAACTTCAGGACCACCCTCTTACCAATATGCTAACAAACTGTTTAGATGGTCATTGGCACACCTGATGAGTCCTATAGTGCAAACGACGCAGCAACTTTACTACATGATATAGGGAAAGAGGACATCAATACTGCTGTAGACAATTTACTCTCTCGAAATATTTTCTCCAAGCTCAATCGGGATCCCAACAAGCTTGTCCCGGGACGAACAATTAAAATCTCAGAAATGTACTCATCACTCTGTCTTCTCCTGATTGAGCTGACAACATATTTTTTTTAGGAATCAGAACGCTCTTGGAGGCCCAGTTGCGAAAGATACGTTCATTGATGCATTTCAACTCGAGGACTCTTATGAGACGGCGAAGGATGAGTGGCGCGAATGGCCATTGACATCAAGCGATGGTGACACAGCTGCTCTGCTTCAGAAAATTTCAGACCACCAGGTTGAGATTGAGGTAGACACGTCTCACGCTCAGGCGGCCCGCTCGACTCTCGAAGGGAATAGTAGAAAAGTCGGTGAGTAACATATCGGCAATTGTGATCTTGCGTAAC
Source organism: Phlebopus portentosus (assembly GCA_037892935.1). Lineage (NCBI taxonomy): Eukaryota > Fungi > Basidiomycota > Agaricomycetes > Boletales > Boletinellaceae > Phlebopus > Phlebopus portentosus. The sequence continues at coordinate 3,215,423 of JAYXKI010000001.1, forward strand.
TTGACTTTTCTTAGACGATGACGATATTGAGCTGTGTCTGCGCGTGAAACTTGGTAGCATGACTATGTTCGAAAATCGAGAGATGCCACTGGTCGATGAAGAAAATCTAATGAAGAATAACGATGTGACTGGTCACGGAAAAGCGGCTTCAGGCGATCAAGCTTGCTGTAGCATTCGATCAGACGGAGTCGTGGATTGTCTGAGATGTATTGAAGACTCTCGTGCACAGCTAAACAACTGGGCAGAATGGGATAGGCGGATTGCTGAATCGATGTTACAACTTGCAGATAGTCGTGAGAAGCGGGGTATCCCAATTGAGGAATTGAAGGTAAACAATGTAAGAACATCATAGTGAATGGAAACTGACATACGCCTTGACAGGAACATATGGACTACGCGAGTGGTGCCTTCAACAGCGTCCTCCATAGTTTGCACACGCTCCGTATACCCCTTCTCTACTTGACCGGGTACAATTCAACGATCGTCGTTTCCGCGAAGTATACAAATGCCTGGACAGTGACTGTCCCAGCCAGTTCTGCACCCGTCTCAAGAATTTTGCCAAGGCGGTGGTTAGACCTGAACGGAAATCTTGTCAATACGGTCTGGGAATCCGGCCTTCGGGCTGTCGTCGGGCTAATTCATCTCAGACCGGGTATATCCCAGGTATGTCATCAGTACCAATGCACGTAAGGACAGAACTGAACTTGAAATCTTTTCTCTTTTTTTACGTATTTTTACTTGTGAAGGCCGAACTGCGCTGGCGACTCAGAACGGTGTACGACCGGCAGGAAGTTTTCGACTTGTTGAATCATCTGTTGGCGAACGGAACTTTGAAGATTTTCTTCCGTGGGTGCTGGAAATCGGAGCAGACCGTATGCATTGAGGCTCTATCGAAGGAAGATGAAAAGGCTGTATCCTGGTCTGTTCGGCAGGATAAGCGGTGGTATCGTATCTCCTAACTTATTCCCTTCATCAAAGGGAAATATGGCTCCTTGTAGCGAATAGCGAATTGGGGTTTCCTTCGAAGACGTATGTAATACTAGGAGTGGTCAATTCAAAGTCGAGTGACGGTCTATGGCCTTCTTCTGTTCATCAAAATGCCTTGTTACGTTTGCTGTGCCGAGAACAACACGAACTGTGAGAGAAGAGGTGTTATCGGGTGGGTCTTGATAAGTACCCATCAAAGAGACAATACTAGTGCCGAATAACATGGTTGTGAGCAACACCACCTCTGAAATATCTAAGCGAAACATAAAATCGTCGTGTCAAGAGAACATTGCATTCATCTCGTCAAAGTCGACCAAACACAAAAATGCTTTTTCGTGGTGTGTATCACAGAACAAACTGCAAGAGTAGTGATACTAAAAAAAATGTATGAATGATGAATGATGCCGGGTGTGACGGGGAGGGAATGGCAACGAAGATGATTTATTTCATAAGAGCGTCGATCGTTGATTGTATTGGCGTGATGGTTCCGTCGTTGGCAAGGCCGTTGTAGACTTAGCGGTAGAAGTCGTCCCTTGTTCTCTCTCGCCCACCTCCTCCCCTCCTTCTCCGGTGTCTGCTCATCGGCTGGGCCGTCGCAGCCCTTTATCCCTTCCTTCTCATCCTCTCTCTTCTTACTCCTTTTTTTTTTCGTATCACTTTTCGTTGACCGATCCTACTATTCGCCCTAGTGGCTCATATTGCCTCTCACTCATCGTTCTGCACTTGAGGCATTTCTGTAGCATCTAGTTCAATTTCTCCATTCATTGTACAAGTCCGCAAGTATGAGGGTCAAGCAAGTATGGACGGCGTTCCCTCTTCCAGCTAAACTAAAGCTCTTTGTGGGTCTATGCATATTTCTTGACGAGGTCATCCGGTGCTAACGATGTATTGCAATTCCGATAGTGGGAGCGGGTTACATTCTCTCGCATGACCAAATTCTACTTTTTCTTCTCCGTTCTTCACTGTTTGGTGCAACTCGTGTTCCAGATTCAAGCTTTCTCTACGAATGCGCGAGCCGCCAACTTTCTTTGGCATCTTGTTACCCAAGCCAATACCGCAGATCCAGGTTTCTCCGTGTTCAGCGACGACGAGCTGCGTTTCTGCGAGAGTGTTCCTGATGGCATAACCACTGCCTCCTGTCAGTTGATATGGGCAGCGGCGAAAAACAATGGCAATTCTGAGAGGTCAGGAGAGTCGGGGTCCTCTACACCGTCATCGACTTCATTGGTCGAGCCATCAGGTCCGTCGTCCTCATCATCGTCAACAAGTGAGTCGGAGAGCCCGAAGACTGCCACGATCCGACTTGCTACAAGTGCTACGCCTAGTTCAGCGGTCCCTTTTTTTAGTTCATCAACTGCTTTGGGAACTAGTTCGGCAGCGGCTTCGACTTCTTCCACGATTTCGGCAACTAGCTCAGCAGCAGTGTTTTTGACCACTACTTCTTCAGTTTCATCGATCCTTTCGATAACCGTACCGACCAGTTCGGCTATACCATCGGCGCCCAGTTCATCTGTTGCTGCTGTCGTGGGCGAGGAGGTAACGTCATCTGAAGACTCACATTATTTTATTCTCTGACGCTACAATATCGACAGGATGATGATGATGAACTCAGCGATGACGACGACGACGATCTCGAGAGCATTGCATCGGTCGATTCTCTCGATTCTGTTGAATCTCTCGACGAGGAAGAACTCGAAAAGAGAGACCACCCAGATTTCAGAATTGCGGCTGTTGACGCTAACGGAACTACCGAAGTAGTCATTGATGGATTCGGATTCGACAACCAGATTGTCACCTTGAGTCGACGATGCTTGTACACTTTGAATTGGCCTGTGGAGACGTAAGTCCGATTCGATTCTTTTCCCTCTTGATTTGTAGCTGACCTGTTCCAGGCTTAATAACACGAAAAGGGAGGATATCACTTTTATTGCCTTCCAGTTCTGGGTGCTGGGGATGTCCATCGTTGCTGTAAGTTCATTGGCTCGAATCCTTGATATGATCTTCTAATACATGTCACTCAAAGATTTTAAACGAGTCGATCCCTCACATGTACGCCATAAGAATATCTTTCTTTGCAGCTTTGAAGTTGACTGGTTTAAAGTATTGCTTCTCTTCTGACTCACGTTCTGGCAACGGCTTGGGGAGGATTCCAGATATGGCACACAAATGACTTCCGAGAGAACTTCGTCAAACTAACGGCACAGGGCGCTTGTGATGGTACCAATCTCCTTTCGACGTACTGGAAGCCCCGTGCCAATGCAGAAATCGCGAGTCTGGTGCTCAACGCTGTCGCCCTTGTGCTATCTGGTTTCTTGTCCTGGAAGCTTTTCAAAGTGAGAAAATAGACATCACCAAAGACTGATTTACGTATTCTAATCTTCATTTAGCTCTTTGGATGGCAGACCTTCAAGCGCGTCGGAGCTTCCCGAACTATCAATCGTGTTTATAAGCTCGTTCTGACTCTTTCGATTGCGATACAATTGTCTCTGTTCTTCATCGTTGTGTCAATCGCACTGTGGCTTGACTCTCTTTGCAACGGTGTCGTCGGGCGGCTGTCGAAGAATCCCACACTGTTCAAAGGTTTAACGGTCGCTGTGATAGTAGTGAGTGAAGATATTGTGTACTACAACCACAGGTTACTCAGTTGGTCTGTTTTAGCTTCTCATCCCTTGGTTGACGCTGGTAATTATCTTTTCTTCTTGCGGGCGTACCTCTACCCTGACGCGAATCACACAGGGATGGATTTCTGTCCGCCGCGAACTGCGTGTCCAGATGCTCATCTTCCTGGTTTTGTCGCTGGGCTACATGGTGGGGTGGGCAGCGATGTTTACCTCGCCGACGTTCCGTTGGACTTTCGTGCTATGGCGTTTCTTTGTAAGTCGTTTTCGCCGACAATCCGAATAAACGCAAGCACTGAGATTCTGTGTAGACACTTATGACTGTTGCATCAGTCGCCTTGACTTTGTCGACGTTGGTGATCGGTATCCTGTGCCGAATCAACTTTGGCAAGGGGCTTCCTCGCTATCGTGAGTTTTTTCTGGAAGTTGTCCTGACATGATTGTAATCCCTTCCTGCAGTGAACGCCGAAGAGGCATTGCCCGATAATTTCGAGCCAGTAACTCCTCGGGGACAAGTGTACGATGACGAGAAGGTCGAGTTTCCGTCTGGCCGCGCCGCCTTACCAACTTACTCTGCAGCTTTTGCGCAGAACACGCCTCCACGGCAGATGAAGTTCAGCCCTGCTCGTGTCGGTCCACGGTTCACTAACCCCTCGATTGAACCCTTTGAAATCGATTCATCCTCGCGGGGCACTATTTTGACGGATATCTCTGACCTTCCGGGCACCTATGTTCAGCGCTCGAACGATTCAGGCTATCAAACTGAGACAATCTATTCGCGAGATACATACTCTCGTCAAACAGTTCCGGACGGAGCAACGCTGTATGATCAACGGCAGCTGGCTCGTCAAATGTCGGTGGGAAGCCAGAGAAGCTACTCCAGTACCAGTACTAGCTCAATCGTGAAAGCCCATGGCTCGAAACATAGTTACGGGTCCGATTCCGGGCAGCGCAACGACCCATTCTCAAAGCGCTGGATGATTGAATGAGGCGATCTGAAAGGGTTCTCTTTGATCCTAATATTCAATTCTTTACAGTCTCTACCAGTAAGAATTTGTATCTAATCCTTTCGTTGCCACCGCGTGGTTGTTTGACTGCTTTTCGGACGTCGACTTATTTATCTCCTCTGCATTATTCTGTTGATTGTGTTACGAACATTCCCCTTCAGTATGGTAAATGAGGATAATTGCGTGTATGAAAGGTAAACAACAAACTAAAGCTACATGAGGTGCTATCCAAAAAAGAGTGCCTTTACAACAAAGGAAGACAGCGAAGTTACAGGTTATGAGGCTGATGGGGGTGTAGTCATTAGCGGCGGAGTAGGACTTGCCGACAGACCCGCATCCGCAGCACTTGATTCCGATATGGGAGTGATAGAGTCGGGAGACGCTGCCTTTATAGCTTCCACTTCCTTCTCCTTCTCAATTGCAGCATGCCTAGCCACAGCCGCGCCTTGGAACTCCTGTTCGGACGGCATTTCGACAGGTGCGTTGGTGGCGAGCTCTTCCTCTTCATAATTACGAAGGGTTTCCAGAAGTTGCACCATCCAAGGGTGGTGCATAAGTTCTTCTGCTGTTGGTCTGCGCATGGGATCAATCGTCAGACACTGCTTGATAAAATTGATGCCAAGCTCGCTGAGTTCTCCATTCTCTGGAAGCGGCGGATGTTGTGTCGCTACACCTATGTGGAACATTATAGCCCTGTTTAAACGAATAAGCACCGTGATAATGGAAGCGAAGGAAGCATGGGAGAATTACCATTCGTTGTCGAGATTGCTCCATGGTTTACGCCCGGTAGCACACTCCAAGACTACACAGCCCATAGACCAGATGTCCATCGCGCCATGACGACCACGCTTATCATTCTTGATTACCTCGGGGGACATGTACATTGGCGTGCCGGTCAATGAGTTCTTCACGCCCAAACCACTATCAAGACCAGCCGTTGCGCTTGCGTTCATGGTCGTGCTGCCAAGTCTTGTACGCTGGACTGTACGGGTATTCTTAGCTATGACCTTCGCCGCACCAAAGTCAACGAACTTCAGAACGCCCATGTGGTCCAAAAGAATGTCTAGTAGGAAATATTAGGGAAAAGTCCGGTGAAGTTCAACAGGTTCAAATACGCACTGTCAGGTTTAATATCGCGATGCACGATGTTGCGGGAATGAAGATAAGATAAGCCCTCAAGCATCTGCATCGTGTATATCTGCAGTATGTTTTCGTCTGCAATCCGACCTATCTCCAAGTTCGCAGCTAAGCTGCCGCCCTCGCAATATTCCTCAAAAATATAGACTTTGTCGCGGTGAACTTCGATACCATAGAACTCGACGATATTTGGATGGTGCAGCATCTCCATGACACGTAGTTCGTCCTGGATCTGTCTGTAAAGATTCGGAGTTCCCGTGACGTCTTGGACCCTGATTTCCTTCACCGCCATGACGGATCCAGTATCGAGATTGATTGCTGTGTAAACGGAACCAAAGGCTCCAGCACCAATGAACTTGCCCTGCTGCCATCGGATGGATACATTTGACGTAGCAGATGCAAGGAACATCAACGACTGATCTTCTGGCTTTTGGTCATCCAAGACTCTGCCGACGACGTTTTGCTCGGAGCCAACATTTGCACGCTTCTCATCAAGTAGACGGAGGTTACGGACAACTTCATCTCTGTATCGCCTGATACTACGCTCACCGGATGTCACCATCCTAGCGAAGCTCTGTGCTTCGTATTCGGGACCACTGGCAGGGGTAATTGGTTCCCAAAAATCCTCGTCATTTCGACCTGGGTTGTTTCCGTCAAGAGCGAGTTGCCTGAGTTCCTCCTGTCTTTCCTTTTCCTTCACTGCATCTTGTGCCGATCGTGCGCCGAGAATGTCGAAATGACTTATGAGGAGAGTCATGCAACTAGCAACCCTCTGCCGCAACATCTCGAACTGGTCCTCCGGTAAACGCAGTATATTGTTGCGTTTAGTCCGCAACAACACAAATTCCAAAGCAGTAACCGCCCATCGAAATGTCTTACGATCCGTAGGGTCGCAATCATCGCATATGAAGGACACCCAAGATATAGCAAGCTTAATCAGAAGGCGATTGAACTTCATCCAGTAAGCATTGTCCATGTACTTCTGTGCATGTTGACCATGCTCAGAAGCAAATGCAAACCAACTTTCTAGAAGATCCGCGCGGCCAGGAACATTAGGTACAGTGTTACGTATATAATGCACGGCACTGACGATCGCTTCGGCCAAGTTGTTCGTGCCCTTAGTAATCTTCTTGAGTTCACGATGCACAGCGGGTAGGTGTGCCATCTGGTCAATGACGCATGGAGGGCAATATGACTCCGTAGACTCGTCTTCCTCGTTCGTAGATGCAAACAACTCCTCGAACTTCTCTTTCGCGAGACTCAGGCGAGCATGCGGGCCATCAGCGATCAGACGGACTCTGTTGTCCTTCATATCGAAGGCCATTTGTGACAAAGGAAGCATCAACACCAATCCATTCCAAAGAAAGCGCATTCGAGGCGAGAGAATCAGCAAGTACGCCGAGTTCTCAACAACAGTTTCCTCGTTAGATTCCGCATCCGAGTTTGCTGGAGGTTGGGTGGTATCTGCGGTGCGTGGAACAGTCGCATATCCATCCTCCCACAGATTACGCACATGAAAGGGGTCCCGAAGCAATTGACGGATCAAGTCAGGCTGATCACGTAGGCCACTAGAGGCAATGACGTAGGTTCCGTCTTCTTCAAATGACTGAGTATAGACGAGGAAATGATCTGATTCGACGAGCGTCGCAATGAAAGGGTCGATGGGTAAGTGTTCAAGTGAATACTCGGCTGCGTTCCCAAAACGCTGAACAAGAGCTCTGTTAAGAATACGTAAGTTCGCTCCTCAACTTGGATTAGGAGATACTCACCGGGAGAAGCGTTGTAATTTACGGTATCGTGCCTTGACACTTTCCAGCACCTTCTCATACCAGCTTATCATCTGCTCCCCTGTCATGAGCTTGCCTTTACTTTCAGCCATACTCCTCTGGAAATCGAAACCAAGCCCGTTCATACTTGAAGGGCTGTTTGCTACTTGAGAGACCGATGGATATCCCTTCTGCTTTTCTCGACCATGAACTGGAACGCGAATTTGCCGTTCAAAGTTGTTCGTCGCTCGGGTCATAAGTTTATTTGTTATGGAGCTATAAAGTCGGCAACGTTTAAGTAAACGGTGTATGAAGCGCGTTGCAAAGAAACGAACCAGATCTGTTCAGCGACCAAGATCGTTCCTCCTTCAACTACCATACTCACGTCATTGAACGTCGCCCATTGGGCTTCCAGAACTTCCGTTTCCCTAAAGTAGATGTCCTTTGTCCCACTTTTGAGTTTCCAATGAATGAATTTGAAGAACATTTTCAAGGTTTCCAATAAAGTCTCGTCATATTCCTGGGTGATGCAACTCGGAAGGTTCCAATTTCCTCCAGGATCTGGAAGTAAAAAGGCTTCGTATTGTCGTTTCAACGTACAAGCCAGACCAATCGCAAGACGGAAGTCATCGAGCATTTGATCGATGATTAAAACATCGGGGTCCGTCACGCGACGCGCGTAATCCAACCTCGACCGGAGTAGAGCGTGGGCCAATCTAGTAGGAAACGAAATAAGCTGGACTAGCTCCTCTTCGAACGTAGGTAAGTTCAGAAGCTGAAACATCGGAGCCAAGTTGACCTGTGTATCACGAGCGGAAGCTATGAGAGCATGCACGGTCGTAAGAGATCCTTTCTCAAATGTCCGCTGGATAGTCTCTTCCTTCAAAACACGCTCCACAAAAGAGGTACCTTCTTTAATAGATATTTAAGCAGGCTAAGCAACTAATGACATAGTACACACCATGTTCGGCTGAGGGAGCTGTTACATCGAGAGTCTCGCTCCCAGTCCACTTACGAAATATTGCCAGTTGTTGCCGAAGAGAAACGAGAACCGACGTCCATGTGATCAGAGTATCGCATCGAGCCTGGAAATCTGGCTGTGCCGCCGCAGGCTTATCCAAGTAAAATGCCTTGAGATTTGGATAAAATGATTGTATCTTGTCCAGATGCTGCAAAACGACGTTAACTTGATGAAATGCGGAGGGGAAACCAGGACCACCCTGGACACGAAACTGCATGATTTCTCCTATGACGCGGTCCACTAAGTGCAGTTTGCGCTCCTCAAGAATGCGACGTTCTTCCTGGACGGATCTGCCTCTGAGCTTCGCTCGTATTCCTATCCAAACATCCAAATGCCTGTTGTTGCCAGCGTCGGCTGACTTCTGAAGAGCGACCTGTATTCGACTCTTCTCGGACTTCAGGACATCTCCGTCAAGGACAGAGGCCAACATGCTCTGCCACTCAAGCCGTTCACGCTGTTCAATGGTCAGGTGGTCTACGTTGACCGTATCCAAGGGCGATACATGGCGGTCTCGATTATCATAACTTGGGAGACTTCTAGGTAGTTCTTCATCACTTTCATCCTCAAAGATCTGCCCGCCTCTATGGAAGACGGTCGCCTCTGGGTCGTCTCTAGGATCGTCAAATGTTGCCGGGCGAGAGCGGTAACGTTTCACGAATTGCGCGTAGATATCAGAGTATTTGGACGAAGACGAAGGCGGCGGGGGCTGGATTGGTGGCGTGATTAATGCATTACCCGGAGATGCTGTGAAAGTAGTGGGCGAGCGTTGTTTCGTTCGCGTCTTTAAGGACGACATGCCTGGAGGCGTCCCGTAAGGTAACTGTACGTGGCCAGGAGCTGACCACTGGTCGTCTCGGTCGTTCTCGTCTACATCATCGTTTCCTTCTGGATGAGGGTAAAGAATGGGTATATGCCGGCGCATCACGGCTCAAACAGCGAGCAGCCTCTAGACCACTGATAGTAGTGGCAAGTACTGAGTGACGAAGACCAACTCGTATATACGCATTTACTGAATTTTCTTGATCGTGTTGTGTTACTGTAGTCCCGTGATCTCAAATCTCAATTATTCCTCCTTGGTTTGTTACTACCACCGCATCTATTCAGAATCAAATTTAATAGCTCATCATGGGTGTTTTGGAAAAGGTCGGCGAATAAACGCATTTTCCTCATAGTTTACAGGAAGGCTTAAAATTCTGTTCGTCTCTTAGATAAAAGCCATCGAGGGTATGTATGCGTTCGTAAAGTTACTTCCACTCTTGCCTGCATGCTAACTGGCATCACTGGCACAAGAGGAAATGGCCAGGAGTAAGGACCTTACATTTGAGAATAGCTACATGCTTCTCTGAAGTCATTCATTTGTACACTTAGCGCAGAAGAATAAGGTGCGTGTTATCTAATAAACGGCTTCGTTTACATTGCCCAATCCTCCAGTAGGCCACGGAGTACCATCTTGGCCTCTTAAAGGCGAAGCTAGCTCGGTACCGTGCTGAACTGCTTGAGCCAACATCCAAGTCAGGAGGCGCAGGAACAGGTTTTGAGGTGCAAAAATCCGGTGATGCTCGAGTAGCATTGATTGGATTTCCTTCCGTCGGGAAGGTCAGTTCGTGCAAATTCACTGAATATCTGGATCCATCGAACTTTTTGTTACCTCCTAGTCCACTCTTTTGAACAAGATGACACATACAGCCTCAGAGGCAGCAGCATATGAATTCACTACATTGACGGTTTGTCTGCGGATATTCTTAATCCCCACGGTTGGCGACGGCTCATCCGATACACAGGCAATTCCTGGTGTTCTAGAATATGCAGGGGCTCGAATACAGCTTCTGGACTTACCGGGAATCGTTGAAGGCGCCAGTCAAGGTACTTGAAATTCTTCTTTTATGATGAGACTTGAGAACTGAATTTTCTCGCGTGTAGGCCGTGGTCGGGGCCGACAAGTCGTTGCAGGTGAGTGGGTTCATGAGTGATCGCTTCTGTGTCTTAGCATTATCAGTTGCGAAAACGGCCGACTTGATCATTATGATGCTGGACGCCACGAAATCCTTAGAGCAGCGGAGGTTACTCGAGATTGAATTGGATGCCGTAGGAATCCGACTTAATAAACGAAAGCCTGACGTTATCGTAAAGCGGAAAACCACTGGCGGAGTTGGTCAATTCATTCTTCGATTGCTTATCTTTTTCACGTTTCTTGCGCAGATGACAGTGCGTCCTGTGATATGCTTTATCGGACTTTGATCTGAAACAATGATACAAGATTACTGCTACGATAAAATTAACGAGGACAGACGATAAGACCATACGGACTATTTTAGCGGGATGCAAGTTGCTATTCGTTTCCATGAATGTGCTGACTTGACTAGATGGATGTCATTGCAGACAAAATACATAACTGCGATGTTATGATTCGTGAAGACGTGAGTTCTCTTTACACCCTCATTGCGAGTATTTCTATACTAAACCTGTATATCAAGATATCGACCGACGAATTCATCGACGTTCTCATAGGTAATTTGCTTTGAGCTTCTTCTGACTCTTCTAACTCCGAAAAAGGCACTCGAAAATACATCCCTTGTCTTTGTGAGAACAACTCATGCATGTTTGATATTCAGGCATCCTCTTATAGCCTCTTATCCGACTATTAGACGTTTATAACAAGATCGATTCGATAAGCCTAGAACAAGTCGATAAGTTGGCAAGGGAAGATCACACGGGTATGTAGCCAAGAAAACTCCGACTCAGCCAGAAACTGAATCTATTTCTATAGTTGTTATCAGCTGCGAGATGGATCTAAAGTCGGTTCTTTGGAGCATTCAACATTATTGCTTACTGATCTGCGACTATGGAACCAGTCTAGACTATCTCCTTGAGAGACTATGGGAGTATCTTGACCTCGTAAAGGTTTATACAAAGAAACGAGGGGCCCACCCCGACCTGACAGACCCCATCTGCCTTCGAAAAGGCGCCACAATTGAAGTACGCTTTCATGCTTCTGGGTACTTTTCCTGGTTCCTGATATTGTCCTCAAGGACGTGTGTCACGGCATTCATCGTTCATTAGCTGCAAACTTCCGCTACGCACTTGTCTGGGGAAGAACTAGCAAGTTTTCGCCCCATGCTCAAAAGGTCGGGCTCAATCATGTCGTTGCAGACGACGATGTGGTGTCGAGTGAGTCTTGGTCCATTTTCATTCGGCTTCCGCGCTGTTTCATAGAAGAGAACGCTAACTCCGCGACCCACTTACTTCTTAATACTACATAGTATTCACGAAGTAATAAAGCGCATCGATTTCCCCCGAAATTAAAGCGAATGTATTGAGATGTAACGTTTAATTGTAGCCGTACTACTCAAGTTAAGGAAACTTAGAGTGCCTTTTCGTGATATGGATATTCCGAGAGTTGTCCAGCTGGCTCGGGATAATAAAGTAAGCACGATACTTTCGGGGCCTACTCCGACAGTAGTTTTGCCATCACCCATCCTCTCGTTCAGAAGAGAACGGTGCTTCCCGACGCCCGTGCAAGAAGTTCATAGAATTTCTGTATTCGGAGGATTTTGCGGCCCTCTGCGACTATTATGTTATCCTTGAGGCTTTCGTGTGGACTGATGTATTCCACGCCGTGTTCTCCACCGAGCACGGCAGGCATTTTCCTTAAAATTTATTCTCGCGCCCCTACATACATAAAAAAGCGCATTCCATCCTTGCAAGTCCTGCCTGGACCTGGCAAGACCTGGCACACCAGTCTAACTTAACTGAACCGCGGTTTACAAAATCACCTGCCTTCTATGGATACCCAAGACATCAACATCAACTCAGCAGTCGCGTCCTCCCTCAACCTCGAGTTCATCTTCCTTGGCACAGGCACTTCCAGCAGTCTGCCGCAGATCAAATGCCTAACCACTTCTCCAAGTGATCCGCAGTGTAAAGCCTGTACGTCGGCGTTGACGCCTGAAGGAAGGAAGAATGCGAGGCGCAACACGAGTGCCCTCTTTAGAATGAAGGGCAAGGACGGGAACCCAGTGTGAGTACCGTGCACTCTCAAAAAGGTCTTGACAGACGATAGCTTCTGTTCCTCCCCTGCAGAACGGTCGTTATAGATGTCGGCAAAACATTCCTGGCTTCCGCGTTAGAACTGTTTCCGAAGTACGGACTGAGGAGGATAGATGCTGTCCTGATTACCCACGCACATGCAGACGGTAAGTCGGAAACAAGGCGAAATCTCTTCACAAAAGGCTGAGCGAATATCCGAATGCTAGCTATGAATGGCCTGGATGACTTACGTGGTGAGTGTCTCATTTTCGTATCGCATATTGCTGTTGTGATATTTTTAACGGGACTGGACTTATTTAAGGCTGGACATTGCACGGGAACATACAACCCTACATTGATATCTATGTCTCACAGGCGACCTACACCGAAATCGGGAGGGCATTCCCATATCTACTGTCGAAGGAATTTGCTTCCGGTGGTGGAGACGTGAGCGATTTTACCTCTCTTGGCTCGGACGTTTCCCTGAACCTGCGTGTAGGTTCCTGAATTCAGATGGCACATAATCGAAGACAGGCAAACTTTCGAAATTCTGGACACAGGAATACACGTTACCCCGTTCTCCGGTAAATATTCCTATTTATGTTCGGTACCTAAAGTCAATCTTCATCGTTCTCACAAATTCAGTCTACCACGGAAAAGTCTTTAAACAATGTCCTCCTCCAAGTGCTGCGCTTCCGACTCCAAACTACACATCTCCTCCCACGCCGGTCTCAGGAAGAACCTCGCCTTTACCGTCAGCGTTTTCAGCACCCGTTCGGATTCACACGAGTGAATTGGAGAAGCCCTATCTTTGTATGGGCTTCAAGATCGAAGACGCAGTAATATACATATCCGATGTGTCGCTCATTCCCGAAGACGTTTGGGAGTTCCTGCTTGCTCCAGCTCACGTGGACGAGAGAAACCGTATCCCTATGCTTGTTCTGGATTGCTTGCGCATTGTACCTCACACGTCTCATCTTGGATTAAAGCAGGCAGTGGATGTTGTCAGGAAACTCAAAGCACGACGGAGCTACTTGGTGGGGTTTACGCACGATATGACACATGAAGAATACGCAGAAGTCCTTCGGTCTCTGGAAGGGGAGCAGGACTTGTCCAATGTGACCCCTGAGGTCCGTCATGCGATCAAGCTGATCAAAGGTGATGAGAAACAGTGGGTTCGACCGGCATTTGACGGTCTGCGAATTTTTATTTCTCCTGACGGGTTGGTCGCGGAGGATTGTAACTAGTTGGTCACTGATGGTTACTTTCGATTTTGTTTGTGTATGCATCTGCAGACCATAGTTGAGCCATGTAATAGCAGAGCTGCGTGCGTGCGATTTGATTTGTTAAAAGGCGTTATATTATGTAATCAAACTTCTCCGTGTCGGATGAACTACTCAGTCATTCATGCCCATGTCTTGAGTCTTTCCTTTACCTCTTCCCCTATCTCTCCTCCCATCAACCATCAATCTGTAGCCTGCAGTCCTCCTCGAGCTGCCGGAGTGATTTGAGTAAAAAATGCGGCTTTATACTCAGTCTTTTCGATATGAGTAAGGCTTATATCTCATACAATAATGCTGGTTGAGTAACCCTTTTTTCTTCAGCGACTCCTGGCCTATAGTTTCGTTCGCGTTCCTTCTTCGTTATCCAAATCCATATGCGTCTCATGTCGTATCTTGCGATGTCATTTCGCGCAATGTCACGCCGGAGGGCACGCTCTCTACTACGCGTCTAATTCTCAAGCGCGGCGCCCTTCCAAAATGGGCTCCGAAAGGTATAATAAACAGGGCTGAAAGTTGGGTCGTTGAGCAGAGCGAGGTGGATCTTTTCGGAAGGGTGGTTCGATGTCAGACGAGGAACCTAGATCATGTCAAGGCATTACAAGTCCATGAGTTTGTCGAATTGCGAGAAGCTGATAATGGGTATGTGCTTGACTTTATCTGGGAGCACACGGATTAAACATATGTACAGAGGGACACTTCAAACTACGCAGGCTCAATTCATCTCTCGGTTTGGATGGGGTCTGACAAAGCGTATTGAGAACCATGGGTTAGCCAAGTTCAAAGCAAACATCCAGAGGGTATGATTGCAAACTTTGAACATTGCACAATATCTCACGTTACTGCTTAGTCTCGTGAAGGTGTTTCATCTGTGCTGCGGATGCTGCGCGAATCTCGTTTTCGTCCTTTAACCATGGGGCCAGATGGACACTTCACTACGTCCTTTCATCCTGGGTCGACATCTGAGTCTTGGCCTAGGACATACAACGCTGCAGGAGCAGCCGAGGGCGACCAAAACAGAGAACCGCTTGGCTCAAGCGACTCAAAGTCTCGGTCGTCGCTGAAAACTCGGATTAACAAAGGCACATGAAGGTTGTTGGAACGCGACTGTGCTCTTCTCCTCCCCCACTCATTGCTCTCCCGCTTTTTACGATGTTATTTTATCTGGTGGCTCAGTTGTCTCGTAATAGTCCAGCAAAAGGTCTTGCAAGAGTCCTGCATTATGTATTATTAGCAGTAGTTACATTTTATATATCCCCCGTATCGCGATTCATTGACGAGTTTCGAGTGACACGCGTTTGGTAAGTCGCGGCCTGAGGAACCCAATAAGTACGACGGTTCCACGGTTCCGATGGCTTGGTCGCATGGCATGAAACTTGCTCAAAAGCCACGTCGTCTGTCAACCAACTAGCACATTGATAGCCCTCTTTCAACACCATTGCGCATTGGGCAAACGCCTCTGCGGATCAAGCTCTATATTTCATCGTTTATCGACTTGAGTATTCTGTCCGGAGCACAATGTACTTTCCGACATCCGCCGCTCGTCAGCTCTCGATCGTGCCAGCTTTGCCCAATCTTGTTGCGGAACCCATAATCGCATTATGCCCAAGCCCTAACAAAGCGTTGTTTTGCACGCTGACGAAAAACAGTATCACCGTATGGCGAGCAAGGGTAAGATTCAAGTGAAATAAGGAGACCTGTGGTTGACTGGAAGTTGAATAGCCCGCCGTGGTCCTTGCCTTTTTATCGAGGACAGCAACGTCCATGATTGAGCATGGGAACAATGTTTCAGCACATTGGTATCCCAACGGTTCGAAGCTGCTCATCCAAGTGAGTTCCTATTCTTATCGTTGTCTGTATTCTGACACGATACTGGCAACAGACTACGGATTCGTATTTGGTTCTCGTTCGTGTAATTTATGATGGAAGACCAACATTGGGACCGTATCAAACACCTCCTTTACCCTCGAATGCCCAGCGTCATTTCCAACCGGGCTCGGGCGAGGCTTCGCCAATGTTCTCCGTAAGTTTGAGTTTTGAAGGCGTCATTCGTGTTGACGGTGATCTGTTGAGGTGAGGATGCTCGAATTCATTTCGGATATCTGTTCCTATGATGGTTATTTCACCCAGTGTGTCTCCGCGAAGGCAATGCATCATGTTTTCGACCCAAAATCCACCTTCAGTTCAGCGAATACCCTGGCCCACTATTGAAGATGACCTGAACGAGGAATACGATGGTACGAAGTCCAAAGGATCGTTGTCAGGGCACGACACTTGGATCCTGAACGACCATGAGTTGCCTTGGCTGGTAAATTCAAACGGTATAGTTTTAACATCTCCCATTGTTGCGGAACTGATTAGTATGTCTCAGTGACGGTTGTTCAAATGTCCTACGCGCGAGCTGCGAAGGTCGAAACATGGATCACCTCTGACGGACGTGCATACTTTGTCCAGCTAGTTGAGATGGCGACTGGACGCTCAAACAATTCTTCTAGTACAAGTCTGCAGACCCCGGTAGGTACAGCATGCTCAAACACGCGAATTGATCGTTTATGACCTCTTTTGTCATCTTGCGTTCTCCCGTGAACGAACCCAGGATAGCCAGAGCTCCAGAGATTCATTATTACAATGGCAAGGAGTTTGCATTCATGATGTGGAGCCTCCACGATGGGTCCAAAAGCAACGTGCTCCGGACGACTCCACCGAATTTGATTACATTGATTCTCGCAGAGCGGTATGCGTCGTGGCGAATTCCAAGTTTTCAGTAGTGGCCACAGGAACACAAAGGTGTGTTGCGGCTTTGACCTACCATACACACTGTTTCATGCGTTATGACATAAAGTGGCACAGTTGAGCTCGCCAACTTTCCTTCTTTTGAAGGAGAAATGCCGAAGGCACAATTTCTCTCATTACCGGCGTTCGCTGGGAATATCAAACCAGGAACCGTTTGCGCTATGGAATGGAGTTCAGATGGTTATGCCCTTGCTGTAGGCTGGAATAATGGCTGGGCAGTTTGGAGCGTTGGAGGACGATGTTTAGCTTGGGGTTTTGGAGTGAATGAAGATGTGAACAATCCAAGGTAATATCGGTCCATAAGTGTAGATTGGTGTGCTGATGTCGCTTAGGTTTCAGGATAACTTCATGTTTGGAATATTGGATCTCGTGCGGCACCTCCTTTTTTCTGTCTATTTGAGTTTGCAACTCATTAAGACAGTTTTGGGGACAAGGAAACTTCGAATTATTCGTTATATCCAATGGTAATTCGAATAGTAGGTACGGATACTTGATGCAGAGCTCTTCGCTGACGGCATAAGTAGAACCTGATGGCCAACTGTTTATAATCCCATTTGCAAAAAGTGCCGTGACGGAGCAGCAAACGCCTGTACGTATTGTCCATCCGAAGTACATCGGAAACCTTGACTGGACTTGTCTGACAGGATAACACTCGATATGCATTCCTTCAGACGGATGACCGAGTACTCGTTTATCGAGGTGCAGATCAACCTGATATGAGTGTCATCAATCCGGAGTCTGATGTCTGGCAACATGTCAAGGTATTTGCTTGTATCTTTATGCCGGCGCTATGGACTCATTTTTGTAAAAGATTCCTCTAGAGTACCTTGCGACTAACTGGCCAATAAGGTACTCCGCAATAAGTATGGACGGCCGTCTAATAGCTGTTGCAGGACGACGAGGGCTGATTCATTTCAGCTCGACATCTGGACGCTGGAAACTATTTGGTGACAGTGTTCAAGAGCAAGCTTTCGCAGTCAGAGGTGGCATAGTGTGGTTCCACCATGTTCTGATTGCAGCTGTCGAGCTATCAAAAGCATATCAGGTGCGCACGTGTCTAAAAGCATCAAGAGATCAATCAAGTATTGAAGAAATATCGTAACAGATCAGGTTGTACTCTAGGGACCTTGATCTTAGCAATCAGAATGTCCTCCACAGAGAGGTCCTGACTTCTCCTGTCGTGACAATATCTCTTGTTGACAATTCTCTTCTCGTGTATACCGCGGATAATACCCTAAGTCACTACCTTATTGCGCCAACCAAGGACACCATACAACTCCATTTCTGTGGTAGTATCACATTTGATGGTGTAATTGCAGCACCACATGCCGTCCGAGGGCTTAGTTGGATGATCCCGAGCGCACAAAAGCGTGAGCATTTGAATCCAAAGCAAGTTATTGTTCATTGCTAAACTACTCCGCGCAGAACTCGGAGATCCGATGGAGGATCTTGCTATTGCGACTGTTCTCATGATGGTCGGTGGCAAATTGGTTCTACTTCGTCCGCGGAAGGCCGGCCAGCATGAAGTTAAATATGATATGCAAATCCTTGCCGACCGCATAGAGTTCTGTTGGATACATCTTCGTGGCATCGGGACCCTCGAAAACTCGCTATGGGGTTATGATGGACGAGGTATACGAGTATGGCTGAATGCGTTGAATATTGAGACGCCGTCCAATCCGGATAGTTCGCCTGACTTTGTTCAAGAAAGTGTGAATATAACGTTGGATTTCTATCCCTTATGTGAGCTCGCTCCATTTTGCCTTCTCTGAGTCTGCGTCTCATAATGTCAGCTTGTTTGATGGACAAGGGCATTTTGATAGGCGCCGAACACGAGCTGGCAGCACGACCTTCTCTGCCTTTCGTTTTGTTTAGGTACACTACAAGCGTAAGTAAAGACTTCGAATGTAAATGCGTGTATGCTTACGCTTCTTCATCAGTCTCAGCTCTTTCTGCATCATATCCTTCACGCACATCTTCAGGCTGGCGAAGTGGAACTTGCTGTATCATTTGCCAAACATTATGAAAACCTGGTGTACTTTTCACATGCGCTAGAAATTTTGCTGCACACGGTCGTTGAGTCTGAAGCTAATACTGATGACTCCCCTGGAGATTCAACTGCGGCCGTCGTACTCCCGAAAGTCATCGAGTTTCTGGATTATTTCGATGTGGCTCTGGATGTCGTAGTTGGCTGTGCACGGAAGACCGAAATGGCCCGATGGAAGATGTTGTTTGACATTGTGGGCAATCCTAAAACGCTCTTCGAGGTGGGGACCCTTGCATTGTTCGGTGTCTAGAATATTAAACCGTCTTTTCAGAAATGCCTCGCTTCAAACAAGCTCAAAACGGCCGCATCGTATCTCTTGGTCCTGCACAACCTAGAGCAATTGGCCGATAACAAGGGTGCCGTCGAACTTCTAAAAAGAGCCATGGAAGGTGAAGACTGGCAGCTTTGTCGGGAGCTTCTGCGATTCCTTCATTCTATCGATGACAGTGGCATAGCGCTGCGGGAAGCTCTTGCACAGACCGGCATTCTGACAGAAACCGGTCCTGCAATACTCGTAGGGATGAATGGGGCAACGAGCTCGTAGCCTCGGGTTTCTCTTCATGGTTATTTCCTTCCCGCGGACATTAAACCTTTCATACGGTGACCATAGCAGTACTATTTTCATTTTTCATTTTGCATTCTGTATGATTTTGTCAACTTATTTGTATTAATTATTTGGCGGATTGCTACTGCCTCTTACGTGGTTCGGTTTACATGTACACGGGAATGAGATTGATAGAGCACTATTGGAACGACGGATCCGAGCATATCTCCATCTGTATGGCTTGTATATTACTATGTACGGCAAGGCAAGACAATGTTGAGTGGCTCACCGAGAAGACCGAGCCTGACCCATCTGGGAAGGTTGCGCCCACGTGCATCTTTCTCTTCCTACCAACCCTGTCCCACTGTCCCACCCCACCAGACCGTTCAAAACGAAGTTATTCTTTCAAAATCATTTCCATACATGAAGCACGGTGGCAGTCGAAACGGAAGTCGCGAAATATTCTCGTCCACTGGAATCTGGCTTATACGGCTCGAAAATACCACTGAAGGTGCGCTTACGATTCAGTTTTGCTTCTTTATTAAGAATCTCGCAATGTTACTGCATCAGACTGCAACGTTCGGCCCGGCAAGGCAATATTATTCGCAGGCGAAGCCTTACCTTTGTTCTTCCAATCCCCCCGCTGCGGTTGTATGTGCAACATACCGTTCAACACGGCATATATCTCAGTCATTCCTTACAATTATGCAATGACGCCCTTGTATATCTATGCGGTGGCTTTCCATCATCCATCCCAATCTGCTCCGTATGTCGTCGCCTATGGAGCTCGACGAGGCCCCGCAACAATCCATGGGGCCATCGGAGCACGATCCAGGAGGAAGAGAAGAAGAGTATCTTGGCAGAAGTGGGGCCAGTTTGCGCAAAGATCTGTTCTCCGGCAAGTTGCCCCGCGAAATCATCAGCGAAATTCTCTCGAAAGCCTGCGACGTCGGTAACGCCGCAGACCTGAGCTTTGAGAGTACCACTCTGATGCCTTTGCGTCTCTCTCACGTTTCGAGACTGTGGCGGGATGTCGCAGTATCGACGCCTAGTCTGTGGAAGCATTTGCAGGTCGTTGTAAAGAGAGCGGAGATCAACTCTGTGCTGGAACTGATTAAGCTATGGGTTCCTCGTCGTAAGCGTCAACCACTCAAAATCGATGTCTTCTTCAGAGACGAGAGGGGACCATTCATAATATACCCGGAGGATTCGCTGAACCTATTTCGGGTAATAACGAAGACGGCAGCGTTGCTGAGGAAAGGGATGAACTACGATCTGGATAGAGCCTACTTCGAATCTCAAGTAAAGGCGGGAAGTTCTGGCGTGCTTCCGTTCATAGAGGAGAGATACCTTTGGTACTGCGGTGCAGACAACGCGCCGAGTAAGGAGGATATTCACAAGGTTCCTTTGATGGTCCGAGGAGTCCGCCGAGCTATCGATGAATTCGGAATCGGATACCATGAGCCGCTCACCAGTTCTCTGATACGACTGGAACTCCAGGATACAAATGGCGTGACTTGTCTGTCTACGACAGAATTGCTGATTATTCTTGCTGAATTTCGCCAACTTCGATATTTGTCGGTCTATCTGGATCATGGAGATACACCTGCGGAGGAGCAAGTGATAGCCATAAATCTGTTAACCTTCAAATTAGCCTGGGCATATACGACGGACCCCGGAGAGCTACTTGACCACCTTTACGCACCTTCTATTACGGACATGGAGCTTTCTGGGGATGTGCCTGGCGGTGCTGCTTGGAGTAACCTTTTCGACTTCTTTGAACGAAATCGACCACCTCTAACCACTTTGGCGCTTGAACATTTTGATGCAACTGCGGCTGTTACGCGTCTAGCGGACTGTCTCGCCTTATGTGGTGATCTTGAAAGCCTTTGGTTGGAAAATTGCATCGTGGATGACGAATTCGTTGCAGCGCTTGGACGACGCAGTGTTATGGCACAGAATAGTGTGCTGTCGCGATTGCGTATCTTCGGTCTGGTCTCGGCGGATGACGTTACAGGCGATTGCTTGGTCCAAACTTTGCGGAGTGCCGACAGTACAAATTTGAAGGAAATATTTGTGTTCGATTGCAATGGCGTGCTGGAAGAACACTGCGAGGCAATCCTAGAGCAGTTTAGAGATACTGCACTAGTTGAAACGATCATGATTACTCCTGGAGAACCGTTTGATTGAGTGAAGATGCTTTCCTTTTAGTTGGAGCAGATCAATGATTCGTAAACCACATTTCTTCGACTTTGGCGCTCTGATTCTCTCTTAATTTTCTTGTACAGACATTAGATTTTAATCAAGCGCGATCGCTTTATAAGTACCATACATGTACCTTGCAGCCTAATCATAATAACAAAAGGATCACGATCAGAGTTGCCAAGATGAAGTTTAGTTTGGGTTGCGCCTAGCCTGGAAAATGTATATAGTGCCTACTTATCGAGGCGTTATCATAGGGCAGCGCGTGATGATAATCTTTACGAACAGTTCAAGATAGACTAATACTATGATATACTGATTC
Source organism: Phlebopus portentosus (assembly GCA_037892935.1). Classification (NCBI taxonomy): domain Eukaryota; kingdom Fungi; phylum Basidiomycota; class Agaricomycetes; order Boletales; family Boletinellaceae; genus Phlebopus; species Phlebopus portentosus. The sequence continues at coordinate 3,237,173 of JAYXKI010000001.1, forward strand.
AAATCTTTGACCTTTACGTGTTACTCGTCTTCTCTCAGTCCCTCCAGCTACTTTCAGCATTTGTTGAGCTTCAGGTTCTCAAGACGCAGATATTCGATGGCCGCATCTTCGGCAAGGGCCTTTCTAAGACGCTCATTGGCGACTCTGACAAGGGTTCCATTACAGCCCGTCACTTACACTCCCGAGGGTGCCGTAGCGATCTCGTACCCAATTCTGCAGTCTTCCCCTCTATCGCTGCAAACGCCAATAGGTAACTACGGATTTTCATTATCATCAACTCATGAATACGCGCGTCGTAACACGAGTTGCTAGAGAAGGCATTTGGCTCAGATCCGAAAGCTTTGGGCATCATCGTCGTGAAGGATCTGCCCTCGGGCTTCACCGCGAAGCGAGATCGCCTGCTGAGGCTCGCAGACAGGTTCGCAAGCTTGCCTGAAAGTGCTAAAGAAAAGTATGTGGACTCGAACAGCAAGTATAGGTATGTTTTCATCAACATTAGTGTATTGACCTTTTCTGATGCATGTTTAGCTTCGGATGGTCTCATGGCAAGGTGAAGAACGGGTGCCACATCTGACTGGCTTTCAACTGATCTCATCCCGACATTTACTCAAGGAAATTATGAATGGAAAACCAGGCTAGTCTCTTCACATTTGCGCTTGTGATCAAAGACTCACTGTTTATAGATACTCTGAAGGGTTCCTATTACGCGAATCCACTGGTCGATAACCCTGATTCTAGCCCTCAGGATAGACAATCTCATCCAGAATACTATGGAAAGAACATCTGTAAGTAGCCAACACTCAGAGATCCATTTGGATTCAATTGAATGAGATTCCTTCGGTATTCAGGGCCAGCACCGGACGAAGCAGGTGTTGAAGGTTTCGAAGAGGCGTTCAAAGATCTTGGAAGGTTTGTTTATAAAGTTGGTTGTGAAATGGCTACTGCATGCCAGCCCTTCGGTATGCCTGTATCCTCATTTACGAGTTGAGATGGGTTTACTGATTCACCCACGAAAGCTTCTCAACACCTTTCAGATCGTTCGGTTTCCTTATCCGACTTGATCTCGAAGCAGACGGCGAAGGCTCGCCTTCTGCACTACTTCCCACCGGATCCACAGACTCCGCTTCCCACAGAGGACGAACCTATTGATAGCTGGTGTGGATTTCATTTGGACCATTCGATTCTTACAGGGCTCTGTTCAGTTGAGTCTACCCTTCTTCGTCCGCACAACTGCTTTTCTCAGCTGAAAGGTTGTCCAGGCAATGTATCTCTCTCACGAATCAAATCAGGCTCCAAAGGTCGTAGCATCCCCTTCCCCACAGTCGGGTCTTTACATCCGCTCACGCGGTGGCGGTCTCACAAAAGTATCCATCCCTGCCGATTGTCTTGCGTTCCAAACTGGTGAAGCACTAGAACTCGCCACTGGCGGGAAACTTCGTGCGACGCCACACTGTGTACGCGTTGGTGCCAGTAGTAGGGTAGGACAGATCTCCCGTGAAACGTTCGCACTCTTCATGCAGCCTGAAATGTACCAACTAGTCGGACCGGACGAAACATTCGGTCAGTTCAGTAAGAGAATCTTTAATGAGCATTATCAAGATAATCTGGTCTCTGCGGCTGCTTAGACCACTTGTAATGGATCTGAAACCATTCTTTCTAATAGGCTATGTAACGGACATCAATTGTATAATTAAACTATGAAAACGAATCGATGGCTACAGCAGAACATGTAATCTATAAGACAGGAGCATACAGGGGTAGAGTAAGCCGTCGGCATATAAGGCGCATTATACAAAGTGCAGTATTGAATAAAACACTGACTTGATCTAAATCCTTGAGTTACTCTTTGGCGAGTTAGGCTGCAAAACCTCAGGCAATACAGAAAAAACGGCGGCAGCAAGGCTGCTACGCTTTGATGCAGTTGATTGAGTACGCATATCGGTACTGTGACGGGAAGACCGCTTGTCATCTGAATCAGATATGACGCTCCAGTCTTCGCTAGGTGCTTCTTGGGCTTCGACGTAGCTATCAGCAGAACTTTGAGGCGAAGAAAAGGTAGTCGAGAAGCTCGAACTCTGTGGACGGCGAACTTCGCGGATTGTATCGTTTTCTGTTTCGGCTCGGGGTGTCTTGATGAGGCTCCTCGTATATTCTAAATCGCGGTAAATCGATTCTATTGCCGTGGCGATGCCGTTTTCCTACGCAACCGCATTAGTGACTTTTAAAGCGAAAAGAAAAAACCGAGTCACCGAGCGGATCTTCTCGCCGACAAGCTTCGCCCTTGCAATCTGCTTCTCATCAGTCGTCGCCGCGATGAGTGCGTCTGTTAAGCTGTCAACAGTAAGCTTTCGAACACAAGATCCAGTACCAAGAGCTTCTACACGGTCGCCCCAAAAGAATTGGTCTCCAAAGAAGGGCTTGATAATAGTCGGGATCCCAGCCCGCAAACTTGCCCCAGTCGTCCCTGCGCCTCCATGATGACAAACTGCCTCAATGCGCTTGAATAACCAATCGTGGGGGATGGATTTGATGGAATATATTTGGGGTGGCAGGGGCATCTCTGGATCTGAGACGTTGGTACCTTTCTTCACTTGCAGGCGATCCGACCATCCCTTTGATAAAATCGCGTACACGCCGCTTCTCTTGATGGCCTCCACGACGCAACGAGTCATAGTGTCTGGATCAGATACAACGATACTTCCGAAACCAATGTAGACGACTTTCTTGCCCATCTGATGTGCTGAACTAATGAACTCGACGAGGTCCTTGGGGGGCGACCACTTTTCTGCACTGACATCTGCATCATCCAGGAACCAATAACCTAGGCAAATAACAAAATCAATCAACTAGGATATTGCAACATGATACGAAATCAATTCACCAGTAATATGAATCCATTCTGGCCAGTCCAGAGGAGGCGGAACAACCGTTGGACTGAAATTATAGAGGAACGGAACTTTGTGAGGCTCCAGTTTATCCAGATTAGTTCCCGATAGTTTCAAGGTTTCGCGCCTCCAACGATTGATTTGACCAGCAATCGCACGCCAGAAAACTTGATCAAACATCACATAGGACTATAGAGAGCATTAAAGACAGGCCAAAGAACAGACAATATCGCCTTACCATATAATTATAACCGCCTCCCATCTTGTGATCTGGCACCGCAAACGCATGAGGGTAAGCTCGCGTTCTCGTCCAGGTCATAGTAAATGTTCTGTAGTAAGGAATCCGGAGAGCTTCGGCTATGTGTATGCCAGACATTGCACTCGGGCTTTCTATGAGTACATCAGTGCCTTGGCAAGCCTCCCAGGACGTCTTCAGCAGATCATCCAGCCATCCTCGGAATTTCTGTATGCCCTCCTTGAGAAAAGAAACCGTGAACATGCCATTCTCGACACAAATACGCATAAGCTCCGCTGGATCACCTCCGACGTATCCAAATTCAATACCATGCGACTCGACCCACTCCTTGAATTCGCCGTGCGTTGCAATGCGAACCTTGTGACCATCCGCCATCAGACCCTTCGCAAGCGAAATGTACGGCTGCACGTCTCCTCTCGAACCAATGGTCAAGCACGTAAAATGTAGGGGTTGGCGAGGCTTAAAGGTCAAAAACGTAGACGACGTCGATGTGAACATAACGGCTGGTAAATCTTCCGTCGCGGAGTCCGAGGGTACCTTCATATCTTCGTCACCGAAAAGAGACGACGGACCAAGTTCGTCCGCCAACAGCACGTTCCGAGATGTGCTGCCGAAGCTCTGGGTTTCGCCACTTGTCGTTCTCCTTTGTACATCCTCCATCTGACGCTCCAAAAGACTGATGAATGCATCACGACGATCCGCAGAGCCGAATTCAAAGAATAATTCCTCATGGCCCTTGATTACAACAACAAGTCCCACCTGACCGAATCGGTACGCCTTCGTCCTTTCTAGGGAAAGGATGTCACGGATAGGAAGTTGCATCCGTGTTCGTGTCGCTAACGGGCCACTTGATTTGAAACAAAAAAAATTCGATGAAACGTAGAGACGACCATACGTGGGCAACAGCCTGAAAAGATAGCCTTGGAAATCTACATTATGTATGTCAAAAGAATATATGGTCAGTAAAAATATTAGCGTACATCCAAGCAATTGCTCCCTCTCGTCGAAGGCAAATGTTGTCCGGAATTTCTCGACGACCTCCGGTTCTGCGGCATTTCGTGTCTCCAGCACGCTATAACCGAGATCAGCGGCCCCTTGATCACCCAAGAATGAAGCATCAGAAACAACTTCGGATACGCCCTTCTGCCCGATAGTCGCGCCTGATGAGATGGCCGATGGCGACGCAAAAACTCGGCGTGAACTGCGCAACCATGTTGGGACTACCCACGAAGATGTATTGGCCGAGCTTTCCCTAAAGGGAATCGGTGAGAGTTCCGACGGAGGAGAAGGCGGAGGAGGGTATGTGTGAGCAAAATCAATACTCTTGAGTGAGCCCATAGCTGGAGTACCAGGTTGGGAGCGTGATATACCAACAAACTCAGCCAATCCAGTCGGTGTAGCTTGTCCCGATCGAGATGAAAGGGTGCTCGGAACCGACGCCGAAGATGATCCGGAGAGGGTTGAGCCCTGAGATTGCAATCTTGACTGACTGGTATTCCGCGTCGATGTAGCCGCTGAGAGTCCAGTGTCAGCCGTGAAAGGACGAAGCAATGACGCAAGCTTTAATCCATAGCCACTTCTATTGTTCTGCTCTGTCACTAACAGGCCCGTTCGGTCCGCTGAGGTCGCGGCATATGTGGTATCATGAACTGTTTCACTAACGCCTAACGTTGTCGGTAATGTTGGCTTATAGGTCTTCACCGCATCACGTATCTGATCCAATGCAGCCGCCATGTTGTAGAAGTAGGCGAAAAAATAAGAGTCATAGGAATTTACGGTCTCCTTGTCTTCCTGATCAAGGACTTTCACCTCAATCGTCTCGCTGAAGTCCATCGCCGTTGATCTGTCAACATCAACGATAACCGAATAAGGAATCGCAATCTGCAGTGATGTATCAGTTTGCATTTCAACAATATGACTTGTCTGATCGCTACGCACCTGGACGCTTTCTCCTACGTTTTGCGCCTTGAAGATGACTTTGCGAACGGCCTTTACCCATTCTTCTCGGCTAGGTACTGAATCAGCCATAATGTTGACCACTTTCTGGTTCGTTCGTATGCGAAAACCTTTCTCTTGCACGGGTTCGCATGAGATAGCATAACGTAAGTCGATTACGCCATGGGGAAAGTATGGATCCTACATTAACATCAGAACCGCGCGCACGTTGTAGAAAGTGGTCAGGAGTACTGACAGACGACGATTGATACCATGATAGAACGTCATTCTTTAGGACGAACCAATGCTTAACCCATCTCTTCGTTCGCTGTGTCTTTTTATTCAGTGATCCCGATTTCAAAACCTGATCTTCACGTGCAGGTAGATGGGCAAAGAAGCACAGATGGGAATTGGTCAGATACATGTAACCCTGCAGAACTGCACAAAATTCAGTTTCGCCCTGTAAGCTCTAAAATTAACTTACGGACTGAACGAAGCAACCAGCAAGGAAGTTCTGCGAAACAACGCATTAAACCAAGCCTTTGAATAAAGGATAACTGATTTTATACCTGCAACGACTTCTCTGATTTCGTTCAGTCCGAAAACATCCTTGAGCTTTTCAGCTAGCATTGTCCGTCGCTTGACTCGCACTGTTGCCAGACTTGAGCTTCGCATCATCTGTCCGCGGCGCAATTGTGAGAATCGGTCCATCTTTTCTGAGGGCGAAGCAGGAGACGTTGAAGTTTGCTCATTCCAGAGAGACATCTCTGTAGGACTGCCTGTCACTCGAGGTTCTATAGGAGTCGCTTCGAAATCATCGTCTTCATCAGACACATTCCCGACCTCCTCATCGCTTGACGGCACCGGAGAAAAGTAGCCTACATCCTTACCCTTCCCTGCCGTCATCGATAGATCATGTTTTCGCGAACGAGCAATGGGTCTGTAGATCGTGTGTATAGACGATGCGAGTGGTGGGTCTGGAAATATAGATGAGATAGCTTTCAAAGGAGACCGTCACATAGTACGTACTTGCTTGATCCTCTTCGCTACTGTCCGAATTGACAGAAACAGGAGGAATCGCATCATCGTCGTTATCAGGCTCGTCTGTCCAAGGTATGGCCTGGATGGCCTGAATAAGTGCCTGTGTTCCAGCACGTATCTAGCAAAACACGTGTAAGGTACGTGAAACAGAAACATGTAAGACGGGGATAATGGAAACAAACCGAGCCGAGTCCCTTGAGCGCTTCCAGTGATGGTCGCTTTGGCGGTGTTCGAGGTGGCGAGGGTGAGCGAGGACGGATGAAAGGGCTGTCATCCGCACCATTGGCCTCCCGCCGCACACTGGACGTCGAGCACGAAAGGGAAGATCTTGTAGGACTACCAGGCGTTCGACCTGATAAACCAATATAATCAAGTTAGCGCGCTGTAGCTTCTAAATAGACGCGTACGCAGCATCATCTTCGACAACATCGAAGAGATATTGTTGACCAGAAGAATCATCACATACCTGTACTTTCTCCTGATTCTCGCACCTTCCCTTTTCCCTTTCTAGAGAGGCTAAGAAAGCGGTGCGGTGCCGCGCTAGACAGGCTCGCAGAAAGTCTACTATCGCTCTGACTCTGTTGTTGCTGTTGTTGTGGTATATCACTATCTCGCTTCGGTTTAGAGCTGGTTCCAAGTAAGCTGGTTCCAAGCTTTGCAGCAGTCTCCTCGACACGCTTCATCACCGCTTTAGTCCTCGGAGCACCAGGAATGGAAGAGTTGGGCTCGTCTGTGGTTTGTTCGAGACCAAGCGATCGCGCGGACGTATCAATGCTTGTTCCCCTTGTTGGGTTTTGAAGGGGAGGATCTGGTGCTTCCTGCGACATGATAATAAGAGCACAAGGAGGAGACGCGCAAGGTAAGCAAATACGGGAGAGAGGCGGGAGTGAGCCTGGCAGTGCAAGCGCACCCAAGGAGGATATTCATTATGTCAGCACTCTGATGCAAGGTAAATCATCAGCGCTTTGTTACATATTTTGTATACTATATCATTTCTCGCTTCATCGAGATTTCAGCAAGATGATACGTTCTATTTCATCAAATACATTTCCGTCCAGTGTCTACATAATTATCATATTTGAATGTGAGGAGGTTCCAGTCCTCTTCATCTTTCGTCAAAACAAATTTGTATAGTCCGTTTGAGTAAAGGTATCGCTTGTAATAAGGCAGAGTGAATCTATGATATATCAAATCCGATCGCACAGCGGGGGCCCTGACGACCTCATCCCCGATATGTGCAGCAGCTGACGAATAAGCAACACAATAAGCTTCGGATACCACAGCAAGAAGTCGACTCGCACCTGATAAGGTAGGGAATTATAGATAAAAACAAGCAAACGAAGCTTGCCCAGAATAGCCACAGTGACGAACCGCCATCCACGGTGATCCCGAGTGGAGTGGTCTCGCCAGATGCGGAGTTGGTAAGCTATCATGAAATCGTAACGTGTGAGTGTAAGCATGTGCCAGTTGCCCAACCAACGAAGCTCCACGAACTATTGCATTATTAATGCTCTTTGTCTTGTTGACAAGGACCGTCCAAATGACTACACCAATGAAGAGCAGGCCAGTGCCAAAGATCACGAACAGAGTCGAAAGCGAATAGGTCCAAGTACGCTTAGGAATACCACTGAGAAACCAACTATGAGTATCGGACGAGAAAGGTCGTTAGAGATGACCTACGTAATCATGGCCAGCGCCGCAAAGATGCTGCCCAATAGCAGGAGATAATACGCTGCTTTCGAGAACTCGCCCAGATAGTGCGAGTTGGTGAAGGTGAAGGTATCGGGGACGAACGCTCTGGTCAGACTCGGAAATCTAGTAGGCATATCGGCTAGTACGGCATCATAAGGCTGCAACTGGTGACCGGCTGTAGTGTTCGAGCAAACGCCTTCTCCGCCTTCAATATATGCACAGTACGAGTAGAGTCCGAACTTGTACATCTGGCGAAGCCCTGCACCTTGTGCAAGTGGCACCGTAGCGTTGGTAGAGCTATTGGCATACAAGCCGTCGACAGGATCACCCGTTGCGCTCGCAAGAGCATCCCTAGAGGTATTTTATTAGCTGAGATGGGATATATACGATTCATCTCGTTTGCGTACCCATAACGAGACATGTTCACATTAATCTGCAATCACTTCGTCAACAACCTCGTCGGCCCAACGACCTGAAGGAAATTTGCTGACCATGGACAAGCCTCTCGGTACGCTTGACGTATTAATTTGACCAACCTAAGTATGGACCTTTAGATTACGGACAACAGAAGGATATGAAGATTTACATGGGCAAAGATAATCAGCAAGACTGCAACGAAGCTGTGAAAGAGAGGTAAATGCTGTCAGTAGCTGAGCGAGAAGAACGGAAATACGTGCGAGAGGAAAGTTGCTGTCCCAATACATAATTCGCCTCGCAGACGCATAATGAAATGGGATGGGATGAGAGACAAGGATGCTAGCGAACTACTAAGATATCAGAAGGCGAAACGTTGACCTCGTGAGCCGCGGTGTGCTGCGGCTGCCTCGTGTTCGCTGGACTTGATTTTCGTCCAAGTCAATGAACGAACGACCAGTCAGTCCGTTGCGTTGGACAACTTAATATTATTTATTACTTAAACAGACACCACACGCGGTCGTCACTGTCACAAATCTGTCACACAACAACACGCGCCGTCTTCGGACCCCGGACACTTCGCCGAGGAGCACAGCCGCATCCTAACGTTGTTTTGATGTCATGTCGGTTTGGCCTGGTCTAAAATCAGCGCTCGGCGTCGGTAAGGCGAGCAAGAACTCGCACGCGCGGCGCTCGATTCCCTTGTGTCTCTTCTCCCTACCACCAGCACATACCCTCCACTCGCCGTCCGTTCTCAGTTTCGTATCGCTTTCTTCTCCATCAACTTTACTTCTTTTCATTTCTCTTTATTGCCACAAAAGTCTAAAATAATACCCACTGATGAAGCTGACCCCGCTTCTTCTGAGCCTTGGGCTCTTCGCATCCTCAGTGTCTGCCATCTCAAAAATTTCTCGCGGGGGCCGCTACCTTTACACGGACGACGGCACTCGTTTCTACATTAAAGGAGTTGCGTACCAGGAGCAAGGTAAAATACGCCCTCTTAAGCTTCACACCATGATTTTCATGGCGCGCTAAACATTCGCACTTTTCCACATACTGTAGGTGTCGTAAACACCGATCCCAATGCTCCCTTCTCGGAGCCAAGTACCTTCTTCTGACCCTTTAGCGGCTAGTGATGCATGCGCGCGTGACCTGCCTTTCTTGCAGCAGCTTGGGGTGAACACAATTCGTGTCTACAGCGTGAATTCATCTTTGAATCATGATGACTGCATGAACGCGCTGAGCAACGCCGGTATTTATACAATGTATGCTTTTCCTTTTGTCTTCTATCTTATTTTGAAAAATAATTCGCGTGGCGTCCATATAGTATCGACCTGTCTCTTCCTCTCAATGGATCAATTGACCGTTCTGCGCCTGCTTGGACGACAAATCTGCTGGACCTTTATATCAATACTATCGACACGTTTGCAAAATACGACAATGTTTTGGCATAGTGAGTTTTGTCCATTTTTTAACGTCTCAGCTCTTATTTGACATCATGCTCCTTCTCTTAGCAATGTTGGAAACGAGGTCGTGACTTCTGCCAATGAAACTGCGACGCTCCCGTTCATCAAAGCTGCTGCGCGTGACGTCAAGGCATATCTGTAAGTCCTCTTCGTGTGTATAGCATGTCAGTACGACGTATTGAATATATTCCAGCCGGTCGAAGAACCTCAACATTCTGGTAGGTTATGCTGCTATTGATGCCGACCGTTCTTGGCTCGACCCGCTCGCCAACTACCTCTCTTGCGACTCGGATGAGGAATCATTGGATATTTTTGGATTGAACAACTAGTAAGCTGAATGCCAATATATGTGATTCCATTCTTGCTGACTCGAGATTGAAGCGAATGGTGCGGTGATGACAATTTCGCCTCCGCATATACCGATATCATGGGTCATTTTGCCGGGTACAATATTCCGGCGTATTTCAGCGAATTTGGTTGCATCACCTCGCCTCCTCGTTTGTGGACTGAAGTCCAGGCCCTACTCTCGACTCAGATGTCCCCGGTTTGGTCTGGAGGTGCTTTGTTTGTCATGTAGTGGTAACCAATTACTTACAAAGCATCATATCTTTTCAGGTATAGCATTTTCGTACTTCCCTGCAGAATCCGATCAGGGCCAATTCGGTATGGTCACTGTTGACGGAAACACGGTGACGACAAGCGATGATTTCACCCAACTTGCGGCTCAGTATGGCAATGCTACTGGACCCAATACACCTTCACAGAGTGATGCGGGTTCTACTCAATTCCCAGCATGCCCGCAACAAAACTCGACGTTCTTTGCTTCTATCACGCTCCCTCCCACTCCGAACGACACCGCATGTGACTGTGTCGTCAACTCGCTGAGCTGCCAATTTACGCCACAGACGGATAATACCTCTATCATCGTCGGTACTTTGATTGACACGGTAGGTTCACTATGATGTCAGTGGCTATTAATTTTTACCTATCCTTTTTTTTTTGCTTTATAGGCCTGCGGTCTTCTTGGTCAGAATGGCGGCAACTGTAATGACATTTCAGGTAGTGGGTCCTCTGGTACCTATGGCCGAATGGCATTCTGCGACCCCGGATCCAAGCTGTCATTTGTAATGACACAGTTCTACGAAGCTACGAACCGAAACTCCGCCTCATGTGACTTCGCCGGGAATGCGACAGTAAATAGCAATGCTCCGAGTAGCGTGGATGCGGAAAACAGTGCGGTTAGCGCTTGCCTCGCTAATACGGCTGCCACTTTCACTCCCACCACTCCATCCACTTCTGGTGGTTCGTCCGGTGGTGGCTCAAGTGGAGGGGGATCGAGCTCGACAGGTACTTCTGAGAGCAACGGGGCTCTGAACCAGGCCGCCTTCTTAGTACATTTGAAAGGCGGTGTGCTTGGTACAGGATTACTGTTGACTATCATGGTTGCGACTGGCTTTTGGACTTTAGCCTAGCTTCAGATAATGACTGAACAAGAGCACTCTTTTTTCATTTTTTACAGTTCATGTAATGGAACGATTGATACCTGATTTCTTGCTTCTATTTCTCTGGATCGCATGGACGTACTATAGTTAGGCGCTGCTTTACTTTTGATACTCCAACTTAATGCTAGGTGTCCCACTCATTTTGTTTCGACCATGTCTGTAATACCGTGAATGTATTAACGTTCCCACGGGTAGTGTGGGAAACTGGTGAAAATGCGTGTCACTCTTTCTGTGATCCTCTGTCTCATCCTGTCACCACCGTCTTCGACTTCTCTCAACTCAGCATAGGCAACCATGGCTTCCCCTGGTGCTGGTTTATCCCTGCCTCCCCAAGACAAGTGGCCATCTCCAGATGCCGCTGGGGCTCCTCTCAGCGACCCGGACATCCGTGAGCCTTCAAACGGTGCTCATCTTGACGACGACGGCCGCTCTGCCCCTCCTTTGGATTCCGCAGGAGACTATCGTCCCGACGCACCTGCAGTCGGTCATAAACCATACAGAGAAAAACAAGTTAAGGTGCTTAGCTCTTCTGGTTTCTCGCTTTCTTCGTATCAGTCGGCGATCTGTCTTCGAACGATGAGTCCTGGAGGCTTACTATACTTCATTACCATCCTTCGCTTAGCACTTGATGTCTTCCTGGCTTTGATTCATGACGTTAACATCCCGTCCTGCAGCCCAACAAAGTGTATATTGGCGGATTGCCGGAGCATACTACTCATGAAGACCTCCGTACCTGCTTCGGTGAAATAGGCAAAATTATCAATACTGAACTCAAGTTAGTGCCATCAGTCATTTCCAGCACGTTCCTGACGTAACTTCGGCTAATGTTCGTACAGGCTTGGCTATGGCTTTGTAGTAAGTACTGTATCGTCAAACTGTCCACTTGGAGTTTCATTTTTGTTGTAGGAATTTGACACCCAAGAAGCTGCTGAAGAAAGCGTTGCTAAATATGACGGCGGCACTTTCATGGGTAAACAGATCAGAGTTGAAATGTCCCATGGAGGTGGTCGAACGGCAAAGTATCATGGAGATCCTGGAGCTTGCTTCAAGTGCGGACAAAGTGGGCACTGGGCGAGGTTCGTGCAATGAATTCCCAAAAAAGGAAAGCTAGTATTGATCCCGTCTCTCAGAGAGTGTCCAAACCATTCCATTCATGGGTAAGTACTTTCTTCAACTTGGGCTATCCAAGACTAATGTCCTTTAAAGTGCCGGACCGCGCAAGCCAGGACACTACGCTGACCCTCGCGATTATCCTCCTCCAAGGGATTATCCGTACCGTGATGACTATGGGCGCTATCCTCCTGGCAGAGACTCTCGCTATAGCTATGATTATCCGCCTCCTCCCTCTCGCGATTACAGAAGGCCTTTGACGCCTCCTAGGGAATATCGTGACTATCCTCCTGTGACTCGCCCTCCAAGGGACTATGATGATTACCGGATGAGACCACCCCCTGGTCCTCCTAGGCCTTACTATCCTAATGATCCGCCATATTCTCGTTATGAGGCGCCTCCTAGGGACATTGACCGAAATCTGGATAGAAGAGTACCCCCTCCACCTCCCGGTGATAGGTATCCTCCTTACTCGGGTACTGCTCGTCCGCGCACTCCGCCCGGACCGCCGCCGTTGCGTGCTCGGGATGACTATGAAAAACTTCCGCCAAGGTATGTTAGAAGAATTTGGGTATACTACTTTCCATTTAAAGCCGGAATTTTCAAGGGACTACCCGGCGAGCGACTATCGTGGCCGACCAGCAACTCCTCCAATGGCCCCACGTTATGGTGAATATCCGCCACGGACTGGCGGAAGTGATGCATCAGCGCCTCGATATCGGTATGGTTTTTCAAAACATGTATGCATCGGTCTTATGTACTTCTCTGCAGACGTCGTTCTCAGAGCCCTCCGCCAAGATCTGGTGGCTCCAACTATCGCCCTGCGCCTTATGCTAGTGATCACGGTTCCGATGCTGCTGGCTATCCTACGCCTGGTGCTCCTTTCAGCGCTTCAGTTGGCTATACTGGGAATGGTTATTCCGCTGGCCCAAACAGTGCACCTCCTCGTAGCGGCGGAAGTACAAGAGACAGGGATTTTTCATCGCGCAGTGATGCTGAGCCTACTCCTTATTCAAGGCGTGCCTAAGTTGCTTAAAGGGCGGGACCGTCTTGACTCTAAGGATTGCTTACAACCTTTCGTGTGGTTCTAGATCGTTTCCGCCATACTGTCTGCTTCTTCTAGACATTCGGTTACATCCCTTGCTTGATTATTACAAAAAGATCGCCCTTCTTGTTTGTCGAAACACTCTTGTCTTCTTGCGGTACATGGCCGTTACTATGCTCGAAAGGTTTTTGTCTTGACCCTAGTAAACGAGTACATAGTCACGATTTGCATCATCGTTTTCTTCCGGATCCCGGTCTCCTGATCAGGGTTAACTGGTCTGATAACCGCTTGTGAACCATGTCCGAGGTGTTTGTCAGTAAGACATTTTTGTTTTCAAGAGGTAGGGGCGGAGACGTGTTGCTATACGCAAAGACATCATTGGTTAGAGCCACTGATAGTCTGAGGCTCACAAGCGTCTAATCATTGTCGTCTTCAAATGCTCAAGCGGAGTCTTAATCTTGTCTGTCCGGAGCTGCCGTGTTACTGGGTGTTAACGATATAAATTGCTTGCCGACTCGGAGCACCTGATCTTGTCTATATCTAATCGTAATATGTACCTACGTATTCATTTAAACAAATACATTCTTTTGCACAAGAAAAGCAGATGGATATCTCTCAATGTCCGTCATTGAGAGCGAGGAGTACACTACTGCTTCGCAGCCGCCATAGCGTATAATGCTTCTTTGTCCCCACTCTGGTCGACAAGCGATTTTAAGAAACCTCCGTCTTTCTTTAAGAGATTTGCGGGTGTATCAAACTCGACCACTTTTCCGGCATCTAGAACCATCTGAGATGGAAAAAAAAATCAGCACTAATCCATGCGATGAATCTGATGACGCACAATCTTATCCGAGTCCATGATGGTTTGTAGTCGGTGAGCAACTGTAATGAGAGTAACGTCCTTTCCAAGAACACTGCGCAGAGAGTTCTGAATGATGGAGTCTGTGGCAAAATCAATCGCAGAAGTTGCTAACAAATTTTCGCTCAGCATAGAGGGACAGTTGTGTTGAACAGATGAACGCAAACCTTCATCAAGTATGAGTAACTTGCTTCCCCGAACAATTGCCCTTGCAAGTGCGAGGATCTGTCTCTGCCCAACGGATAGATTCGACCCGCCAGCGGCGATTTGAGTGTCGAGAGCTAGTTTCCCCTCATCGTCGTCGCTTTGTAAGGAGAAAAGACCCGCAGAGCGCAAAGCATTATATAAAGTAGCGTCATCATTTTCGTCAAAGGGGTCTAAGTTGTGACGTAGACTGCCACTCAGCAACTCGGGCTAAGCATGTGCAAGCAATGAGAAAAAGCTTTTACAGTCTGAAATAGATGCACATACCACTTGTGGGATGATCGTGATATTACGTCTTAGTATGTCAAGATTTACATCCTTTGTTGCAAGACCATCGTAATATACGGTGCCTTCCGTAATGATGCACCTCAATAGTGAGAGCGTAAGTGAGCTCTGAGAGACAAAATTTAGTGACCCAATGTCAAACAGAGAAAGTTAGAGTTCTACCTTGCCACTGCCTGTGCGTCCGACTGAAAGGGCTTTTAATGGTTTTCATTTCAAATAAGATCACAGTTCTTACCAATGCCAACGCGCTCTCCGGCCTTTATGTCGAAACAAAGGTCATGAAGAACCTCAGGTCCATCAGCAGAATATCGAGCTGACAGCTTCTCAACGCTGATTGCACCGTTCGACGGCCAATAAGCAGGGGGTACGCCTTTATCGGTCGGTCTTGGTTCTTGTTCGATGTCGATATATCCTTGTATCCTCTCAAGACTACCAAGAACTGTTCGAACTCGAACGAGTGTCCCATTATTGAGTCAAGCACTCACCTGTTTCCTGGGTGGCCAAGTTAGAAGTCGAAATAAGATACATTATTGCTTTAAACCCCAACTCACCGGAGACTTCAAATTGGTTGAGGATCCTGACCCACCAAAGAATCATGGAGCTGAATGCGACTGAGAATGCAAATTATCAGACTGGAACCGCAGATTTACAATCCCGATGACATACCTGCCATATTGAGCGAGAAACCGGTATTGCTAGCCGAACCAATCTGATGGCCGTACACCAAATATCCAGCCAGCCCAGCCGCAAACGCGGCGCCAAGCGTGTCGATACGGATACAAACCCATCTTCAAGCACAGATGTAAGCGCCGTCATAACAGAGAAGAGAAATCAAAATAACGAGCCTATTGAGATTATAGAAGGTTCTGCCGGATCGCACATATCGGTCGATGCGCGACAGTGACTCGGTCTTGACCTTGTCCTGTGCACCAAAGGCTCGTATGGAAACAAGACCTGTAACGGCTGCACTGAAGTGGTTCAAAACGGGGGACTTGGCATTTGACATTTCACGTTTGACAGATAGTTGTGCTTTGATGTAGATTTGGCCTAGCCAACTTCCGAGAACGCCAACAACTATTCCTGGTAGAATAAAGATGGGCGTCATATACACGACGGCCGCGAGTCGTATCAAGAGCGTAATAGTGAGCTCTATTACCCAGCCCAAGTTTTGGGACACAGGTCCATCGACTAGCAAGTTTCATTTTCAAAATCGTACCCAACGACAAACAACCCAAACTGACCTTGATTGATATCTTGAGTGCACCTCGCGATGATACGGCCCGAAGGAGTAGAATCGAGCCATCTGATTAATCACCGGTGTCGGTTGCCATTCGATTCGGTATTGCCAAAAACTTACCGAAGTGTAGCGCCTATTGAAAGCGAGACGGTCAACAGAGCCCAAGCCGTTTATAAATTCAGTACTTGCCTGTGATGGCTTCAATGAGGCGCCGATGAATAGTCCGAGAGGCTTTGATGCTTCCGAGTATCTGCAATACAATCAGACGAGGAATCAAAGGTAATTTGAACCACGCACATAAACGATGTATCCGACGAAATACATAATGACTCCAAACATCAAGATACAGGAGAATACTGTCAAGTGACTGTTGAGTCTGTTAGAAACCATATTCCAACGCGCCAAAACTAAATGAAACATACTATGGAACGGAGACTTCTGATGGATCGTGCTTCTCGTATTGGGCAGCCCAGTATCCTAGATACCAAGTCTGTACGACGTTTGCAAGATCTACAACAAACATCGAGGACAAGAAACAGAACCAGAAAAGAGGACCACCGAGATTGGAAAGATATAGCTTCACTGAGGGCACATGAGTCAGCCGATGAAGACGAGGCAAATTACAGAGTTACGAACCTGCTTTCCAACTTACGTGCCCTTCTGCTATTTCTTCCGCGACCACAAGCTTGCCATCCGACTTTCCTGCCTCGCCCTTTGGACCATCTACTACCGAGGCTTCTTCTGCTTTCTTGATGGCTTCCTCAGACTTTTCAACCTCGACTTGCATTTCCTTGCCAGACGCCATTGTCTCAGCAACACTTCCTTGGCTGGCGATATGACCATCTGTTCCAAGGCACACCACGAAGGATGAGATGGGGCTATAATGCGGCAGGCAGATGAAATAGGTTAGTATCGCAAGAGGAGTTGTTAATGTCAAGACATGCTTACCTGACCATAGCAACATTGTGTGTCTTCATGTCGTTATAGTTGTGAGTAAGACTTGAGTAGACGAGGAACAAGTAAGAGAACCACGTACAACCAAAAGAACTGTACGTCCACGAATGAGATCGCCTTGTAAGCACTTCGAAACAATCCAACGAGCTGTATGGACATCAAGCGCTGCGAGAACGTCATCCAAGAGAAGGATATCAGCACCGGAGTATACCGCACGTGCCAGAGTGATTCGGGCCTGGATTTTTGTCAGGTATGGGCACATGTCCATTTGTCCTAGCACAAATGATACTTACCTTCTGGCCACCACTGCAAGTCGAAGAAAATATAAGCTCATTGTACTCACAATTCCTAAGCGACCGTACCTGAGCGTCAAGCCCTTTTCTCCCACTTCTGTTTGATCTCCGGCGTCGAACAGCGTCAGATCGCGTACGAGACCGCACTGATAAATAACTACTTGAGTGTTGGAGTGGCAGCTTCTACTTCAAAGGAAAACCGTTTACCTTTATTATACCTCTCTTCATCATACGGAGAACCGAAGATGATGTTTTCACGAATAGTCTCATTCTGCACCCAGGATTCTTGCGCAGCATATGCCACGCTTTTCGATCGGGGTAGATTGTACCACGAGGTTGGCCCAGATGGAAGAAAATGCATTTCACCTGCAGTACATCAGTTTTTAAAGTAAATTACTATCTAATATTTGAGGACGAACCTAACAAGGCCATGAGCATTGAAGTTTTGCCGGATCCTGTTGGTCCGATGATCAGATTGATCCCATTTCTATTGAAAACAACTTCGTCATCAATCGTCAGACGGAATTTGCGACGCGATGGTGTGAGCGATCCGTCGACGCTCGACCAGACAAAAGATGCGTTGCAGATTCCGATGACATCTGGATCTTTGGGTCCCATATAGAACACTTCCACCTGTCCGGATGGACCTTTCTCAGATCGCTGGTATTCATCCAGCAGTTCCGTGTCCTTGAGGTATTCCGTTACTCTATCAAGCGAAACCTTGGCTGACATGACGATTAGCAACTCATCGTGAGTCAGTCAGTCCAAAACTACCTTGGATACAGGCCGGAATCATGAAGAAAATAAGATGCAGCTGATCGCGAAGCATATCAAATACTGACATAATAATCAGTTATATATCTACAGTGTGGAGAGGCCAATCTTACCAGCCATTGATGAGAAAACGGTCGAAGCTGCATGCAAGATAAGCTTGGCCTATTACAATTTACGTTGAAGATGTCATACCTGTTAATTGTTTCTTCATGATAAGCGTCTGGAAGCACCTGTCAGTATTGTATGTATCTAAGCCTATTTGTTACTTACGTAGGTGACGAAAGTAGCTAGCATTGTCATGACCGGGATAAGAAAGCTGCCGAAGTAACCATCAGAGAAGTTCCTTTCGAATAGATAGTACGTACTTGAGTGTCCCGTTGGATATATCGAGTATTTGCCTTTTCCAGATAAACTTCAGTTCCTCATCACGTTTCTCGGCGACTTGTTTGTTCATCTTTGGCTCCCATCCAAAAAGCTTTATCATCCGGATAACGTTCATGGCTGTCATATACTATAAATAAGCGAAGAACCGGTGTGTAAAAGATACTCACTCTCCGTGACTGATTGAACACGCTCGTCGGTCTAACAAATCTCCTGAGTTCCAGTACTATCGTCACTAACCGCCGACTGACCTTCTTCATTCTCTCAACTTGTACCGTTTGAATGAGCTTCGCAACGTATCCTGGGATAGGGAACAGCAAGGCCATGACAACCAAGCCAACGAAAGCACTGTAAATGGGTGAGCATAACAGAAGACGATAAGACATCTCTAACCTACCTCCAACCCAGAAAACTATATAAGATAGCTATACCGATCGCGATCATCAAAGGGGATTGAACGACTAATGGCAAAACATGAACACCGGTACTCTTTAGTATCCAGACGCTGGTGTCCTCTTACTCAGCATAGGGAAATCCCTTCCTTCTACAATGTTGGTCAAGTCGGTTGTAATCAGATTGTTCAGCTTGCCAACGAGATTGTCTGTGCTACTTTTGGTTTTCGACGCGGAATCGCTGGATGTATCTTTGGAGTCCTTTCCTTTACCTTTGCTTGAGTCTGACTTGATGCTTGCGCTGCTTGGTCCTATCTCGTTACCATTCAGAGTCGTGGCATCCGTAATTGTCTCAGATTCGGCTATGGAGACCGCGTCTGGCGAGGAGGTCACAGTTGACGAACCAGACGGCGAGGCGGACGAGGACTGAGCTTTCATGCGGATTCGTAAAGCATGTTCAAACACCAGCTGAGTAATGATCCCTTCGCAACGAACGAGAGTGCCAGTCTTTTGGACAATGATAGTGTCAGGTGTATAATTGAGCAAGAGGAGCTGAACCTTACCGTAAGGAAAATGTACCACTGCATCGCAGCCGTGCTTATAACGGGTCCAAGGAAAAGCCAAGCTACCCAGACCCTACCACAAGTGCGTCAGCGGCGATTCTACCGTTAGACCGACTGACTGACCACGGACGGACAGTTGCATCCGAACCTCCTGTCTCCAAAAAACTGAACTTATGTTAGAAATGGTTAGATACTTTTGGAAAGGACGACTAACTTCAAGAGCTGTTTGATTCCAATCGGACTGGCAACAAGTCATACATCAAAGAAAACTCCAAATACGAAAGAAAAACAGAAAGGAAGTTGCCTCGTTGGTCACGTAGACACACCTTGAGAACATTGCGAGAACTCTAACGACAGTCATAGTGACTATCCCCAAGTACTCTCCACCTGAAGCTAGCTTAGAAGGCATCCAAGCTCTATATGAAAACGAACTTACGGAAAACCTTCATGAGACCAAAGAAAAGGTGTTCCCTCTTCGCACCAGCAAAGGGATCAAGATACCTGAAGCTACGATTTTTCAGGTTCTTTGCGTGATCATAGTCTGCTAAAGGAGGCAGCTCGCTCGCGGGGAGATGAGGGATACGATAAGCCTTAAAAATGATGGCGTCGAGGAAAGAATATAGGATGAGTGAGAGTAATGGTGCAGTCTGTTCCGGGTTCGGCTCTGTCGCAGGATCCTGATGAAAGATGTGTTAAAATAAGCTGTTGAAAGAAGTGATTATCGAACCTTCGGATCTACAGGGATGTATGGTCTAGGAATGAGGAGTGGAATGGCAACTGCGGTCGCAGTCAAAACAACGAGCTTTGGCCATAGCAACATATCTAACATGTCGGCAGGTTGAAGATCGTATGTTGCGAGAGGCCAAATGTCACGATACATGAAAATCGCCCAGGTAAACAGCAAGACGGAAACCGCATGCGCGTTCGTAATCCGAGACCAGCGACGTTTCACTGCAACAGACACTAAGGCCAGGAAGGAAGTATAAGTCTGCAGATGGATAAGTATCCAATAGTGAAGACAATCCAAAGAAACTCACATAAGTTAGACATAGCGCAACCTGCAACCATTCAGCCTCCGTGAACGCGTCAGAATTTGCATGTTTCTTCTTCTTCTTCTTTTTCTTCAAAACTTCTAGGAACCCTGTTTGGCGGTCATTTTCGTCGATAACCAACGTGGCTATAGTCAGGCCAACGAGAGCCAGACATCCAAGGAGGCGGAGCATCTTATACGCGAATATGACTGGACCTCCCTTTGCATCAATGTGCATTTTGATATCGGCAAGAATTCCTCCATGCTCTGGTACATCCTGGCCGACCCCATCATCTGTTTCTTCGGTGATTGGTTTACAGAAATGAAACGCGCGTGTCACCAGGGAGCGGACTGGTTTAAGGCCAAGAACGCCCTTGAGAATAATGAAGACTGCGGACAACGCAGCGAAGTAAGCCGGAAATAACAGCGTATTCTTCCAGACACTGCATCAGAGGCGCAGAGAGAAAGAAACAATCAGCCGCATAAGCAAGGAACAAGGGATGTACGAACGCACGTATGGCGCGATAGACTAAAGACCATGACTGCTACGTTCGACTCGGGGCTGAGAACGAGCTGGGGCCGATGGGCGCCCATGATATGGAAAGATTAGAGCGAAAGACGACGAGTCAGAAAGAAAGGGCGCGAGGAAGACGGGACCGATGTTGCATACAAAGGTAACAGCGCTGAACCATATGGAGTGCAGATCTCGACTATCAACCCCCAGGGTCGATCGGGTAATTTCTCCCAGGGAATATGCTATAGCCAATTAGGTCTTGTTTATCGCATTGACGTTGTCGGAATGCATAGTGCACTGTTATGGCGTTCGCGCGCATAGGATTGAGCTGCGCTTCAATAAATGAAGAATTCATTTATTCCAATTACAATACATAGTCTGTAGGTGTGTAGGGATCGACGCAGTTCAAGGTGCACATCACGTGAATCCTAATTCGGTAACACGCGCCTGAGTTCACTTCGTCCACTACGACACAAGTCGTGCTCCTCGAACCACAGCAATGTCTTCTCCTCCGGAGAGCGCGCCAACACCGCGGGTTTCGACGAGCGACAGGACTCAGCAAGGCCCGATCTCCATTTTCGACCTCCACCTTAGATATCTCCAGGATTCGTATCTTAGTTTCTTCCAGGAGAGGTTCGTGTCTCCTAGCCACCTGTCTTATACGTTCGATCCGCTGACTTGTAATGCTAGAGCAAAGATAGAGGAATCCTAGTAAGCATCCGGCTGTATACCAGTTCTGTATTTGTCTTTCTGAGATTCGTCAGTGTCGACTCTCTGTTGCGCTTGCATAAGAAAACGAAGACTATCGATACCTATCTCGACCATGGAACAGAACCAAGCTCGGTACGCCAGGTCTGGTCGGAAGTTCGGGACGGACTAGAAAGAGGTGAGCATAGCAGTCCTGATACTCGCGCCTCTAATGACAGCTACGCGCGCATTGTAGAGGCCCAGTGTCGAATGGCCTTCGTTTCAGCTCTGACTGTGGACGTCATCAATCCGATCGTCTCGCTCAAGGTCAGTTTCTCATTCACATCACCAGCTTAGACTTTCGAACATCCTTCTTCCTCAGGAAACTCAAGATCGAACGCGAAAACGCATCAAAGACGATCTTAAGGAGTCTGCCACCGCGCATCAGGACTATCTCGATAATGTACTACCGAGGCTGAAACGAACCTACTTCAAGAAATGTCAGGACGTCGAGGTACGCATGAGACTTAGTCCTTATATAGAGGTTTTGAAGTCAAGTTCTTAAGGACAATAAGTTGAATGCGTTGTCTCCGCCACCTTCCGGGTCCACAGAGGCATCGGTTGCCCTTAGCCCTACCAGATCTAATCCCAATACAAACCCGGTCGTCACAAACCCTCAGCCCTTGAGGCCACTTTCTCGGCGTGCTTCCGGTCACCATCCTCAATCACGCAATCGTTCACCGTCGGCGTCGAATCCACTCCATGATCTTGCTAATCAAGGTGGGTACTGATGGTTCAATGCTAGCCCAATCCCGACTTGAAGTTGTTTCTCCAGGGAAGAGACAGCTTAACCAGCTAATGACATTCCTTGACAATAAAGGAGGCTCTCTCAAAGAAGGCGTCACTGGTGGAAAAGCAGACACGGCTGTACGATCAGTGCGAGCAAAGCGCGAAGCAGATGAAGCAGGTGCGTTCTACTGTTTATGATACCTATTGGTCCGTACCGATTGGGCTTTTTCAGATAAGGAATACAGGAAAGGTATACACTGGCTCGAGACACTCAGGCTCCGCCGGGCCAAGATCTTGGAAGGAGCGTTTCAGGTGAGTAATGCCGGATCCGTGAGCTGTCCATTTGACAGTCCATTTATCAGAGTTTGGAACTCTTTATCGACGAATCAGCATTGCAAATTAAAAACGCTCTGGAGAAATACACGGCAAACATGCTGTAAGCCGGGATTTCGTGCATCCTCTGAAATTGACTGATGATACTTTAGGGCAACGAGCACCACAGTAGCCCGCCTCGCTTCTCACGCACAGAGTTTCATAACTCATGTCTCGCCGCAGAAAGACCTTGCATCCGTGGCTGCATTAAAACCGCGATACATCAAGCAGTCGATTCCGAAGCGAACGCTCTATACGAACTATTACGTGGGGGACTGTAATGATCTCATCTTCGGTGTGAGTCTTGTAGATTACGCAACATCCCGTGGTCTTCAGGATGGAGAGATCCCGAAGTTGGTGCGACTGTGTATCGAAGAGGTTGACAAACGGGGTCTTAATTCAGAGGGCATTTATCGGGTTGGTAGTCGTCGTCCATTTTTTCACCAAGAAATGTCTCTGAGATCTACGCAGGTGTCCGGGCGCCATGCTGCAGTTCAGGAGGTGAGTCTCAAAGTTAGTTCGGGACGTAGATAATGCTGACTTTCGGCACCGAAGATGATGCACCAGGTGGAGAGGGACGAGAAGAATTTCCAGTTCTATCCTTCCGATGACGTGTTCGTGATAGCGTCTTTACTCAAGGTATGTCAGTTCATTCCCCTAGGAACGAATTTGGCTGATTACAACGTAGCAATATTTGCGCGAACTCCCGGAGCCTCTATTCAAGTTTTCTTTGGAGGATCGTATGAAGCACACGGAAGGATTAGGCAAGTGCTTGCGCTGACAACATAAACCGTCCGTTAACTTTCGTGGGATTTCTTAGAGGAACATGTTCAGAACAACTTCCTTTTCCTTCGTGGACGGCTGCGTAGACTTCCTGCAGTACATCAGGCCACACTCAAGGCGCTTGTCGAACATCTCGCGCGTATTGCTGCAAACAGCGAGCGGAACAAAATGGATCCCAAGAACTTGGCTATCATTTTTGGTGGTGTGCTCTTTGGCGAAGATGAATTGTCTAAAGCTTCGGATCTATTGGCAATGCAAACTTGGAAGGTTCGTTATGATCAATGTGACTACGATCTAAATAATAGAATCGCATCCTATATAGGATTCGTTGATGGAGGATATTATTGTCCACGCAAACATCCTTTTTGACGACCGTGCTGGGACAATACCGAGCCAAAAGTCATTGCAGTCGATGACTTCGCTTCCCGTCGAGGCTGCGATAGTTCCTTCAAGCAAGAGTAACTCTTCGAGTGATAGCGAATATGGTTCTTCATATGCGCAAACATCTAGTGCATTACTCCGGCCTGAGAAGCTGAAAGCCGAATCATCACCTACTCAGGATTTCGCACCACGTTTGCCACCACGACCGGGCAACAGTATCCATCCGTCGCATCGCTCGGCAAATCAGTCGCGAGTAACCGATTCTGAGACAGAAGATGAAGCTCCGCCTGCACTTCCTCCCCGGCCAAAAGCTAAATCGGAAGGACAGGCAATTTATACTTCCGAGGGATCTGTGTCTGAACCCCAGTCTTCGCCCATTTCGGAGCGACTTGACGATTCGCTCATCGGAACTGAACTCACTATGCCGTCGGCTGGACCTAGTTCGCCGACATCCGTCCGCTCGGCTCGAGTCCAGCGGTTCGATGCCACGCATACCGATGATAGTGTAGAGACCGACGTTGACCAGCAAACGACACCTATCCGACGCTCACACGAGACCTCGTCTAGCTCATAACGAGGGTATTCAGGAAACCCGCTGTATTCTTTGGCTTGACCTCCCGAGCAACGCTACTATTTACCTTTGTTACTTTACGATTGTATGTGTTGCAATCTGTTTTCTACGCCGTTGCGCGTGCAGACGCTTTACTAAATGATTCGCTGTGTGCCATGTCCTATTATTCTTTCCTTTTCCTTCTTCGTTTAACAATTACCAACTGTATACATTCCGAACAGCTGTTGATTACTTGTAGCAGATCGTGTCCAACAATGTTTTACTTCTATACTCCTGTAGTCCTTTATTACTTTGAATTATCGGTATGTCACATAATAATAATATCATTGTCTGTATTCCACCATCATCATGGAAGCGACCTGTCGATGACGTGGAATGTGTCTGGAACCCGGAGACAAAATGTGTAAGAGTGGTTGTTTGGCTTTGAATAGACTCGACAATTGTACGTGATTTGTACTCCTTGAGATGATCATACAGCTCTGACTCGGGCTACAGCTACAGCTACATAAGTGTTATACAGTTGTCGAATACGTGTTACTTCTCCTGATTCTTGACAATAAAGGACGCTCCCCTCCATAAAAGAAATTGGCCAAACTGCATAACTCGAACAACACTGATCCGTAAATGAGCATTACCGCCCAACAGCCCTTTACATGCGAATATATTTGGCCGGCCGCGATCGGTCCAACTTGATGAGGTAAGAACTAAGAAATTTGTGGAAAGCGTTTGTATTTCGTACCTGCTGAACCGGCACCGTACGTGATGTTGAAAATCCATAGATGTGCCCGACTATGAAGCACGTAATTTTAGCGGAGGTCAAACACTCAGAGGTCTTTACTTACAGCCGACACCATTCTTGTTTCTCACGATGGAATTAAGTTCAGATGTCCATGGTGGCACAATTGCTGACATCATGAAGTCTGAGAAATATTGAATGAAGTTCGACTACGAAACAAGAAAGAACCACTTATTAGCAAGGGCAAAACAGGTGATGAAGAATGCGAGATGGCTTCGGATAACCATGAGGGCATACCAAGGGACTGCCAATGCAAGACAGACGACTGTGATCCATTCCACTCCGGACCGATCAGAAATCCACCCAGAAATCGGCGACGCTAAATCAAAAGAGTAAGGTATGCAATATCTGTATTGAAGGAAAGAATACGACAAACCAAAGACAGCAGCGATCGCACTTGCTAAAATAACTAGACCGACTTTCGTAGAATTGAAGCTGTATAATTCTTGTAGCCGTAGGCTAATGTGGGCTCTAAACCAGCATACTGTAAACGATTCTTCAATTACATGTCAGCGATTTCTGTAGATGATCACAGACTATCATCTGCTTGCCCGTAGATAAGAATACTAGAGAGAACCACGATCGTCCGTCTAAATGTGAGCATAAACTTCCAAACCTGATATTCCGGGAGTCTATGGGGGACTGAGGTTCCGGGAGCTTGGATTGCATCATCCCCCTTCTGTTCATTACTTTCATGCGTCGTTTCTCTAGGCACTGATGCTTCTGAGACTTGTGGATAAGTGTCATCAGGTCGAGTAGCCATGTGATTGGTTGAACCCTGCAACACCGTTTACAATTTAAAGCTGGAATTACCCTCTGTCCTGATGGTCTCGAGCGGCATCGCAGGATCGTAAACCCCAGCGGAGCGCATCCTTTCTCTCAACAACGAGCAATCTTCCAAGAAAATCGAAACCAGTCACTATAATTCCAAAGATAAACGGAGAACGGAAGCCGAAACGATCATAAAGAGGACTGGAGGTGCTGCCAGCATTCAGAAAGGATGTAAGTCAGGACTAATGTTGTGCGATTTTGTGAGGGGCAATCGAACATACCCGACAGTAAGTCCAGTCATTGCTAGATCGAATGGAACAATAAACTGTGAAGCTTCGGTCAGTGGCGCGCTACTCACACCCGGTCTTATCCTCAGGAACTGTGTCCGCACTATACAAAAGGTAAATGATTCGTAAGAGACGGCCTCTTCAATCGAACTTACAGAAGAGCGAGACCAATAACTCAGACCACGCACGAGCCTATTCCTTGCAGAACTCGCGCGATAATCATCACCGGATAATTAGGTGCTTCCATAAACATCACCAAATTACCCATAAGGCTCGATGGACCCCAAAGCATCAGTGAGCGACGCATTTGATATTTCTCAGAGAACCAAGAACATGTTGGAGAAACCAGATACTCTTGTCAGTAATAGGCTGATAGCTGTACGAACGCAGGACGTAGACCCATCACTAAGACAAGTAGTTCATATGTAAAAGTCAGGATCATTAGGTAAGCCTTTCGAGCTGAAATGGGACAACCGGAATTATGACAGAGTAAACCATCAGGTCAGTCAGCAGACCCGATTTGTTCATCAAGGTAGTCAGTCTGATAGATCTACGACATGAGAAAGATTTCTTGTCGCCGTATCCAACAACTTCAATGTGACCAAGTTAGCGATACATTTTTTTTTGAGCTGATGAGAAGTACACAGGTACTGACTCAAAGTAATGAACCAAACGGATGAGCGTCATTTCAACCCCCATGGCTTGCCCCGTGCATGCAACAATCTAGATGATTGCATATTTGAAGGCAGGTCCATGCATTAACATTTGTTGCAGTAGTCCGCGAGGCGCTACTAAGCACACCGGGCAAAAAATCATTCCAAGCCCTTAGAAATTTGATTGGAACAGGAGAGCTCTCATCCGATTGGCTCGTTTTCCATTCTGGGCAACATTTTCACGGTTCGGAAATGACTTTTCGCCCGATGTGAAGGGTACTAGTGGTGGTTTCGGACACATCGCAATTAGAAAGTCGGGATATAGAACTGGCTAACTCAGTCGAAGTCAGAATCCAGTAACCAATGAGGATACGTATTGGTCAGTCAGACCACGATGCACAGGGGGCATTTGGCCACCCGCAACGTATCATGTAGGCATGTAGGTAGTCCAACTACACACCAACTACACACTCGCGCGTAGTCTATGTGCTTTCTAGCGAAATTAAACAAGGTAGCGCACAGCCACGTTCCATTTTTGCTACCCAGTCTCTACAGAATAACTTACGCCTCGATCCGGTGGCCGTCTAGACCTGCTTATAGGAATACACGATCTCGTTTCGCTAAAGCTTTGTGTTACAGGGCGAAATATACTCGTACACGATAAAGTTCGTACATTCGTCAGCTGTGTCCATATGCTTGCGGTGCGTACTGCGAAACAGCATCGTATCCTGGCTGACCCTGCGCATTCTGAGAATACGCAGCCTGCATCATCTGACGCTGAGCTTGGGCCTGGGCCTGGGCTTGTGCGTGTGCACGTGCCTGAGCCTGAGCTTGCGCTTGCGCTGCGGCATGCGAAGAATACATTGGTTGCATAGGTTGCACGTATTGCGGAGGTTGCTGCTGAACTTGACCCTGGAAAGGATAGTTATACATAGGTGGCGCCATCGTTCCCGTGGCCGAGGAACTTCCGACACTGTAGACGTTTGGAGCAGTGCTCGTGAAATACGGATGACTCAAAGCTTCTGCTGCGGTAATTCGCTTGGCCGGATCGAACTGAAGGAGTCGCTCAAGAAGATCACATGCTACACAACAAGATCAGTGCCGGAAAGTTCAGAGAGAAGATGACCAACCTTGCGGAGACGCTTTGGGAATTATTTGTTGAAACGGGATTTTAGGGTATCTTGGATATTGTTTTAGTGTTATTTCGGGCTACATCAAGCATCATCAGACACTGACTCGCGAACATCTATTAGGCTTAGAGCACTCACAGAATCAGCAGCAATCTTCCTCAAGGTCCGCTCATCGGGTGTACCAACTATGCGCATGATATGCAGAAGCTGGTCCTGATTGTCCCGCCCGCGAAAAAGTGGAACACCAGATATCATTTCAGCAAAAATACATCCGCACGACCAAACATCGATCGAAGTGTTGTATGTCCTTGATCCAAGAAGGACATCTGGTGCACGATACCATAACGTCACGACCTGCAGATACTCTTTGGTAAAAAAAAAACATATTTACGCCTGTGTCCACTTACTTCGTTTGAGAAAGTGTTGACTGGAACACCAAAAGCACGGGCAAGCCCGAAGTCGCCAATTTTCAACTCTCCCTTTCGATTAATTAAAAGATTCTGCGGTTTGAGATCACGATGAAGGACACGATTTTCGTGACAAAATGCGGTGCCTTTCAATAGCTGGTACATGAAACTGCGAACTGTGGCTGGATCAAGAGCACCACGATCTCCGTGTGTATCCATATACTTCTTCAGATCCTGCTCGCAGTACTCAAATATGAGTACGAGTTTTGTTTCGGTGTGAATAACGTCATGCAAGCGGACAATATTGACGTGTTTGAGCTCTTTCATGAGGGAAATCTCCCGGATGGCTGTAGATGGGGTCCCTTCCTCTGCATCAAGGTGGATTTCCTTCAAAGCCACTATCTCATTCGTAGTCCGTGATCGACCCTATTGAGATGGCTCAAGATGGTTCCAATCATGCACACGCGGGTGCGTACCTTGTATACCGTGGCATACGTTCCTTCGCCTATGATAATGCATTGAGGGCTAGTATTGCAATCCATTTCTTGAGTAGTGACGCACCTAATTTCTCAAGCTTAAGGACAGGTCAGTTGCATCCTCAAAATAAGTATACGGAGTTCATAGCGCACCTGCACGTAGTTCATCGGGGTGGTCGATCCAAAGGGTGCCAGTTTGAAGACTTCGATGGAGCACCGAAGAGGTCCTTTATGTATCACAAAAAAAGAAGAGACGTGGAAGAACTGCTGTGCACAGATTTGTGGGTGCGTGGCTCCGACCGATCTGGCCTGATCACAAGGACAAAAGGAAAGACAAGAAATACGAATTGTTGAAGGGTTGTTGTGTGCGGTGTCCCGCCTTTTATAATCGGGACAACGAAACGGCAAGTGGCAGATCGTGATCAAGTGTTGAAACTGGCCTGCCTTTCTTCTTCGAGCTCGTACCACTGATGCAGATCACGTGATTTAGAATTTGATATTTATTTCTAGTGTTCTTCTTTTTAGTCTCCTGACCTGTTGATTTTTTTCATGAACAGCAAAACGTATATTCGCGGTATATATCCTTACAGAGTTTCTGAGAGTAATGTATAATACGTGAGGACGTTAATTGCTTGTAGTTGAAACAATCTACCGCGATGTATATTGCCTTTTCTAGTTGATCGACGCAAAAAGTTTAGTTTTCAGATTCAGAAGAAACAGAATGCTCAGGACGTGTTCAGTTCTTCATGTTGTCATGGCCGCACCATCACAGAAGCCCAGAAGGAAACGCAGCAAGTCTAGCAAGTCGCGACCTGCTGCTACCTCATCCATCTCACAGCCAGCGTTCGAAGATGCTTGGCCGTCTACCGTCCTTTCTGCTTTCTCCCCGGATGCGCGACTCTTCGCCTTCCTGTTGTTAGCAATTGACAAGCACCGACTGCACGTTCTGGATACTACCACCAATCAATCAATTGCTGAATGTATCGTCGATCGAGCTCGAGCAACGTGTCTCGAATGGATTGCGTATGACGCTACAGGCCTAGGTGTTTCGATGAATGGAGAGAATCTTCCTTCAAAAAAGCGGAAGGTCGCAGTTAGTCTTGACGAGACAAGCCGGTCTTCCAGCTCAATTGGAGGGACGCAGATGGAGTGGTCAATAGGCCTTGGGTTGTCTGACGGAAGTGTGCAGATATTTTCAGTCAGGGAGGGCCGAGTTGTCAAAACTCTGAAGGGAGCTGACAACAATTCTGCTGTGCTCGCCATCGCAGTCAATAGTCTTCACGGCAATGACGGGCCCCTTATATGGACCTCGAGCACTGATGGTGCCCTCCGGCTTTGGGATACACGAAATGCGGTAGTTATTGTTAGCTCCCAGAAGAAGGATTCGCAATATTCTGCTCTCGTTGTTCGTCCTCGATTGCGTTCAAGCGCAACGCACGTCTTAGCAGCTCATTCCACGATCCGCCTTCTTTCTTTTTCGACCGATGAAACTTCCAGCGAGGACTCCGACAGCGATGAGCTAGAAGAAGTCTGTTCCTTCAGTGGTCACGCCTCCCCTGTGAAATCTCTTATATGGGAACACTCATCTTCCCCAAGCAGGAGGTTTCTCTCTTGCGCTGAAGGAGATCGATTTATTTACCTGTGGAAGGTCCCCCGGCCAAGCTTAGAAAGAGGCGATCTAGTGGCTTCATACGCCTTGGATGCGGACGTTCTTCAACTAGATATCTCCCCCTTTCCGGGAAGGCAAATCCTTCTTGCTGTTTCCTCGTCAGGAAAGGTGGTACTTTCTCCCATTCCTGAAGATCTGGATGTTCCATCAAATATAACCGAATCTGCCACAAAACCGCAAGTTGTTACGCTATTGCCTGGATCCGTAATTAATTTGCCAAAAACGTTCCCCCCGGATATCCGCATTGTAGCCGCTACGTTCCTGGAAAATGATCCCAGCAAGATACGAGTAGCGATTGCAAGCGGTGGGGTAAAAGTAGCGTTTGAGAACTTGGTACGTGGGAGATGGTCTTTTAGAGGTTCATCATGACCTTATTGCGCTCTTCAATAGGAGTATTTAGACCATGCTGGTCAATTTATCCCGGAATTGATTCTGAAATCAAGTTCGTCTGCCTTTACTGTTGATAAAAGTGCTGGTGATGCGATGGTGAGTACTTTCGTTGTGACTTCTCCGTTCGTGGTCCAATGCTTATGTTTGCATCTTACTCAAGATTGCCAATAAACGCTACAGCGAGCCGTCAGATCTACCTGTCGCAACCGGTGCAGAGACTCCTCATGATCCGTCGCTCGATGCTACCGCCGATCGAGATGTGGATGGCCTACTTAACGCCGATCTTGCAGAACTCAGTCTCGGTCAGCGTCTTACTGTGCGGTCGGATGCTGCTGCAGAAGGACGGACGGCAATGGAACGAAATCCATTGGGAAGCAATGCAGAGGGAGCTCACGTTGAGGGACGCAAGGAACGATCACGACCACAAATGATGCATGTTCCGACACACTCGCTCACGCGGACGCTCGTTCAAGCGCTGCATGCTGGTGATACAAGTCTGCTTGAGGCTTGTCTTGTCCATTCGGACGAGACTGTAGTTCACAGAACGGTTGCCCGCTTACCAGCACAGCTTGCCATCCCGTTACTGACAGCATGCGTTGAGCGGTTAGGTCGTGGCGCCCGAGGAAATAATATAAAAGGTAGAGGGGGAGGTGCAAGCGCACAAAGAGGTCTCTCACTGATGAAATGGGTACGCGCTGTGCTGGTGATTCACACTGGTCATTTGATGACTGTTAGTACATTCACCGCGTAAAGATTTCAGCTGATACCATTTGCGACTCGTACATTGTAGATGCCTGACCTCATAGCACGGCTTTCGCTCCTACACTCGACTCTTATGACTCGACTTACGCTTCAGGAACGCCTCCTGTCACTAAGCGGACGATTAGATCTTGTTCTCGCACAGGCAGAGCTTCGATCTTCCAATGCACCAGCACCTTTATCGTCAAAAAAGAAAACAAAAAAAGCCGGGAAGGCAGTAAAACACCCATTAAAATACGTTGAAGGGGAAAGTTCGGATGAAGGGGTGGAAGACGAAGAAATGCAGGTCGAAAATGAGGAAGACGATGAAGGAAGCATCGAGGACGTGGAACTAGATGAGGTCAGTGATCAGGTCAGTGATGAAGGGGAATCGAATAGTGAAGACGAGGAGAGTGATGATGCTAATTTAATGGATGGTTCCGTGGACGACGAAGCAGAGGAGGAATATGACGAGGAGTCATGGGAGGAGGATAGCGATTAGATTGGCATTTCGCAACGCACTACCTTACGGGTAGACCGTGATTGCAGGCGTCATGATACAAAGTTGTGAACCACAATTGATCGTTCCTTACGACGTTTCCGGCCCTTAGCCCGTGCCTTCCCGCGAGTCTATAGAGCAATGTACCAGGTCAGTTATTTCCTAACAATCCCAAAAGGTTAGATAGAACCTTTCTCTTGGGAAGTCTGGCAGATTCCTCGACGTCAGAAAGAGACGTCAACGAGCTTTCTTCATCTCCCTAGAGACCCGATCATCGAGTGAACATGTAGAAATAACGTAAATATGCTACCTCATGCAAAACATGTCCACTATCTTTGTTAAGATGCGAAGACTGAACCTTTTGTAGCTCTGTCACAAATGCAGATGTGCGACCTCCAACCTTTAGCCATTTGATGGTTGCAGGCTGGCCGGAGGGCTTCCCATAAATAAGACAACCGCGAACCCAAGAAAGATGTAAATTTACCTACAAGTTTCAATGGCGTCGCGTGTTTCTTCTTGCCCTTTCCCTTTATAATTTCATGTCATCCAGCTTCCGAGCTGCCCAGGCATATTACTGTACTTACCCACCGGTGATTGAAAAGCCAATTATCCGGAAACTTACTTGGATCCGCATCTAACGACACAGCGGTTTGGCAGACATAAGAAGTGTTCTTGTATAAAGCTGCCACTTGGTCGGACGACAGCGTATTGCACCTTTGCTCCGGATGGACATGCGAATGGTACAAGATCTCGTCTAAGTGGCCATTTTTATGAGACTGGACGCAAGTTAAATTACTTCGATAAGAACGTACCGGCTACCCAGTTGCCAACCCCTGCGCTGAAGGACTGATCAAGCAGAAGAGCTTTCACAGGGCATGATCTTCTTAGCACATTCCTCGAAAACTCATCGGGGTCGGGCATGCTCTGGATTGGATCAAAACCGAGGAGTGAAATTGGAGGTTCTTTCATCGGTTCTTTGCAGAGACGAATGCGTCCCAGACGACGAGCATCTGTAAATGCAATTTGGGTCTCCGACCCGGAGGTCGATTCCGTACCAGAGAGGTGCAGGATGAACTGGAGTAATAAGGTCCTTTGCTAGAGAAATCATTGTCTGAACATACTAACTTTAGAGAATCGTGGAGGCCACGTCGAATCAGTTTTCTTTGGGCCTTCTTTGTAGTACAGATGCTCCTCCCCCTTAATCTGTCGAAACGGAACGGGTGAACTAAGAGAGAAATTATTGACGAAATGCCGAGTCTCACGTACAAGGATATTTCCGGTCATTCCGAAGTGCAATACTGGCCTTGCACCGTCACCGTCTAAATCGAGGAAAAACACCTTCCCATATCTTTTTACGTCTTGCACAACGCGCGACTGGACGATTTCTGCCTGAAACCACTAATTACAAAATGCTGTGATCAAGTGGCGACAATAGCACTCACAAACTCCGTGTGTGATATGCCCGAAAACACAATGGGGTCTTCGTTCGTCTCCACAAGCGTGATCCTCTTTCCCTGAGCATGTTTTCTGATAAATCTCGCGGCTCTTTCCACCTCTGAAGACCACTACATATGAGTCAACCGTTGAACAAGCACAATAGACGGATTTTACCTGGAAGTTCCGGCATCGTAGCAAAGCAAAATTCAAACGTAGTTGAACATGTCGATTTAAGGCACGTCGATCCTTGCGTAAGCTCATTTGTGTCATATCGTTGGTTGGACTTTACGCACTCCTGCACCGTAGCCGGCACTTCGCGTGTTTCTGACCTTCATCGTCGTCGTACATGAAATTCAACTCTCCATTACCGCAACCTCTTCCAAAGGAATGCATCAAAGCTGCCAAGATCTGTCAGTCATTGTCATTTTAATCCCTTATCTGCTAAGTAACAGCCTCAATGTATGCAGTCAAGTCATTCGTCGATAGGGGAAACAATGGCCTCGATGGTGTAAGACCTTTTGGTTGTCTGTGTCCCGCACTTTCTTACTGTCTTGCAGGTCGTTCCACGACAAGTACTTGAGCATGCCAAGGGGTTTGCCATCTTCACAGTCGCCAAAGCTGGTTTCCTGTTCTCTGCACGTGCTGGAAGTGGTGTGGTTATAGCTAGACTTGAGGATGGATGTGAGTGCACGCATTGAGTATATGGGATCTTCTGACTGTTTCCTTAAAGCATGGTCTGCGCCGAGTGCCATAGGTTCTGCTGGGCTTGGTGTAGGAGGCCAGGCAGGCGCGGAAGTAACAGACTTTCTTGTGGTATTAAACTCCCGATCAGTGAGTGTCTCAGAGAGTGTATAATACATATCTTATCATCATCCACAGGCAGTCGTACGTTCCGCCTGGGTTGATGTTAATCTATGGAAAATTTATCGTTTTCCTAGAGATCTTTTATGTCTGCTGGTTCTCTGACTCTCGGAGGGAACATGAGCATCGCGATTGGTCCCTTAGGTCGAAATGGTGAAGCTCTTGGATCCCTCAATACTTCCGGGAAAATAGCGGCAATGTACAGTTACAGTAAAACGCGTGGTCTTTTTGGTGGTGTTTCAATCGAAGGATCTGTCATCGTCGAACGTCAGGATGCAAACTCTCTCGCATACCGTTCCGATGTAACTGCTAAGCAGCTATTATCCGGCTCCATAGACCCTCCGGAGTGGGCACAACCTCTTATTAAGACACTCGAAACCTGCATTGGTATGCCCGGCGGACATAAATGGGTGGATGACTCCATGGATTCGGACGGTCTTGCCAGGCCAGTTAGTACAAACTCCGGCTATGCCTTCGGAGAGGGTGTTGCAAGTCCTGGAAGTGAACTGCCTCCGAGCTTGCGGCGGAAGAAAGGCTCTTCTAGCTCTGCATTTCCACCGGCGCATTGGGGCGGAAGGAAATCAAGTGGCTCTTATTTCCATTCGAATATCAGTGAAGAAACTGATGACATTGCTGGAAATTTCTCTCAGCCCAAGGAGACTGGAACTCAGTATAGATCGAACGGTTCACCGGGCGGGAAACTTATAGAGGATGGTTCCGCCACAGCCTCCTTCCCTACCCACTTTGATTCCGACTATGTTCCTCTCAGCCCAACAACAACAGATACGCTTTCCTCACGTCCAGGTCACCGTCTATCATCAAGTCTTCGCTCTCAGGTCCATGCCCCCACGTTTGCTTCAGATACTGTGTTCGATCCTGCGTCCTTATCAAGCACGGACAAAACGGGTTCCACTGGCGACGGCACCTATTTTGGCTCATCAAGCAAGTATGATGTGAACCCGAGTCAAAGTCAGAAGCTTAGGACGAATCCTTTTGTATCTCGCGCGACCGATCCGTTTGCTTACGACTCCGTTGGGGACTCGATTGATGACTTGCTACATGATCGTCCGAAATCTGCGACAAAGCCCTATCTTATACCGAAGGCAAGTTTGCAGTCTCCGGTTGCTCAATTCGATGGCGTGGGTCGTGCGATTGCTCTCTTTGACTTCAACCCGGTGGAGGTACGTGTGTCATGTCGCTTTCTCCAGCTTTACTGATCACATAGCATGGCAGCCTGGAGATCTT
Source organism: Phlebopus portentosus (assembly GCA_037892935.1). NCBI lineage: Eukaryota > Fungi > Basidiomycota > Agaricomycetes > Boletales > Boletinellaceae > Phlebopus > Phlebopus portentosus. The sequence continues at coordinate 3,272,947 of JAYXKI010000001.1, forward strand.
GGTTTCAGAAAGGGTCAAGTTATCATAATCACAAAGAAATCCGACAAGACAGATGATTGGTGAATAAATTTATAATAAATCGGGAATCATCAACTGACCAACTACTAGGTGGACGGGAAAACTGGATGGTAAGGAAGGGATTTTTCCGGCGAACTTCGTGGAAGTTGTATAATTCTTGAAAATATGTGCACGGTAAACTCCTTTGTTCTCCTCCGCTTTCTTGACTGCCTTGAACGTATAGTGTTGTATATCATAAATCAATGTGAGGATATCTTATGTCATATATCTTACATAAGTATTTCTTCCGTTACGATGCTTACATGTATAACGGTATAACGGCACGGCAATGCCACTGAGAGAGAAAAGGGGCCAGCCTTCGACTCCTTTCACAATTCTTACTCCTGGAGTGCTCTAAACTTCGCTCATGGGTAGGAATTACTATGGCGTCCTGATGGGAAGAGATGGCCCCAAAGTATATTCTGACTGGTTCCAGGTATTCTATCAGCCAGTATATCCGAGTCGTTCCGTTCCGCTCAAGATTTGTTGTTAGTGTGAAGAAGCAGTGGGTTTAGACTGACGAGAGAATCCGCAATACATTTACCGTGCTACAGATAGCAGGTTTCCCGGAGTCTTGCTATGCTAGTTTTGCAACTCATCAGGAAGCAGAATCTTGGGTAAGAAGATGGGCGACAGCTGGTACGGATAATGTCTTTAAGTCTATGGAATCGAACAGAGCTGAATAAATAACAGTAGTAGATGTAGAATCGTGGTTGTCGCTTTCTCCAAGTCACTCGGAATCCTTTCAAAGTCTCGAAAGCCCGTCACTCGATTGTCAAACGCGCCCTACAGCTCCTGAAGTGGACTGTCAGCATCGCGAAGATAAAGATGCAGATACTGTATCTCCGCATGAGAACATGACGACGACGCCAAAACATGACCTTAGGTTATCTCGCGAACAAGCACGAGTCCTTGAGTGTGTGGCACGAGGCGAGAGCGTTTTCTTCACCGGTTCCGCAGGTAGCACAAAAGAAAAACGATATCATTCTCTCATTGATTACTATTGTTCACTAGGTACCGGGAAGTCTGCTTTGCTCCGAGAGATTATCAAAATGCTGGGTGGTCCGTCTACAGAGGTTGCAGTCACAGCTTCTACAGGAATTGCTGCCGTGAATATAGGGGGCACGACTTTGCACTCTTTTGCCGGAGTTGGGCTAGGCAAGGGAGATGCTGAGCGACTGGTCGAGATGGTCAAAAAGTCAAGATTCGCTCTTAATAGATGGCGGACTACGAAAACGCTGATAGTTGACGAGAGTACGTGGAAATGGTTTAGGACGAAACACTAGCTGACCTTTGCGTTTGTCCCTCTTTGAGCAGTTTCGATGATAGACGGGAGGTTCTTCGACGCAGTGGTTATTTTGCTAGAATCACTGACAAAGCAACGCATGATTCTCACATCCTGATTCTCGCAGGAAGTCATTGCTCGGAGTGTCCGAAATGATAACAGGCCGTTCGGCGGAATCCAGGTATATACTTTCTTGAAGTGCTGCCTTGCATGATCAACTGAGAGGGAAGATAAATTAGTTGGTGCTTTCCGGTGATTTTTATCAGTTACCTCCAGTTCCGGACCAGTTGGGTGGCGTGATGTTGCCAATCAAATTCGCATTTGAAGCTGTCTCTTGGAACAAATGTGTTGGTTCTCCTATAATCCTGCAGAAAGTTTTTCGGCAAGACGACAAAGGTATGGACATCGATTTCCACTCACAAACGTTGACATGCGGCTGAATATCACCGTTTCCAGAGTTTGTCAGCATGTTGAATAGAATGCGCTGCGGAAAAATAGAGACAGAGGATGAAGAGTGCTTTCTGGCTCTTAGCCGACCGCTTGCATACGATGACGGGATTGAGCCTACCGAGCTGTCAGTGTATTCGTCGTCAGGACTGAGTGCAATGTTTACTCGGATTCACTACAGATTCCCACTGCGTGATGAAGTTGAATGCGCCAATGCTGTGCGCCTGAGGAATCTTCCTGGTCCATCGCAGACTTATGTTGCGCTTGACGTTCCCGGTCGGGACCACCGCGGGATACAAGTAACAGCACAACACGCTGAGAAGCTTCTAGAGCGACTTGTCGCCGTTAAACGCATAACACTAAAGGTGTGGTCCGTCAAATCTCGGATAGAATGCTTAACCTGGAATGTATTTGGATGTAGATCGGCGCTCAGGTCATGCTTATAAAGGTTTGTCCGAAGCGATAAACTTCTTCCCCAAGTGTTTCACATCGATTCGTCTTAGAATCTCTCACCTGGTCTTGTAAATGGACTGCTGGGAAAGGTATCTGCGTTCAAAACTGTGGAGCAAGCATTGCGCGACTGCAATGAAGTCAGTGTACAGGACATTTCGCAGGCTAGTGCACACAGCAACACTCGCAGTACCGAGTCGGGCTCTGCAGACATGGGAATGACTGTCCAAGATCGCGTGTGGCCTCTCGTACGCTTTACAAATGAGCATGAAGTCTTGTGTTTCCCTACGACGTTTGACGTTGTAAATGCTAGAGGCGACTTCGAAGCTCATAGGGAGCAAGTTCCCTTAATTCTAGCGTGGGCAATGAGTGTGCATAAGTCACAGGGTCAAACTCTCGACAGAGTGAAGGTCAATCTAGCCAGGACATTCGAAAAGGGTCAAGGTAAAATGGTTTCACTATTCTTCATCACGGTTCCTTTGTGTGACTCTTTGACCTTCAGCTTACGTGGCGCTGTCACGGGCAAGAAGAATGGAAACCCTCCAAGTACTATTTTTTAGCAAGAACAAGTGAGTGTAGTCACTACTTCACCTCCAAGCTTTGACAGACGTTTAATTTACGCTTTAGAGTGATGGCTCATCCACGCGTCCTAGAATGGAATGATCGCATCACAAAAGAGATGCAACAAGCAGAGGAAGCGGCCATCATGCGAGAAATGGACAGTGAAGAGGCGATAAGGGCTTTTTTCGAAGACAGTGACATGGTGACATGATCTAAAGTTCATTACGACATCCCGACATTTATCTATCTGGGCATAGGTCTTATCCAATTGATTATTTGCAGCTGTGTGATCTCGCTAGGTCTATGACCATGACTCATACGTATATACTTGCTTTGGCGCTTATACTCATCTGATCGATGGAAAATTTATTCGCTCCCGACTTGCCAATTATGAGTCACAGCCTTCCTAGGACTGAACTCTACCGCTTTTGTTATGAAGAATGCTGACGAACTGTGTTGATGAGGTCTTCTATAGATGAAGTTAGAGATGATGCCGCAGTTTGCACAGTCTTCTGCGTCTAATATCTAACTTATCAACTGTGGTCCAAGGGTTTTCAGAATGAAGGTTCCCCTGAATCAGTTTGGATATAAGTGTTCGTGATTACACGCAGCTTTATGCTTTCTTACTCTCCCAGTTGTCCTGTTATTATTCATCAGACATTCTCACCATGGCTCAGCCAGCTATCAAGTCTCTGGAGAATTTGCCTGGGATGGACGAGTATGGTCTGTTCTTCGTCGAAAGAGTAGGGTATACTAGGGACGTGAGTTGTCGTTTTGACTGTGCGGAAAAAATGGTTCACAAATCCGAATGGTACAAGGGAGGCCTGCACGTAAACATTCGATACGATAACGCAGGAAGTAATCCTGCAACATATTGGTACTACAACGGTGGGCACGTCTTCTGACGTCTAAAGTCCTATAGCCCTCACCGCCGAGCCATTTTCCAGTAAATGGGAGTATGTATCAGAATAATCCCGACGGCAGTTCCACCTACCGTTCCGCGAGCGGCTCAGTGATCCGCAAGTTTCCCATACGAAGCAAAAAGGCTATACCATTTCTCGTCGTTTCTCCTAGATGGCACCTACCAGCGAGCAACTTTCTTCCCTCTCGTGCTAGTGGCCTGCTTATCTTCGGCAGGCCTTTGTTTATGGTTTATCCTGGGCGCTACTTATTGACCGTGTCCATAAACGTTTTCTTTCTTATGCTTATGTTATCTATTTGTGCATTATTTTCACAGAAAGATGTTTCCGATTCCTATACTGTTAGTTCTTTCAAGCCGATTCATGCCGCATCTCTGTAGCACCCCTACATCTACCGAATATCAGTATTGATTGAAACCGCGGTTCTAGGCTAGGTCTACACGCGGTAGGAAGCAGAGGCTTCAGCTTTAGGAATATGATCATGTGAAGTTAGCTCAAGACATCCCGGTAATGGAAACGCAGCTATGTTATCTGAGACATCATCCTATCTATCACAATCCGAGTTAGGTCAGTAAAATAGAAATCCAGCGAGGTCTGGACTTCATTTCCCAAGTAACACGCAGTAAGTACACGTGTGTGTAAACGCTGAAGGTGTATAAAAGGACATACCTCATCCCCAGGCCCGGTTCAAACGAGTTGTCTCCTGCCTTCATGTGAGTGAACTGTCTGATCGCAGTAATCTGCCCGGCTCAAGAGTATCAGTATCTTGAATAATTATCATGGCTGACAAGGACTATTCCTACAAGAGTTCCGGAACAAACTCCCAGGTGAGTAGAGATTGTCTTTGCCCCATCCATAATGGCCTTGACTTGTTTTGCTACGAAATAGGGGAATCATTACTGCGCCCGTGATTACGGTCCGTCCGCCTCCAACCAGAATGCCTACCACTACTCGAACAGTACGCTTGCACCTTATTCTCCGTGGATTCCTATCCTATACCACTTGGTTCTAGCAAATGGTAGTTATTATTACAGTAACCCGGATGGCAGTACTTATTACAATGACGGAAATGGCGGCTCAACCTACACATCTCCCGGTTCCTCCAAGTAAGAGTCAACAATAGGCAGACCGAGTAAGACTGTAGGGTAATATTGTAGTCTTCGTTCATAGTCACCACCGTTGCAGGCAGTGTACGGTCAGACAGATGCTCTCAGGATAGTTGTGAAGTTCTGGTATCAAACATGAAAGAATGGATTGCAAAATACATAGCATTGTTAGCAGCACATAACGTGACAAGCCCATAAAGAAACGTTAGCGGTGCCACTCTATTCCGGCAGCAACGAGTTGAACTTCACTCATCTGGGACGAGCAAGTGTACCATAGTCACCCCATACGATGACCGTTTGACCTACTGCAGCACTATACAGTTATAACCCATTCAAACTGCGCACAGATGAAACCAGACTAACGGTGTTTATATCCTCCTCGAATCCCCACTTCGCTTTGTCCGAATGTGCAGCCTGTCCGTTTTTGCTGGTATAAAGGACTCAAAAAGCGCGCAATCTAGCATGCATGCCAATGCCCTGGGGACGTAACATCATTGGTATCTTCATCACTGACACACTGTAACTTGATATCGCAACGGACCAAGATTCGGCATCGAAGTGAGAATGAGATGGGCGGAAATGTGTATTCACATCAATTTTTTCTTTGTAGATCGTTGAATGGTATGGCCGTCAGGAGTTGCAAATAACCTATACTTACGTAATCAGTCAGAAGCAACAAGGGACGCGTGTCCCACGTGCAGAGACATAAAACGCTGACGCGCAAACGCAAACATTCTCAGACGACGCGTAACCTGGCGTCTGCTTACTATAAAATCACAAAGAATCGCAGCGAGACTTGCGTGTACCCTCATCATCTGCCCCTGTAGTTTGCATTTGCTTGTCTCTGTGCTTGCATGGACTCAGCACAGTCAACGGACTTACTGGCTCGTATCCAACATTATCTGGACTCCGATCCTAGTGGTTTACGCCGTGCCCTCGACATGGAGGACGATGACGACTCCTTTGCTACACCGCTTTCTCCAATTGATGAGTTTACGGACTCTTCTACGGACTCAGAGGAAGATCATCTTGAGAAGCAACGTGCCGTGCTTCGGACATACGTTGACTCCCTGCCGTACTCGTGCGAGTCCCTTCACGAGATGGACCAGAAGCTTGCAGAAATTATTGATATGATTTACTTATCGGCCAGGGCAAATCGGTTGGATTTGCTACGTGAGTGGGATGGTGTACTCAGCACGTGAGTTGAACGCCATGGTACTCGTCTGATTAAGAGGCTGATGTTGGATGTATATAGCTGGTTGCTCATGAAGTATCCCATCACAAAAGCGACCCGGGTCAAGCTGCTAAAGTACTACTACGAACTCATTGTTACTCCTGCGGAGTCCCACCTTGTGAATGAGAGAGTCAGAATGTTCTCTGTACTACTTCCTCCTAAACGTGATTCTGTATTGTCTATCGACACCAATGATTTAATATTGGATTGGCGTCCTTTATGGAGGATCGTAAAGAAGGAGCTCTGGCCTACGATGAGGTTTCTCAATCCTTCGTACGTGGACATATATCCTTACTATCTGTCTCGGAAACTAACGTTAACTTTGGTGGTAGTCGGAACATCGCTAATACTTATTTACAACTTGCGGAGCTGTGCAAACGATTCTTCCCCCCGGGTGAACTCAAAAACATCCTTGAGACGATATTACCTCTTCTCGGGCCCGAAGTGAGCAAACATTAGTGTTGTCGATGATGTGGCTGTCTATGCTGACCATTATCATAGACTTTCCTTAGCATTGTTCCGGTCCTAACGTGTTTCATTCCTCTTTCGCGTCCACACGATTATCTCTCTGCTTTCTTCTCTATTTGGGAGTCATTCAACTCCAATATCGTAGACGAAAGGATGATTGAGCTCATGGCGGATCTCGCTGAAGAGCATGTTTCAGGATTGGTTGGTCCGCTCGGAGTTGATGGCGCAGCTCGGTGGAGAGACGTGGGTATATGGACCGAGAAGCAGTGGGTAGTAATCACGGGAAAGTGCCTTGGATCCATGAGTAAGGATGCTCCTCCCTATACATTCCATATCTGACACGAGTATTAAAGACGTGCCGGTCGGAGGTGCAAAGGTTCGCTTGCAAATCGAATGTCGTTGGTGTTACGCTCAGACCAATTTAGGGACCGAGTACAACTGGCGGTCACGCTGACATGTCCGGAACAAAAAATGATATCCGTATTAAGAAACCAGTCAACAAAAATCGTATGTGGCATTTCACTCCCTTTCGAGAATAAGGAATACTATCGTGGTGTCTTGAAAGATGCGTTGGCCAAATTATTCGTTTATTCCATGTCCGTAGATGGGGCAGATAAGGTCGACTCGACCCAGGACAGCTCGACGCATGTATCATCCACAGGCCTCCTTGCAGGATCAAGAGCACTAGATTCTCTCGAGAAAATCATAACTAGTGCAGAGACATTCTTTCATCCATCAAACTCTGGGCCCTGGACTCTCAGTGTGCGTATCAGGGGTAGTTCTTACTTCTGTATCCTATTAATCTTGTCTCCGCAACTACAGTTGTCTAGCTTCTTACAAAGGCTCGCGTCTGAGTTCTGCAAACGATGGAAGGAGGAAGAGAATCCGAGATGCAAGACTCCGATGGTGAGTTCATCTGGTAAGGTTAAATAATGATAGAAGATAGATTATCCTGGATAGACGCAAAGGCTCACGCCAGCCATTCGTCGATCATTCGTATTGACTCTCCGCACGCCGCTGCTTTTCACCCTTTTTGCAAAGGATCCGATTGCCATGGGATTTGCACAAGCCGCATTAAGAAGCATAGCTTTGCTTGAACCTTGGCTCGTGATGCCTCAGTTGCTTGAACGTGCATACGGTGGCCTAGAAGTGGTCAACGAGACCCACCGAACTACCGCTGTTCTCAGCATGTTGTCCAGCATCGCTTTGCCTCTTGTGTCTGAAAGGATTTGGCTGGGGGGACAGAGGCATCTCGTCCCACTTCTCGAATTGTGTCTTCCTGGTATCGATGTTGTAAGTCTGTCTCACCGATTTGCGGGCTTCCTGCTGGAATGATGTATATAATTCGGTAATCCGCGCAGAATGATCCTTCGAAAACGATTTGTGCTGCAACCTTCATTTGCTACGCCTTACAGCATGTTAAGATAGGAGATCTTTCTATGCATGCCTACACTGCTGGTGTCATGGCTGCTGACGACGGTCCCTCGGAAAGTATGCAAACGGACATTGACAGGCGATTCGATCGGCTTCCCGATGGTTCTGATAACTTATTCGCGGTACTCGGCAAAGAAGAAGAGTGGGAACTAGTAAGAGAAAGCACAGCTGGCTTTGCAGGTGTGTACTATTGTGTATGATTGGAGCCTGAATGAATCGTTTGCACAATAGACTGGGTGACTTCCCTATTCCGGCGCGTCTTTGCCCTTTACGAGAATCTTCCCGAAGAAGGTGGACGCAGGAACACTACAGGCGGTAAAACTGAAGAAACTGTGCTGAAGTCTACCAAAAACATGTTGGACGTTGTTTGCTTGCATTTATCTGACCCACTATTCGAACTCGTCCTGAAACTCGTATTCGAATATGCAACGACAAACACGAGATCAAACGCAGTACGCGCTATTGGACAGCTTGTTGCGTGTCTTGCTCGAGCAAAACCGCAATTAACCATAGACACTTTCCTGCCCTATTGTCTGCAGCAAATCAAAGAGGAACTGCGGTACGGTGCCTCAAGTGTCAGGACCACTTCGTCTCATGCAGCTGTGCCTTCAGACACTACACTCCATTGGAGTACGTATCCTTTTCGCTGATAGCAAGCGAAATTGTTAAGCTTGGTTTGCAGATGTTTCCTTATTGCGGGGATGCCTTGGGTATGGAGGAGCTGCTGTCAGTTGTTCCACTCCTCACTCCGTCTTCCGACCTCTTGAGACAATCTTCACATAGTTACTGAGGCATAAAGATGCCATTCTTGAGCTCCTTTTCGTACTTATTGATAAGACGAAGAGCGAGCGCGGATTCAGTGGAACCGGCCGACTTATCTTACGTCTCCTGCACACCCTTTCTGGAGTCTACCCAGTCAATAGTCGTTTTGTGAATTCGGACGAATGGCAATTGGATGGTCAGATCTCATGCTACTCTTTCTCCACTTACACTGACTCCTTACAGAATTCGAGAAGAATCACAATCTTTATTGGGGCCGCTTTTATGACGTGAAAGACGTGAAGATCGAGTGGCATGGTTAGTACTGATGTATTTTTGTGCGAACATTCTCCTAACATACTTACTTAGTACCGAGTGACGAGGAAATATCGTTCGTGCTCCAGATCCTTGAACGAATCACTGCCCCTCTTCTCGATAATCTGGAGGAACTTCTACTTGATACAAGCAATTGGGACGACGTAGCACGAAACGACTTTTGTAGGTATGTGAATCAACTTGCGGCTATTATAGCGATTAAAACGTACTTGACGAAAGGTATCTTTATGCCGTACGATCGGTTTGGGCTGGTATGCCTACCTTACTGCAAGAGCCGGAGCGTTCTGGGGATCCCGAAGTGCGGGATAAGCTCATTAGCGAAAATAGTATAGGACCCTTCGGTCTTCGTGCACAAGCAGGATTTTGTTTGACTGATCAACGAGACCTACGATATCAGGTAGCTATGAAGCACCGACAGCGTTTTGGCCGTGTCGTCCATCAAGCAGCGGTTGCATTGCGTGAAAGTGTTGCTGGAGAAGACCATATTGATGCTGTAATCGGAGTGCTCAAGGTAAGTGTGGCATGATTCTAATGTATGAGTGTCTGCTCAAAAGACGAAGTCAATCGATACGTACCTGCTTGAGTATGGTACAAGCAGGTCTGCTTACGTGGCACTGCAGAAAAATTACGCTTTAGTTCGGGAGTAGGTGTCAGGGCGCCTGTCCTCAACATCGCTCATTACTGAATATTTCTATCTAAAGCGTCAACAAGATGTGGCCACGGCAGAGAGAAAACTCTCGTCTTGTGTTTCTGAAACGCGCGCAAGTATACCACAATGCTCGCTTGGCGACGCACTCGAACAATCGCTGTCGAACTGAATTTGACGTGCAGTTATTCGATGACTTGATCGAGTTCTCATTGTCACCTTACACTAGAGTTAGACGGTGTGTTATTCTACGGCAATACGAATAACCATGTGCTAACGTCTTTCATGTTAAAGGCATAGCCAAAGTGCTCTGTTCACTGCTACTGCCGTACGTATATTTACTGCATTCTTAATCAGAGAGCTGAGTGCAATATCTTTCGTAGTCCTACCCTCTTGCTGCCCATTCTGTGTTGCCACGAATTGCATCTGCTCTTGTGCGAGATGCAGACCCTGATAGAATGAAGGGAGCACTATATGTCTTACTACATAAGAATTACAGTACGTCGATATCTCAGCACGCGCGATTCCTGATTCCTGACCCTATCTTTTGTCTTCAGGATCTGTAATTCGACACAGTACGTCTTTTGCTAGCCCGAAAATGTCGTGTCTCAATTCTTCCCGTCGAAAGACCACCCTGTCATGGCTGATCTATTGACTGCGCTTCTGGAGTCCCAGCATCAAGAAAAGGTAGACTTAATATTGTGCCCGATAGTTCGGATTTGTTGAATACTGCTTGCAGCCCTCAGTTCAAAAGCTCATCCCAACAGTGCATCACGAAATAATCCGGCACTGCAGCGATGAAGAAAGTTGGCGAGATTACTCCACCTTGCAAGAGAACACCAGACTCTACACCGCACTCGATGCGTTGAGAGGGATCTTCCCCGACAGACAGGTAGATGGCACTCTACTCTGCGAGATGGTGATTACTGCTACCCAAAGAAATGACGAGAAAGAGAAAGCGTATGAGAAGTTGGTAAGTCCTGAGCTGAACTCTAGGACCGCTTACTAGTTATAACCTTGATGCAGGTGACACGTATTATTGAGATTGCCAGGCGATCGACGACACACGTAAGTTTTGTCTTGACATTGCATGCCATCATAAATAATGTAAAGGCAATTTGCAGTGGAGATATTTACAGATGGCCATGCAATCCTTTCCTCTAAGAAGAGACAAGCCAGCCTTGCCTGATGTTGCTGAGACTCTCGTAATGATGACCATTGAATCTCATCCATCGACTCGACTGATTGCTCAGAGGCATGTGCTCATTTCATGAACAGTCTGGTTTGGTTCTTATACGTGGATAGGTGTCTGGTAAAGGTTCTAGGTCTCGTCAAGCTCCGGTCATACGCCAAGAGCGACGATGAGATCTGGTTTGAAGAGTGGCGAAACCCTCTACAGCAAGATGTCGAAGTGAAAGACGCTAGTAAATTCGTTTCATCCCTTCAAGAGTCATTGGTTGCCAAGAAGCCTCCGTAAGTTTGACCCTCACAGAAATGGAGTTCTTCCGAATGATATAGTTGTTTACTTACCTCGTCTCAGCCTCGTCTACGTTGACAAAATCTCATCCGGATTTTTATTTTGGGAGCCTGCAATTAAAGCGTATAGACCTCCGCAAGATTCCTCGTTGCAAATTGTCTGGGAAAGTCAATCAAGGCCAGCTTTACAGAAAATCGAATCCCTTATCCTAGAGCCATCTTATTTTTCGAGACTGCTTTCGTTGTGGTCTCAAGAGGCAGATGCAAAGGGTGCTTTTAGTACAGATATCAACCTTCGGTGAGCTGGCTATTCTTAATTTCAATTGGATAAATGATGCATCTTCTACCTTCTTTTCAGGTCCGACAATATGTTGTACATGAAGACACTTGGTATGACACATGATACTGATCCGTTCTCGTATCATTGCTGAGATTTGGCTATTTTCAGCAAAGATGTTTGAAGAAAAGATTCTTGAAAAACTCTTACCGGAACTCGAGCCACTGCTTTCCGATTCAAATCGATTCAGTCAAAGGGCTGCGGCCGAAGCACTTGCGGGTGTACGTACCATGTAAAGAATGTATATTCAATGACTGACGCCAGGTGATCAGGTACTTCGTGGCTCCAAGCACTGGCTGGAGTCAACTCGCAAGATTCTTTGGGATTGGTTCATGCCTCGTGTTCCAGGTATTTCGGCGCAAATTAAGCCCGACACGGTATCACTTTGGGAAATGTTTTTCAAGGTATCAGTCGTTGTTGCGTCATTGGACTGATTCTAACTGCTGTCCTGTGCAAAGTATGTACTTGAACGCTTCGATCCGAATCGGAATCGAGCTCTCGTCGATTGGATACTCTCACTGTCACTTGAATTCCATAGTGATTCAGCGTTCGCTAGTAAGTTGAATTAATCGTATAATAATCCTGGTACGTTATTCAAGGGTATCATAATCAGTGAGCAAGACTTTAAGCCTCTTCGCAACATTGGTGAATGAAATGGGCATCCGATTCGCCGGTCTATCCGATCGATACATCAATCTCCTATTCGACAATGCGCATACGGGTTACGCTGAGGTATTTGACTAAGATTTATTACTTCTTTGCTCCGCGTCTAACACATACCTGCAGATACGCTCGGGAATTGCTCAGGCTCTGCATTTGTTGATGATATGCGAGTGGAATACTTGTTATCCATCTTTGAACGCCTTCTTGACTGCATGCGAAAATGAGGATGACCCATTGCGAATTAGGTACGTGGGGAGATTATGTTCCATCCGTTTGCGAATCTTATTTTAAAGATAAAAAGGCATGCAAAGTATTTAGGACGTATAATGAGATTCGCAGAGAAACTGCCCGTGTGGCGGCTTGAGCGTCTTCCTCCTCCGAGAGTTAGCCAGTCACAGGTGTGTCCTCTTGGCTGCAATGCATCAGAGCAGTGTTGGTTCTTACTAGAACATCTGTTATCAGTTCGACAAAGTTAGCTTGACCTGTCGGTTCAATATTCTTAGAATGTCCTATACATGTCTGACGTCTAGAACATGTAGTACTATCATGGATATGGACAGTTGGACACAGTTCGGAAGCAAGCATGATGTTCGCTTATATCATGCCTCTGTTGTGAGTGAATATCATCCTACCTTTACATGCTATCCGCTCATTTCGACCAGACCAGAGATACTGAGAATGACGGAGCTGAATGACAATCGCGAGCTGATGATGTACAGTTCGGGTGTCTTGTTTATTTTATCTGCGGTGACCCCGCCGCATGAGTACGTCGAGAAGATCGTAGATCAGTGCTTGTCCGCGATTAAAGATTCTTTGGTGTGACCCAGACCCATCGCTATTCATAGTCCGAAATTGCTGATTCTTGAACATAAACTATAGTCCTACAAGATCAGACTCGTCGGGCTGCCCATGCTCACTCTGTTCTTCTTCCGTAACTTAGTCGGCGTTTCTGATGCCTGTGCGGAGAGGGTCATGGAAATTGTCATCTCATGCCTTGCAGACGAGAACGTTGAGGTACGAGAAGTGGCAAAGAAGGTTCTTTCGGGTCTATTACGGTGCTCTCAACGAAGGCAAATATTACCATTGCGGGTACGGAGCATTGCTTGGTATACTTAACGACACGATCTCACCAGATTGCATTATCTAGGATCGGTTCGTAGCTACAGTACGGAAGACTAAGCTACCGGGGAGGCAAGAACCCGGATATGCTGATGCACTGCGCACCTTGCATTCTGCGATTCTTGGCGTTTGCGCATTAATGGAAAGCTTCCCGTACAATATCGAACCATGGATGCCTCCCTTGACTGAAGGTAGTTGTCATACACAGCGCATGCGTATTCCCCGCTCACGAGCTTTCTTGTCTAGTGTTGGCGCCGCATGCATCTGACCCTCCACCAATATCGACAACAATCAGGAAGACCGCGTCAGAATTCAAGAAGGTGAGCAGCGTCCACTAGCGCTCTTGTCTTTCTTGTAGCTAGCGAGCAACAAAATCTGACAATCCCATGCCATAGACTCATCAAGTGAGTGACGATATTTCTCAAGTTCGGGGCCGACGCCAGATCCCTTGTTGACATAACGTTTGCTGATTAAATTGGACTTTATTCATGAAACTGCTTTACTCTGCTTAGGATACATGGCATGTCGACCAATTGTTGTTTAACGAAGATCAGCTTCAGGATTTGTCGACCATGCTCATAGGAACATCGTACTGTGCGTGATTATTCGGTATAATTTGTATATGAAAGTTACTGACGGATTTACTGTAGATGCGTAATCTGCGAATATGCAAGTTCCGGAAACAAGGGAACGCCGACAAAGACAATCAGTAACACTTGGTTTTTTCCCCCAAACCTTGTCGATACATATTAGATATAGATAACCTTGGCTGACGGCGCCAAATCCGACGTATTTTGTAAGACAGCGTGCACAGAACGAGGAGTAATATCCGTAACATCTTGAGTAAATCTGAACCGTATCAGCGTCAACGTCAACATGAAGCATGCACAGAAGCCTGCTTTGCGCATTTCTGTGACTCGAATAACAGACAAATGTATGTCTTTGCAGTGATTAAGATGATAAGTAACTCGCCATCGATCTGAATGCAACCCAGAAGTATTTTCCGCCAGCACTCCAACGCAATCGTCGAGCAGAGGCTGCGTAAAGATTGAGTACAAGCCACCATTCCATTGTGACGACTCGACTTACCTGAAGGGAAGGGGAGGACCGGAAGCATATTGCTGTTGCCATTTGTGGCTAGTGAATTTCTCACGAATTGAGTACTTTATATCGTTGGATTGGCCTGTCGCCGTGACGGTTGACCCTCCTCGTTGCTGCCCGCAGCCGCCGACGTATTCCATGTACATGACCGACACGAGTAGGCGACGAGTATCGTATCTGTGATCGATACGTACAGCGAGCAGCGAGACAAGAAGGGGAGTGTCGTAAATTATTTGCAAAGAGTGACCTGTGAGTAACGCTGCCTCGTGTACAAGGTGCGTTTTCATCAACTTCATCGCATCCTTCACCCATCTTCTCTCTCTCCTCCCTTCCTTCTCCCTCTCACGTTTCCATGTCTTTGAGTCCTTTTCCTCTCTAACTTGTCTACTATCTATCATCAGCTTAACTCCTTCATCTTTCCAAACATCCAGAATCGTTTGCATATCTTCAATCCTAGATCGCTTCTGCACCCTGCAACCCCAACAGCGCGTTTTTATATCGCACCAGTCCTAGATTCATTGCTGGCACAGCTTTTGGCACAGAATCACATAGCCTCGCCACCTTTGACTGGCTACAGTTGCGTTCAAGTTTGTTGAGCCTTGCAACAGCGTTCGTTTTGCACCGCTCGCCGCTTCCCGATCAACAATCCTTACTTATCCTTGTTTTAACCAAGTATATCGAGGATCGGCCGCATTCCTCCTTTTCTGCGATACTTCCGCTAGAAACATTAATCTTTATCGACTAGTAGGTCCTACTAATACTCTTTTCAATAAGTCTTGTTCTGGCTCTTACGTATCCATCTTGCCCTAGTTTCGACTCACTCTTCTGACATGAGTTCCTCCCCCGCTGTATCCACGTTCTACACACCGTCGGATCACCGATCGTCCGTTTCCCTTAAGAAGACTTATGAATGGACCCAGGGCCATGAATCAAGAGACGGACATGATAGCATTGATGTACGGTTATTTGTTTCTTGTCTTCTAGACCATCTTTCGTTGATGCGTAGGATATTTGTCAGCGCCCGGGTTCGCAAGGTCGCCCCTCCCCAAAGGACTCGCCATCTTCGCGTCGCCCAGGTTCCGGCCTGCAAAAGCCACCCTTCTCACCTTCTCCGCTTGTTATGTCGGGTCAGCCTAACTCAGACTATATGAAGTCGAACCCTAAATCTGCTGCTCCCATCGAGCCGTTTGTTCGCGATGGCATGACAGAGGATTTTGCTAGTGGATTACGCCGTGCTGGAAATCGCTGGAGTTTCAATGGCTCCGAGAAAATTGCGGAGCCCAAGGTTGCTACTTGGGATCTCGTCGACGAAATCGGCAAACTAGGCATATCAAATGACTCGGGCGATGGTACAGATGGTACAACAACTCCTCCAAAGAATGGCATGCGAAATGTCCTGCAGATACATGAGGCAAGCCCCTTAGGTACATCCTCATCTGATACTTCTTTGGACTCGACCTCGCCTCGAAATGCCGAGGTCTTTAATCTACCTTCTCACTCGCGCGAATCCTCGATCGAAACATTGAACTCAGAAAGTTCCGCGAGAAGTAATGCGCATATAAGCTCCCTCAAAACTGTCCCGTTCCCAGCGGACTTTACCAAAGATAGGCCTAGATCATTCAGTGGCGCCATCTCGGACGTTGAACTTCGTCGTTTGCAAAATATTCATACTCCTTCTCATCTTCCGGAATCTCTGCAAGATAAAGGTCCAGCCATGACGAAGGAAGTCAATGGCAGCGATAACAAAGCTCCGTCCTCAGTCCCGAGCGGAGAAAATGCGACAGGATCAGGACAACCCATGTATCCCTCTCTTGCAGCATATCCGAACTCACAGCCGCAGTTGCAACCTCCTGTATGGTCCAGTTTCATTCCATCATTGTCCATTATTGATTAATTGATCATTGACTTAGTTCATGGGCATGCCCACGCAAGGCTTCTTAGGTCGTCCAGAAGAATTGCACGTCGATCCTTCGATTCAGCCCCGCTCGCATTTCATGAATGGTAACCATGGTCATGCTGCACAGTTTATTCCTGTCCCTGCCAATGGACCCATGCGCTCTGGGCCACAAGATGCGATGCCATACCGTCAACAAGCTCGTGGTGTGAACATGTTCCAGCCTCCTTTGCAGATGCAGGGTCAACCTTCGGCCCTGATTCCGAGCCCTACTAACTTCGGCTACCAGGGCATGCCGAATGCGCCAGGACATCATAACGCACTTTCATTGGGTACTCCGCAACAGATGTACAACTTGATGCTTCCTCTGGATCCCGCGGTGAACCGCACGCAGCAAGTTTTCCGTGCAGGTCATCAACATTCCGCGTCTGATCCCGCAAGTCTTCGGGACGCAGCTCAGCTACTCCTTAGCGCTGGCGTACATAACGTGCAGGGTATGCAGTTCCCGCCTACTCCGGCGTTGACGCCTGGTATGTATCCGCCTATGGCCATGACTCCGCCGGTCTATCCGAACCACTTCTTTCCTGGGGCGGGACCACAAACTCAGGAAGTCTACGGCCAGCAAGACATGATAAACGCGATGGCCAGAGCTATACCACCGCAGTTTACTGGTCAAAGTGGCATTCAGACGACTCCACAAAACGCTCAGCAGACGTTTTCTGGGTCACCATCTCCACCAAACCCGGCGGGCCCAAGCGCGAATAATCGGAAGCTTGGTCTCTACAAAACGGAACTCTGCAGAAGTTGGGAGGAGAAAGGATCATGCAGATACGGACCCAAGTGTCAGTTCGCTCATGGCGAGGAAGAGATCCGCAAGGTTGCTAGACATCCAAAAGTGAGTCTAATACTCTGTGTCCCGACTCTTCTGACGTGGCTTTGGTTTTGTTTGAAATAGTATAAGACGGAGATTTGCAGGGTAAGTTAGTTAATCGTCGCTCGCGATAAGATATTTACTATTGCCGTCCGATCTCAGACATTTTGGGTATCTGGATCGTGTCCGTACGGAAAGCGTTGTTGCTTTATTCATACAGAGCTTCCTGCTTCGGGCACTCCTCCTGGTGCTGGCGAAGGAAATTCTGCACCGCCTCCTTCACAAGATGGCCGCGCCCGGTCAATGAGTACAAACAGTGATCCGAACGAAGCGCAAAGCTCCCTTCTTGCACGTATCAAGGGAAAGAGCAAGCCAGAAGAGGGTTCGGGTTCTGCTACACCGACCGGTACGTCTGCGATGCAGAGCCCTAGCAGCTACCACTTCGCGCAAAAGCCGCCGAGCGGTGCTCTCCGTGTAGATACGAACGTCGAGGCACCCGTTGCAACGAAACAAAACAAGTCAGCTTACCCGACATTCGCAAATACTTCTGTTCAAGCATTGTCCCCAGGCCCTGTCACCGCAGGTCCGGAATTCGGTCGCCATCTTTCGTCCAATAACTTGAGCCTGGCAGAAATCAATCAGGTTTGTTCCGATGCCTCTTGCCAATTTTCGTACTGAGACCCTGTGGCTAGCGTTTGAACGGCAATGCGCCAAGCTCCAATACTCGTCATTCATACACGAACTCCGAAGCAAGCATTTCTTTTGGCCAACAGTCGCAGCAGCCACGTAGTGTATCTGGCGGATCTTCACCTTTCAATTTGTTGTCTGCGCAGACGGAGAGCCCTGCAACATCCGGTACACCCGGTGCCCAGGGGCTTGGCCGTGGCCATTCGCGATCCGGAAGTGCGAGTAATTGGGGAAGCTTTTCTCAGAAAAATCACCTCGGTGCAGGTGCAAGCCCGTACGGGCATACTCCGTCTCCCGGAAATGACGTTGTTACACCTAATGCTGCGGCTTCGCCGTCACCCTGGGGGACGAGTGATCTCAGCAACAACGCGAAACACAATGATAGGACGTGGTCTTGAGTTCTGGGGTGCAGAGGATGACACATTATGTTTTATTTTTAAGATGAAGATAACTCATGGTTCGCGCGATTAATCGCCTATCCAATGGTGATTAGTCAAAGCTTGACGAAACGAAACGATTCTTATGGACTCACTTCAATTTCAGCATTTTGTTTTTCTTCCCTTTTTCCTTTCATTTTCTTTGCTTTTCCCTCGTGTCTGCAGTCGGTTCAGTGCGCTAAGTCGTCAGGATCAGACTGTCAGACTTCATGATCTTCTCTTTCTTTTTAGTCCTGACTTATTCCTCTCAAGAATTACTGGATGGCTTTCTTCCTCCATTCCTTTACTTCATGCACCTTTGTTCTGCATCGCACCACGCTTTCTTGCTGCACTTCTACTTCCTTGTCGTCTCATGATCATCGAACCGTCACTCTTCTCTTGTGTGTTTAAAAATAAATATATCAATCTAACTTTTCCTCTGCGATACATGGATTCTCTCTGCAGAAGCTCGTCATTCTGAACCTGAACCTGAACCTCTGCATTAAGGACATAAGCGGCTTCGGGTGCTGTCGTTAATCCCATGAAGCATGAAACCAAGAATTGTAAGTAGTACGGCCGTGAAATTTGGTTGCACAAGGAAGGCTGCAGTCAAATCCATATTTCTCGCAGCCGATGGCGTTTTTATTCTTACAAAGCTCGTCGGTGCTTTGCGATATATTATCTGAGTGTCTTGTGATTGTCATCCGGGTGGATGCCGATAAGTCTATTTCCACCCGCACCGCCGCTGCGGGTTACGCAGCCGCGTAAAGACGGGTAAAGTAAGGCGCTTCGTGGGGCTAGAGATTAGACGGGAGAAGCAAGACCGGCAGTCATTGCAGGGATTCGCAATGTGCTCCCGCTCTCTCGCAGAAAACCTAATCGATACAAAACAGAGATAACGAAACGCATGTTTTACACCTGCGTTGATGTATACGGCCGTTTGCGTGGCGAGGAAATGAGCGCTGCGATTAATGCAGCCAGCAGATTCATCGAAGGTGCGTACATTGGTCAGTAGCGCTCAGATATGAATTAAGAAGAGCTGACGAGATGAAGGGAGAACAGCTGAGTGGTTCTTGCATTCACGGATAATTCAGACGCTGCCGCGATAGCTCTTAGATGCAACACTTCACGAGCGCAAGTTGCTATTGAAGCAAGTCAGGAATCGGCGTTGGTGACGATCCGGTCATTAGCACAGGGCGCAGAAGGCCGGCGGTGATGCTTACAGACTACCGCCAGAAGAACGGCAGGTGAATTGAGTGGTTGGCCATCCTGCCTCTTCATTTCGGTCAGTGCTTTCTTCCTGACTTTGTCACTGTGCTAAACTCGTTTCCACGGTGTAGTGCGGGGATTAGGGCTCATCAGGAATCTGCAAACGGAAGCGGTGAATAGCTGAGGATATGGTCCGGCCGTCTTTTACTACATAAACAAACAGTCAGTCGGTTGAAGACGCCAAATGCGGAATTTGGTGGCCGTTCTAAAGTGATCAGTGCCAGTGGTGTTTAGAGTATCTTTACTAACACCCGCCCGCATTTAGTGGAGAACATTTGCGTTCATCTTAAGTTCGGCAAGGCGAGGGATTGAAGATGGACATCAAACTCGTGTGTGCAAGAGCAAAAACGAGAAGAACGGAGGAGAGCAAGTTGAAAGAGGCAAAACATGAGGTACTTGATGAATGTCAGTTGAAGGTTCGGGCAGGTATAATACGGAGGGCACTGCCTCCAAGCTCATAGGCGTTAGGATGTGGACATTGGGCGGACGGGACGACTTTATCCCCAGATCCGAGCATTATATAATCATGGGCTATGACAAATCAATCACTCCACAAATACGTACGTATCTTCGTTCTCTTGTTGTCTTGTGTCTTGCCCATACCCTACGACGAGCTTACACGCACTTTCAATATTTTGTCGTAATTCTAGACAACTGAAGCCGGAATTATCTATCTCATCGTATTCGTATTTGTTGTATCATCACGCGACCAAGATACTACTCTCATTGCTTATCGATTAATTTTGCGTCCAGTACAGCGCAGCGCGCTAGAGACATTGCAACGTTTCAAACGCTAGCTTTTACGATCACTGCCGTTGATATTGTTGAGTTGCTCATGACGCCGCCTACGCTCGGACCTGAATTGTCTTCTCCATCCCCAATGAGTACGCCAACGGCGAATCTCAGTGCTGTGTCCTTGAACAGGCCCTCGTCTGCGTCTTTGCGTGGTAGGAGTACGGACTCCGCCAGAAGCACGTACCCAACAATATCAAGGACTTCATCGAATGCATCTATTCCATTTGGCTCGGATGAAGAAGTCGAGGAGGTTAGAGAGGCGGGGTTGAGGCATGCGAAGGGCAGGCTAAACGCAAAGTAAGTGCATTCTCTACTCGTGTGATCAATGCCCCGACATTCGAGTCAGGCTTGAGCTGCTATTTACTTGCTTGCTGACAAGAATTTCCACCCGTTGAATGGTGCACTTCTCTAAGGCGCTACAGGACTCTAGAATTCGCCAGAGACTCGCTTGAGATTATTCTTGCACTGAAGGTCCCGACATGGTCGTCCTCACATACGTTGTCAGCCGAGGGGGTCAAAGTATTCAAAGTCTCTGGGTCCTTAACAAATGCCGTTTTCTTTATTTCATACCCGAGTAGTCCGTCCTTGAGAACTATCCTCCTTCGCATCTACGGTCCATCATCTTCTCAACTCATCTCCCGTCCGCATGAATTGCATACATTACATGTACTTTCATCAAGATACCGAATAGGCCCTCGGGTTTACGGAACTTTTGAAAATGGCCGAGTTGAGGAGTACTTCGAGTCTGCTGCTCTCACCGCTGCGGAGATGCGTGATCCGATTATCAGCGGTTGGATCGGTGCTCGAATGGCCGAATTGCATTGCGTGGATATCGCGCTTATTGAAGAGGTTATGCTGGAGATACAAGGCGAGAACGCTGGATGGGAAGTTCTTGCTCGGAAGAATGTCCGTAAATGGCTGCCTTCTGCCCGCGAAGTTCTTCGGCTACCGACTGTTAGCGATGAATTCAAATCTGCGCTGGATCTCGACAGATTCGTGGAAGATTGGGAACGTTACATGACTTGGCTGAGTAATTGGGAGAAGACAAATGGCGCTAGTAAGCGTGTGTTCGCTCATAACGACACGCAGTACGGGAATCTGCTGATGCGGAAAAACATCAAGGAAGGAACACCAGGACATCGACAGGTAAAGCCAGGATCTAGTTACATTGAATATCGTTGCTAACAGGGTTTCTTCTCGCTCGATACACTCAGATTATCGTGGTCGACTTCGAATATGCTGGTCCAAATTCGGCCGCTTTCGATATAGCTAACCACTTTCATGAATGGACAGCAGACTATCATAGTTCAACGCCGCATATTCTCGATCCAGAGCGATACCCGACCGAACAAGAACGACAAAACTTCTACAAGGCATACCTTATTCACTCCACGCCCCCCTTTATGATTGCTTCTGCGACAAGCGATGGACGATTCCAAGGAGAATTCCGCGGGAGCTTTGCATCGAAAGGCGAAATTCCCCTGGATCTGGCGATGGAATCTGAAAAACTTGAACGTCAGGTCGGAGCATGGAGCCCCGCATCGCATGCCATGTGGGCAGTATGGGGGCTTGTCCAAGCTCGAGAAGATTTGGAACTAGCGACGCAGGCACAATCAAAGGGAATTGAACCAGACAGTCCTGAGTTCGACTACCTTGGGTATGCCCGGTGTCGAACGGAGAGGTTCAGAGCAGAAATTAATGCTCTTGGAATATGATATTGACTGGTCACCCAACGGATGTACGTCATGCAGGATAAATACATATATATATCTTTTGTGTGTGTAGTTTTCTTCCGATATCCGCCTCCGCCGTGTGAAATTGCTACGATTATCTATTGTACGAGATACCGAGCCGGGGGCGCTTCTCAAGGGCCTATGGTGCGGTAACTCCGGAGGATTGACGGCATCCATTTATAATTGACGACGGATCCTTTGGCCTTCGCACCCAATGTCACGGTAGACCTGGCGTGTTCTCGAGCTGGCCAAACTAGCCTGCTTAATTCTATCTGAATTCAACAGTATGGGTATGATCAATTGTTATTAAAAAATCCTGAAAAGAAGACTCCCTCGGCGCCCGTCCTTCTGGTCATTACAAATTATGTGAAAGCACGCGCTTGGATCGCGTTGCATTATATTCCCGATATACGCATACGCAATAAAAAAGAAGACAAATCTCGAACGGCAAAAACAAAATAAATGGAGGTAACGTACAAACTACTAGGCGGTTCTACGAGCCATACATAGCGAGAATTTTGTTAGACAATAAATCAAAGTGAAATACAGCAACCGATCACTAGCTGCCATTACGCAGGCATTACTTTCTCACTATTGTCCTCTGTGTCCGTGTCTAAATCATGTTTCTGATCCATCGATTCTGTGGTTGCTACTTTGATCAGGGGCGAGATCTATCCGAGCAAGGTCAAATGAAATTGTGAAGCATGGGAAGTGAACGTACAAGTAAGGCTAGAGCCAGGCATGGTGTGCACACAATCCAGATTGACTGTGAACGTCACTCAGACGTCTAGTCAGATATGATATCGATTTGATTTGCATACCTGAATTGCCGATGAAACGACTCCAAGGACTTCTTCCCGCAAAAGAAGCGGTTGAAGCTTTGCCAGAGCTCGAAGATCAATAGATGTAGCCGATCCTAGAAGTTTGGCGTAGTCAGAGTGCGACAGACGTCCGTTGAAAACCGCTGCTCCGACCGCCTGCGGATGGAAGTTACATGCTAAGAACAAAACAGATAGTTCAATAGATGACATTTTACATACCAGTCCGCACGTCGCCCCGGTAAACCGTACAAGAAAAAATGCACTTGTGGCACTTGCGATGTCTTCTGGACGCAGGGCTCTAGTAAGTACTTGATAAGGTGAATGAAAGAGCATCCCGATGCCGATGCCCGCAACCAAAGGGGCAATTTCTTGGAGTGCCACGGGAGTATGTACGTTCAAGGCGATCAAGAGACCTAATCATGCGGGTAACGCATGTAGTTTATGAAACGGAACATCGACAAAAGCAGCGACCCGATGACCGACGTACCAAAACCCGTCGCCGCAACAGCAAGTCCCGTCACAATAACAAACTTCAATCCGATCGTGGATTTCGTCCTTCTTTGCCAGTAAGCAATTGACCACGCAGCTGGCATAGATGCGAGAGATGCCCCGAGAGAATATGGCAGCATACGCATGCCAGCCTCTAATCCCGAAGAGCCATTCACAGCCTGACAAAGGGATATCAGCTGATGCATTATCACAATAGATTTAGAAGAAAGATGACCTGATAATAGAGCGCAAGGAAAAAAGTTCCGGCATTGAACGCAAAATTATGCAAGAAGCTTATGATAAGAATCGTGGCTACAACGTGCGTTAGCGGATGAGGCACGATATCAAGGTTTTACCTACCGACGGTAACATTATCAAACATTCGAGAAGGAAACAGAGCGTCCCTTTTCGTATGCTTCTCGTATACTGAACCTATAATCAAAACTACACAGCCCGCACTTAAAGGCACGAGAGTCGCCGGGGACACCCCTACACAAATAGAAGCTCAATATGAGAAAAGACGGCCAGAACCATTACGCACATCCGTACTGCGAAGAAAAATTGAATCCTAACACAACTCCGATGGTACCGCACATGAAGAACGCCCTAAGCCAGAAAGTATCAATGACGAGATCATGGAGCGTATGTTGGTCAGACGACTTACAACCCAAGAACATCAAATCTACGGCGGAGTTTACTCCAAGTCATGCCCGTCGCCGTGCAATGCGGAACATTTCTCAGAGAGAAGTGAAGCAATAACCAGGCTGCAAGCGCGATGGGAAGATTAATGAAAACTAAACCGTAATTGAATAAGAATCTCGGAATGAAGTCGAAAAAGTGATTAGTCGTACATGCCCAGCGCCAACTCAAAATGCCATCTGCGTCTACGGAGCATTTTTAGAGTGTGACGAGTAGGAAATACTATAGACGCACCACTAAAGACTCCGCCGAGTAGGGGACCTGCGTTAGAAGTACCCAGGCTGAGTTGATAGCGCATTCAACGACAAAAAGCCACTCGCCTGCCACAGCGGATGCACTCCATGTCACGCTGAGCGCTTGGGACCACTGAGCTCTTCGGTCCAAGCTTACAGATTCCGCAGTGATGAGCCATACGGCGCTAACTATACCTCCTCCACCTGTACCTGCCACGGCCCGAAAGACACAGAGAGAGATGTAATTCTTTCCGTCGTGAATTAATTTTATCATATTAATTAAATGGCATAAGACGCTCACTGGTGCAAGTCCGCACAACAAAGAGCCAATCATAAAGATGGATATGCTGGTATATAGCACCGTCTGCGATGCTTTTAGATAATTTGAGGTGAGATGAGAACCCAAGATGACCTGCCTTCCTTCCTAGGATATCGGAAAATTGCCCGTACAGAGGTTGCAAAGCGGTCTGCGGCACCGAGTACGCGACGCCCACCCATGAGTATTGACTTTGAGGCGCATGGAGATCAGCGATAATCGTCGGTAAACTAGTAGACACTATAGTCTAAAGACAATAAATGAATAACAATATGCGTCCCTCAGGACGAAACGCACGGCATCAGTAGTCGCTAGAAACAAGACCATGGCAGCTCTACGAATCAAGTCAAAAAATGAGCAACAGAATATGATCAGTCTTTGGAAACCTACCCGATGTGTGCAACTAAAAGATGGAAAAAGGATGGAACGATATTACTGGGCTTGT
Source organism: Phlebopus portentosus (assembly GCA_037892935.1). Lineage (NCBI taxonomy): Eukaryota > Fungi > Basidiomycota > Agaricomycetes > Boletales > Boletinellaceae > Phlebopus > Phlebopus portentosus. The sequence continues at coordinate 3,298,014 of JAYXKI010000001.1, forward strand.
CTCCCAAAGGATTTATTTCAACGACAGAAGCAGTTCGAGATGACGAGGGGCTATGAGTAGCCAAAGTCTGAGCGGCAGACGCATCGGAATGTTCGTTATGATCTCGAACTGTGTCGGTAATGGAGGGAGCAAGTGAGGATGGTGGGCAATCTGAAAGTCGAGTAGAACTGCGTTCTATAGCTGGAATGGCAGAATGACCAGACATGGTAGGACGGATCGACAAGTCGACCTTAGAGAATTGGGAAGAGAAGAGGAAGCTAGGATTTGCCTTTGCTTTGCAAGACTACTGCAGTACTTATAGGGGAGGATCTAGCGCTTGATGCACGGTAAGATTTGCTTGTACGAGAACCATCTAATTCGTCTGAAGCATTAGCAAGACCGGGTCTACCGGACTGAATGCCTCAATGCCGTGAGGCGAGGATTGGATCTTGAAGTGCAGATCATGACGAGGAGATAAGTTTTAGGCGGTGAGTCGGATAACTAGGATGCGAGTTTCAAGGAGGCCGGGATCTAAGAGTAAGTGGCGTCTGTCGGGAGATCAGACCCGCACTAATGGTCGAAGGAACGGAAATGAGGAGAGAACAGGCGTGTAACTTCCTTTCCAGGGCTAAAAACTGCATCATGCGATATGGTAACATCAGCATCGTTACAAGAGGAAAAGAGTAAACATCCCGCCAAGGCTATAAGGGAATGACACGTGAGTAGATGCCGAAATCTGCTTGAATGACACGTTTTAGCAGGTCCTTCAGACATCATCTTCTCATACATGAGGCACGCGTATTCAGCCTAGCTCAGGGGTCCGCTGGACCGCATTTCCGAGTTGCAGGATTCCCGTCAGCATGCCGTCAGCCATCAATCGCTCGGAAGCTGGACCCTGTCCACTCTGTCGATATTAAATTTGGCTCTGCGAATAAAATAAATCCATAATGGTTCGTGAGCGCTCGATGGTCTCACTGTAGTCCTATTATTTTCTATGTGATGCCTATTCTCACCCGCCACCTATCGTATCGTCTGTGCCATCACTGGTCCCAGTCTAGCCGGTAGCCGTCCGTCGCAGTGGTTCTTCCTCGTTTTGCGTCCCTTTGTGCGGATTCGACATACCTGACCATCGAGAGAGAGAAAAATGAGAAAATTTTCAGATAGCGAGAAGGACGGACCAGACGCGAGAAAGGGACAAAGAAGAGACACGCAGGTCACAGCCCAGTAAGCTCCTTGAGCTTCCGCCAAGCGGAAGAGGCCCATCCCTCCTCTCTCCCGCGCCAGTTCGTTGTATCTGAGAACGCATGCATACCGTTTGAATCGTCTGACGAGGTCTTCTCTGAAGCACTTCCTCCGGAGGACTTTGTTGCATTTTTGTGCGATTCACTAGGACGACTGAATGAAGATGACCCAGACTTCGACGTTCGACCCTCGACATCGTCCGCATACGCTTGTAATAGTTCTCTCTGGCGCTTCGTTAATGACCTATCAACGTGATAGGCGTAAATGTCAGTAGCGTGTCCGTCATTATCTAGTCGATTGGTTATCTCACCGCGGCAGCTGAATCGCGAATGATACAAAGAGGTCCCCTCTATCACCACCAGAACCATGTAGTCTTGGCATTCCGCGACCTTTCAGAACCATTTCTTCTCCTTGTTGAGTCCCTCCGGGCACCCTCACATCGACATCGCCTTCTAATGTGGGTATTCTGACTCTTCCTCCGAGCAGTGCGGTATGCATCGGTATCCGAGCTTCGTAGTGAATGTTCATTCCTTGCCGCCTGAACAACTTCGACGCCGCAACATTTACGCGCACAAGAAGATCCCCTTTTGGCCCTTTGCCAGAAGTTGGCGCATCCCCTTCATTCGGAACACGAAGCATCATTCCATCTTCCACGCCTATGAATAATTATCAATGAAGACGTAATGACTCGTTGTGACGCAGCACCTGCCTGGAGGTATATTGACTGTCACCGCTTTTCTGACTCTCACTCTACCATGACCACTACATTCTCCACAATGACCGCCTCGAGGTACTACCTCTCCAGATCCTTGACATGTCCCACAAGTTGTCTCCATGTGGAAGCCAGCCTGTACCACAAACGTCCGCGATCCGGATCCGCCGCACGAAGAGCAAGTCATTTTCTTGACGCCTGGCTTCAAGCCAGTGCCAGAGCAAGTTCCACACTCCACGATAGGCATGACCGTCATTGTCTGTCTCGTGCCCTTGGCTGCGTCCATAAAACTTATTCCTATCCTGGCTTCCAAGTCATCCCCGCGAATGTTGACGTTAGGTCCTCGTCCACTCGCTCTCCCACCAAACGCGCCAAACAGCTGCTCAAACAGATCAGCTCCAGCACCACTTGGTCCTGCTCGAAATGCGGCCCCGAAATCGCGGAAGCCACCGAACCCAGAACCTGCAAACCCAGAGCCCGAAAACGCGTTCGGATCAAAGCCTGGTTGCTGAGATGCCGCTCCGTATTGATCATATGCAGCACGTTTTCCTTCGTCGCTAAGAGTCTGAAGTATATTATGTTTTAATGGCAAAATCGGAGATTTCTAGTCACAAGTAGAACATACGTCATACGCGGCTTGAATCTCGACAAATTTTTCCTGGGCATCTTTCTCCTTGTTTGTATCCGGATGATATTTCCGTGCGAGCTAGAACATAAATTCACAAATAAGCTCGTCTAGCAAATAAGAAGTAACGTACAGAATAGTAGGCCTTTTTAATGTCAGCTAAAGATGCATCCTTGGACACGCCGAGTACTTGATATGGGTCCTTGTGTGCCAGAGTCGCAGAAGTTGTATGAAAGCCTCGTTTGAACTGCGTTATTTACCGTAGACAAGTATGTTAGTTGGTTGCCGAATGACCTGGCACGCACTTACTCGTCTTGGACGCGCCCGGATCTCGTCTTTGCCATCTGTAGTCCATACAGGTACCCTTCGTTCTCTCAGATCCCTTACCCGTTTTGAAGTGATGGTCGCAAGCGCCCTAGAAGCATGTATACATCTCGACGTAGAAGCGGAACCTAGAGTAAAGGCCAAGATTGCTCTTTGGGCAGCCAGTCGCGTTGGCATAGCGCAGCCTACAATCCGAGTCAGGCAGAAAGGGCGAGTAGAAGAATTGTCGATTTGTTATTGGATTAGTAATATATCACATGACTTATATTACTATATACGGAGGAGAGAGGAACATTCCTATATGACCGTAGATCCGCAGATCCTCGCTATTATGCCGCCATCCCGACAGAATCAAGTGCCAAGCCACAGCGCCTGCAATTTTCCTTCTACTACGCAGTGCTCAGTCGACTTCTTGACTCCTTTCCTAGCTGGTGGACCCGGGAGAATGCCAATTTTTTTTTTTAGGGACTGTTCCTTGAGGATCATCGTAAGTTGCTTGGATGATTGATTGAATAACAATATCGCCTCGGCGTCTTGGAAAAGCACGTCCTCGGAAGCACATCGATCGTATCATTTTCCTCTATAGCTACGGACAGTGGATGTCCCCTTTTTTCAATGCAAGCAGCTCACCTATTTCCAAGTATCGTCCGACGGGTCAAAAGCAAGTCGTCCGTTTCAATCAGGGAACCGGAATAGCTTTCTTCACGAACTAGCTACAAATTTGGCTGGCTGGATCTTATTCCTCGTTGAATGCACCCATAGGTCATTATCTCCGCGTCGGACATGAAAAGGAAGGATCCTGAGACAACTCCTCGTGATGAGCTCGGAAGAAACGACGATGCCTAAGCGGATAAAGTTGCTGAAATTTTCCAACTCGCCTAACGCATATAGCAGAGAACATCCCGTCCATGCAAGAAATATCTATCTATGCTTGCGCCGCGTAATACTCACATGTGGCTCACGATATAAGCAGTGGATATGCACAACTCTTGGCTAGGAGATTTCTCCAAGCCAAATACTTTCCTTCAGTTCAGAGAGTGTTTCCTAGTGTTCCCAAGAACGAAACTTTAGGCTTGTAACTCTTGATGCCCCGGTCAAGTTTGGAGCTGTGAATGGATGCAAGAGCAGTATTGTGTTAACCCGGATTCGTCTGCTATCTTATCGTGCACCAAAGCCTACGGCAGGTCTATTGCGCGAAGATATAGGTCTCATTGTCTGCAGGATGATACTTAGCCTGGATGATATCATCAGGCCTTTCGTTCGAACCGGGATCCGATAATCTCGGCCACCTGGCAGTCTCTCATTTCTGTCTGCCAGACCTCGACGGGCATAATTGACATGCCATAGTTATCCGTTGATGATTGCGCGCAAATGAATTTTAGAGAAAGGGACAAATGATTTTTTAATCCCGCAATGGTTACCTGACTGAAACTTGATAGCACATGCTCACAGGGCCCATGGACAGGCTTGGAATAGACTACAAAAACTGACTTGACGTCCACGCTACAGCGCCAAAGAATCGTTTCAGGGGCTTTGTGAGGGAAATGCGTTCTCACAACTGTTAACCCGGATGCCAAAGTGACCGGTATAAAGATTGATTAAGGTAACATCGTGGCGGGATGTCTTTTGGTCCATGTTTCTAATTGACTCCGTTATTCGGCCACTATATTAATATTCCCTGTAATGCCTGAGGATATCGACATATTGCACCTCACAATGCACTAGCTTAACCCAGAGAGCGAGGGTCATATCGCACTTAAGCATCGTCCTGCGAAGGTCAGAATGCGACATCACTGGTATTGTTAGCACTTTGCCGTTTCCTTCGCATCGCACTAGGATGCGATTGTTAGAATGCTTTCCTCTGTCATGGTCTGAGTTCGGTACGAAACCGGCGGAAAAAACTGAAGCACAGTCAAGAAGCGCGAAGTTGTCCACTTTACTGTGGTCTCGAAATTACTAGTCGGGCGGGCCGGTGTTTGTCCGGGAAGGCAGATGAGGCACGAATAGTAGTAATAATTCTCGAGCGAATGAATTTGAATCGGCGCCTTCCATATCGAGAACGAGGACGGAACTAAAGAAAAGACACAACTTGAACACGCTCGATATTCACAATATGTAACTTTCATATTGATTGTCCATTATTCTGATACTTGATACTTATCGTCGAATTAGAGCATGCCTCATGCGAAGAAGTCCAGTTATGCGCCGTCTCGTTGGCCCTCCGATGTCGGGTATCTGAGGACCATGTCCTACCCACCATCATTACCGCTTGACGTGGTTCGATACATCAAAGGAAATCGCCCTGCAGTACCGTCATCAACTAAGCATCACATTGCTATTCGTCGGATTGTTGACACCTCCGCGCATCCTGCACACGGTCAGATGGGTCTCTTTGCAACCAAAAAGATCCCGCCTCGCACACATATCGTCGATTACTTTGGTGAACTCCACACGGACGATAGACCGAGTTCCGATTATGATCTGTCCTTGTATCGTACGCATGACGATGAAGGACAAGCCTTGAGTGTCGGAGTACGTTCATTCACTGTTATTGTTTTTTCCTAGTGCAGCGATGCAAGCCAAGAGAACCTTGTTTTTTTGCACGCACAAATCGACACTGAAGATCGATGCAGCGCGTATGGGAAATGAAGCAGTACGTAACTGGAGCTCACTTAGTTTCTTTTGCCACTATTGTATTCACCGTTCTCAGTAGCGTTTCATCAATGACTATCGTGGCATCAAATCTAAGCCGAATGCTGTATTCAAAGAAAGAAGAACAGAAGAGGGAGAATTACGGATGAGCATCTGGAGCGGCGACGGAAAAGCAATTGGTAAGGGAGACGAAATCTTAGTATCTTACGGCAAAGTGTGGTGGCAAGCAAGGTCGCATGAGCAGCAGCGTTGAGTTTTGCTCCGCCTTTACGTATCATCTGGGTATGCGCACCAAAAATAGCTTCCTTATTGCTCTCTTGAATTGTGTTTGAAACAACATTCAGCTTTGGAATATTCTAGGACAAATTACATTACAAGAGTCGCGTGTAGTTAGCACAGGACGGAGCTGTATTAGGATTGTATGCGGAAAGCTGGAGACAGAAGTTCATCAGTGCTAAACACCCGATGTATCTGATCCCTCACTACCGCTTTCTCCGTTGGTCGCGGCCGCCGCTGCAGCCGCCTTCACAGGATCTGACACCATGTAAAGATGGATAAAGACCGTATTCACATTGAAACAACGTACCAAAATATGGGTGAGCCTGTGCCTCCTTAGCAGTCAGCCTTTCCTGATGATCATAACGAAGAAGCTTGTCCAAAAAGTCGATAGCCTCGTTTGAGATATACCTCTGGTTTTCGGATGTTATGAATCTCGTCCATGGCTTCTTTGCGTATCTAAAAAGCATCTGCTTAGTACAGAGGGCTCTTCCTTCAAAGTTTGCTTCCATATTCCGTACGTACCGGCCGAGGATTTCGTCGTACTGAGCGTCAAGCTCGATGTCATACTTTTCGAGATAAATGAACAGTTCGTCAGTGCCTAGGACCTTGGTGATCTTCACTAGCTGGTCGTAGTTGTCATGTCCATGAAAGAAGGGTTCCTTGCGGAAGATCTGTGGGCAACGATGTAAGATCAAGATCTTGAAGAAAGAAGACCGATTTATACCATTGAAGCAAACATGCAGCCCAAACTCCACATGTCTAGGCTATAGTCATACTCCTGATAGTCAACGAGCAGTTCCGGACCCTTGAAGTATCGAGATGCAACCCTGACGTTGTACTCGGTTTTCGGATGGTAGAACTCAGCTAATCCCCAATCAATAAGCCGAAGCTGTAGAAAATGAGATGAGGATGGAAGAAGGAGATTCTTGTAAATGAACACCAACCTTCCGTCGTTCATGGTCAATCATGACATTGTGGGGCTTGACATCTCTATGCATGATACCGCAGGAATGACAGAAATCGAGAGCCTGTGCGAACTAATCAACAAGTGGGTGCGAGTAATGCCGCTACGATACTAACCTTTAGCAGTTCGAAGATATAGAATCGTACATCAAAATCGGTGAAGCGAGGATAAAGCAATTTGAAGTCCGTGTTGTGCACGTATTCGGTGATGAGACTCGGAATTTTTGACGAAGAATCGCGAACCACGTCAAGGAGGGCAACGATGTTTGGACCACCAGCCAAATTTTGAAGAATCTTTATTTCACGCTTTATCTTCTTCTTCTTCACTGGCTTCAAGACCTTGATGATGCACTTGTCGTCATTGACAATGTGTATGCCCTCGAACACCTGGCAACCTAGGTCAGACAGAAGGGCAAGAAGAAAGGCCGATTTACATGCCTCAGAATACTTCCCTCGACCGACTTTCCTTACGATTTCGTAGTGATCTTGCATTCCCCATTGCACCTGCAGGTTATCTGTATTCGTTCGTCAGTAGGCAAGTTGACAAGAGCAGAACGGAAGCCACTGACCATATTCATACCAGGATGGACCTCTTTCGGCATTTATGTTTGCATATACTCTAGCAACGGATGAGCGAGGCATGGTGCTTAGTCGATAACACCGCACCTCGGTCTTGAGGTGTGTTCATGGGCTCGTTACCTTGGTCCACGCCTCGCCCACGGCCTTTTACCCAACTTGGGAAATCAGATGATTACGTACACCCACCTAGAGACTTCCGCGCCACTTTCCGTTTCTCTTCCGGCCACCGACACCATATCTTCATCTTGTTCGGACAGATCTTTTTTTCCTTCTTTTTCGTCATAAATATCTAGAGTTACTCAATGGATTATGCGTTTTTTACTTCGAGCCTCTGATTGAAACATATATTCCTATAACAACTTTCTGACGTGGCTTGAAGGAAAAGAACCTAAATCTAGACTGCCAGCTCAGCTATCTGCCTGGGCCTTTGATACTATCTCATTCTCGGGACGACTGCTCAAGTCTTGGAGGATAAGCATGAATATCTCGATCTCATTCCATGGATGAGATACCATGCCGAACCTCTCTGCCACGTCAACTGGAAACACAAGTTACCCGTAAACTCACAACGATGGTTTATAACTACAGTGGAATCAGAGGTGCAGCTATTTTCTGAAATAGCATCCGCATAATTTATTTCTGCCAGCAAAGCATTACGCTTCTTTTATGCTGTAGCACGCGGCAGAAACATCTGACACATGTCGCCTACTTGCCCTTCTTACCCGTTTCAGGACTCTGGTTGACGACGAGTACTCTGCTGGTGCTCGGCGCACATGTATATCTGGCAAGTGCGTTCTGATGCAAGCTGGCTCGAGGACCGTTCATCCCACAAGCTTTCAATTTTTGCGAGTCACCGACGTTGGATGGCCTGACCGTAATTTTATTCCTTTAATTTGACGTTGGAAGAAGTTCGCCAGATAAGACCTGTGATACGTTGCATATCCCCTAATCATGACCTGGAGTAACATATAACGGCGCCTTGCATTGCTTCGACAGCAGAGCTCAATCTAAGGATGATTGCCTACTTCTCGTCCGTTGCAGCTGTGTACACCTCCGTCATTCTTTCTGTCCTCGGCTCCATTCAGGTTGTAAGGGCATTTGATAACACCCGATTCGATAACGTACGTCAATTCTGTCATTGACTATTGACTGATAACCGACGCTTGCTTTGCTAGCTTGCTGTGTAAATTGAAGAAACCTTTGATGCTTTGGGCATTTCTAATTTGATGACAGTTACTGGGGTCAGAATTCTTACGGCGCAGTCAATTCAGACGATCCTGCAAACTTTCAGCAACGTCTTTCGTTCTATTGCGGCGATGATAGTGTTATTGATGCGTTCCCCGTTGCATTCTTAAACGTTTTCTTCGGGACCGGTGGATTACCCTCCATCAACTTAGCCAACGTAAGTCGGAAAGCTTTCAGATTGCCAGACCCCACTTATCATGCACTTAGACTTGCAATCCAACCGATAACACTACTTTCCCTGGCACAGAACTACCGGACTGCTCAGCACTTGCCAGCGACATAGAAACATGTCAATCAAAAGGCAAAATTGTCACTCTGAGCTTGGGGGCGCAACCGGCTCTGTTGGCTTCGACTCCGATAGCCAAGCCGAGACGTTCGCGGATACGATTTGGAACCTTTTCCTTGGTGGTAGCAGCGATACGCGTCCTTTCGGGAGTGCTGTTCTGGATGGGTGAGCGCGCCGAATTTCGTTGTTCAACATCAGTACTTACCCACACGTCAAGAGTTGATCTCGACATTGAAGGAGGAGGTTCAGCATCGTACGCAGCCTTCGTTAACCGCATTCGCTCTCACGCAAGTGGAGCTGATAAAAAGTGAGCGGCTATTAATCTATCGGCCATATAGCCTACGCTAAGCAGAACAATACTACCCTGTCAGATACTTCGTTACTGCAGCACCACAATGTCCCTTCCCTGATTCTGCTCTGGGGCAGGTTCTTAATTCTGCCGAGTTTGACGCTGTATACGTCCAATTCTGTAAGTATGCCTTTTCGAAATTCATTAAAAATAGACAAATTTACTCCATACATAATAGACAATAACATTTGCGGTCTGAATCATTTTGACGAAGCTCAGAACTGGGATTTCGGCTTATGGTTAGCAATCCTGAAATACGTCTGGAGTTTTCCCACCGACTTCTTACCGTTTAGGGACAATTGGGCTAGAACTATTAGTCCGAATTCGGACGCAAAAGTCTACATAGGTGCACCTGCGTCAAGCACTGCAGCAGGGCAAGGATTTGTTTCTGCAGACATACTCGCCTCTATTGCAACGCAAATGCGCAACAGCTTCCCGTCCTTTGGAGGTGTCATGTTATGGGATGCTTCACAAGCTGTTGGTATGTGCTTTGTACCTTTGGTCTTTTCGTCGGACGTTGTGCTTAGGCAAACATTTCATTCTAGCTAATGATCGTTTTGACGTCGCCATAAAGAACGCTTTGACTGCTGCCGGAGGAACTGGATTTACTTTCCCGCCCTGCTCTGCACCCGCGTTCGTTTCCGGAACGTCCTATACGGGTGGCTCGCAAGTGTCTTTTGATGGGTGTGTTATGTCGGAATCATTCCTGCCTTCTTATAAGTGATTGTTGTGTCTAGATACATATGGCAGGCGAAGTTCTTTGCCTCGTCCACTCCAGCTAATGATCCTAACAATGAATGGAGTGCCAGTAAGCTGTGCTGGTCGGTCACCACTGAAAAGGACACCTACTCATATTCGGTATAGTCAGTGCATGTGCAGAGAATGCATCTTCTAGCGCTCCGTCATCCATCGCTTCACCGTCTACTTCAACCTCAGCGTCAAGCCAGTCGAGCTCCGCTACGACATCAGCCCCAGCGGCATCTACATCATCCACTGGAACCAATAATTCTGGAGCAGACTGCAGCGGGATCGCAGCGTGGAACTCCGGTGTAGCTTATACAGCCGGGCAACAGGTCGTATCCGGGTGAGCTTAGCGGGTCAGGACACCAAAGTCTCTACCAGAACTAGCTAACGTTCCGTATGAAGCGGACACTTATGGACAGCTAACTGGTGGACGCAAGGCGACGTTCCAAACAGTATGTATAACTTTCATATCCACTTGGAACTTATCAGGCTAAAAGAAATTACGTTACCTCAGCTGTCAACGGCGACTGGACTGACGAAGGCGCCTGCGCTACGAGTCGTGCCGCTGTAATGGCAGCAGGCAATGTACCGAATGTGCCGACGCCGGTTTTGAGCTCCGCTTTCGCGTCCAGCGCGAAGGCGTCTGGTTCGAACGCAGCGCGTACAGCAGCTGTAAGTCTGCCGTCCACTACCGTCTCCTCGAACGGTCCGGCCGATCAAGACGCGAAGACCGATGGTAGTCGAGTCCGGTCCCGCTTCTTCCGACTCTAACTTATTTTCATTGTCTGTCTGACGAGGGAAGTGGAATATGTTGAATTGTATTCGGGATGCTAGTTACAAGAAATAGATGAAACGTTTATTGATATCCCAAGCGGAATGTGCAATTCACTGGAGTGATCCTGGACAGCGAGGGAGGGTTCTCGGACAATGAGGGATGTGGCGATCGCAATCGATGGCGCTTCGCTGTGCGCATTAGTTTAATAGTTAGGTTCAGTCGCACGGACGAACAGTACCACTGCATACTCTATCCACACCACAACTCGGAAAGTAACACGACGAACTCTTGAGTATTGAAGAACATAGATTTTTTTTTTTTTTTGGATAACACTCGGCAGCATCTTAGCTAGCGTCCGATTCCACGACGCATAGCTTTGTGCGTACCAGGAAGTACAAACTCCTCAAAAAAACTGTAGCCGCGCGTCTTCTTCGTCCTCAGATCCACAGCATTACCATATCCATTCCTCTTCAAAGCACCAACATTAGTCCTAACTCCCTCTTTGATCACTGCCCCCTCGGAACAAAGGTGCAGTTGCTTGAGTCTGTTCAGGAGGTCCGCCATTTCCGATTCTCGCGTCCTATCCTTCGCGCGATACTCAGGACGTGGATTCTCGAACCTGGGGCGCTTGAACGTAGAAGTAGGCGCGCGAGCTCTCAAGTGCCGGACTTTCAGCCCGCGCGATACGTTCGCCAAAGGTCGGTTCGTAGTCCTGAACGTCCTTTCAGCGCCGGATGGAGACCGGGAATCTAGGTGGTCGCGAATGTGTTGGGGCTGGTATTCCCAGGGAAGACCATCTGCGTGAACCGCGCTTGCGTGGACGACGTCGAACGTGAATAGCGAACGATCGAGGTGGTGCGCGCGATTGAGGAGGGTGGTGCAGATGAGTTGACTCGCGTGCGCGTCGTTCGCTGCGTCTGCGTTTAGAGCCAAAGATACACATCAGCGATCCGAGAATTTACGGTACGTCAGGACGTACAATTTATCTGCTCCGGTGATAGCACATTCTCGTCCCAATTGCTTCTTCGCGTCCCGTTTTTCGAGAGTGAACGGTTTAAATACACAGAGACAAGACGGGCAAGACTGATGAATTCCGCGGGGTTACCGGGCCAGCGCTCGGGGTCCAAAGTTCGGGCGAGGTACGAGAGCTCTACACACGAGCACACAGTTGCACCAAAATCTCTATACATGCGCTGCGCATCACCTATGCAGAGGGTTAGTGAATGCTCCCGAAGGCGCAACGATGAAACCGGTCGCGTACCGAGGATATTTACACCCGCCTTTAGTATCGTCCCATCTTTGAGGAAATCAATCAGCTTGGCAGGAAACGCTGGATGCGATGACAAAATATGTAAAAAAAGAAGTCGATCAAAGATTTCTTTATTAGCATATACGCTCAAAACCAGTACTTCTCGGGGAAAAAAGACTTACCTTCCATAGCACTAACATGCAGGACTAATACCTTCCTCGTCGCCGCGATCTGGACGACAGCGACCGGGTTCTCACCGAGCGCGGAGGAGGCACCAGCATTCGGACGCCACTCGACGTCAAACCCGACTACTCGCTGCGCATTTTGCCCAACTTTCCCGTGAAACAGTCGAGTGAGCTCTGTATTCGCACTTTCGTGATCGCGTACGTATACGAGATCCGGCGGGTTGGGATGGGCGTTGTAAGAGAGGATAGAGTCGCCGAAACGATCGAGGTTATCAATATCAATATCTGCGGAGGGAAAGCTCGAGAATTGATTATTGTCGCGCTCATCGGCGTCGGGGTCTCGGTTCCGCAACAGGAATCGAGCGCGACGATGATGCCCGAGTTGTCTTTCGGGAATCCGTGCTGTGTATTCCAACAAGTTCATCTAGGAGGACAATCGAGCGTTGTCGTCGGTATCGAGTCTGTAAAGAAGCCCCCTCAGTATCGGTTCCTTTCAATAATGGAATAGCCATATTACATAGGGCATAGGAAGCTTCCTTTCTTCTACTTATGACGAAACCAGTCCCAATCTCAGCGCTTGCGTGTGTCTGCTGTCCCAGTCCCGCAGCCCGACACGTACAGACCTTCACCCTCAATCCAAGCGCAGCTTCTGATAGGGGGCGATACTTTCATAACACAGACAATTACATCAATGCTACGTTCCAGGTTCAGAATCCCGAGCGCGCGCAGTGCTACACTCAATTCCTAAAGTTCATTTCCTGTCCGGCGGAACTGGTAGACGCGCATTTCGATGTTTTCATCAACAACGCGCGCACAGTAATTCGAGACGATACCAGGAGTAGCTTCAGCGCATCCCAAATAACACAGGACGAAGAAATCGAAATGGCGATGGTGGTGTTCCGACGGCTATAGATGTTCGAAGAAGCGCCTTGAAGGGCGAAAGAAGTCACATTAATCTGGTTCCGAGGAGACCTCTGTCTGAGTCGTCCGTCACCTTTTAACGCGCAAAATTACTACACCGGAATCTCTTCAGTGAAGCACACAACCGCGTTCATAGACGCGCAGTACATTCTTCAGTGACCTGACTCGGATACAGCGCAGGCTAGCGCAGGGGGTGAAGGGAGAGATCTTTTCCGACTTGACGCCGGATAAAGGCACTTCAAGGGCACTAAATGAATACCGGTTAAAGCCGAATAATGCAACTCCAAAATTAGAATTCATCATTTCAATTCATTTTGGGCAACTCACACAGTATATATAGGACGAAGACGCCCATCCCATAAATTGCCTTCCGGGGCGAGCGTCTAAGCCAACTGTATGTGTCATATGAATCAAAATTCCGAGAATAGACTGTGCAGCAACTCCGACCGACTGGCTATGCTATTACTGGTACTGGATCATTTCAGGAGCCGAGTGCAGTGCGGGAAGGCGACTACTAGAATAGCAAGGGGCTGACAGTGATCTATTTCTGGCCACAGACACACGAAAATTGAGTGATGTGATTATCAGCGTGATCACACATCGCATTTGTGTTCGCGGCACGGACAAGAATGGAGCTGACGAGAGGTGCTGCGTGCGGAAGAAACACCGGAGCGACGGGGCGATAGACGAGAGAACCCAAGTGGCTTGGCGCGGGTCATTTGCCGTCCCCATGATACAAAATAGGAGAGGGACGGTGGCGGCGGAGACAAGAGGATGGCTCAGTGCAAGTACATGCAGGCATTAATATTAATATTAATGTTAATGTTGCTATCGATGGAAATGAAATGTGTTAATAATAAATTCACGCGATTGAGCCGGTCTGGTCTGTCGTATCCCAAAATAGACTCACGTCACTCTAATCTTGGCCTTGGCGTCTCGTCTCTTTCTTCCCTTCCTCTTCCCTCGTCCTCCTCATCGTCTCTATGCTCACTGCTCACTGCTCATCTTGCAGCGACCAGGCTGGGCCAGGACAGCAACTCGACGAGTACTGCCATGGGGCTCGGTTCGTATGCAAAAGGGAGAATCCGGTGGATGACGGAGGGAGTTGTATAATTAGAAAAGAGAGAAACGCCAAGCCAAGGACGAGTGATTCTGATTCTCTCTCAGAGAGACAGCCTTATTATTATTATTATTTTCACTCTCCCTATATCCTGACCGTCCCATCACTGCCCTCCACTTCTTTCCCTCCTTCCTCCCAATGGACACTCCACCCTACTCTGAGACTTCCATCCACACCTCTCCGGGCCATCATTCAATTCACGTTAACGGCGACGCACAGCCTAATGCTCTCGCTCATCCGAACGGTGTCCCTCCCCCGGGCCCTAACTCGGGTATTGGCTCCGGTGCCGACTCCGGTACAGTCGACATCCGCACGTTATACTCCTCGAGCTGGTCTGCTCTCGACGGTCCTTCCCCGCCGACTCTCAGAGAGATCCTAACCGCTTACAAACAAAAAGGTGACGGTGACCGCGAAATGCTCCTCGCCATGCTTAACGCGAAGAGTGCCGAGGACCAGGTGTGTTTCACGTTTATTATTTTTTTTTTTTTTTTTGCATGACTGATGTAAATTTACATTCTCTAAAGCGTATTGCTTCTCAGCTCTCCCTCCGGCGTTCAATGATTGAGATTAATAAGTACACGCTCGAGTCGCGCTCGCCGTCGTACTCGCAGCTTCAGTATCCCCAACAGCATACTTCGTCGAGTTCTTCTGGGCATATATACACTTACGTTCCTGAGGAGCACTATGCCTTGGCAGGCTCGAATCACCACCAACATCATCATCAGCAACATCACGCAGCGTCCGTCTCGCCTCCGGCACCGCACCACGCTTATCCCTCTGGTTATTCATCCTCTCATAGCCAAGCCACGCGTAGTCATGCGCACCTCCGGGCAGTAGAGTCTCCGCCTCTTTCTTCGGCTACTCAAAAGAGCGTTTTGTCAGCTACTCGCGCACGAACCTCATCGCTCGCGGGCTCTCATGCAAGAAGCAATGTTCGACTCACTGACGCACGATCTCAGATGCCGTCTGTCCCCCAAAGTCAGAGCCAACGAAGGAAACGCCCACGCCACTCCCGGTCACGCTCGCGTTCTCCGGGTCCCATCGCCCCAGCGTCCACTTCACACCACCGCTCGTATACGTACACATACGCCCGATCGCCTCCCGTCTACACGCACTCTGCCCCCCACTCTCATTCCCATTCGGAGGTAGACCCAGAAGCGGAGCGTTCCTCGTATAGCTCCGCTTCGGATACAGGTTCACCACGGAGCGTGCCAAATGCGTACGTGCAGGGCCAAGCGACGGGCCAAGGTGGAGGTTATCCGCGAGCGATGGCGATTGGATCACTCTTATCCACAGGGGCCAAGGCGGGTGCTAACTCCGTCTCGAGCTCTGGTTCACCCTCAAATTCCAGAATAAATGGCTCGAGCACTAATGGAGCTGCTCCGAATAGTTCCGCTGCATCAAGCCGGGTGAAGGATGAACGCGCGGAGCGAGATCAGGATATGGATACGGAACAAGAAAAGGACGAAGCATGGGCTCGCGAGCGTAAGCGAGAACAACGCGCCAACCGCGAGGAACGATAGTTATTCTACAAGCGATGCGCTCCCTTCTTCTGCAATGTAAAATATTGGTTTGTCTCGATAAAGCTAAGTTATGATGTACATGGGCTCCCATGTTTTTTTTTCCTATCCTTCCTTCCTTCCCGCGTCTATCTACTATCTATGTTGAATCTGTCTTTGCGCATTGTATGCGAAATCTGTTTTCATCTCTGTCCCCTCCACGAGTATTATTTTCCTCTCGGTTTTCTGTCGGTATAGTGTATCGTCATTCTGCATTCTCGACGCTGAACGAAAGTCGCGTATTTTCGCTGCATTTGCCGCTATCTATAGGTATGCTTCCTCGCGAGAGAATGTACAAGACATTCGTATGTATGTATTGCGCAGCAGTCCTCCCGCCGAGGAAATCTGATCGTATACGCACGCGTTCATCCGAAACACTAGGGACAAATACCAAGAGCCAAGTACTGAAGGGTTATCTGGAGAAATTGGAACCGGGAACACCTTGGCTGCGGATAAATATACTGAGCCCGAGCGAAAATATATAGCGAGAACACTCGCAGTATTGCGCAGTGTATGTACATTGTAATCGTACTTCAGTCACTATCGCGTACAAACATATAAATAATACGAACTCGTGCAAGACCAAGACCAAGACCAAGAAGAGGGGGCTGATCCTGGCCCTGGGCTGGGAATGGGATGGGGAAAGAGAAAGCGCTGTTTTTCCCTCTATGAGCGGTGGCTTGTCCAATTGATATTGGCATTGATTCCTGAATACTGAATACAGGTTATCGAATATCAATACATATCAATTCATACATGTACATTTTATTATTACTGTAGTTGGAACGTTCACTTGGGTATGCGGCGCCTCCTGCTTTCAACAACCATAAGTACTAACTTGGACTAGTTGGATGCGTTTGGCTCAAGACACCGACGGAATCGTTGTTTTAGTCACGTCGTGGGGCATAAGCATAAGCTCTTAGCCATGGGCAAAGAAGCCGATACACTCGCAGTGTGCAGGAATAGAGAAAAAAACCCTCCAGTTTGGCTGGGTAGAGTAGCGACCAGTACTTACTACAGTAGACTATAGTAAGGCGAGGGATATTTACGTTTCGCGGTTATGTACAGCAGTTTCCTTGGTGCTTGGTACTCGAGACGCAAAGCCCTATGTTGTCAGTTCCAAGCCGCTAAGAAAACTGCGCCGGGAGGCGGGTTGTACGGAGACGGAGTACGGGAAACGGGAAGACAGACACGTTTTTTCTCGGCCGGGTCCCGATCTAAATATAGAAAGAAGTCACTTATTTTATACGACTAGAAAGAGTCATCGCCTGAAACAGACCGAAAGGAACTTGAGCCGAAAACTTATCTCCCCCTTCCTTTCGCTTTTAATTCCGAATCCGGGCTGGGGAAGCAGCGCCAAGCACAAGGGTCGCTTGTGAGAGTTTCTTTTTACTGTGCATGTGTCACTAAGGTTTTGAAGAAAGGGTTTCATTCATATTTCATATGGAAGGAAGCCGAGCGGGATGATTATAGGACGCTTCGACGACCTTGGGCTAAGTATACATAACTCGTACGCAGGGGAAACTTAACTTTAGATTAGGAGAAAAGAAGCAAGAAGAGATGTTGATATGCTTGAATTGGCCCAAACGCATATGCGTATCTTTTCTCGATTGGGTGGTGTGTTCATTCAAATTTGCCCAGAGTTATAGATAGAAATTTAAGTAATTGATTTATATCGATAAGGGTCCGTGACGCACTTCGTCCACATGCAGGATCCCTCGTGGTCGATTTGAAAGAAAGTGTAAGAATAGCTTGCTTGCGGACTGACACTGGGCCGACGAGGACGAGTAGAATAGGTACGTATATTTCGACGGAACGATGAAAATCTCGGGATTAGACGAGGATGACGAGTGAATAATAAGTACAATAATGTCGTCGAGTCTTCAAACCTTCCGGATGGTCGTTCGTATGAGAGATGATATCAATAGGCACCGTACACGAGGAAACTGACACTTGAGATAGTCTTGGAAGTGTCGGCACCGCGCAGTAAGTTTTCGAGCAGGCTGCGAAAAAAAAAAAATAGATCCCGTTCATATGGAGACAAAATTGGACTTCCCATCCTCCCAAGCCAAGAGTCTCATGGTCACTGGGCAGCCATCCAGCCAGCCACCGAGTTTTCACACCTCGCAATCTGCGCCCACGGAACCGGGCCTCCTCCATTCAGTGCTGTTCTAAGTATAATGTAAGATCATGAACATCATCACCCCCTTCTGGGACGCCCATCCCATCCAGGGCATATCATGCTCTATACTCGTGTATCAGACGGATTTGTTAAGGACCGATCAGGACCTGTGCAGAAGAAAGTTGCTGGCGTCCATACTCACACATATCATTGATGGGTATAGCAGATATGATTTAATATTGCGCGATACTGATGTGTTCTTAGATGGAGATGGAGTGATTTGAAGGAGCGACTGAGCGATAATAACTGAGATGATACTCACCCGAGCTGATGGGATGTGCATCCCCTGTGGGAGCTGATGGGCATGCCAAGACCAGAAACAGGAAAAGAAGAAGAACTCTTGCGTAGAGTTAAAAATAACCACTACTGTCTCTCGAATGTCCTCCGCGGAAATGATTGATGTGGTGAGCAGGGAAATAACTGTGACCTACAACATTAAGTAATACGCTAAGTGTAGTTACATGGGATCTATACTGTAGCTCTTGGGTTACCGGGAAGAAGCTTGCCAAATTGAGGTCTGAAAATAGCTTCTCGTGAGAAGGTGCGAAGCATAAAATAAATGCATCCACTTTACTCTTGTTTACATCGAATTCTCGCTGGTGATGAATTAGTGCATCATATCTCCTGCCAAATGTTCACCCTTCTTGTTGTGGAGAGAACTTGGGACAAACCTGGACCGGTGCCTACTGAAACCCGTAATCCTCCGGCTACGCTTGACCAAAACAAGCAACTACCAATAACAAAGGGCCGAGAACTGTGGGTCCAATGACGCAATTACTCCATTTGGCTGCATCTGTGGTTCTTCCACCATGGGCCTTCTCGTTTCTTGTAAATACGCGCTCAGTTCCAAAATCTACTACCTCCACTTCAACCAGTTCCCCTTTTCTACTTCCGTCGCCTCCTCGCTTGCAAAATACGTACGCTGCTCGGTTTCACCCATCCTCTGGCTGTTGACTTTCAGTTAAACCGTTACAATCCTTCAATCTCATCGATCATCTTAGCATAGATTCCCCCCTCCCTGTACGACAGTTATGTCAGACAACATTCAGGCCGCGAAGAAACGCTATTCGCAACAGCTCGCTGCTTATACGCGCCAGCAATTCCGCGTCGCACAATCCGCACTAGAGGCCGCGCGAGCTGCTAATGGTACCCGTACCAATGGAGACTCACGCCCTCGGGCTGCTGCTGGTGAAGACTCGGGCCGCCATCGCTCTCGCTCTAGAGACAGTCACCATACTCGTAACTTCCGCGTTGTTGACTTTGCCCAAAAGGCACCGCTTGTCAACGGCACCGCATAAAGAACATTTTCAAAAGTAATTAGTTTTGCAAGTTGCCTCTGTAAAGTTGGAAACTAATTCCTATGTAGTGGAAAACACCACCTCGACCTGTACCAGATAGCTACAAATCTTCCCCCCTCGCTTGATATATCACTTCAATACTGGTAGCTAAACGGCGACACTACCACCATCGCAACGCCTCGTACACAATATTATCGTGACACTTTCGCACTGCATAAGCCGGAGTTTCCCCATTTTATTTCATTTCGTAGTCATTCTCGGATCACTTCATACTTCATGGACACATGCATCGCAAGCACTGCCTGTACAGTATGACATGCATTGATACTGCTTTCGGATTTCATTTTTCATTTACTGTATGACGAGCGACCCTGAATTCTTATACGTGTATATAGCCCGTTAACTTGCATCCTCGGTAGCTAATTGCCTCCAGGTGCTCGGACGCAGAGTCTCTAATGTACTTTTATTAAATGCAATACAGTAGACATAAATAGATACCATCATAAATACATATAAATTATGTATGTATGCGGATGATTGACAGAGCTGAGGAGTGCTGAAACGCCTTTGGCAAGCTTTCTAAACCGAGGATGTTGTAAGTATCGCACAGAACGGCATTTCGTCATTCAACTCTGTCCAGTGAATTCTGAAATACACAATGTGGTGTAAGTTTTACGCTAATGACGACACGTTTGGGGAGAGATTTGCACTTCCGTCATAGTGATTACGGAAGAGTATTGAACATCATACAGCAAGTACGCCATCTGTGGAAGATGGTGTAGTAAGACGGTATCCGCGCCGTGGTTAGTAGTAAGTAATTCAGTCAGGCGTCGGACCAGATGCCCACACCAAGCAGACCTGCCCAGGCTCCCGATTCCGGAAGCCGTCCGAGAAGGAAATGTAGCACCACATCCTCAGCGGATACGCTAAATGCGAAGTTGTGCGAGAGTTTGGCGAGGAGCGAAGAAAGGCGTTGCACGTCAGCGTCTTGAGCGGAGGCTTTGAAAGTGACAGGTGCGCGAGTCTCTGACGATATGGCTAGCGGCATAATCTTGAGGATACTTGTTTAATCTCCAATGCACCATATCATCATGAAGTAAGAATTACATACCTTTGAAGAATGTAAGCGAGTCTAGTCCTAGACTGGATAGCACCGCTCGAGCCTTCTTTTCGACTCCATCCTCAGGGTTGATCTCCACACTCCCCGCAGATAGCAGAAGGCCAACGTCCGCATACTCGTCGCTCTCGCTCGCGTGGCCGGCAAGGACGCTGGAGCAAGCATGTGCCGGCGCAACAGCTCGCGCCGATTCTGCGATTTCCCTGACAAGTCCTAAGCCGCTCCCTTCATCGATAGTTCTCTTGGAGTCGGAGTCGAGTATGATAATGAAGGACGAGACGTCGAGCTTCAGCTGTTTCTGCGCTTGCAAACCGCAGAGAATCCGCACGGCGTTGATAGTTTTCGCGACAGCATCTATATCATCGAATGAAGTATTCGCACTCGCTGTACTATCGAAATCCTCCAGAGGGATGTATCCAGATACAGTATCTATAATCTTTTGCGCGAGCATTTTTGTTTCCTTGAGGAAGAGCTTCAGAATTAGCGGAGGAAAGTGAGATGTCTATGACGAAACGCGTTGATCTCATTGACAGGCTCGCCGCCAAGAAGATCGGCAATCATTGATGGATGTTATGTAATCCAACCATCGATCCCGAGGGATTGGGATTTCTTCTGAAAATCTTCACCTGATTCCGAGTCGTCCACTCTTACTCCGTCTTAAAGAGGCGCATATACGGACCTCTGCGGGTGATAGGTCGGCATAGGGTTTCACTAAGACGGTTCTCGCTAAGAGATCACCCTTCAGCTCACTTGGACGGTATTTGACGGCTTTCATATGTTCAGAAGACTCGTTCTCGTATCTGCGCCGGCAGGCCCGGCACTGCGGCGTTCGTTGGCTACCCATGTATCTCCGCATCCCGCCACGGCTGCTGCTGTAACCGCTGCAGCTGTCTCGCCACCGCCGACGCGTCACGACTGGACGAAGCGGGAAATCCAGGAGATATACGATTCGCCACTGCTTGATCTAGTTTTTCGCGCAGCGGGTGTGCATAGGCAGTTTCATGACCCAAAGAAGGTTCAGCTGTGCACGCTTATGAACATAAAGAGTGTGTAATTTCTATATGTAATATAAACCGGATGCTAACCTGCGAACCAATCAGCTGGGGGAT
The DNA here is from genome assembly GCA_037892935.1 of Phlebopus portentosus. NCBI lineage: Eukaryota > Fungi > Basidiomycota > Agaricomycetes > Boletales > Boletinellaceae > Phlebopus > Phlebopus portentosus. The sequence goes on from JAYXKI010000001.1 coordinate 3,319,508, forward strand.
GTACAGAGGATTGTGCGTACCGATTCATGTCATTCAACCAGTAGATCTTACACTCTTTCTATTATAGGCAAATACTGTTCTCAATCTTCGCGCCACAAAACGGAGACGAAGGCACAAAAGCTAGTAGACTTGGAGCCCGTGCTCGAGGCAGCTCGACAGGCCAAGGCAAACGGTAGTACTCGGTTCTGCATGGGAGCAGCTTGGCGAGATCTTGCAGGTCGAAAACGCGGATTTGAGCGTATTTTGCAAATGGTACGTGAAGTTCGCGGGATGGGCATGGAGGTATGTACAACGCTTGGGATGCTGTCTGCTGAGCAAGCAAGGCAACTCAAAGAGGCGTGCGTCGTTTGAACATCCGATTTAAAAGCGATTTCTGATTGTATGTTAGTGGACTGACCGCATATAACCACAATTTGGATACTTCCCGAGAATTTTATCCGTCGGTACGGATCATTTTCTGATTTTAAGCTACCTTCGTTAGAAAATGTATCCAGGTTATCACGACTCGATCGTATGACGAGCGGCTCGAAACTATCGCGAATGTACGGGATGCTGGTATAAGTGTGTGCTCTGGTGGTATCCTAGGCCTGGGAGAATCGAAAGAAGATCGTGTCGGTCTGATCTGGGAAGTTTCCAAGTGGGTCGCGGCTATATGTTTCTTTGTTGATGTAATTAGTATTGATGATGCGTCACTTCAGCATGCCAGAACACCCGGAATCCTTCCCTGTCAATGCACTTGTTCCTATTCCGGGAACTCCGATGGAAAATAACGAGGTATGATCGAGTATCAGACGGTCAGAGTCATCGAGATTCTTAATTGCCCTTAGCCTGTCCCTGTTCATTCCCTCATTCGAACAATCGCAACTGCACGAATAGTGCTTCCTTCGACCATCATTCGATTAGCTGCGGGTCGACAAACTTTATCGGAGGCGGAGCAAGCGATGTGCTTTATGTCGGGCGCAAACGCGGTCTTCACGGGCGAGAAGATGTTGACCACTCCATGTACGTCTATTTGTTTCGGAGCTTCATTGATCGAAGTCCGTGGTTCTCTCGATAGACAACTGACGATGACAAACAATTTGCTTCCGGATGTACAGGTTCGCCATGGGATGAGGTAAGCTCTCAGTTTCCTGAAATCAAACGCTTCGTGTGCCTTACTCCATTCTGACAGGATAAGGCGATGATGGCGCGATGGGGTCTAGAAGGGATGCAGAGCTTTGAACAAGCACGCGCGTCCAGCAAGGAAAGAAGACAAGAGGCTGGATGTCTTGATGCGATCGACGCTTCTAGAACTGTGGACGTCAAACGGGCTTTGGCGTCAGAAGTGGCCTAAAAGCAGGAATGATATATGGGATAATGTAAAAAGAGTGTAGGGAATAGAAGAACTGACGAATCCGCTTATCCAGATGCTTCAGAACGGCGTCTAGACAGGCGCAAATCATTTCGAAGTGGCCTGTTTCCAAATAGAGGTGTCGCGAATTTTCTCACAGAACACCATCAATTCCACTCAACATCTACAAAAGCCCAACACGTCCAAGCTGTGTGATGTCTTCTTTCTTGGTATCTGGGGCCTCCGTGTATCTCTACTTCTCCTCTGGTACTTTGATAGCGATATTTGTCTTCCCCGATTCTCTTCAGCTTTTCATGGGCGGAAATGAAGGGCGCTTTTCATACCAGCCTCTACCGCTCACTTGCTGCTGCTTGATTCTGCACTCGATCCTGCCGGAGCTCCGCTATATGCTCTTCTTTCTGTTGGCTACATCGGGCGTTTATAATATGGCGGCAATCTGGTGTGCACGAGGATTGCGTCTTATAAGCCTACGCGCTGGACTCGCAGTCAAAAACACTCCGGCTCATCTCGAACGGCCATCATCCTTATCCTCTTAATTTACTAGAAAGTGTCATGTACAACTACGCCACAAACCCAGAGTCATCTCCTACGAACTCTGCGTCTTCGGGAACCTCTGACCTCTCATCTGTGTGGTGGGGTTCGGGCGACGTCTTTGGTGGCACGCCGAGTAGCTTTACCTCTGTGTCAAGTGGCTATTCTGGTTTCAGCGAGGGTCCGTCAAATGCGTGTATGCCTGGAGGGTCCGGACAGATGCAGATGCGTTTCTCTGGTATGTCGCAAGACGGAAACGTAAGGATTATGCCTCAGCCTTCTCACTCGCAAGCGCGCCCTCCGCATAATCCGTCCAAGTCAGACTAGAATAGCCTTCCTTGCTTTTTACCATCTGCTAAATGCCTGCTTTTTTGCGAATAGATATGTCTCAATTTCTACTCAGTACGTGTTTGCTACTCCACAACGAGTGCCTGTGCTAGCGTAAGTACCGGACATTGCTCTGACTTTCCAAGGGTACTTATTAATCACTAATTGATTTGAATCCTAGGAGGGTATCCATCGTCGATTATAGAGGGAACATACTATACGATAGTTTCGTACGGCCGACGTAAGAATTTATGTTTGCATGTGCTCCGGCATAGAGATTTGGATTTTGACTTTTCACAGCCATCAGATCGAGGATTTGCGATCATCCATAACTGGACTTCTTCCTGAACACTTGCTCTCCATCGAAGGTAGACTATCCCTTAAGATTTCTGTCTAAGCGACACGCTGATGAAACCATTCACTGTCCGGAAAGCAATGCACCCTTCGGTTGTTAAAGAACAGGTCTCTGCACTATTTCAGGGGAAGATCATTATCGGCCATGCGCTCTGGATGCACTTTTCAGTACGCGAACTGTATCCAGTTACTTGCAAGAATGCTAATAAGTGCTGTTGAAGCTTCTCGGATTAAGGCATCCTGCGCTCGACACTCGCGATGTCGCGCTGTACCTCCCTTTCCACCGTTCAGTCAGCTCATCGACCGTCACGCCGCTCAAATCACTGGTCTCGCATCTCATGCGAAGGAAGATTGGAAGGTCATACGAGCATCCTGTACGTTCTTTTTCAGATATCACCTGATATTCTTAGCCTAAAATACTGACGGGGGAAATCCACCGCGCTTCCGGTAATAAGCTAGAAGAGGCGCGCGCTGCTTTGGATTTGTTCCGATCATACGAGGATTCTTGGGAGGACGACATCCGCGGGGGTACATGGCCTTCTGCACTCCCACCGACCGCTTTCAGTCAATTCTTCACGTAGGGTTGGGCTTCACCCGGGAGGTCCATCAATTCATTCGCTTTCGTTTTCCGCTTTCGTTCATAATAGATGCAAGTTACTAACTGATCCGTTCAAGTGTGCTCAGAAAGGCCACTAGATTTGTACTCCCTTTTTCTGGTCCTTCGTGCTCGTTTTTATTCGATTTTCATGATAGACTTACTTTCGCACTCGTGTCTTATGCTTATTCCTTTTATTAATATTTACGACGTAGAACAGAGGCAGAGGCAGAGAAGAATGGTCGTAGGGTTATAACTGCTGAATGAGGAAGTGTCGCGTAAACCCTAGGATCTGCAGGCCAAATTAAGCATTACAGTTTACGAGACCACTGAATGTTGCTCGACTTCTATCTCACTTGTTTGCCATGGCCACAGACCACGCCCCGCATCCCTACAACTTGGGACAGCCCTCGACGAACTATATGAGCTATATGGATGGCGTCAATAACCGGCACAGGCTGCAGGTCAACGGCGCTCCCAGCGAACAGGCTACGCTGGTCAATGGCTCGGGCGAGTATTACGATCCCCTCCTTGGGGAGTCCGACTCTGAAGATCCTGACTTGCCCGTTGGAGTGGCGGGAGGAACTGGGGGAAGAAAGCATTGAAGGGCTCGAGATGGGTGCGGAGAGGGAAGGCAGTTGCTTGGGGCCCCAGTAAAGGCGAATGGGAGGTACGTGTGTCCCTTTGCGCCCAACGCGGTTCTCCGTCTTATCAAACGCGCAAACGCTTGCAGGCAGAAGAACGAGCACGGAAGCGCCTGAAAGTGATCCTCGCGCCACCACGGCGCTCTCCCTCGCCTCCGACGCTTCCGCACCTGCGCGAGTCAAGTCCGCCGCTGAGTGCGCCTTACGTCCACCCATCGACGCATGGGAGCTACGCAGCGTTCGTGCTTGATCCTGCGGTGGCGCATAGTTACTGTACGTCCATGCTTGCGGATCTTCAGCAAACGACGGACAACTTAATACAGGGCGAGGCGACGCTGACTCGCGCGCTGGGCCGACTATGGAAGGTACTGAGCGAGGAGGAGCATGTGCGTCAAGCTGACGATCCTGGGACAAAAACTGGAGCGGCTGGGATGACGAACGGTGTCGTGGATGACGGCGCAGACGGTGAGAAGCACGACGATGCTGTGGACGACGGAGACGAGGAGATGAGCGAGCGCGAGCGGCGGGTTGCACGGGCTCCAGACCTCTCCCAGCCGATGCACAAGCTTTTCCTCACGCCATTTCCAAATGGAGGCACGCACATGATGGAGCCATCGCATTTCGGCAGCCCGCAGATGCAGCTAGAGAATATGGAGAGAGCGTTCGCCACGCTCCGTGAGCTGCAGGATGACTCGCGCGAATATGTTGAGCGACTGGCGGAGGCCCGAGAGAATCTGGGAGAGGTGAGACGACAGCGGGACATTATATGGATGAAGACGCGGGAACAGGCATTGGAGGAGCTGAAGGAGATTGACCAATCCGCGGTGGAACCTGTTGAGGCACCTGATGTCTTGAGAGATTTGGCCAAGTTCTGGGATGAGTAGCATAAGTTTTCTGTACACTCTACATATCTAAAATTCTAATCTTGTTGTCGGGACTGTAATAATTATTCGCACCGTATGTATAAATGTGTCTGTGCGTAATTGACGTATAAGAATAATTTTTAGCCTTTTATTGGAAACGCGCGTCGGTTTGCTGGCCTTCTGATCTACTTTTGTAGCCGACGACACTTACACAGAAAGTGGGGCTCCCCCGGCTTCTTTCCATGCAACCACTACATACACGATGAATGGTCACCGTCTCCCGGATCTCGAAAGGCTCAGAATACACGATTATGTCCACCCAGACATCAACGATGTCCAAATTCCAGAGGACATCGCGAACCCGCCTGAGGGGCAGTCCTCCGATCCAGCCATGGACCGACTCCGGACATACGTCAAGAGCCTCCCCTACTCCGTCGAGTCCTATGCGCATATGCAGCAGATCTTTGATCTTATCCTCACTCGACTCGTCCAGTCCGTGAAGGCAAAGGATTTCGATCCAGGCTTCTTGCAGTGGGATAGCATGCTGACGTAGTGAGTAGTCATGCTCGCGTGCTCGTTTCTTTTCAGCTCCCTTCAAAATAAATTGCATTGTGTGATTCTGATGCTTGTACTCTGTTTTCAGTCTTTCAATGCTCAAGTATCCGTTGCCGAAGGAGAAACGCGTAGCGCTGGTGAAGCTATATTATGAGGTTGCTACCTTGCCGGGCATGCCTGCGAATATCATGGCCGTTGCAGCTGAAGCACTCAATTTCCTCACACGGTCGAAGACAAAGCTGTCTATTGAGGACGTGCGCCTGCCCTGGAAGCCTATTTACAAGCTACTCTCGAAGGAGCTGTTTCTCAGTCGAAGGAAGTTCGAGATCAAGTGCGTTGCATGTTGCGTGCGCCACTTATTTTGCTGGACTGACTGTATATGCATGGTTCCTGTAGCCAGTTGCCTGCGTACATGGGCTATATAGCTGATTCCTGCCGAAGATTCTTCCATCCTGCTGCGATTGATGAGATGCTAGAGACGTTTTTACCTTTTATGAATGGAACCAACTTGAGTGTGAGCCGCATAATTCCCAAATAACTCTCAAAACTGATGTCTTCCCTCTGTTCGCGCATTATATCGTTTGAATAGTCGGTGATGGCAACGGAATATTATCTGCTCACGTTCTTACCCCAATCGCATCCCCAATCATACTTACCAATGCTCTTCCGCATGTGGGAAGCGATCAATTCGTACAATTACGATGAGAGGATGCTCAACTTTCTAGCGCAACTTGCAGAGATGCACGTTGACCCATCTGTGAGCGATCCTGCAAGGATCGAAATGCTACCAGATGATGCGCTCTCGGAAGACGAGGGAAGACCAAATTGGAAGAAGGATGATTTGAGTCATAACGGGTCCTGGAATGGGATATACAAAGACGTCGGGATATTCTCAGAGGAAGAATGGAGTCTGATCATGGTGAAATGTCTGGCTTCGATGGGTCTGTTGCAGTTCCCTATGTTCCGGTTTTGTTCTTAAATTTATGGTGTCAAACTTGCTTGCAGAAATCCCGTTGGCGGACACTGGATCATTAACGACTGGCCCTTCAGTTGATAATCAGGCGAGCTTCGAGGTTGGTCGCCTGCGTAAACCGACTTGGCGTATATGTACGTCTCTTTCGCTTCAATCTCATTTAAGTTGAGGACTTACGCGTATGCTATCTGATCTCAGTCTCTCTAGCTCGCATCATTGTATACTCAATGATGCCAGATGGGATTCCTGCTCCACCCTCTGGGATATCTACGCCATTCTCACCAGGAATGGTGACACCCGGTTTCATGACACCCGACCCTGCGAATAACTTGGGTGACTATCTATCTGCGCCGCTCGGGAAAAAGCCCCGCTCGAAGATGCGGACGTATCTTGCAGGATCGAAAGCTCTGGACTCGCTTGCTCGCTTGATCTGGTCGACGGAGAGTTTCTTCCATCCGAATAACTCTGGAAGCTGGACTGCAGATGTACGTTCTGGGTCTCTGAGTGTCTTGATATCGAAACGCTGATGATTGTCGCCGTCTAGCTCACCGCATTCATCAAGTACATTGTCTATGAATTCAACAAACGTATGTATACGATGCCATGAACGATGAATTGTATTCATTTCCTTTACAGGATGGTATGAGGAGCGGCAGCCTGAATGCAAGACACCCATGGTCTGTCATTACTTAAGTATACAAGCAGGCCTTGCTCATGTCTTCTCACTAGCACCGTCGGTTGACGCACGAGATGAAGCGCGAGCTCGTCAGGTGTCTGCGGACTGTCGCACTGCTCGCAATGTTCTCGCGCGATTCGACGACAGTGTCGAATGTCCAGAGCTGTCTCAAATCGATGACGATCATGGAGCCTGATCTCATCCTGCATCCGATACTTGAGCGAGCGATCCCCTCGCTCGAGGCGCTCGTCGAGACTCAACGGACGACGGCGGTTATCAAGGCTCTGGGCGCCGTAGCTCTGAGTCTCGTGTCTAGGGACATATACAAACCGGGAGCGAAGCATCTCGTACAAATTTTGGAGTTATTAATACCGGGAATAGATTTGGTGAGTGATTTCGATACCCTATTAAGAAGTCTTCTTATATGCTCATTGTATCTCCAGAATGACCCACAGAAGACCGTAAGTTTACGTAGAAAGCAAGTTGAGCCGCAGATAGCTTAGAACGACTCATTTACACAGCTATGTACAACTGCTTTCTTGGTTGAAGTTTCTCAGTATATCATGTTCGGCGACCTTACGAGAGTGGGGATGGGTTCTCAATCCGCGACGGATACAGAATCGCCGGCGGAGATGCGGCGGATGGATTTCGAACCATCGACGCCAAGATCGGAGAAACCGTCTATAGTCTTCGTGGATGGACAGGGTGGTATGGATCTCGATGACGGCGAGCCCCTGTACACAGATGCGGAAGAGGATACAATGATTAAGGAGAGCACTGCAAACTTCGCGGACTGGGTTTCAAATTTCATTCGGAGGGTGATTCTATTACTGGACAACCTTCCTGAAGAAGGAACAGATGGCACTCACCGGGGTGGAGAATCCGAGGGTAGGTTTTCATTCGTCTATTTCTCGGAAGGGAAGAGACAGAGATTCACCTAAACTTTGTGATCTGAGCAGTACAAGTTATTGATGCCGTCGCGGGTGCCTGCAGCCAGATCTGCGTGCACCTGTCGGAACCACTTTTCGAACTCGTGCTGAACATGGTATACGACTATGCGAGCACGAATGTACGCTCGAACGCCGTCCGGGCGGTTCATCAGCTCGTGGAGTGCATGGCAAATGCAAACCCCGAAAAGACGCTCGCGAAGTTCGTCCCCTTGTGCACGCGGAGCATACGCGTTGAACTTGAGCACGGGGCCAGTTCTCTTCGGACGACGTCCACGAGTAACCCTATCCCTTCGGATGCGACTTTGCACTGGAGTACGTACATGATCTACTTCACTTCTGTAAAATTGACCTGTACCGACGGAGGACCTGCAATTAGACCTTGCGATTCTTCGAGGCGCGATGCACAAGTGAGTCTCAGGGTTCTGACCGAGTGACTGATGATTAACATCAAACCGCCACCGCAGTGATGGTAGAGCGGTAAGCTGAAATTCTCAGAGAAAGTATCACTTCGATAAGCCGATCTTGAATAATGCAATGTAGGTCCTGAAGTACAAGAATGAACTGCTCGATCTACTGTGCTTGCTGCGCGACAAAGCACTCTCCAAGCGAGGCTACTCTTGGAGCGGGAAACTTTTGTCGAGTATAATGCTTACGTTGACGCACACGTATCCACTAGAGAACAGGTTTGTGAATCCGGATGAATGGAACAGCGAAGGCGAGTGAAGTTCGTGTCTCCTTTCAGCCAGCATTCTCATCTGTCTTTCAGAGTTTCAAAGGAATCACTACCGGTATTGGGGGAAGCTGTATAGCTCGGAGGAGGTTCAGGTGAGCGGTGGCCGAAATACGATCACCAATTGCCAATAATGATAATATGTTGGTAAACCCTAAAGATGTCTTGGCATGTTCCCAGCGCGGAGGAAATCGACTTTGCGTTGGGTTTATTCCGCGAACTGGTCGAGCCTACTTTGGGGATGCTTGAGAAGCTTCTGGACACGCGTATGTGACTTGTCAAGCTTGTCAAGTCCGGTGGTCGTGGTGGCTAAACTGTGTTTAATCTTGTTTGTAGCTCCGGAGTCCCGCGATAGTGTATGGAGGAATGATTTCTGCCGGTGAGTATTTGTGCTTCCAAGCCAGTGATGGCTCTTAGAGTTCAATTCGGTTCTAGGTACATTACTGTCGTACGGAATGCATTCGCCGGTACTCCGACTTTGCTTCGCGAGAACTACACCGAACAGCAGCTCAAAGAGAGTTGCGCTACATCCGACCTCTAGTGAGTCCCATATTCACTAATTGCCATCTCTGGATGGTCAGAATTGAAATCCCGTCCCCCCTCAATCAGCAATGAGATTCCTGAGATGATAGGCCATGTTGAACCTCTCAAGGCATGCTTCGTACTTGCCGACCCCTCGGATCCTCGCTACAAGTACATTGCAAACCTCCGCCGACGGTTTGGAGAGTTCTTGCGTAGTGCTTCTGCTTCCCTGCGCCAGCAAGGTGAAGAGAACACTGTCGACGCGGTACACATTCTGGTCAGTACAATTTGCCGAGTTTCCTGCAACCCGGTGTTTTGGTTGACTTGGGACTTCGTGTTGTGTTTAGATCCGGTCTATTCGCACTTATGCTCTAGAATACGGCGACAGTCGAGACAGGTGAATGCAAGCCAGATCCTTCTTCCTCTATGCCTTTTCCCTCGCGCAGAAACTGACGTAGTTCAGTTACTATTCACAGAGCGACCAGTACTCGCAAGAGATTGGACTCTCGCGGCAGTACGCTAAACAGAAAGTCTGGCCGAGAGCCGTGCTTGTAAGGCGAATAAGGTACGTACAGAACATGTACTTTCTGGTCTCAGTCATGTAACGGCACGTCTGGTGAAGGCGGTACCATGCCGCAAGACTGCGATGGAATTCAATTGAACGCCTGCGAGGCAAGCTTGAAGACGACCTCATCGACGAAGTCGTCGAGTGGTCTATGTGGCATTATTCTACAGGTAAAGTATGCTGTCTTTTTTATTAGATTGACTTGTTAATTATTGATTTCCATTCGTATAGTTCGAGAGTATGTTCAACCCTTGCGTCGCCAGGATCCAGATTGACAATTTTCTAGGTCGGCGCAGTCGCTGCTCAATTCTTTCTGCTCGGTACGTCCAAATAAACTTTTCAACACCATCCCTTCGTCTTATCCCCAGACTTTTCTTCCCAGTCCTACGACGGTGTCAGGAGACGATGTCTACCAAAGTTCATAGCATCCATTGAACCTGGGGGAAGTGATAATCGCATCAAGGGTGCACTACACTCTCTTAACATGCAGGTCTTCAGTGAGCCTTGGTTCATTCCTTTCGTTGGTGCATTTAAACATTGCCTTGTCGTCGATAGCGAAGTATGCTCTTCAGGAGCCAACATTCAGGGTCGATCTTCTCAAGGCTGTTTTTGCTTGCCAGGCTTACACTGATGTTCGTGTGTTTCTTTGAGCGATGAGTTCAGTTTGGTTGATCTACTCCTAGCCTTCCCTACAAGATTGCGCATCCACCCTAGTTGACAGCTGTGCGTATACACTCGTTCGAGATATCTAATTCAATATCATTGAAGGATGGAACAGGTTTGTCGTGCATATACGAACCGAATTTCATTCATTTTTCGGTGGACGGTTCAAGAATGGAACATGCAGCAGAGAGACTCCAGAGGATCGTCGCTGCCAAATTCCGCGACAAGAATTTAGTGCGAAGGTGCACAGAACAAAGAGTACTTCGTACGAATTTCTTCAGCGATTCCGTGAAACTGGCTGTGAGTACCGGCAGACTCCCTGTTTGTATCGTTTTCGACAAAGACGACTGACGAATATTCTATACTTATTTCTGCACTCCTCGCGTTTGAAGGCGGACACTGTTCTGGGAATTGCGAAATCGTCAAGCACACATTGGCGCTATGCAGTCATTGCGCTCCGGATATTACGTACTCTGATTCGTCGGGAAGAGCCACTCACTGGGGAACAGATGAAGTATTTCTTGGATATGGCGCACGATCCTCATCCTTCCTTGGTAAGTCATGCATAACGAATACCATTCGAGTTCTTGTGACTTATCTGTTCCGTATGCAGAGATATGTATGTCGCGGATCATCCCATACCGCACTCCCCTGCTCATTCCCAGTTTGTAGTATGGCCAAAGAGCTGTCATGAAGAGCCTTCGATATGTGAAGCTCAGGACGTTCGTGAAGAGTCCGGAAGATATCGCGCTGGATCGAAACCACAATCCTCTTCGCGTCAGATTCGAGCTGGAGTCGCTTGATAGCGAGTTTAACGCTCGTTACTTGAGCGAGTTCAAACAAGATCTCGAACTGGAGAAGGCAGTCATTGAACCGTGAGTAGTAAATACACTCCTTTTCATCCGAACTTACATAGCCTCCTTGCGATCCAGCCATCTTCAGGACAAGACCAGTGTAGGCTGGTTGACCTGGCCGGCTACCGTCGATTTCTTCTTAGCTGCACCTCCCGGACAATCAGCTTTCAAGCCATGGGAATCAGCGAGCCAGGAAATGATATCAGCAGTTCGCAAAGAGGTGGCTAATAAGGACTTCTGGAAGAGTCTTTCCAAGTACTATGCGGAGGAGAACCACGCGAATGTCGCTACTCAGGATAACATTTCTTGTGTCAAGTCGATCTGTAAGCCGTGGGTTTTACTACTAACGGAAGTACGTGCTGATTTGTATATCAGTCCAAGTTTTAGAGGAAGAGCCTTTCGAGTATTTCAAGCCTATTGTGGAAGAACTGCTAGAAGATACAAAGCAAGATAAGCAACGGGCAGCTGCTGAGCTTATCGCTGGTATTGTCGGCGGATCAAAGCATTGGCCTGCAGATGCGCAGAAGCGTCTGTGGACTTGGCTCACGCCATTGCTTACCAAAGTCCTGAAGTCTAGTGTCAAGACTGATACTATGCTAGTATGGACGTCCTTCTTAGAGGTAAGATATAATACTTTGCTTGACGTCTCACATTAGCTCAAGTGAACATCTTTCAGTACTTGTTCGTCAGCAGGGATCCGCGACGAATAAAGCCGCTCGTAGATTACGTCGTAGAAAGCTTCAAGACCGGCGACTTCAATGCCGAGCTGTCGTTCAATGCTGTGAAGATCGCCTCGTTTACGCGTGCCTTCTACGAGGAACTCGGTTGGCGTTCGTATGCATGGATCGACGAGATCGTTGATCGGTATTGGGCAGAGCTTAATAACGAGCACGATGAGATCCGCGCATATATTGCTGATGCTCTTGAATACTCCAGCAAAGTCAAGGTACGAGCTTCTACGCTGTCCCTGTCGTTGATGATTCTGATATTCATTCCTACAGTGGCAACCGAATTTGTCAGTCCCACGACCCGAAGTATTCGTCCGCGAATGCAGAGTACTGTCTCAAGACGTCGACATCATGGGCATCCGATCGACTTATCACCTCGGACGAGTCCAAGAACTTGTCGAGAATCTCAAGATCTGGCGAGAAGAGCGTATCCCAGGAACTAGGGCGTTCCAGTCCAAGTACGATCGTGTCGGTGTCACGGTTTGTAAATGGTTGTACCAGACGATCCATGATATCCATGCGAGCGCTGCATTTGATTATATCCTTCCTTTGATGGTGCGTAATTTCTCGTTTTACCCCTAATCTCTTTATCATGACGTTACGGTACAAAATAGCCCGAGCTGTTCCGCTTTAGCGAAGGTAAGCTTTGTATTTATTCCGTACTTTTCTGAAAGCTTGCTGATAACGGTGGATAGTCAATGACAACGATGACCTCTCAAGGCGAGCGAATAATTTGCTCGTTCGCATGTGTGGTGTCGTTCCTCCAAGGCAGCTCATCGATCCTCTAATTGACACCATCTTCGATGCAATCAGGACTTCACAGGTATGTTTATCTACGGCAGGATGAGTGTGGTTCGCTTATCTCCTTGGTAGTCATGGAGAGTGCGATTAAAGGCTCTTCCTCTATTGCAAAGTAAGCTTTCGAGCCCTTGTTGTCACGTCCGTAGGCATTGTCTGGAATATCTGATTTCGCCTTGCTTCGAAGTCTTCTATTTCCGCCAGCTTGTCTTAATCCCAGAGGCAAAAGTGCTTGAGATGCTCGAAGTCATCTGCAGATGTCTTGACGACGAGAACATCGAGGTTCGAGAAATGGCCGCTACGTGAGTCCCTCGGGGATCGTTCTTCAAAGCTCTGCGCCTCTCTCTTACAAATGGTTTCTCTTCTATCTTCTAGAACGTTATCAGGCATCATTCGTGTCTCTCCCCGACACGGCGTCATAACCCTCAAAGACCGCTTCGTCCGGCTTATCAACTCAAACGAGCTCCCCGCACGTTCTTCACCCGCCTACACCTTCGCGCTCCGCAAACGCCACGCAGCAATCCTAGGAATCTGCGCACTCATCGACTCCTTCCCCTACACTGTGGAAAAATGGATGCCATCTCTGTTGACGGACATCCTGGCGGAACATACGTACGACCCCTTGCCCGTGTCGAGCACTGTGCACAAATGCGCTAGCGCGTTCAAGAAGACGCATCAGGACACGTGGCATGAGGACTCGAAGCGGTTCTCGGAGGAGCAGTTGTCGGCGCTGTCGACTTTGCTCACTGGTTCGTCTTATTGTACGTCCTTCTTGTCTTTTGTTCTTCGTCCTTTGACTCTGGCTGATTAATGCGCTCTGAACTTACAGATGCATAAAAGGAACCGCGCTAAACTCGTTAATCTTAATGTCCTGGCTTTGCATACTACGTCTTTCTACCCATATTGTTTTCCAAAGATAGATGCGGTCCATTTAGACTCTGGATCTGGATTCTTGCCTTGCATTACCCGCTCCGTATTATTTACAGACCTTTGAATGCTAAACTAATATATCTTGATGTTATCTTGACTCTTTCTTGATCAGCATTGTATGTATGCATGCATGATTGGATTATAATGTAGGCCTAATTGCATTACACGAAAAGAGAAAGGAAACTCGAAACCCGTGCTATATACACCAAGGGAGGAGAAAAATCCAATATGACCGCGAGAAAGCGAGAGTAGACGAGCGAGCAAAAAAGAGAGAAGGAGAAAAAAAAACTTCGTGAATGCCAATTAATGTTACTGTAAGAAAGTGAAGAAAACCATTAACGATTATGGACAACTTGATGAAGTGAAGAAGGACAAGAAAGAATTACCATGGTATAAGGCACGAACGTGGAACGAAAACCTATCGTGAAAATCCGTAATGACGAACAAAATTAAAGAAGCGGCAGAAAAGTGAGACCTATTAGGTGTCGTTCTACCTCGCTGCTTATGATGCTGCTGGTATGCTGATGCTTCGGTACTATGGCTATGAAGACGACGAAGGCGTCGTGTATGAAGGGGACAAGAGAAGTCCGGTCGGTACGAGGGAGGAACCTGGACGAGATTCTGGCGTTGGCGTATGTGGGGCATTAGCACTCAAACCTCCTAGGTTTGAGCGAGCCTGAGCCTGAGCCTGAGCGAACGTACTCAAAGTAGGCGTAGACGTGTTCGACGAAGACGCAGATGCGATGCCCGAATATCCAGAGTGGAGTGGGAGCCTGGAAGATGAAGGAGTTGGGCTCGGAAGAGGCGATCCACTTTCTCCACTCCCATTCCTTCGTTCTCGAGATCTGATGCTGTACCCAAAACCGGATCCAGCTGCACTTCCGGAGGACAAACGACCTCCACGACCTCCTCCGGACTCGAGGTCCATATCCATAAGCCCCGCGAGCCCTCTCTCGGTCGTCTCGTGCCCGTCTGCTGTGCCGCTCCGCGCTCCGGCATTCGGGACGCGGTCGATTGGTCGAAGTCGACCACTGGACGACGCTGCTGTTGACGATGTCGGAGCACCCGAGGAAGAGGAAGAACGTATCCGGTTGTTCGAGCTCTCTTCCCTGTAAGACGTGATATGGTATGGAAGTGATGTTAGATTGTTAGATGTCAGTTTCGAGCTCAGTATGGAAGAGCATATAATAGTGTGCAGATGCGAACTAAAATAGAAAGAGTGAAAATACAAAAGAGAAAAGAAAAAATCCATCAATCGAATGCATACGAATGATCGATCGAAGCCAAAAAGCGTCGGCGACCGGTATCGATGAGAGAACGAACAAATAAAAGTACCATATCTCCATCGCGTGGAAAGGACTTTCGACTCGGTCGTCAATGCCAAGACCGTGTAGACGATTCCGCAGTCGTGAACTCCGATTCGGCCTCAATGATCGGATGATGGGTGAGAAAATCGAGATTGAATACCACGGATCCGGATCCGCGTGGAGAATTAAGAACAGGACAATTGCCCCTTATGGAGTATATGCACCTTTGCGCCGGAGCAAAGGGGCGATGATCCAAAGGGAAAACGGAAACGAAAACGAGAGCACAAAGCACAACAGAGGGAAAATTAAGAGAAGAGGAAACGAGAATGAACAAACGTACCGAATCTCAGCAATAAGGTCCTCGATAGCATACCAAGCAATCGGGCTGTAGGCAATGGATCGCCACCAACCGCAGCAGTCCATGGGAGCGACGTACGCATGTGCGTGTAAGTGGTCCTTGACGGGTATTTGGGAGTCCTTGAAGGGAGGTGTGATGAACCCCACCCGGAATTGGGATTCAATTTGAATTCCAGCTGCAGCCTCGGTTCCAGTTTCAGGATGATCGTTTCCGGTTTGCTCGGCGGTGTTGGGTTGAGGAAGAGGGGGAGAGGCGGGAGAAGATGGACTCCTTGGGAGCGTTGGAGAGGATACGAAGCGAATGTGCGAGGTGAGGTCTGTGAGGAGACGGTGTGCTAGGTCGCGTAGTTGGACGAGAAGAGGGACGTCACTCGTCGACTGGAGTACATTATTCGTTAGTTGGTATTATTTAAATCTGTGAGTTATACGCACGAGCATGTACAGAGACGGAACATGCAAGCTATTTCACCAGATCATCTCATCAATATCAAAAATCAGTCAGATATTTGCGAACTCACTTGAAGATGATCACCAAATGCGCCGTACTCGACACCGGGTGGGCACGCTCAGAATAAACAGTAAACTTCTCATCATGCCAAATGATCTCCAATTCGTCATCCTTCGCTTTGCCATTCCTGGTTCTCGATCTGCTCGACGGTCGCAAGGTTGGAGACGTCATGGAGGGCAGCGAAGTTGAGGCTAAGCTCGATGCTCTAGAGACGATACTGCACATCGGGCAGCCGCTCTTGCTTGGAAATGACAACGACATGAGGTTTGCAGAGGAGGTCCAGGGTTAAGCAGACGCTACAAGTCCCACTACTTAATGTGCTCCCAACGGCGCGAAAAAGCACCAAAACGTCAAATCGGATGTGAAGGCTGAGGACGAAGCGGAACTCGGCAATCCGGGATCAATGCTTAGCGTAGGTGCTAAGAGTTGGTAGACTACCGGCAGTTTCTTGGGTACTACTTGCTCCGGACGAGTCGTCGCTGTCGGAGTTGACTGGGAAGGAGTGACCGGGGGGGAAAGAAAGGAAGGAAAGGACTGTAAATAAAGCAGGACATGGTGAGTCGGCGAGCCTGTATCAATCATTTCATTACCTATCATCATTGCGGCCCGCTCTCGCATGATGTATACGCACCACCTTCTCGGTCACGTTCATCTTATCATCATCTCTTCCTTTAACCAATGCGGTACCTGGACTCACGCGATGACATCCTCGCCGCCTTCGCCGACATGCGCGACGAGCTGGACGAGCACAACGATAGACGGGAACGCCTCATAAAGGTCTGTACAAGTATCATCATGATGCCGTGTCTTGTCCCACCTTTGCCGCTCTTATGCTTCCGAGCTTCAGAGATATGATCAGTGATCTCTTCTCTTCCTTTTCGTTCTTGGCAGGCAAGCCGGGATGTCACCATTCTCGCAAAACGCGTCATATTTCTCCTTCATCGGTACGTTTCTTCAATTCCATGTCATGGGGTAGAATAGGACAACGCACTAATGGAGGACGTGTATTATGTTTTATATGTTGTGTTATGTTATGGGTGTGCAGACTAGTTACAGAAGCTTCCCGAACCGATCCTGATGCCTTCTCTGCCGCTGCCGCACAGGGATGCGCCAAGCTCGTCGAAGCGCAGTCCCTCTTCCGCACTATGCGCGAAGACTTACAAGGCGACCGATTCTGGCGGTACCAGCAAGCAGTCTCCCCGGGGTTGCAAGAGTACATCGAAGCACTTGCGTTAGCGCATTATTTCGAGACAGGGTTGGGGAAACTCATCGGGTATAGTGGTGTACAGGAGAGTCTATGCGCTGAAGACGGGGAGAAGTTGTTCCCTTTACCGATGGATGATTATCTGTTGGGCGTGTCGGATGTGACGGGTGAATTGATGCGCTTTGCTATCACTTCGATTGGCCGGCGGGGTGGACGAGGGACGGCTCGAGCCGTAAGTGACTTTGTGCGGAATTGCAAAGCAGGTGTGTACAATCTCTTTTACGAGCATACTTACGAAGTTTCACCCTCGCGAATTTGCACACGACAAACAAAACAGATTTTGAAGGATTCACGCCGTACGTAAGACACCTTGGAAAGAAGCAGGCCGTGACTACGCAATCTTTGCAGAAGATCGAAGACGGTGAGGTTTTTTTTTTCTCAATTATGCATTCTCGATGGAGAGGATTGATGATGACTTGTGATAGCTGCGTATGCGATTGTTGTGCGGACATCAGAGTACGATTTGCCAGAGGATCTGCTAGATGATATTGTTGAGCGGTGCGTTTCTGATGTGAGAAGGGGTAGTCGTCGTCCGCGCGGAGGCGAGTACGATGGGCCCGGAGAGGATATGTCTGAAGAAGAATACTAGACCAGTAGTAGCAGATAGATTATTATTGTGTCGCTAAGCGGGCGTGCGAGCGAGCGGAAGCAATGACAATAAGGAAAATACAACAGGACAAGAAGAAAGAGGATTGAAAGAGGAGGCTCAAGCAAGAGACCAGATCGAGGACAATAAACAACGCTCGCTTACTCACTTTAGGAAATATAACAAAAGGGCCTATGTATACACTCTCTTTCTTATAAGGACGCACACTAGGCCACTGTCTACTCCTCATTCCGCATTTCGGACGGATTACGCTCTCTCTGTCTCTCTTGCTTTCGTCTTTGCTGTTTTTGTGAGTAGTTTAGTTTGCCATCCAACTTTCTATTGAATGCTAATTGCATACTACCGTGATAGTAGTTCGTCTGTCCGCCGTCGTACTCCTGCTGGTCTAAAGTGCGTTGCTGCTTTCTGTTCCAGCGCTATGCATAGTTGATGGGTATATATACTAATGTATTCCTTCACAGTTATCCCCTAACTACACCTATTTCTTTCGCAGAGACTCGGATAGACCTCTGATCGACGTTACCATATTTGTGCTGTTGAATCGCGGGCCGATCACCATTCCCCTTTACGCCTAAGGCTTCCTTTCTAGTTTGCATCCGTTCAACTTCTGACTCTCCACCTTCACTTCTCTCTTTCTCTCTGCCTCCTACCTCTACCTCCTACCCCTTCTTAAACGCTCCCCCTCCGACCTCCACAGACTCTCTATTCGCTTTCGTGTATCCTTTCTCCTTCGCACGTACATCCACATCCACACTCTTACTCTTCCACGCATTCAACCACACATCTTTTGTCCTTTTTCCTTTTGACACACGCAACGACAACTTTCCCGTTTCGCTTTTAATCCACACCGACAAGAAACGAACCAAGTGACGACAATCAGAAAACACTTATACGATGTCGATGGCTACTACTCTTTCTGCCACCAGCCTTGCTGTTACCGTTGCACACGCAGTCACCTACCTCACGCGCCCTCTCGCCACCCGCCTCACTCAGAGCTCTCTCTCGGCTCTCCAGACGGTGCTCGAGGCAAGTCTCGCCGCAGCTTTCGCACCCACTTGGTCCCCCCATGATCCGACTCGTGGCTCTGGCCGCCGTGTACTGAGCTTTGCTCCGGGTTGCCTTCCGCCGAAGCCTGTTTACAAGGCGTGCGCCGCAGTCGGCGTTGACTGGACTGCATGGAGTGCACTCTTGAGCGACAAGGAGTTTGACCTTCTTGTGGACCCCGGCTCTGTGTGCCTCCGCATCCCACGCCCTTGGGGCCCGCCCTCGTGCGTGACGATCTGGTGCTCCGAGGGGCATTACCAAGCACTCGACCTTGCCACAAAAGGTGTTCAAGTGCAGAGGAGCTGCGGCGTACATACGCCGCAGCCCATCGCCGCAGTTCCCGCTCCTCAACCTTCAAAGACTCTTGCGCAGCGTCTGATCGAGGATGACGAAGAAGAGGACCTTTTCTCCCTTATTGACGCGAAAGTGCGCGATGCGGAGTGGAAGTCGCCGGTCACGGAGGTGTTCCCTACGACAGTTTCGTTTGGTGGTCAATTCACGCTTACGCCTGCTGGTGCTGCTGCTGCCACCGCTACGCTTATGAACCCTGCTGCATCTTTCTTGGGCCATTCGCGCTCTTCTTCCCGCTCGTCGATCACCTCCGCCGCAAGCACGTCGAGCTCCTTCCTTTCCGATGACGCCCTGTCCTCATGCGGATCGCTTTCGAGTGTCTCCACTGCTTCGTCCGCTCTCTCCGGCGCCGGGACTAGCTCCACGTCGACTTCGATTGTCGAACGACAGGAAAATCGGACATGCACGGAGCCGCTCTGGACGCGTGTTTATTGACAAGAACCGCACCGAAGTCACGCCGTATGATGGCGGGAAGACGACTGTCTTGACTGGTGGAGTCATGCTCGGTGCACCTCCCGCACGTAACTCGCATGCTGCTTCTCGCAACAAGATTCCTCGCTTCTGAAGCTCGGTTCGATATCTGGCTTGACTGCTTGATCTTATTCGTTTCTTTGCGTTGCGTTGATCCCTTTTAATCAGCTTCTTTTCAATGAAAGCGTATTTCAGCTACATCCGTACGGCGGCCTTTTTTTTTCATTTTCCAAGTTTTTTTTTCATCCTTCCATTCAGATATTCTTTTGATGACATCTTTGACAGAAGACGACGCGTTACGACGTATACTATTCTCTATCTCCTTTTCCTTTTGGCATTTATCGGCATTCATCATCGTCATCAATCATCATCGCATTTCTTCTGAAGAAACTGTCATCCGCAGCCCAACTCGTTTCCGACCAACTTGCAATCTTGTCATCTTTTTATTTCTTTTCGTGTAGTGACGCTGTTGCGTCGAGTTTCTTTACTTTTCTCTTCTGTTCAGTATTGTGTTCTACCGAGATCCTTATGCCTCATCGATCGAATCAACATGCATACACCGACTCTGACTCCCTGATGTGTATCCCTGGCCTGCCTGCTTGCATCCCCTTTCTTCACATCCGATCACTAGTTGCACTCAATTATTTCTCCCCCCCATTTCTTTCTATACTCATCTTTTCTCTTCCTTCAGATGGGACTTTGTTGCACAGTAGCCTTCGAGCTTGTGATTCTATATAACTTGTCTTTTATATAGCATAGTGGGTATATACGTATTATAATACACCTGTCTACTACACCTATTCGTTTGAAGTTGATTGGAATTAAAGCCGATCGCGAAGAAATCGGAAGTGCGCGACTCCTACCATATTCGGCTTTTGCTGACAAATCGCTTTCGAGGGAATTGCCTCACCTAACCGTTGATTAAACAACTTGATCAAAGCCAGCTCGACGACGACGGATTGACGATGCACCGGTGTTCACAAGCTCTCCTGTCTCTTCACCCTGTTGCTCGGCTCACGTTCTCGTGAGTGTTGGGTAGCCGTGGCATGAGGGTTGGCAGAGTACCTTTCTAGATCTCCAGGGACCTCGCCTTGAGTCTGGGCGGTCTGGAATGAGTGGGCTGTTCGGAATTTGGTGGAGGGACATCTCTTTAGATGCTTTGGGCGTGTTGTGGATGGTCGAGGCGCCGGCGCACGCGAGCTCCGTAATACGCCATATGCATCTTTAAATCTGTAAATCTGACCTACAACATAAGCCTCGTGGTTTCGACGCGTATATTTTGATGCATGAGACCTCGGTGTTCGAGGTTAAGTACGTATGTATGTGTGTGTACTATACAGTACGCGGAGTGGTTGAAATTTTGACGCGTTTTCCTTCTTTTTCTCGGACACGCCTGAAACGCGCGGATCTGGGTTCCGTGTCTGACTTCATTTCAATTTTGAAGAGTGCTACTACTAACTAGCACTCTCTTTCCTCTCTTTCTTTCCTCTTGTTTTATCCTCTCCTAGGCCGTGTCATTAAGACCCTCTTACCTCCCCCCAACTTGAACCCTGGTTGGTGCAATACTTTGACCTCTTCCGGAGCCAAGAAAATACCATTTAGTTTATTGGAAACGTCGTTATGCAGATGGTCGAATCGGACACACAAACACTCTCCTCTTCTTATGGTGTCACGCCGAGACAGAACGGCGTTAACGGGCACAGCTATACCTCTGGCGCTACTACTTCCAACAAACCCAACTCAGCCTTACCGCAAAATGAAGAGAAATCGGAGGCGGAGTCACTGGACAAGCTCCTCCAGGTATCTGTCATCGTGCTGCGCCAGGCCGTTGACCTTGTGAACCACAGCTTGAGTGAGGATGACCAGCTGACGGTGGAGTCGAAGTTCATCCCTGGGTCGACTATCGGTGCGTTTCTTTCTCTTGTGCTCTCCTTGGCCTTGAAGGGTTTCGAGTGCTTACCGTGAGATTTGTATACGCTGTACTCGTTCGCGTCCTCATGCCCGTGGACGTGTGCAGGCAAACACCTTCGACACGCGACGGATCATTTCTCCCTCTTATTGGACAGCCTCTCCAGCTCAGATTCGGAATCCCAGTCCAAAGCAAGCGCTGCCGCTGGACAAAGAAGACCGGACTTGGAGCTCAGCTATGACGTGCGTGCGCGGGGACACCCATGGAGAGTTCTCGTTCTGCTGCGAAAGCCGCGTTGGAGAGCTGCATTGCGCGGCTGCAGAATGCTGTACCCCGCGTGGAGAGGGATAGAGGCGTGAGGTTGACGGCGGTGACGCCGTATGTGCAGACGTTCAGGACGAGTTTAGGGAGAGAGGTACGTGTTTGTGTTTTTGTGTTATTTGAGTAGAGAATATAGTGCTTAGATGATATGTTTATAGTTGTGGTTTGCTGCCCTTCATGCGGTGCACCATTGGTCTATGGTAAAGCTGAATTCTCCGCTCTTTCGATTTGGTCATCTGAATATTCTAACTTCAGGTACGAGTAATTGCAGGTGAACTTGTACGTCTTCTCCATAGCTTCCGCTCTCCGTTGAATGTTAAATCCTGCTTAGGGAATACAACTCGAGGATTCCTTCGGCGTAGCGCCCTCCACTTTGGTATACCGCGGGACGGAATGTCCTTTGGGAAAAGCCAAGATATAATATAACTCACTGCTTCTCGTTAATGTTCTTTTCCGATGTCCCGAAGTCCGGGCAGGCAAGATGGACTGGGAATTTGTTGTTGTCCCTATGCACTGCTTCCGACTTCGGTTTGTCGGGTTGCTTCGTACCGCCCTTTGTGAACCTTTGTTGTGTTTTCTTCGCGTTTCATCTTTCTTGTTTCTTGTTCTGCTTATGTGTTTACCCTGCTGCAATCAATACACGTGTAATTTCCGCCACTGTGCTTTGCCTTTTGAGAAATTAGTGGATTTAAGTATTACAGAATTTGCACCATTTTCCGAAAAGGAAGGATCGGCTGGATCGACGCGCGACGATCTAAATTTAGTTCCTTCTTCGATCATTTTCCGTCCTTACCACCTTCATACGGTGATACAGTCTCTTGAAGATTCGGTTCCGTTTCTTCGTATTCATTGAATTCGGCTGAAAATGGCTCAGCCTATGGTACCGATAGAAGGCGAGCCTAAGAAACGCGTCGTACGTATTAAAACCCTTCAACTGTTCTTTCCTTGGTTAGGTGAAAATAAGGTATATGTTCTTGTGATTAGTGTTACTTTTATGACCCGGACGTTGGAGGGTTTCATTATGGACCCGGGCACCCGTATGTACTCTCAATCATGTCCTGAGGTATTGTGGAGGCTGACTGTACGGATGTCGATTTTGGATAGGATGAAGCCGACGAGGATACGCATGTGTCATTCACTCGTCATGAACTACGGGCTGTACAAGAAGATGGAGATATTCGTACGTTCTTGTGGCATGTTATGACATGGACCACAAGCTCAAGCTGATGATGTGATTGCGTTTTGTTCTGGATGTCTTCCTTAATCCACTATACCGTTTACTATGGCCGTGTGGCCCGCTGTAGCGCGCGAAACCTGCGACCGAGCGCGAAATGACGCAGTTCCATTCAGACGAGTACGTGAAGTTTCTCAAGCGTGTGACGCCTGCGAACATGGGCTCGTTCGTGAAGGAGCAGCATAAATGTACGCGGTCCTCTCTGTTGACATCTATATATCGTCCAAACTGATATATTATTCGTCTCTTTTCTGAAGATAATGTCGGAGATGACTGTCCCGTATTCGACGGCTTGTTCGATTATTGTTCTATATCTGCTGGTGGCTCCATGGGTACGCTTCTTTTCTGGCATCCTTGTTAACCATGGAATACTGATGATTGGAACTGGGAATAGAGGGCGCTGCGCGCTTGAGTAGAGATAAATGTGATATTGCTGTTAATTGGGCGGGTGGCTTGCATCATGCGAAGAAGAGCGAGGCGAGTGGGTTCTGCTATGTTAACGGTGTGTACCTATCTTTACTACTTTTTCCCGTCTAATGAGGACTAAATGGGATCGCAGATATTGTGTTGGGCATTCTCGAGTTACTACGGTGCGTTTCATGTTCTGCCTCAGGCAGAGTGGGCTTCATGTTTGCCTACTCTTACTCCCTAGATACCATAACCGCGTACTTTATGTCGACATTGACGTTCATCATGGTGATGGCGTCGAAGAGGCATTCTACACGACGGATCGCGTCATGACCGTCAGCTTCCACAAGTATGGCGAATACTTCCCTGGTACTGGCGAAGTACGGGTGAGTTGTCATCCAAAGCATTGAATGCAGAGACGAGATACTGACTAAACGGTTCAGGACATTGGTATTGGTCGAGGACGGGGCTACGCGATGAACTTCCCTTTACGAGATGGCATCACAAACGAAAACTACAAGTCGATTTTCGAACCTGTAAGTGTCTATCGTCTTGCAGAGTTATGTCTGTAGTATATTCTGTCTCCTTGCAGGTCATCAGTGAGGTCATGCATGTATACAACCCTGGCGCCGTTGTTCTGCAATGCGGTACAGATTCATTATCTGGGGACAAGCTTGGTTGCTTCAATTTATCTATGAGGGGTATGTCGTGCATTTGTGGGGGGCTACGTGTCGTGAAATAATGAACTTTTCCCAGGACACGCTAATTGCGTGAGGTTTGTCAAATCATTCAACAAACCTCTGCTCATGCTCGGTGGAGGAGGGTACACGATGCGAAACGTCAGCCGGGCATGGGCTTACGAAACTGGCCTCGCGGCAGGCGTAGAACTTGGAAGCGGTATGATAATTCATTTTATTTATGATATATTCAGGTGCTCAAGCCAGCCATTCTACAGATGTTCCTGTTAATGAATACTACGAGTATTTTGGCCCTGACTACAAGCTTGACGTGCGGTCGTCTAATATGGAGGATTTGAACACGCCTGCGTACCTTAACCGTGTCAAAAGCATTGTGATGGAGAACCTTAGATCTTTGGGTGGACCACCAAGTGTTCAGATGATGGGTATGTGAAGACCGCTGATCGGGAAAGGACGCTTGAAATTAATACGTTTTCGTATAATCGGCTTTCAGATATACCCAGACATCCCATTGATGAGATTCTCGACGATCCGAATCGCGACGAGGATGCGATCAACCCGGACGAACGACGACCGATGCGGTTGTTGGACTCGCTCATACAACGAGATGACGAACTCTCTGATTCAGAAGATGAAGGTGAAGGGGGACGGAAAAATCACGCACGGCATCGAGATCCGGACAGGGTCGTCTCACCAGGCGGACGTCGTTTCGGTGTTGGCGTTGGAATTATGGGTGCAGCACCTCCCGGGGTTGGGTCCGCTGCCGCCGCCGTAGCTGGAGGAATCGGCACAGCTACAGGGGGAAGTGGTGGACCGAGTGCACACACCGCAGTGGAAGCTCTTGTGTACCGGAAGAGCGTCCCGGTGAGCGACAGTGATGTTGCGATGGACGAGGAATCGGCGCCAGTGGACAATGACCAGATGATGATTGACGCGGATGATAATGTGGATTCTGCGAGGACAACACCGCCGCGGGATATTGAAATCGGCGATGAAGTTCCCCCAGTAATTGGTACGAGTATCAATGGAGTTATGGACGCGCAGACGAATGGGTCGGCTGTAAAAGCCCAAGAAGCAGAAACAAAATAAATGGTGACTTTGATGTATTTGCTGTCGATTTACCGTTTTTTCTTGCTGTCTGCTGTAATATAAAACTCTATTTAGTTTCTTACTCAGATACGTATTAGTCATGCGAACGTCAATTGAAGTAATTGAAGTTACGCGTCTGGGGACTTGTAGCTCCGTCCACAGCCGTCATGAGCGATGGTCGTCCAGTAACGCCTCCTCCACGCCAGAACGACGTTTCTCTCCGTGATGCCCAGCTGACACCAGAGCAGATAAGGAAGATAGAGATAAACAGACTCAGAGGTTAGAACACATGTCAGCCAATCTGTCTTTTTGGCTCGCAGAGCTCATGTGTCTAAGCGTTCTAGCAAAGGCAAGACAGCGCGAGCGCGAGCAGGCTATTGCTTCTTCATCCTCGTCCAGCAGTGCGACCAATGTGAATAATAAGCGTCCTCTTGAAGTGACACCTGCGGCGTCCACGTCGCCTACTGCCGCGCCGAGACCCGCGCGTCCGCTTCGTCGGGATGCGCGGCTCGGGAAGTATTTTGAATATGATTTATCGAAGATGGTGAATTCGAAGGGAGGGTTCCTTGTCGAAGATGAGAAGGAGACAACGGAGGATCTACGGGCCAAGGAGCGTGAGCGGGAACGAGAGAGGGCTATGCAGACTTTGGAACCGCGTGCGTTATGACATATCTGTTGCGTTTCGCCGAAGGATGCTAACGGATCTCGCGTACAGCAATGTCATTAGACTCGTCAAAGAATCCGAGATGCTCGGAGTGCAATACGGTAGATATCGACCAGACGTTCAGGAAGGTGTTCCGCTGTCTGGTATGCAAGAGGTGTATAAACGAGAAGCCTGAGAAGTACAGTCTATTGACAAAGACTGAGTGTAAAGAGGTAGGGTTTTGCTAATTTTTCTCTCGTTGAACGTGCATCTCATTCTCTGTCATAATCAGGATTACCTTCTGACTGATGGTAAGCTCCGCTGGACTAGTCTACATTAAGTGAGTTTAACTGACTCTTCAACAGCGGAGCTTCGGGACGAAGATCTTATGCCTCACCTTCTCAAGCAAAACCCGCACGGCCAAACATACAGCAATATGATGCTTTTCCTCCGCTGTCAGGTCGAGGATTTTGCATGGAAGAAATGGGGTTCGCCAGAGGCTCTCGACGCGGAATACGAACGCCGTGAGAAAGAGAAGAAGCGGAAAAAGTCTAAAAAATTCGAGCAAAGTCTGAACGAGCTCCGCCGGCGGACGGCCGAGAGCGTGTGGCAGAGACGGCAGGACGAGGAGCACAAACATGTGTTTGGGAATGTCGAAAGAGGCAATGACGGACAGGGCAAGCAGGTCTGTCATGAATGTGGCTTTACCATAGATGTCGAGGAGTTCTAGATAATTCGCTTTATCAGATGGACGGATGTACATAAGGTGTGCTTTTTGTTTCATCCTTGAAATATTGATTTGCCGACGCGCCTTTAGCATGTGTATTACTCATTCTTCGGGCGTCAAACCAAGACGAATGGAACATGTATTTCATACTAGAATTTACGTTCGAACGGCAGCCTTTGGGATATAAAACGTCTGATTTTACGCGGAGTTGAACATATTCCGAGTCCAGTCCTTAACCGTCGAGCCCTATGGAGCTCGTCACCACCAGGGAACATATCTCTGATGCTATAGCTGTTGAGCAGGTCTCTGACAATACTTTCCTTTCAAAATCACTTTGGAAGCCATACGGCCACCCGAGTGCCTATGGCGGGCAGCTCATGGCTCAGGCGGTTCATGTAGTCTCTCTTTACGCAACCCCGGGGTTTGCGTTGCATGTATGATTCTCAGTATATTTCGAAAGATCAAACGGTCTGATCATATTTACAGTCTTACCAGGTTAATGATATTGCCATTGTTGTCTTACGAGTCTAACCCTCCGCCCTTCAGTGTTGTTTCCTCCACTCGACATCCGACGACCGACCGGTGAAGTACCGAGCATATAATTTGAAGCAGGGCCGGACTTTCAGCTCCTACATCGTCAAGGCCTCTCAGAAGGGGAAATTCAGCATGGTATTGACGTGCTGGTTTCAGAAGCTAGAGCCGTCCCGAGGTCCCTCAACGCAATGGCCGATACCCAAAAATTTTCCTCTGCCGGAGGAGCTTGAGCTGGATATGAATTACTATCTTACCGAAAGCGTCAGCGCAGACGGAGAAATGAAGCAAGCGTTAATGGGCATTGCTGAGGTACGAAGTCTTCGTGTTGATTCGAGTTGAGCTCTTTAAGGAAGAACCTTTCCAGGATCGGGAGCGAATTCCTATAATATTAACTGTCTCCGCCGAGCGAATGGCTTTAGACGGACATCTAATGAGTGCGCGCTGGATGAGAGTACCCAGCGCTGAAGGTTGCCGTCTTGCTGTACAAAAAGTTAGTGATTCTATATGCCGAAAGACTGGTCGTTGATCGTGCATATGGACAGAGCATACTTGCGTACATGTCTGACTTTGACTTGTGAGCGTCCCATGAAAGAAATTGCAGCTAACATAGTAACTGTGACATAGTATTGGAGTTGCTCCGAAGGCTTTAAAACTCAAGCGCCTTGGACATGGTCCTGGGACAGTCGAAGCAATCGTAAGTGTCGTATACTTCTATCAATCACATTTTTAGCTCCTTATCGCTATCTTAGTCGACACTCAGTCACTCAATGCAATTTTACTGGTACATTTTTCAAACCCTCTTCTATTCCGACGGATAGGTTATCAAGTCTTTATACAGCAATAATATCGATTGTTCGGAGTGGCTATTATTTGTCGTGCGCAGTCCGGGACTTTTGAGTCATACTGCGCAAGTCCTGACTCACTTTCCGTCAACAGATCTCGGCTCCGCGAGCGGGGTTCGGGAGGGCCTCAGTATTGGGACAGGTAAATGCATTACTCTGCCATGAGAATAAGCTTTAGGGGCTTATTTTTACACCATGGTCAGTTCTACACGAGAGACGGTACACTTGTTGCGGTGGTTATGCAAGAGGGCTTGGTTCGTGCAAATGATGATAATTATTTAGATAAGTCTGGTATTATCCGTAGCAAACTGTAAACATTTTAACCACTTGTGCATTGAGTACACAAGTATATAATAGTATCACTAATTGAAACGAAACAAATTCGTGTGAATCAATGAGATCGTGGGAATGTATTAGTAAATACTTTACAGTTGGCCGCTCGTGACACATTTTTCCTTCAACGCGCACGTCCTCATCGTCGCCGCCGTCGAGCTCGACACCGAAAGAAACAAAAGGGTAATTCGTACCTACACGCTTATTCACAAAAATGGTATGTTTCCTCTGTCAATGAGTTCTACTGGGTATGCGGGTAGCTAATTGCCTAGTGCCGCTTCGCATTACCAGACTCTCGCCGTCGACCTCCTTAACCCATCGGCTGAATCTGAGAAGAGGAGGCACAAGCTTAAGCGCCTCGTACAATCGCCAAACTCGTATTTCATGGATGTGAAGTGCTCTGGTATGTCTTATTCATAACCCACAGGAGATATCGAGGGTAGAACTGACAGAGCGGCACTGTAAGGCTGCTTTACCATCACAACCGTCTTCTCGCACGCGCAAACCGTCGTCACCTGTGGTTCTTGCGGGATCGTCTTAACCCAACCGACGGGTGGTAGGGCAAGACTCACTGAAGGTGCGTATATGCGACTTCTGCAAGCATAGGGATCTTCGAGTCGTGCTGACTAAACTCGTGTGCTCCAGGCTCCTCGTACCGTAGGAAGAATTGAGGCGTCTTAGTTCTAGTCTTCTTACCCACTTACGCATCACTCCTGCTGTTGGCAATTGTTTTGTCTGTTTTACGCACCGCATCTTCATCTTTCAGTAACTTACAGGTTTATCGCCTGTCGACTGTGTACTTCCAATGGCCTTCCCACGTCTGGATGAGTAAGACGTCGCAGCGTGGATCTGTGCATATCTTCGGGTGTCTTGACGGATTTGAACGCTGTGTATCCCCATGTCCACCATGTGTCTGCTATAAACTGAGTGATTTGCACTTCCATTCTCATGCATTTAATCACGAAGAGACTATCGAGATTTATTTTCAAGACAGAATCATCAAGGCAATAGCAACAAATACAAGTATCACTTGTAGACATTCATTTCACCGGTCTCCTCGTTGTACGTCACGACTTTTTGGCTATGGAACCCGATTTCCAGCTCGGTTATCCGTTGGCGGAAATATGCGACTTCGGCATCTACAATCTCTTCAGCCAATCTTCAGCAAACCGCCGGCGACTCTGGTCTTACCAATCCACTCCTGCGATGGTTTCAATTCTCCTCTGTAGTGCTTGTCGATAGAGCCTATCTCGGCCCAAAAGCTAGAAAGTAGCCTCTCGCAACCTCCGTCCAAGTTCTCGAATGGTTGCCAACTAGATGCGTTCTGTAGTCAGGTGAATTATCACTCTGAGAAGCGAGGACCTTACGAATTGTCATCCGGGCCGTAGCCATACCACTGAGACCAGTTAAGCACGACCGTCATTAGAACTGAAAGTAAATGTAGCGAACCTGTACGTAATACTCCTGTATGTACAATGTTTCACCCAGTGTTCTACAGGTATATTATAGCTTTGTACTTACATAGCGGGGTATCTGGCCTCCGCGCAAACGCCTCGCCTTCAGTATAACCTCTACGTGGCATACACAGATATTGAACACACTGAAATATGTAACCACTTATAAGCAAACTTGCACTCACCGACGTCGTAGGATTCATCCGACTCTAACGAAGACTGTGAAGCAAGAGGCGACAGTGCCCTCGCTGACCTAGATTTGCTATGGCTTTTTCTCTTTCCCATAGTGCCAATCACGATGTAAGCGAATAAGGCGGAGAAAAGGCATTGGGTAACGGGGAAGTGAATTTATACTCGGGTGCTGAAACGTAGAACTGCAGTTGGGGAAGCGGACAAAGCTTCTAAATGCACGTGATGCAAAAGCGGCGACTTGGCGGCTCGCCTCGCATTCCTGCTTTATTAGAAGTAACCACCTTGCTGCTCAGTGACCGTGCTGTTGTGGTACAATGTCCAAATCAAAGTCAAAGGCGGAGGAGGCTCTTCAATTTCTTGATGATCTCGATAATTTGACTCCAGTACCAGGAGCTCCAGGCTCGAATACGCCGCCAGCCAATTCTACCAACCCGAGTGACCCAGCCGATGTGCTCAAGTTCATTGATGAAATGACGCAGAAGACTTCGGAGCCTACTCGGCAGACTGCGGCGTCTCTAGAAAGGCCTGCTTCTAGAGCGAGTCTCACTGCGGGCACGGCAAGGAAGGCGGCGGAACGTGTGCGTGTGGGGTCTCCTGCGCCATCTTCAGCTGGAACTGCTGCCGCGGCGGCACCGAAAGGTGATGCGACATCGAGGTCTTCTACACCCGCGCGACAAGACGCGTCTGCGGAGAGTGCCGGTGCAATCTCTGCGAGTAAAAGCGGATGGGGCTGGGGAAGCGTTTGGACGAGCGCTAGTGCTGCGTTGCAACAAGCGCGAAGCGTCGTAGACGAAGGCGTCAAGCACTTGCCGAAGAGTGACCAAGCGGCGAAGTGGAGAGAGGAAGTTTTGAATAGAGTGCCTCTGAATAAGGAACAGCTCGAGAAGCTAGGTGCGCAGCTTGATTGTGACTTTTAAGGAGAGTATTGAAAGCTTATGCATTCTAGGCCATGACCTGCGGACTGTTGGATATTCTACTTTAACGGATCTTTTAAATGTCGTCGCGCCGCCGATTTCCGAGCATGAGGTCATTCAAGTATGGTCGAGTCATGATATGGAGGGTTTCGAGGGCGTTGAAGCGTTGATCTATAAGGCACTGGCAAGAGTTCGTGGCCTTCGCATTTGTTCGAATTTCACATCCCTATTCTAAAATTATCTTCAAAAGGTGATGGAGCAAGTTGAGGGTGGAGACCTTGTAGTAAACAAAGGTCACGAATCAAAGCCCCGTGAATCAACGTCTCAACGGAATATGAACGCTGTAGAAGGACTTGAAACTGCATTCCGATTGGCAGAGGTGAATCGTCACCGAATAAATACTACTATTTTCATCCTTACTCATTCCGTGTTTGCGCAGGCGAATATTGAGGAGCTAGCCAGGTCGAATCCCAAGATTGAACCTAAGCAATCGACCGCTCAAATCCCTACCGCCTACTCTTCCGTTTTCATGAGGATACAGCCGTTCTATATCTCGTTGCCGATTCCTGGAGCAAAGATCTCGGAAAAGTCGCCAGCCGAATTAACGCATCTTCAGTTCCTACTATACCTCTCTGATCCAGAGCATCAGTTAACTCACTCGACTGTGACGCAGGTTATCCCTGCGAAATGGATCGATCACTGGGAGACGCAAGAGTGGGTGGAGGATGTAGTCGCCGAGGCATTAAGGACTGGTCTTGAGACTGTTGGCCAGGAGTACATCGTTTCGCGCATGGGTTGGATCAAGGAAGGAACATCAGGTAGAGGTACTCCGGATAAGCAGGAGGAAACGAAATGAACGACACGGAATGACATGAGCGGATGATTCCCTTTTGCTTGCATCTTCTCTTTTATAGCCTCTTGTATTTATTTTCTTCCCAGGAGTCATGTAATTCAAGGCCTCTCTCTCATTATTGAAGGGTCAATAACAGTGTACTGGATCAATTGTATGCTACAATACAGATGCCTCTGGTCAAAATAAGCAACTACATCGATGACAACTCTGTCTCTCTCCTCGTCAGATCGTTGATCTCCGCTTCCAACGCAGAGTTCGCGAGTTCGATTTGCAGAACGTTTGAAATCAACTCCGTCCAGCGTGTCTCAAGCGACGTGAGCTGAGCTCCTAACTTCGTCTGAGGAAGAAATCTGAGTTCCCGGATTGTAATGGAGCTCTCAAGAGAACAGACCTGAAACTGCTTTCGTTCTCTATTCACGTCAGTCGTTCGGTTTCTCAAGTCCTCCAATGCCTTCTCCAACTCTTTCGCAGTATGCTCCATTAGATAGTTTTGTACTTTCCACGCGTTCACACCATACGTCTGAAGAAGCGCGATGTTATTTTGTCTTAGACGATGGAAGTCAGATATCACAGACAATCAAAAGAGTGTAGAGATAACTAATTACCGAATTCTCTGGTGCTCTAGCTGAGATTTTGCGTTCTTGAGAGCCGCTTGCCAATCTTCATCTGTGGCAGGTGTCTTGGTTGGCGCAGGTAGCTGGTAACGTACGGTATCCAGCGGTGGTATAGGCTGATGCGATTCTACGCGTTCCAGTTCAGCTTTTAAAAGTGGATTTCTCTAAATAAAGTTTATGAGTGCATTGCACGTTGGACAGCCTCTGAAGGAAAATTATTCACAGAGAAGAGTTCTAATGGAGGGGGCACCTTTGGATGAAGCGTTTGTGGAATATTTCGGCTTTCTCCAGCGAGTTCTGCTTCGATTTTTTGTTTTAGTGTCGGATGAACATCGAGGTCATTATCATAATATGGCAAAGAGTCGAATATTTCTAGTTGTTGGTCGTTGTCTGTCCCAATAGACATAGCGATGGGTCGGTCTAAACAAAGTTGAAGTAAGAGGTCAGAGGAAAGCCAATGGATCGCCTTTCCCACGAATACAAGTTATCCCTCATCTCCATTCCAGGATCTCACCACCAACCTTCACCGGCAACCATGGCGTCGAGAAGCGTCCCGAGGATAGCGGCGCTCTTGCGCTCGTCTCGAACAGCTAGTGCTGTCGTTCGACCTCGTACTGGACGCTTGATGAGCAAGTCTGCTCGTGCTCAAGGTTCGTAGAATCGGGCTTCACCGCGTAGACAACTAAATATCTGGCACTTCTCCAGCATCGGATCCGCCATTCAGCGAACCAACTTCGCCAAATCCTACACTCACTCGCTATGCGCAGACGACCGAAGCATTGCACCAT
Source organism: Phlebopus portentosus (assembly GCA_037892935.1). Lineage (NCBI taxonomy): Eukaryota > Fungi > Basidiomycota > Agaricomycetes > Boletales > Boletinellaceae > Phlebopus > Phlebopus portentosus. The sequence goes on from JAYXKI010000001.1 coordinate 3,352,579, forward strand.
TATGGCTCATACATCATGCAGTCTCTGCCAAAATTTATCCAGCAGTTCTCCGTCCTCAAGGATGAACTGACGTTACACATATGTCCCTCCGGTGTCGTTCCCGTGCTTACTTTCCTGCGCGATCATGCCCAGTGTCAGTTCAAGAGCGTAATGGACATTACAGCTGTTGATTTCCCGGAGAAGGATAAGCGTTTTGAGGTGGTGTATAATCTGTTGAGCTATAAGTATGCGGGGAGGATCCGAGTGAAGACCTATGCTGGAGAGGCGGATGCGATTCCGAGTGCAGCATCTGTGTTCCGGGGAGCGGACTGGCGAGTTACCAGCGTTGAATGCTCTGGATCCACGGACGCTGACTTTCTGTGCGATAGGTACGAACGTGAAACATGGGATTTATTTGGCGTCTTCTTCACAGAACACCCTGACTTGTAAGGCTTTCTTTTCTTGTCGCGTACGTTCCGTTGCTGAAAAGTACGTCAAGGCGCCGTATTTTAACTGACTACGGTTCGGTCGTCGACACTGTCGCTACATTCTCACTGCTCATCTATTTCATTGTTGTTCCCTTGTAGGCTTTGAAGGACATCCTTTGCGGAAAGACTTCCCATTGACGGTGAGCAATCTGCTCTTCACTTAAATTTACCTTATTTATTCCTTTTCTCCAAAGGGATACACCGAAGTACGCTATGACGAGGAGCGGAAACGTGTGGTATATGAACCTTTGCAGCTCACTCAAGCATTTCGGTAAGGCTTTAAGCCTCCGTGGCATTGTCATTTACTCATAAAGCTGGCAGGAACTTCGAGTCGTCTTCTCCATGGGAGATGGTGGGTGATGGTACCCCTGCAAATCGCCCAGATGATCTCAAGCCGTTACCACCGCCACCACCACCACCGCAAGATCAAAAGAAGTGATGATAGCATAGCCCCTGAAACGTATCGTGGCACCCGCTTGGTGCTTAGCATTAGATACGAATGCAATTTATTTCTTCATTCATTCTGTTGCTTCGAGCGAGATAATTGAATTGATAAGCGCAGTGCGCTGAAACGATTGAGTGATCTTCCGACAAAGTTACGTAAGCGTATTCAGAAAGAAGCGTGAAGTCGACTCGTTGAATCCTCTTCGAGTTTACGCCGGGGCCACCTCCCCTTTCGTACCCTTTTATCCGGACTACCAGTGCTACCTTCTGCAGCACACAGTCCGCACAATATACACAAGGTATGTCTCCCGTTCGTTATACGAGGAAGGACTGGTTGTTGACGAGTGTATTGTATTGCAAACAAAAATGTGTTGACCTCGCGTTGGCACGCAATCATTATATACACAGTCACAATCAACATAATTTCCGCAGCGTCCTCTGACGCGTGTATGGAGAACAACGATACAGACTCAACTGCCACGTCCGTCGCTCCCCAAGGAACCGACAAAGTCGAGCGGAACTCACAGCCAACATCGGTTACTGACAAGCCAACTGACCCTGTTTCGGCGCCAGCTAGCGGAGCTGGTCACGAGGACGCAGCAGCGGCAAAAGAAGGCTCAACAGAGGCCAGAGATTCTGCAGAGTCGCAGCCCGGAAGTCGGGACGTGACGCTAGTCGAGGCGAAACCCGTGGGCTCAGTTTCGACCAGTGCAACGCAAAGTTACGTACCACCTGTGAAGAGGTTCAGTGCAGTAAACATCAACAAGAAGTTTCTGCAGAAGAACCAGACTTCTACAACAGCCAGCGGTGGTACTTCTTCTGGTCCATCTGGTAGCAAGCAAGCTGGGACTATAGGTTCGTGCACATACGATTACAATGACTAACTTTAGCTGATTTTGTTAACTATTTTGATTCGATACGGAAATAGCGCGGCCTGCGCCCCAGTCGGCTCATTCACATTCTCGTTTGATCACAACGAAGTTAACGGCATCGCCTTTATCTTCATCTCCTGCACAAGGATGGTCTCGACCGAGTTCTGTCACGCCTCCGGCGCCGTCTCCCGCGAATGCATCCGGACCGACGAAGGGCACTGCGCCCGCCATTGTACCCATTGGAAGCCACAGTGTTCCTCATATTGCTCCCGGAAGCAGAATTATACAGCCTCAGGTGATAAAGCAAAAGTCGGATGGTTCTGGACGACCGGCGTGGAGGAGCGTGCAACCCGGATCAGCCGCTTCTGCCATTCAAGCTCAGATGGAGTTCCCAACTGCAGCTGAGGCTGCACAGAGTACGCTCTGCGCTTATATTCTTTATGGAAACTTGCTAACAAATGCTGCAGGCCGTCTAACAAGACTTTCGGAGGTGAAAGCAACATCAGACTCGTCTGATGCTCATAAGCAAGCTATGAGCGAGTCGGCTGATGCATTCCGTGGAGTACACTTGGATCCAAATGCACACCATTGGGATGAGGTCAGCATGCAGTTCCTCGCATAGAAGTTTATTTCTGAAGTTATCTTTACGCATAGATGGAGGAGGAAGATAACGATGATTTCTTAGGAGATGTCATCGAATTTGGTGATGGTCGGCAGTACACCATTCATGTTTCCGAGGACACCAAGGGCGTTGCCAAAGGTCTGGAGGACGAAGGCTCCGTCAGTAAAGAAGACCGTTTCGTAGATGATTTCGACCGAAGCTGGCCCAAATCTCGCACGGCGCCTAGTAGGGACGAACTGAGTCAACGCGGTCGCGCCTCTCGATCAGAGACGTCATCAAACTTTTCTGCCCACTCTCCTGTCTCCATGCGTGACGGCATGCAATCTCGTGTACTGTTCAACGAACGATCTAATCGGATGGAGCCTATTGCTTCGGGTAGACCTGCTACCAGCTCTTATGGTCCTTCTCGTGGTCCGCAGATATTCAGAGACAGGCTCGACGGGCCAGTAAAGTTTCACAGTAACAGGATTGAGCGAGATGCTCCTCCGCACACTGCATTTCAAAGGCCGCACGAGTCGCCTTGGAATCATCCACAAGGTCCCGATCAGCATGCACGAGACCTTCGGGAGTTGAAAGCAGAGTCGCCTAGTTCCTATTTCCATAGTGAGCATCATGACCGAAAAGGGAGGTCTGAATGGTCTTCTGGTCGATCTCGTGGTGGTCCATCACCGAATGGTCGGGCCTTCAGCAGCCGGGAGCGTTCTACTTCTCGATCTGTGAATGGTGCGCCATCTATTGCGAGTAGCGATGGGCATAGCAGCAAATACGCACCTTCAATACGTGATCAACACAGAGGGCCTCCCTCTCCCGGTCACTTCAGAGACGCAGATCATCAGTTGGCCCCTCATCTAGCGCACCCTCGATCCTTCGCTCATCCTGAGAAATCTCCTGATATACGAACCGGTGTACACCGGGAACCAGCTTCAGAAGCTGGCTCGAGAGAGCAAGATCAGCCACAACAGGGATCACATAGTCCAACTCACGACGCGGCGGCTTCGTCGATTCCCCCAAATGATATAGAAGCTTTACGCAAAGCTTACCTTGCTGAAAGTGCCGAGCGAGCAAAGAAACGCCGTCAGCACGAGGAGGAGGAACGCATGAAGGCTCAGGAGCGAGCTAGGAAAAAGGCTGCTGAATTAGAAGCAAAGATGGTTGCTGCAAAAGCTGTGGAAGCATCTAAGAGTGCACCGCAGTCAAGTGAGACCCCGGATGGTGCCATCCCTAAATCGACAGTCGAGGAGAGCAAACAGAAGCCGACAGAGGTTTGCTATTCTTTCTTCTTCTTGTGCCTGACTAAACCGATCTCTCTTCTTTCCCATTTCTTCCAGGCTGAAGTTCTTCGGGTCATTGAGGGAGCGATAAATTCTGCTGTATCTTCTGAAATTCCGTCGACAGGAAAGCTGACTGAACCCCGCCGGGAAGAATCTGATGGCCAAAAATCATCCTTTGCGAAGGCTCTGTTCCGTGGAGATGGCGATCGTTCTGTTCCTTCTCGAGATGCGCAAGAAGCGAGTCAGCCTAAACGCCCTCAGGCAACGGCAACAAAGGCTGATCAAGTAGATTCATGGAGAGCGAGGTCCAAACCGCCCGTGCTTCCAGTCGAAAACTCGCAGAACGATATTTCTCAGGAATCAGCCGTCTCTGTAATCCCTGACGTGCGCGCCTTCGATATCCAGCCCGACGAGAGTACGGAGGTGATTGAGTTCAACGACATGAGTCGATTGGCAACAGAGAGGACTCAGAAATTAGTGCCAGATGCTCATTCGACAGATTCGAAATCGGCTCAGCCTGTTGCGAACGAGGTCTGCAGTGCGTCTGTAAGTCCTCAAAAGTCAGAACAAGATACCTGGCGTAAGGGGGATCCCGCGTCACGCCGAACTTATCCTGCAACAACGGGTAATGGATTAGGGGATGGATCTCAGCAGAGAACGTTTGCTGACGGTCCCAGACCTAGATCTGGTTCAAATGCGAATGATGAAGCAGCTGCGCAGCGCGCGCTGATCCAAGGGCATTCAAAAACGTCGGCGTTTCAGGCAAATGGCTTTGTTCCTCCGTCAACGTCGAACCAACTTTCACATCCATCTTCGCCCGGTGCTCCCAGGTTTAGTCGGCCACCTAATGCTCCCTATCGCGAGGCGCCTTTATCTGCACTGGACGACACGATGTCGCGTATTAAGGGCGCATTGGACGTAATGCACACTGTTCATGACCATAACGACAGGGAATCCAGTAGCGCGTCGACTGTGCGTCTTCCAACTCCGAACTCAAGTCCACTGAAGCCCTCTAAATGGCTGCCGCCTGCTCTTCGTATGTCTGGTATGATTTCTGGTCAGAAGCGCACTGATACATTTGAGCCCACACATCCTGAGCCTCCGCGAAGTCCTGCTCCTCCTAGCAATAACCTGGTGATCCGGTTACCTAAGTCTTGCCGTCGCATTGAGCCGTTGACGAAGAGGCAGATGAATTACCAGAAGTATTTTGGTCCAGTGCGGTGGGAGATTCTATCATTCGAACCTCCCGTAGAAGGTATGACGAAGAGAAGCTTGTCGGTGAATGATGTCCTCTTCAAGAAGCCTCAGGGTCCATTCAAGACGAGGAAATACCGTGTTTCATTACCAAAATCCAAAGCAACTCCTAGACAACTTTCCGCGAGTGGAATTCAGAGGAGCAGTAGTGGCATCTCTTTGACGACAACTGAAGTGGCAAATTTCAGGGACTTAAGTTGGCACGCGGCTTCAGCTATTGCTAGCGCCGAAAGCACGAGTAGTTCTCAAAATACTGTTGCGCCGACCCTCGACGTTACGAGCCGATCTCCCCCTCCAGAGCTAGTATCCAAGTCCGAGCGTCCTCCAACAATATCTGGAGTTACGAGCAAACCTAGGTCATCGTCAAGATCAATCGATGTGACTGATGTTGCCTTTTATCGGGATGCTCGAGGACAAAGGGATAGTAAGGCTGCGATTCCTACGGTCACTTTTACGGTTAGCAGTGAGATTGAAGCTCAAAGCGATGGATCTCCGTCGAGCAAGACTCCAATTCTTTCCACAGACGTGTCAAAGTCATCGCCTGGCACCGTCTCTGGCGTATCTTCGTCAGAGGTCAAGACCACGCCGCTCCCGTATCCGAATTCTTCTATGGCTCCATCATCCAGTACAGGACTGTCTTCTTCCGTTGCAACTTCACCACAGTACGAGTCCCGGCCGGTGTCCGGTGTAAAAATCAAGGGCTCCGATCAACAGGTATTTAACTTTTGTTCAATTATGCTAGCGTGTTTGACGCTCAATTTTGTCTAGATCGATCCTTTCTTGCAGAGGCAACCGGCAACACCTCCTCCTCAGAATACGCCCTCATCTTGGTCGAAGTCGCCTTCGCGTGCTCCTGATCCCGAGCATCTGAAGGCTGTCTGGTCGCAGGCACCTGATAGCGACTCTGTCCCGGCGATCAATTCGTTGAAGAACATTGCGGATGACCTTCCTGCTGTACCATTCACACTCCACGAGGTGAAGTCGGAAGGAGGCACACCTCCTCCCGCACCTCCTGGTCCCGTCGTGCCACCAACAAGAATGTCTGCTTCCGAGGTCACAAGGGCGTTTCAAACTGTTCCTTCCGGACCTTCGAACGGAGTTGGTTCAACTACGCTGCGGAATAACCAGATTCCCTCGAATTTGAGCTCCCCTATGAGTACACAGAGAGCTCTGAAGCCACCAACCATCGGGTTGCCACCTCCACCTTCCATCAATGCCAGTGCTTCTCGTCCACCTTACATGGGCTTTCCAACCGCAACGACCAATCACTCTCCGAGTCCGCCGACCTTGGTATATTCACACATCTTACCTAATGGGATTGGAGGTTCTCCTGTTAGTTCGCCTTATGGCCAACCCATGTGGGTGCCAGTCATACAGCAGGGCGCGCAAATGATTAGGACGCAATCTTCGTCGCCGTACAGTCCGTCGCTCATGCCTTATTCCATACCTGCTGCACAAAACGGCATGTACCCTCAAAGCAATATGCTAAATTCGCAATCATCACCGGCTGCGTATTCCAGTGCTCCTGTCCCGCCTCAGATGATGGTCAGTCCCGTTTTGCCCCATGCAACCGCCGCTCCTCCGAATCCGATGTATCCGGGCAGTCCCATGGTCGTGCATGTCGCGCCTCCGGGTACAAGTCCTCAGGCCCGGCCTCCCTACCCACCGGGTCCAGTCGGAATGGGTAGAGCTTCTTTGCCTGTTCAGAACCCAATGGACCCTCGTTCCCAGCCTGCCCCTGGTCCCCCGACAGCTCCACCGTCTCGTTTTCCTGTTCATAATCCTGGGTACACTCCTGTTTCTCAGACATTCACTCGGCATTGGTGAGTAGTTTCTAGTGTTGTTTGTTGCATCTGGTACAATACTACTTTATTCTTGCATTCTGACATCCGCATTCATCATTTTGTAATTGTTATGCATTTCTCAATTGTTCTTGATCCTAATGTGATCACTTAACCTGATTCTTCATGGTCGTCACGGTGTGATGCGAGTTGAAATGCCTAATTCGCACGGAATTACAGAGATTCTGCCGAAGTATACATGGTAAATTAAGCGTGTGCAGCCTGGACGGCGGCTTCAGCAGCTTCATCTAGACCATCAAAGGGGTAAATCTTGAGACCTGATTCCCTGATCAGCCTGCGGTGATTTGATATCAGTTCCCAGACAAGATCACGGCGAGTTTCTTTAGAACATACTGCTTGGCTTCGTCCTCCTTCGTACCTTTCAGCCTCACAATCAAGGGCACGGTGAGAGCCAGATCTTTTGAGGCATTGATGACTCCCTGGGCAATGTAGTCGCAACGCATGATACCTCCGAAGATGTTGATGAAGATGCTTTTGACGGTAGGATCAGCCAACAAAATCTCGAAAGCTTTCTTCACAGTATCGGGTGTGGCACCTCTATGTCGGGATGTTAGTTGAGGCGATATAGTAATAAGTCTCCAAAGACGAACCCTCCTACGTCCAAGAAGTTAGCCGGCTGACCACCGTGAAGACTGAGTACATCCATGGTGGCCATGGCCAGACCGGCGCCATTGACGAGGCATCCAACATCACCATCGAGTTTGATGAAGTTCAGGTCGTATTTCTGCGCTTCGACCTCTGACGGCTCTTCTTGAGTGATATCGCGAAGTGCAAAGATATCTTGCTGGCGGAAGGCGGCGTTATCGTCGAAGCCGAATTTCGCGTCCATGCTAGGGTAATTGTGAATATAAGCCAAGTAGAATGAAGTCCAGAACAGCATTCACCAAAGGACGTGTCCATCTGCAGTCTCGCCCAGAGGGTTGATCTCAATCTGCGTCGCGTCCTTGTCCTTAAAGATCTTGTAGAGCCTCTGGAACGTAGCAGCTGCCTCCTTCTCAGCCTGTTCGGTCTTAAAACCGAGCTTTTTGGCAACTGCCAATGCCTCCTCATCGCTGAGTCCCTTGGCAAAGTCGATCGACGTCGTGATAATAGCGCTCGGGTCCTTCGCGGCGACTTCCTCGATGTTCATACCTCCTTGGGCCGAAGCCACGAGGACGGGCCCTTGAGAGACACGGTCGTTCAGCACAGCGACGTAGTATTCGTGCGCAGCGTCGCGACGTTCAGCGAGCATCACCTTGAAATAATTTACATCGAGCAAGCTAAAAGTAATAAAAAGGCGACTTACGGCGTTGCATATTCGTCCCTTTTCACCCGTCTGCTTCGTGATGAGTTTCGAGCCGATCATCTTGCTCGCATATTCCTTGGCTTGTTCAGGGCTGTAGCCTTTATTTAGCGTACCTGGGTTTGCAGCTTTGCTGTTGATATCTACCTGTTGATGATATGTACACCGCCTTGGAATCCATTGTCGAATTTACCCTTTCCACGACCACCGGCGAGAACCTGAGCCTTGATTACAAGATCGCTGGTGCCTAATGTCTTCAATAAGGTGAAGATATCATGCGAGTGGATGGACCACGCAATTACCAAATTTCTTTGCGACCTCATAAGCCTCCTCTGGTGATTTGGCAGGGACGCCCTTTGGCGTAGCAATGCCATACTATTATTGTAATGAGAAACAAACCGAGATTACTTGCAAGAAATACATACGGAGTTTAAGAGGTTAACAGACTGGTACTCATGGATGGAGAGGAACCGTTTCTGACCAGCAGATACAGCCTGCAAAGTGCGTCCAGTCAGTAGATCATGTAATGAATCACTTTGAGACCGAAACATACTCTGCAAGCGACTCTATTGCCGGCTCTACGCAAGGATGCAAACATTGTTGAACAGAGAGCAAACGAGAAAAGAGGAAAACCGAGTCCGCGTATGTAGACGGGGGCTGAAGGTGAGTTAGTTCGGTCAACGCCGATCGACGCGTGCTTTTCTTCCTCCGACGCGGGCTGCCGTTCTCAGCCACTTCGTCCGCTTCCCTCCGCTCAACCTCCTTCAGCAGCACCTACCATGGGAAAGCACTTTCGCACCTCGGACGAGGAAGATGATTATAACGAAGAGCAGACAGTGGAACAGTATTTAGTTGGTCTGTTTTAATTTCATTCACTCTGGCAGAACAAAACACTCAGACGTATATGTGCGTTAATATCTTCCAGAAGTCATCACTCATGCAAGAGTTCTCGATCAGAAAAACAAGAAATTCGTATGCGGTCTCTCGGTGTTCCTGTCTATTTCTTCGTGCTGTAGTGACCAAGTTACTGAACATCAAGGAATACATGGTTAAAGTAAGCAACCACTTATATACGGTTTCATTCCAGTCTTTCTTATATCACACTGTGACAGTGGCATGGGTACAGTTCCGATGATGATACGTAAGTATATTTCCTGAATTTTTGGGATATATGGACTTAAGCTGTCCCTTCTTACAGTTGGGAACCGCAAGAGAACGTAGCCGAATGTATACGCCTCTTGAAGTCGTTCTGGAAGAATGTCGGAAAGGAGAACAAGAAGCATCCTGGTCCCACGGCCACAGTGTACAATGCGACGAGGGATTGGATAAGTGAGTACATGATCAAGAAGCAGCAATATCTTCGTATTGACTTTCACCATTCAGACAAAGAAAGACGTCATTTTCAAGAGGAAATAGAGAGAGAGAAAGCTGTAAAAGAGGCGGAAAGGAAGGCAAAACTCAAGGTGAAACCTAAGCTGTAACACTTCAAATGATGCTGTATTCCTACATTTTACAAGGAAAAGGAACGACTCAGGAATACCAAAGTTGCTAAGTTCACTGTGGAGAACGATGCCGCGACGCAGTCAAGATCAGTTAAGCAACCGGATGTCCTTCGTCTTTTTGATGATACGATAGTCGTCGTGAGCATTCTGTTACACGCCTCATCTTGAGATTGAATCGCTTAAATCATGATCAGAGTGACTCTGACTCTGACGGACAACCCCTAAACGAGCAGGTTAAAAGCAAGAAGGGTAAGGAAAAAGAAGTACCTCGGACAATGACGGTAGGTAACTCAGCGCGGCCTTGTTGAGTACCACTAAGTGTTTTATGTGGAATCGCAAAGGCATCTCCGTTGACAATCAAGCTGAAGATGCCCAAGAAACCTTCTGTGCAGACGAATTCTGCACCAACGAACAAATATGTCGGAATGAAGATCGGGAAGAAGCCGGCTGAAACTTCTTCGCAGCTCAGTTCCCTAGAGTCTCCAAGCACCTCATCAAAACCGGCAGCGGCGTACAACACGTCTACCTCAGCCTCCTCTGTTGTCCGCAAAGTAGCCTCAGGCCAAGGCTCTGATATCTCTGAACCATTGTTTGTTGCTTCTTGCCCGACGAAGTTTCAAGTATCGTACTGACTCTTTTTTGTAGTCTTCCGCCGAGACCCAAGAGCTCCTTTCAGTCTGCTCCTGCTCCTGCTCCTGTCTCCCCTGTTGTGCCTTCTCGGGCTTCAGGTGAAGATGTCGACAATTTCTTGACTACGATAATGCCTTTCGGGTGCGTGCTTCTTACTCGATATATATTGTCCTCTAATACGCGTCTTCGTATAGGTATTCCGAGGCCCAAAAACCAGAGTGAGTCGTTGTTTACTTTCCTTACTTAGCTATCTCTAAACGTGCCATTCACCAAAGGAACCTTGCTGCGGCAGAACAGGTGAAGACATCGGCTCCTGTCCCTACTGGCCTCAAGTGAGTTGTCGAGTTGTGCTTCAGAACTTGAACTCAAGGCAGTCACTCAGATTTAATAGAAGATGGTCTTGGACCGGGGAGCTTTTTGTCGATACTGCCTCCGCCGCAGACAAGCTGTGTAACATCACGATTCATAGCACGAGTGAGACATCGGAAATTGGTTTCCGACTATGCACAATATTGGACGGCAAGGATTCGCTGCGATTCAGCAAGGCTTATACCTGTGCTGAGATGAACTTGATCCTGCAAGGACTCAGGAAGGTAGACCAGATTGCGAAAATTGGGCATCGGAGGCAGGAGGATCAAGAGCCTTTAACGGCTTTCATGGAATACTTGACTCGGCGGAACCTGGTATGTTACCTGGAAATCTTGCTCTGCTCGACTCACGAGGGCATTATTTAGATTATCGCTTGCGCTGGAATAAGTCAACTCGGTCACGTCGCAGAAATGATTGTCTTCCCAGCTGCTAACAAGGACTTCTGCGAACGCCTTGACATTCCTCTGTCTTACAAATCTGCAGGTTGTTTACTTGTCGCTTTGATGCCGTGGCATATACCTCCATCCAAGTATGGTTTGAAGTTCTTCAGAACGGACGAGTTAAGAGATGCAAGGATGGAGACGGAACTTCAGGAGATGCGCCGGGAGTATTCAAGCCTGGCTTCAAAACCACACATTGAAATGGCATTCCGAATACTAGGCTTCGACTTCTCATTCGTCAAATTCCTGCCCTCTCGCAAGTTCTGCGTCTGGTCATACCAAATTGATGCTGAGCCAACTGAACATGGACGAAAATTCTCCACAGTCCGACCGGAGACAAAGGCCTTGTTTGATGTCTTGTCATTTTTGAAGGCCAAAAATGCCGGCTACGACGATCTAGATGCACGAGTGGTCTTCGTACACGTGGGATCTGTCCGAAATATCCAGAAACTGCCGGGTATAGTTTCACGGCGTCTCGAGAAGCCAGAAGTGCAATTTATCACATACGGGACTCACGAGAGTGTGAAGCCGTCATTATGGGGCTTCCGTGAGATCTATCCATTAGGTGCGATTCTTCCGGTTAACTTTTTCGATGTAAGAGGAGACTGACATAGTACCTCAGGCGGCATAGTGACCTTCACTGCAACTGCACTCCTAGAAAGCCCTTTTTATATGGCCGAACTTATTGAGCAGATACATAAACATCCGCATTGGGAGTGCTATATTCTTCCTTCCGTACTTGCAGTATTCGTTCGTCAGTCCTGTCCTGGTGAAGATCCCCTTCTGTCTATACAAGGTATATTCGTTCGCAAATGAGTTTCAATCATTGCAGTTTTGAGACCGTAATTTTATCAGGGAGCCGTATCACTTCGGGAGAATATTTAACCTCATCGAGGAGGGGAAAGTCGCCATGATGCAGAGTCCTGGTTTATATCGAGGTTCACGCTCCGAGTTCGGACAAGCAGAACTTGATACATGGGTAGCAACCCAATTCAGCACTTTAAGCAAGACACCCTTCCAACTTTTGGAAGACTGCCGGAGCGCGTTCGTTGCAGAATACTCGAACAAATCTGAAACGGAGCTAAGGTCTGCTATCGAGTCGGAGATAGTGAGAGACCTCTCGCATCTCCAGACACAACAAACGATCCGGGAAAGCTATAGGAGGTTCGTTGTAATTAAGGCAATGCAGGAAGAACATATCAGTATGTCTAAGGACGGGGTGAGTACGGATCCTCTGTTCAGTTCAGGAACAATGGACCTGACACAATTGTTAACCTAGTTTGAGTGGAGAACAGCTCACGAATTTAACTTTGGAGACGGATTCCCTATCCACCGCGTCGAGCTAGCAAGAGGGACGAATCAGCCACTTGCTGCTTAATTCCGAGATGCTTCATTATTGCTCACCATACTACATTTTCCCAAAATATATCCCTGTCGCTGATGCGGCTCATTCAAGCGACTATGATTTCACCAGGCCGTGTAAAATATCATGATCTTAGCGTACCGGCTTCCACCAGCTGCTAACCTTGATACAAAAACAAAAGCCAATGGAAAGAATGTCAATCAATTAGAAGCTATTGACTTAGGAAGTGCGCTTTGCCAGTAATAAGGCGCTGACTAATCAATAAACACGGTCTACTTTTTGTCACTCACACAGGGGGCAAAACCCTATATCCGAACCTGAAAAATTTGATCCGGAATTGAAATCCAGCCAATCAGAGGCGAGCTTTCCAATTCTGTTTCCTGTATAAGCGGCTCAGAAACGTAATTCTGCCCCCTGTGTCACCAATATCACATTGCGAGTGTTATCAAAGCAAGTGCCAGTAGCAGGACGATTTGCACTACTAACAACTGGCTACGAGCCCATATTTCGCCTTCACCTTTGAAGCGCTCTGCTTCAGACGTACATCTCGAAAATCATCATCGGCCACAGAAGGCTGCGCGTAGGAACAGACTGGGACCGGAAAAGGGAGCAGGAAGTCGTGGTGAGAGACAAATCTGAGTTGACCAGAAAGTGGAAGGAGGTGGGCCGATCGGGAGTTGGTACGTTTCGTGCTTTTCTTGATGCCATGTATGCTACATGTACGACGTCGGCTGGTCCTGTCTGGAGGGCAATTGTTGCCTTTTTTGGTGCGTAAAGGCAAACGAGCAGGAAGGTCCTGTATATGCTTACAGATACTGACGAGTTCGTACTCTCCACGCATCGCCTAACTGACAGCAAATCCCTTGCCACCACCGCAGGGGTCTTGAATTAATAACTCGCTAGCACTTGAACCTTCCTAAAGTAGATCAACGGCCCTCCAGCGAACCCATCGTCAGCTTCTGCGCCTTCCTTGTATCCTGCGCTGAAATCGACGCAAATACCTATGATATCAACCACTGCAATCGCCAACACCTCGAGCCTTGACGGCTTGGAGTCAAGTGCAGGGCAAAATTCCGTCTCCAATACTCTACCAAGTTCACAAACCGCATTCGAACCGCATCGAGTGGATTCAAGTAGTGGTATTGGGAAGGGTGGCAGACAAAAGAGATATATTCACGAAGGACAGGTGAATACATGACATTTTGCTTGTAATCAATTTTGTAACTAAATACTAACTATGGTCTGCAGCATCGAGAGCATGTAAAAGACCATCGCTGAGGTGTTTTAAGATTAGGTTATAAATCAGACTACGAAACCTTCAAAGATAAGTGCCTTCCGGCAATGCTAATAATTTCATAGTCATAAGAGATCGTTAGGCTACATGGAGTTTCGACAACGTCTAGAGGAAATCCAAAAGAATGTGCATGATCGTTGTATATCGCAGCACTCCTTACTGTTACAGCATGTCAGATACTAATTTGTGTCGTAGCTAAAGCTGGTAGTGTAACCGCTACTTGTATCTTGCCAGGGTGACGTGGGTGTCCTTTCCATCCGGAATGGTAATACGTATGAAGCTTAAGCGGCTGCTGTCAAGTGAGCAAAAGACTGTTGGCACGATTAACGGAACTCGATTGTTCCGCATGTATTTACACAATAGCACTACATATGCGATGAATATAGAGCTATCTGCAGAAAGCCACATATCGCCGCTTTCAGATGGCATTTATATAGCAAGATTGGCAAATATGGATTTCATTGTTGAGTCTCCTGTTATGCTTCTTCCACTTTCGCATTAATGTAACTCCCTGTCACGGATACAGCTGATCCAAGCAACCATGGTTTTATCAGACCTTGGCCGTAGTTTCAATGTCGATCTTACTTATGTAAACGTCAGTCGTTGATTAGCATGCTGACTAATCAATGAACTGGACTTCCGTCTAAGTTAACGGGTCACGGACCGTCACTTTTTGTCACTCACCAGCATCACATCGCGCTTCATACCGAGTGTTCAAGGCAAGTGCCAGTGCAGGACGATTTGCGCTAACGACGGTGGCTACGAGTTCATATGTCACTTTCACCTCTGAAGCGCTCTGCCTCAGACGCGCACCTCGAGAATCATCAACGGCCACGCAAATCTGCGCGTAAGAGCATGCCTTCGAGACGGGCAAAGGAAAAGAAAGTTGCGGTGAGAGACGAGCCCGGGTTGGCTGCAAAATGGAAGGAGATGGGCCGACTGGGAGTTGGTACACTTCGTGCCTTTGGTAGTGCTATATCTGCGACATTTGCGACGGTGGCTAGTCCTTTGAGGAGGGCAATATTCCCCTTTCCCAGTACGTAAAATTCAACGCCACTCGGCGCAGAGCTGCTGAGGACATATGCATACAGACTTTGACGGGCTCATACTCCCAACACATCGCTTGATTGGCGACAGATCACTATCATCATTACCCGTACCGTCACAACAAGAGTCGAGAACGAACAGCTCTTCAACTCTCAAACCACCCCAAAAGCAAACCAACAATTCTCCAACGAACATTCTTGCTTCCTCATCAACTTCGGCGCCTTCTTTTTACCCTACGCCGCAATCGTCACAGGCATCTTCTACAACTTCAACTACATCAACCGCTATTCCCTCGAGTTCCGACGGCTTAGAGACAAGCTCAACACAGACTTCCGTGCCCAATACTCCGCCAAGTTCGCAAACCGCATTCGCATCTCAATCAGATTCGATTCGCAATTTAATCAACCAGAAAAATCGCGATGGGATACTTAATGGCGGTGTAGTGAAGAGTTACAGACGAAAGAGGCATATTTACGAAGGACAGGTGGGTACATGACATTTCACTTGCAATCTATCTTTCAAGTAATGCTGACTGCTGTCTGTAGCATCGAGAGCGCGTAAAAGACTATCTTCAACGAGTCCTTTATGAACGTACACGAGCTTTGGGTAGGTGTTTGCATGCAGCACGCTCTGCTTTCAACGCTGAGATGTCTTTTAAATTAGGTTATCAATCAGACTACGAGACTTTCAAGGGTAAATACCTATCGGCAATATTAGCAATCTCTTACTCATTGAATTTTTAGGCTACATGAAGTTTCGACAACGTTTAGAGGAAATTCAAAAGACTGAACATGTTCATTGTATGTTGCTGCGCTCCTTACTATTACAATGTAATAGATGCTAATTTATGTCTTAGCTCGTGCTAATAGCGTGGCCCCTACTCCCATCTTGCCACAGGACGACGTGCGTGTTTTCTATCATCTATCTCTGGATACATGTAAAAGAATTGTGTCCCAGGCCGAATACTTCAAACGTGCCGTGGAAAAAGCTACGAAATCTCTTCAAAGGTACTGCCAAGTGCTTTGAAACATTCGAAGCCTGACTGACATACAGCCACAGCCCGAAGCCACCTAGACCCTTCAATCCAGCATTGGAAGGGCTTACACTTCGCACGAGATCTAAGAATGAACACATTAAAGATCGGCTGCATCCGAAGCGCAAACCGATCCCTGAACGATTACCAAGTGACGCAGAGAGGGAAGTGAATGCACTTCTAAGGAAACGCGGTGTCGTATCGAAAGCAGGGCGGGAGCAAGTGAGCGATGCGGATTTGGCGCGTCTGATGCCGGGACAATGGCTCAACGATGAGATTATAAACTTCTACGGACAGCTTATCGTCGACCGAGCGGCAGAGGCAGAGGCAGCTAAAGAGAATGAAAAGGGAAAACTTTGGAACGTGCATTATTTCTCGACATTCTTCTGGCCCAAATTACAGAGCGGCTACGAGAAGGGGCGTTTGGCAAAATGGACGAAAAAAATCGACATCTTCTCAAAAGACATCGTCATCATGGCCGTTAATCATGGCAACGCCCACTGGACATCGGCTGCAATAGACTTTAGACGAAAGCGTATCATCTCTCACGATAGCATGGGATTCGAAAGAGGTTACGTGTATAAGGTCAGTATCTCAATATAATATTGTCTTCATTTCGGCCGTTGAATCATGTTATAAGGCTTTAAGGACGTACCTCAATGAGGAGCACAAGAACAAGAAGAAAAAGCCGTTTGACTTTGGCGGATGGGAAGACTACAGTTCAAAAACATATCCAGAGCAGGAAAATGGCTACGATTGCGGTGTCTTCACCTGCCAGACGCTCGAATACCTTTCTCGTGGAGAAGAGGAATTCAATTTCACCCAACGAAACATGCCATATCTTCGACAACGGATGATATGGGAGATTGGCAAAGCGGAACTTGGGGATCCTCTGTAACATTCATTCGCCGTGTATTTCTATACTTATCTTTTTCTATTCCTCGTTCTGTCTTTTTATTCTTTGCATTGTATTCTGTTGCCATCGCATCTCGCGCAGTCTTGTATAGTTGTAGTCAATAGAGGATGGGAAGCTTGACCTCACAGTCAGGTTGTGTAAACGCGCATTATCGCCTAAACCACCATACAACAATAAAGAACCAGAACACTAAGATAAGGAAGACTATATACCACAACCATCGGCACCCTTGTCGCTCTGCCATGTTGTTCATTCGTCGGAAGGTACCAGCAAGTATGCCCGTCGTTTCTTCAAATGCATCGTTCTGAGCAAGCATGAGTACATCCAAGAGCTCCGGAAGAGCAATTCAATTACGCACCATTTGGCTCAGCTGCACGGCCGAATCACGAATCTCGTTTCCGATTCCAATGGTAATCTAAAATGCACTCGGTTACAAGCGCCAGGCAATGAAATCAACAGGTTCACAGATTTGAGTGCCTTCACTTTGGCACTGAGGCCTTCTATGTCCTCTTCATTTTGCGACTCTAGCTCGTCGGCTGTACGGTTCGCGTTAGCTAGGTAAGGAGAGGGGCTGCGACTCGATGAGTAGGATGAATATGCTTCCGAAGGATGGCCGAAGAGAGCAGAGCGATCTCGCAGCGATGAGTTCTGGTTTATAGAGAATCTAAATACGGGTCAGACAAGTACTATGTCCATTGGCTCAAGGCGTACCTTTGTGTCATATTCGTACTTGCATTGCGCCTGGCGGCAAGAATGTGGTGAGTTGAGTTGAGCACGAGCGCGTAAATTCCTCCACGTCAGATGTACATCACGTGAGTTTCGCGCCAAAGATAATTCAATTTCATCTCGACGATTAGTTCTACTAATTTTGCGAATGACGAATGATCCAAGAGATCCAAGGTGTGTTAGTTATAGCTATTGAATGCAGTCATGGGGAATGACGCGCAGCTACATATAACTTTATAAGTGGGAAAAATTGCTGGAAGTCAACAAACAAATCAAAACTTAGGCCATATTTTGTGCCAGAAGTATGGCCGTCGTGCAATAATGATAATGATATATAGTTGAAATTGTCATAATGCATCACTTTTTGGTGTCTCCCATGTCAGGAGGCAGGAAATTATGCAAAAATGTCATATAGAATAATGCATTGAAATTTTGAGCAATATTATGCATTATGGTGATCAAGGGAGTAATAAGGCTACTATAAATTCATGTAAACTATGAGTTTTAAGACAACCAGAGCACTTAATTGAGCACAGCTGGTCCTGTAAAGTTCACTAGTCAAGTAAATCATGTAATTAAATGAAAATACAAGTAGTGAAGGTTGATCGACACTGGCAACTACCATAAATAGCATGAAGATCACCTTCCAAATCCGAGATGTCAAGGACTTACAAAATATAGCATGTCTTTATTCCCCCTCTGTTAAGTCAATAAGAGTGTTTGTTGAGTATCCATACTTCATTCTGGTATCTAATCAGGCTCATACCATTTCAGATGATGAGGAAATTACCTTTTTCATCTTTTTCAAAAGCAGAAATATTTTCTCACGTATCTCCTAATGAATAAATCTAATAATGCATCACAAAAAGTAGTCTCCCGACATTATGCGTTATGACAATTTCAACTGTATGTGTACTTCTCAGAGTTTGCATGAATGAAGCGCCCGGGATCCGTTTCCACGTTGATATCACGTGACTTACGTAACAGGCAGATTTTCTGGCCCATTCACTTAGGTGAAGAAAGTGACGAGCCTTAGCCATGCTTTCTTCATCCTTCCGCCATACTGGTTCTGGTGCTTCCTTCGTGCTCAAACGATACTCTGCGAGCTCGGCCTTGGCTAGATTGACGGCAAACGGCGGCGATGTTAACCGAATAAAAGGTACCGCGAAACGTCTCATCAAGGGAGCCAAGGAAAGCCGGAATCCAGCATGGCGGCATACCACTGGGAAGAAGGGCGAGAAGAAACGACTGGAGCAGGATGTCCTAGCGAACAGCGGCCAACGCGACACTCATAAGGAAGCGAATACTTTCGCTCATCGTCCAATGGAGACCTGGTCGGTGGAGGAGCTCTTGCAATCTCGTAGCACGGTTTTGCAGCCCGGGACATATCTTGAAGTTCGCAGGTAAGTGCTTTCTTCTTAATCCTATACGGAAACTAAACTCGAGATCTCAGGAGTACGGACGCCGTGGACGGTGTTGTTCTTGCGTCGGGAGTAAATAACATCGGGCGCAGTGAAGATGTGATCAGTATAAGCACACGCGGAGAGGTTTTCGGGCACCGCTCCACTGATGTCATGTTCGCTGTGCCAAACTTCGTCGACAATTTTCTCGTGGAACGTTGCGGAACTTCTGATACTCACGAGGATGACCACCAGCTTGCGGCGCGACTTCGTGTCCTCCGAGCTGCACGAGAATTTGACCGCGCTGTGGAGAAAGAAATGTATCGCCTTGGACGGGCAATGCGGGACATATATCCGCAAGTCCGTGCTCGCCATCCTGACGAATGGGAGAATGTAACGACAATGCAAGTTGCCCGGATGCTCAATGCTACTCCAAATGTGTCGGTCATCACCCTCTTTGCCGTCCATAGACAACTCATGGACCGAGTAGATGAGTTTGTCTGCCATCCGACTCGGCATCGCTTTGCCCACTCCTTTGATGTCCGTCCCCTGTCTCACCTCAAGAATATTGAAGCCGTGAAGCAGATGGTCCGAGAAAACAATCCCATTATCCATTACTTTCATGAAAAGGCAAAAATTCTCATTGATCGTTCCCGCGAGCTCGCTGCGAGTTCAGCTGGAGAACCGCCAAGCCGTGCGGAAATCTTGGATGTGAAGTTTACTCCGAAGGAGCAGGAAATTATAACTTTCATCCGACATTCAATTTCGCATGGTCGAAGGATTCAGCAAGATCCTTACGAGGGGATGCTTCCTGCTTTCATCAAGGACACTAACAGATATGACGAAATTATCACAGTCCACGTTGCATTAAGATTCCTACGCGAGATTGGGGTTTTCACACCGTGGGAGGATACGGCATCCAAGGATAAAGATCTGCGTCTACCTTCAACTACCGGGGACCCGATTATATTCCCAGTCACTGAAGCTACACCTAGTTCTACCGCGCAAAAGAAACCGACGAAAACACCTGGTCTCCTTACTACAGATGAGCACGCAAGTGTTCGACATGACTTCGGGGACTTGCCTGTATATGTTATCGACGATGCAACTGCAGAGGAATTAGATGACGGTGTTTCAATCGAGTCAGTCCCAGGTGAACCTGACTCCGCATGGGTTCACATTCATGTGGCCGATCCAACCGCTATCATTCCGATCACTCATCCACTGGCACAAGAGATGCAAAAGCGCACAGAAACCATATACTTTGGACATCAGACCTATCCCATGCTTCCAGACGACGTTGCAAAGCTGTGCGACATGGGCCGCGCTGTCGCGTCTAACTCTGGCCAGAATGTCTTGACGTTCAGCGCAAAAGTTGGGCCGGATGGTCAGATTCTGGACTACAAAGTGCGTGTGGGGCGCGTGCGTAACGTTCATAAAATTAGGTACGATGACGCAAGCGCGATTCTGCTGGATCGGACAGATGCTATTCGGTTCACTCCGTTTGAACCGGAGCTATCAGAATTGGATGGGGTCGACTCTTCATATGTCCTACCTCATGCCGGGGATTTGAGACGTCTCTTCGGAGTAACACGTCGTCTAATAGAGGATCGTTTGAGAAAGGGTATCTTCGCCTTTTCGTTCAATTACCCGGAGGTTGAATTCCTTGATAAACCGGTCTTGCGGAACCCTCCGCATGTAGTGCATCCGATTTTATACCGCGGCTATCCTAGGCTGCGATATCATACAGCGATTGGTCAAGCCTGTGAACTAGGAGCTCGCTCTCTAGTCGCAGAATGCATGAAGGTGGCGAGCCGCGTCGCGTCAAGATTCTGTCTCGACCATAACATAGCTGCCATAAGGCGTGGAATGGCTAATATTGAGATAGACGAGGCCAAGCTGTCTCGTATCCTCGCTGCTCGGGATGAGAATGGATATGTTAACGTCGATCTTTTGGCACAAATTGGCATCACACTGCCGCTCGGCGAGAGTTCGGTGAATCCAATAGGTCATTGGCTTCTTGGCATTCCGGAAGGGGAGGGCTACGTGCGGGTTACTTCACCTTTACGACGTGCGGAGGACATGGTCGCGCATTGGCAAATCAAGAGCGCACTTCTACCAGACGGCGGTGCTCCACCTCCGATCGATGAAGACGAGATGAAGCGTGTACTCGAGAACATGAGCGGACCAAAGCAGACGCTCAAGAAAGCGTATCGTGCTCATGCACGCCAATGGTCACATACGTACATCGAACGCTTCATGGTGGAACAACGGAAGGCAGGCACTTGGTATTTGGAATCCAATCCCCTGTTTCGTATGGAGGGATACGTTCTTGGGCTTCCGATCCACAACTATGTGAGGTG
Organism: Phlebopus portentosus; assembly: GCA_037892935.1. Classification (NCBI taxonomy): domain Eukaryota; kingdom Fungi; phylum Basidiomycota; class Agaricomycetes; order Boletales; family Boletinellaceae; genus Phlebopus; species Phlebopus portentosus. The sequence continues at coordinate 3,373,736 of JAYXKI010000001.1, forward strand.
GTCGCAGTATCAGGATGTTTATATACCCAAGCTCGGCATAAGTGCAGTATTGCCAGCAAAGTATGGCGATGCGATACCGATCGGTTCTCAGATCAAAGTCAACGCGAAGAATATTTTCCAGTACGATCTGAACCAGATCTTAGAATTGGAATTAGCTTAGACATCTTCGTATAACCTTCACACACGATCCTAATTGCGAATTGATATTTCAATAACTTATCACTTTTATCAACTCTTCCTCAATTCCAGTTCTACACTAACTCCCTGCATCACATACCTAGCTTTGCGCACCCCATAAACCTCGTCGTCGTCCAAAATAAAATAGAATATAAACCGCATGCAGTCTCGTACAATAGAAACATGTTACGTTCGCACTCGCTTAAATTACACCTGGTAACCATAAGCGCAAACGTTATGGGTCCAAATATAGAAACAAAAAGGACTGGTGTGCTTAAAAGTAGTAGATAAGTAAGTGGGTCGAGAGCTTATTGTACGCGGGGTGGGTAGATAAGGGATAAAGACGGTGGACTTGACCTGTGAACTGTAGTAAGAGGACACAAGAAACGATGGGCCGATTTGAAGAATATCAAGTGACATCAATGAAGAGTCCTTTTGTTGCCGCCAGCAGATGAACAGGTGTTGAAGAGATGGAGGAGAGGCTGCAGTAACTAGTACATAGATCGGTCTAATTGACTGATGACTAGTCAATGCTCATGCGATTTGGATTGGTGCCCAATGGATACGATCGGTTGTGACCGTGCCCAAACTTTGTTCCGTTTCGTCGCAATGAGTTCGAACGACCCGAGTTCTTATTCACTGATGAGGGTCATGCATTTTAAGCCATCCAGCCGAAACCAGGATGAGAGCAGAACGCACTGTGATATTTGAGTCCTCCACCAAAGTTGCGCATAACGAGGAATGCCACAACCACCGTGATTATGAGCAAGATGATCGCAATGACAGCTGAATAGGTGAACCAAAGAGTAAGACTCAATGAACACATACAAAACTAAGCAAGACTTACCGAAAACTGTCAATGTCTTCCTGATTTCTTCAATGCCGTCTAGTTGGTATATTCTGAAGAGCTACACATAAAGCAAGACGGTAAGTGACGAAGATTGCGAGCTATTTTCCGGAGACGACAAACCTTGTATACAAAGTATACCAAAGCCCCTCCACAGCCCAACATAAACGACAGCATCATATAAGTGTTCTCATATCGCGCAGCCAGTATCCCATCGACAAGGACAAGAATCGAAAACGGCAAAGCCGCGTATGTAACGTAATACTCCCAATCATGATCATGAAGCACCAGTGCAATTAGTTGCACGCAGAAGCCGACGAAGAAGAATACGTCGAACTTCATAATACCCACGAAGATCTGATACTGCGCGTACATACGCCTTACTTGACGGTCGGCTCCCAGTCGTTTGTAAACTTTCCACCCGAACTCTTGCCAGATTTTCCAACCGAGCGCGATGTACGCTATTTCGGCAACTGAAATTACGATTGGAATGATTGTAGTGAGGACGTTGACAGGTATGCTTGATATTCCGGTATCAACGTTGATGGCCGCAACCGAACTACGGATTTCAGAAATCTGAATGACTGCGTAGATGAGGAACAGGGCGTTGAAAATGCTGAATTTAACATTAAGAGGTAAGACGAGAATAGACATCGACAGATAAGAAGGCACGAACGTCAAGAACAAGAACTGGAGAGTGTTCCGCGCATGAACGGCGTCCATTGCCATAGCAAGCTGGAACACGCTGAATTGACGTGAGTCAAACGGATATGCCTCTCGGGAGACAATAACGACTCACTGAGCGAAGCAGAAGATTCCCAGGTACACTGGTAATCGTTGAGTGCTCAGATCGCTCGTATCCGAGAAGTCCTTGATTCGAAGATAGAGATCCGCTTCGATGGTGATGTCGATTATTGTCTCAAGGAGAACCGTTAGTACATAGAACCGGCATGCCACGGAATCAGGTAAAATCTAGTGGGAAGATTGAGCCGGAAAACACAAGCGTTGTGAACATTAGCACGAGCCTTTTGGAAGAAGCTACGTGTATCCGTCTTCACGGTTTCTTTCGGAGCATTGAGATAGCAGTCAGAGGCAACAGCGCCTCCACCACCGCCATGCCCGTCTGATTGACCTTCCCATGAGTTCTGTTTTGGACCGAAAGGGGGGTAGAGCGGGGGCGGGGGCGTTCTCTCATGTGATGGCGGATAAGCAGAATTCACAGAAAAAGAAGACTGCTTCGGCAGCGGAACGGCGGTGGTAGTGTAGGAGTCGATAATATCGTCCTCGGCTGGCGGTTTGAAATCGTCTAGTCCATTCCAATCTGGACGAGAGGGGTAGGGAGGGAGGTGGTTTGAAGAATCGTTTGCTGCGTATATATTCCTCTGGGAAGCCATCGTTGCTGAAATGACTGGCCACCTATCGACTCTGAAAACGATTGGAACGTGTCGTCCTGCGATACTTTGAGCAATAGATGCAAAGAGTGTGAGGAGAAGTTGGAAAGAACGACGACGAGAGAGAGGGCTGATGGCTGGCAGGAAGGCGGTGAGTGTCGTTAAAAGAGGCGAATATATTATTCGCGTGTAGTAAGTTACGGGGTACTGTCAGCCGCACGTGACACAATATATCTTCTCACTGCGAACGTTCGGTCCCCGTATCACTCTGTTCCTCCACTTCATCCTCGCCCGCCGCTTCTATCGCGACCGTGTCGGTAATCAGTGCTTAAAACTCCTATTCTAGTCACTCCTTCTTCCTACAAGTCATCCTCGATTCTTTACTGTACTTGAAGATGTCTGCCGCACAAACTCCCAAAGGACTCTTCAGCGCCAAGCCTGCCGGCTGGAAAAAGCCCGGCCAGCCAGGCTCGCCCAATCTAGATGCTGCCGAGAAAGCCCAAGCTCCTCAGAGAATCACTGCTGATGGTCCTGAAAAGCCCAAGAAGAGCTGCACTCCTCAGAAGATCGCTTTCCGTACTTTCATCCAACCCTACAAGAAACGTTACGCTTCCTGCAAAGGTGAATGACTATCCTTCTCCATCTCATATTTTCGCATATAAAATCATCTTCCTTCTAGTCATTGCCATCATCGTCACTGCGATCGTGATGGTCGTCCTCATCATCGTCCTGCTACTTTTCTGTGGTGTCTTTCAAGAAGCCAAAGAACGTGCCGAAAGTCATGCTATCGGCGAAGTGCTCCAAGACTACTCGCTGTCTCACACACCTCACTCCACGGCTACTATCTCCAATTAGACTTGTGCAACTTCCACTCTACATGATTGGCTACTCTTGCTTTCGGGACTGGACTACAACATGATCTTGGCTTAGACCTTTCGTTCTTTCTGTGCTTCTGCGGGCTACTTGCGTCTCAAACGCCTGCTACTATGGACTATACCATTATACCTATTTGCTATCTACTACAGTATACCTTGGCTCTTTGCTGTAACTATCCTTCGTGTCCAATTCGCAAGAATCACTCGGTCACTATTCTGTTTGTATGCACAATGAAATATATAGTATCGATTCGATATTACCCAAATGTGATTTTCAATGTTGACGTTAGCGCGTATGATATGCTCAGTTGTAAATGTAAGATTGCTCAGTCATCCAGCTAGGATTTAACGCCGTAATCTCCGACAGCCTTCTCGTAAACTATTGAGGCTGAGAAGATCATGCTCCGAGTACTGCTATAGCAGCCGTAGTTTTCCTGTTACCTGATTTACAAGTCTGCTTGGCCCTAGAACAACATAAATTCCAGGTCATGAGGTGAGAGAGACACTGCTTACCAGGACCAATCCCAACAACAGTACGAGAGCCCGCCGCAATCTGCGTCCTGCCACTGTGCCGATGTTCAGAAAAACAGTGCGGTAAGGATTTCATAGCGACTCACGCATCATGTATTGAACGTGCGCATAGATTTAAGCTACGCGCCATGGCTTCTAGCGTATCGAGCTCTTCCTCATTTTCCGCACGTAACGTTACCTTGCTCTGCCTGTACCGAGCATGCCGAGTAAGGGAAGGGGTGGTAATATATTTCTGATAAGCCGGGGCATAGTCATTTATGCACGATTAAGGGTGCTTACCCTGTTCTTTCCCAACGCCGCAAGAGCTTCAAAGGACACGTGAGTCAATACGTACGAGATAAAATGGAAGAATAGGATGCCTACAACGGGGTTGGACTTGTTGAGGGACTTGTAGCACGCTAATGTAGCGTGGCTAGTTGAATGAAGGCACTCCTTCTTGTCAGTAACGTATCTTTGAACGCTTGATTCGTGGACCACTCACGAACATCTAGAGGATTAGCAAGTTATCTCGTCAGTATTACGCAGGTGCAACGTGTTTCCGAGGAGATTGTGGAGAGGGTTATAAAGAGGCGACTTACTGCGCCGCTATCTTGCCAGACGACATTCCGAGATCCGTACGTACAATGAGCGCCTGGTTGTAGAATTTAATTTTAATATAGCTCAGCTAGGAATCAGCTAGGTCAAATATGAGCCTATGCTCTCACAAGTTTGCAGTCTTCAAGTAAGCCAGCCTTCACAGATGCAAGATCTTCACCCGGCGATGCGTCCGAAGCGTCTGAGTCCGAGTCCGCACCTAAGGCCTTTTCGCCGCTAGATGGCCGACCTTGACCATTACTCTTTGATTGCCTGCCGGAGCTTGCTGCCAGTGCCTTGACTGCCCAGCGCGTGCCAGCCCAATAGCCGACGGCGAGTGAGACTGTCACAAGTGCGGCGTACGATGCAGCTGGAATGCGATGAGTGTTGTTGAGTTGGCGTGCCAGTGTTTACTCACCGGTACTGGCCATGTGTATATAAAAGATTAGCTTGACGGTAACGAATAAAATAAAGGGAGCGGTGAAGAAAACGTGACTTGAACGCGTCGCGACCTTCCCTGAACTTTATTCCGTTTCTGGCAGTGATCATCGTTTTCGTTCCGGACGCGACTTGCTGAACTGAACATGACCTCAATAGCTTCCATAGTTAATCCTCGTCGCGAACATAGCAATTCCGCTTAGAGCTGACATTGATTTAAGACCGCGGCCGCTCCGAGACTATGCGGAACACAGCCTTCCACTTTTCTTCAGAACCTCTGCTGCAAAACGCCACTCTTCAGTGGATATCGACGCAGATAATCTCATCCCGTCTTCTTCCCAACCTACTCGCAATGCCTGGTGACTCTTTCATTACTATTTCATCTAACCCTGAAGTTTATCCCCGCGTTTCACCTTCCTGCTCCCGAGGTCGGAATCTCTGGGTTGAGTGCCGAGGGGTAAACTTACAATACATTCCGCTTGTTGCGAGTGTCCGAAAGGTCCAGAACAAATCAGCGTAGCGGAAAAAAACCGACCTTGGGTTCACCTCGTGTTTGGTCTTCGGCTGTCGCTCCGCACTGACGCTCGGACCTTCATCTAACCTCGATTACTTGTTGAAGTTCTTCTCAAACCGATCCGACGACGCGTCATGCTCTATGAATGACTACACATTGTTATGTCCGAACCGCTGTCTAATAAAACTCATGGATCAGGCTTGAAGCACGTTCACTCTCATGTCTCCCCCTGATCTTGAAGCTTCTAATAGCCTTATGGCTCCTTTGATCCAGGATTGCGCGTCTCCTAGCTGCGGACGAGTATGTTCTTCACCGGACGAGATAAGAGCGTTGGCGCTTCCGCGACGTCAAGACGTAAGATTTGATTTGAGAAATATACCTTTGTTTTCGCTGACGTACAATCTCAGAGCTCAATTGTCAACAATCCGACCATCCCTAGTCCATTGCACTTGCGAGAGCATCGTCCTGCTTCATCTCTCTCTTTGCTAGGGCCATCTTCCTCACAGGAAGACCATGCTTCTGCGACTTCTACGACAGACGCCCGGTCCACTTCACCAAACTCGGCGGAACTTCAAGGTCACGAAGCACCATCGAAAACACCCGATCAGTTCTGGTTTAGATGTTATGCCGCATTTTTTGCCCTGTTTACAGCTGGATGGGCTGACGGTTGTGAGTTTCTCCGCTAAGTGAAGCAGATTTTGGGGGACTCATAATCTTCGAATGTTTTGTCTAGTAACCGGGACGATTCTTCCTCGTATGTCAAGCTGTTGTCGAATGCTTTCTTCGTACATAATTTGAACTTGCGTCTCAGACATTAAGAATGATTTTAATCTAAGTTATATGTTGTCGTCCCTTCTTTTCGTAACCAGCACCCTTGGGTAAGTTTTCAAGTTTATTTCACGGCTCTTTAAACTAACGAAGCCTTTGACACTGTAGTTTCGCCCTTGGTGTCATCATGATTGAACAAGTCATGTGTCTTTTGGGTAGACTTCAATTAACTTGGAATGAATTTCCGTCGTCGCCGAGCTCTTGGTACGTCCGAGGTACACGTAAAAAGACGCGAGTGCCTTCTCCCGCTTTCACCGAGAAAGATACAACGGGAGATAAGAAATATTTGCCAGCCCGCGCTCGTTTCCGCATTCTGGTCATAGCAAGTATACTCCATGCAAGTTTCTTCATACTTATGGGTACCGCCACTGGATTGTCGAACGTTTTAATTGCCTATTTCGTTGCTTCTCTTGGAAAGGCTTTTTTAAATGGTACGTATTCCCACGGGCATGTAGAGGTCAATACTCACCAGATAAGCTCTTCTAGGTACCGTGTAAGCAACTTTGCACGTCCTCTAAAGCGACTGATAATTAATCTTAAAAATAGGAACGCATACGTTACGATCAGTCCAAAACGACCTCTAGGGCAGTTGTACGCATGTAATTGTGAGTATAGACTATTGACATTTCACGTTTTCTGTCTAACAAGGGGATTTCGTATGACAGCTGTCGGTGCATTCGCAGCTCCGTTGGTGTGCCAGACCTTGCTTGCAAGGGATATCCCGTGGTCGCATTTCTATCTCGGTTCCCTGGTACTTTCCGCGATTAATACTACTCTTCTTGTTCTCGCCTTCCGCCCTACTCGGAACGACAGCATCGAGGAGAGATATAGCGTCTCCGGTGGAACACATGTTGACACTCAATCCAATTGTATTCCTGCGGACCTTACCGAGGTAGAGAGCCAGATTGTGGACCGTGCTGACACGGCACTCAGCGAAAAGTCCCTGGACTCATCGAGCACCTCATCGTCACCGCCGTCCTTGACCGGGATAAGGAGCCGGTCTTGTATGCTCACCGAATTATATTGCTATTCAACCTTCTGAATATCTTTTAGGTTTACGGCTAATGCTGAGACTGCGTTATGTATGGGCCTTTTCCTTTTTCATGTCGATTTATAGCGGAAGGTACGGCTTTCAATTACCCTCCCGTTTACCCATGTTCATGTTCAATACAGTGAAACATCTACACAGGGCTACGTGAGTTGTCTCCGACGAACGCGGTACAGAACTCAATCTGAACTAGTTTAACAGATGGCCACTTATCTTTTGGCGGTCAGGGCGAGTAGATCAAATTATGCCACCAACTTTTCTTCCACCTGTTCATCTTGACTTTCCAGAATGCGAATCCAAACACGGTTGGCTACGTCACCAGCGGATTCTGGGGAGGGATGGCTATTACTCGGTTCATTACCGGCTTTGCGTCCCCATAGTATGTGTTATTGCGTTATTTGAGATGACTGACTCAACCTATGGTGTAAATTCGTAGCCTCAGTTTTACTCAGCGCAAGCATGCGATTCATATCATTCTCAGTAGGTTTCAAAAGGCTAAAATCGGAAGATTACTGATGATGTCTTATATTCCTATTGATCAGTCTTCGCTCTCTCGATGCATCTCTGCATCTGGTTCATTAATTCCGTCTTTGCGAACGCCTTTTCGACTGGAGTGATTGGTCTACTCTACGGTCCCGTCTACCCAAGTGTACTCGCACTCGCTGTAGACTCATTACCAACTGAAGCGCATATGCTTGGTATGGCTATAATGTGCGCCAGTTTTCTTCCTAGGCTCGTGCACCTGGCTAATGTATTTTGTCGGTTTGTGTAGTGCTGCCTTTGCTAACCTTGGAAGTTGTGAGTTGAACAAGTTTTGAAGACCCTTACTCCAGTTGTACTGACAGGCCCATTCTCTCAAGCCATATTTCCTTTTATTTGCGGTGCTTTATCAAATTTGCAAGGCCCGAAGGTTCTGGTGTATATGACCGTTTCGCAGACCGTAACCCTGGTAATCATATGGGCGTTTTTCCCAGCCAAGATGGCTCTCAAAAGTTAAGCTTGAAACTTTCATTTGGCTTTAGGATACGACGTCCAAGTTGCAAAAGTATATAGTCAGATAGCAGACCGAGTCAGTATATATAACTTCCGTAGAGCATGCAGAGTTCTCGGGACTTCGAATACGCATATGTTAGAACATACATTGTATAATACATGTAAAATATCAGCCAAGTTGATTATACAACACAGAAAGCAAACCTGGAAAGCCAAAGTGGATTCTAATGGACAACAAAGCAAATCGACAAGCAGCCAAAATGAATGGAGAAGCAAGCAAGCGCTTAGTCAGTGTCAGAGCCAGTTTCTTCTCCCTCGATATCTGCGAATGACGATGAGTTAGATAGATACTATCAATCGTCTAAGCGATAGCACATACCGATGAGGAAGGTTGATTCGGGTCTTCTCACGGGTGGCGGAGGCGGTGGTGCAAGTGTCGGCAATTGGTGCGCAGGTGGTGGAGGTGGCTTCTTCGGCGGCCCAGTGCCAGTGACCTTCTTGGGCTTCGACGCAGCAGCACCACTCGCGCTTCCCGGCCCAAGTGAGAAACTGCCTGTCTTGCTCCGACCGCGTCCGATGCTCTCTGCGTTGGGCAAGGAGGGGCTAGTTCCACCGATGATAGATGAGTGAGACTGAGACTCTGCCTCTGCGCCAGAATCGCCCTCTGCATCGGACGAATCCGAGTGGGCAGATGGCGAACGTGAATTCTTGGATAAGTGCGAAACGACAGACGGTGTGGGCGTAGAGCGGAGCTTCGAAGGTGGCTTGGAACCTGAACTCGGCGGACCCAGTCTCTGCAAAACGCTTCGAGTTTAGAGCGGCGCGGACGCATAAAAAGTCCAGCTGCACTTACGTTCGCGGGAAGACGAGGAGGACCAGTTCCTGATGCTGTAGTTGACATCGTTGACGTACAAAAACAATGATCTCGTGAGTTTACCATCCGGGCAAGGCAAAGTATCTCAAACATCCACCTTTACCTTTCTTTTGCTTCTTTGAAGGAGAAGGTTGCGATGTTCCCGCCTACGGATAGAATTTAGCATGTGCGCAGCAAGCTAGTGAAATGAACATTTACCTGCTTCTGGCTCCCGGCGACGTCTTCGTCAACCCCTTAGGGGTAAAATTAGGTATCGGAGACAGAAGCATTTGCTCCATACACACCTGCGGCCCTGGCTCTCGCTTTACTCTTTCCTTTAATGGACCTCGTGTCCTCGGCATCGTCAACATAAGGAGAACCCGAACGATTATTTGCGCTTGTCCTATAATTCATATGAACACCTGTCTTTCCACCTTTGACCTAGCATAGTCGTACTTTGTTTTAGTCACGGCGCTTCTTTGAGCCGTCCGCCTCACGCCAGTACCAATACCCAGACAAGTAGCGAGGTGTTGGGCATAGCGGTTTGAAGCAATCTAGTGTGACTCTTGTAAAGGATATTACGGAACCAATGGAGCTAATTATACTTACGGGACGCTGACAATTGACACAGTCTAGGTTAATGTTCCCATCGGTCTTAGCTGAACCCCCTGGGGTGCTAGTTCCTGGCTGTGAACTACCCTCAATGCCGGGTGAACCTGCTCGAGAGGTGCCTGGCACAGGTGCGGTTGCTGACACAGCGTGGACTGAGATGAACAAATATTGATTGGGACCACGAGGCAAGAGTCTAAGATATAATTACCTTGATTACATCTGAAAGCACAGGTGAGTACGAGTCTACCAAGTAATAGTTTGTTAAAATAGACTCGCCTCATTCCACATATTTTGCATATGCTCATACTCCGTCTCACCTCCTTCTGTGCTTGTATGGCTGCATCCATTGCAACCTCTCCCAGCATGGACGAGAATATCCGACTTGTCTAATGTCGTCGACGCGTCAGTCAAGTAAACGCCATGACCAACACTTCGCGCACAAGTGGTTCTGAGAACAAGTTCAGACATACCAAGTCATTGAGGACTGTTTCCTTATCTCCTTTAGACATAATCTGAATACGCCGAGAGTGACGGTGGTCGTCAGCTGCTGGCACTCAAACAAACGACAAGTTCAAAGTTGCCGCGAAGTTGGTGGAGCGCGGATCCATCCTAAGCCTAAGTTTGTACGTAAGCCGAAGGAGCGCGTCGAAACGCGTACCGTGACGGAAATCGTGTCACGCTTCTGTTCTGTTAGTCTCCTCTCCATTCGTTATCAGCGCGCACCTGTGTCTGGTGCATCTATGTGCACACTTAAGAATTGAAGATCAAGATAATACCCGAGCTTTGTGACATAGAATTGTCTGGTTGTCTTATTCAGGTCGAACTCCTTCATTTCATTTCTAGACCGCAGAAGAACAATTTCGTCGTTATACAGTGGTGTTCGCTGCAGGATAACTCGGATGTCCCCTGATAATACACAGGAAAATTCAAGGCCATAGAAGCGGGGTGAAACAACGACTGCGCCGCATCTTTCGGTGTTGTGCCAATGTACTCAGGCACCTGAGCGCCCATCAGTATTGACACGCAAGCGACACGTTGATATTTCCTCTAAAAACTCTCCTCTCGGAAAAGAAATGTCTCGCTCGCCACCTCAGCCCAGAATCCAATGGATGGGAGACCACGCTGCGTCTACCGAGTTTACAATCCGCTGTCTTCCGGAAGATGTAGCTTTCCCTATACAGAAGTTGAAACTTGTTGAAGGCAGCGAAACCTTTGGTGGGTGGTATTGTTCTAATTTTCTGCCATCCCAAAAGTTCTGACATGATTTCTTAGCGGACATGTTTGTGTGCTGCGATGCCGGCGGCGAGGAAAAGAGTCCGCGGAGTGTAGATCTCTACGAATCTGTGAACGACATGGCTCTCTTAGTGCGACTCATTGAAGATCCACCTCAGACACTATCAGAGGCGGCGATCCGAGAAGGTTCTTCAAAGCAAAGTCTCGAACACCCTACTGCGTTAATACCGTATCTCTTGCTTCCGCGTCTCTTTGCTCTTGCAGAGAAATACGCGCTCAAATTACCAGTCACGCAAATCCTGCGTACTCATCTCCTCGCACAAGCTTCAATCGCACCTCTTCTAGTCTACGGCCTGGCTATACAATACTCTCTTCCCGAGATTGCAGACCAAGCAAGCAAGTTCCTCGCGTTTACACCCTTGGAAAGATACAGCATGGAGGATATAAAAATAATCCCCAGTGCAGAGGCCTATCATAAATTGCTGCAGCTCCAGAGTTACCGCAAGCGCAGGATAAAGGAGCTGCTGATGAATGAGGATTTGTTTCCTCACGGATATGGCGCGTGCAGCGCACATACAGACTACGCAGAAGTGATGTGGGACAAGAGGCGACGAAGCATCTTACCGAATGTACACTCCGGTGAGCTATCTGTGACCTGGCATAGCACTGTTTATTGACACGTTTTTAGGATCCGATGTTGCCAAAATAATGTCACGCCGCTTGGATGCAAAGATTCGAACGTGCAACGTTTGCAAGAAAGCATGGGTCGCTGCTACAGAGATGTTGGCTGTGAGTGGTGTTTTCCTGTTCATGGAACGACTCTGACTCTGGAAATCCGATAGTATAAATGCAGGAAAGTCGCTCGTCGCGTCACTCAGATGGACAAGGAGGTATCAAACTAGCATGTATTACTCATCTCGGATATCGTAAAAGCCTCGCTCTCGTCTAACGGTCTAAGAAGAAATATCCATATGGCCTAATTAATGTCGACTATTTGTTGTGCCACAATAATGTCCTGAGACCATCCCACTTCTCCGAATCCTGAATATTACCATCAGTCATTATTACTCAACACGGCAAGAAATTGCGAAATATAGTTTACCTTGTACAAGTACATCATCGAACTCCACATACCCGGCTGGATTCTCTCCCCCGAGTTCTCGAATAACCACATGACCGCACCCCACGCCAAAGCAGCGAAGATAGTGAATTGTCTTGCATTAGGATGTAAGGGCGAGCAGGCATACCCGGGGCAGATGGTGCTTTGCATATTGGATCTGTGCGATCTCGAGAGAGGAAAGAGGCAACGACACGCGATACGACGTATAACACGATCTATTCGTAACATGAATAAGTAAATAATGACAAAAAGTAGAGTTGGATTGTAGACAGGAGGCGGCGCACCTGCTCGTTAATTGGTGTACGGTCACCAAAGACAACATATCCGCCAACCAGGCCCGCGAAGAACGTGTCGAAGGTCCGCGACTTGCCTCCATTCAGTCTTCTCTGCGCAATCGTCATAATCTTGTATAACGATATGAATTTTGCGAGATTAAGCGCATGGTCCCTCGTCATGCGCACAACGTTCCTTAGCCGCGTCGGCCAACTGATGATCAAGATTATTTCGTTAACGATCGCTGTCCATACAGAACTCCGGGCTTACTCTTGTCTGGAGAACAAAATAGACATGATGAGGGCATGCGGAAAGCGAATCTTGACACCATAGACGATGCCATTGCGAATTCCCTTTATTATAGAGAAGAGGTCATGGTATTTTGGGTCTAAGAGGATAGAGTTGATGGTCGACATTTTTAAGAACTGAGTTGTGGTTGTAAGCGACGAGGAGTGCCAAGGAAAGTGGGGGACGGAGAGACAAGAACAGAAAAACACGATATTAGATTACTTATGACAAGTGCGGCACGCTACGTAACTTACGCGCGGTAGAGCCAGAGCCGGTATCACATGCAATTCAATTCATTGACCACGTAATCCAGCCATAGTTCTATTATTACCACTCAGTCATGATACAGAATTTCTCCGAGCCACTTCATTGACCCATCTTGATGCTTTGCTCTGAGATTAGATCGGAGGCGAGGTGCGCATAGTGTATCGGCGTTTTGCAATGCTGTACTTCAACTTTGTGTCCGGAGAGTGAGTTGGAGATTCTGGATTTGATTCAGGCATGCGAGCTTCTGTAGGGTTCGAGTTCGCAAAACAATAATACAGAGAAAACACAGCACTGGAGCAAAGGAAAAGAAAAATCCTAGATCTTATACACAATTCCATCACTAAGCATCAACTCGTTTTGGTCCGACATCGCCTGGCACGCAGCAGTGGCTTCCACAGTACCGAATAACAGCTCCGACGAAAGTCCTTCGTTGATTTGTGGTAATAACTCCTCAAAGAACACTTGCTCTTCGTCCTGGTATTTCGTGGAAAATAGGGCAGCAAGACGCTGACGGAAGAGTTTCAGGCTGAGAATTAAAGACGTCAGCAAGCATGTTTCGAATATGGATGTGCGAATGTATTTACCGGTCTGGGGCGATACCACCGTCTTGAGTCGGACCTGCCAGAGTAGGCGGCTGATCGAGTGGCATCTGGATGTCTTCATGGACAAGAGGAGGCGTCATCTCTTTTTGCTTCTCTCTCGCAACATCAGGCATTCGTTCCGTTTGCGTTGCCTCCTCTTCTTCATCTTCCTCCTCTGATCCCTCGGCATCTTCATCTTCATCATCTGAACTACGCACTACAGCGGCACCCGTGTTGAGTTTGCGTCTCTTGGTGTGCTTTTTGCGCTTGAGCACTTCTTTGAAGAGCGCCCATCGGAGAATCTCCTCTGCAACTTGCGCATCTTGTTCTTGTACTTTAGGAGACAGGCGTGCCTTTGCGTGAGCTGTAGAGAGACGAATGAGGGTTTCCAAAGTACGCGCAGTAAGTGGAGAGGTCTAGATTGGGCGCATTAGAATCGCACTGATAACGTTTTGTAATTCCGAAACTCACCCTCTTTTCATTCGGATTGGTTTCTTGATTTCGTAGGTTGGCATATGCTTCCACGATCCATTCCGCAGCGCCTTTCGTCAGCGTAGGCGCAGGTTTGCTCTTCGCATACTGAATGTATTTCTTGATGAAAGCAAGGCTAAGTACTTCTTTCTTCTTGTTGCCCGGCACTCTTCCGAGGACGTTACAGCGCCAACGCCAACGTGCAGAAGCGGATCGTACTTCTCGAAAGGACTCGTTTCCTCAGCTTCGGCACTAGGATCGTTTATTGCAGGGCCGTCAACAGCTAGAGATTGAGCGAGATTGTCATGTACTGGAGTACCCTCCTCTGTCCCTGGTCTGAGGTACCGGTGCATTCGAAGGACGTGGTCAGCAATCTTGCGGTCACGTACTTCGTCAACATCATCAGTCACGACAGACAACAAATCAAAACGAGACAGGAGAGAATCTGGAAGAGCAATATTTTTGTGGGGGTCTTTGTGCACATCATACTGAAAAGGTGGTTTATAAATTGCACATGGATTGTTCAAGCTGGACGTACCTGTCCATAGACAGGATTGGCAGCTGCAATCACGCTGCACCTCGCATTCAGAGACGTGTGAATACCAGCCTTCGCAATAGTAACAGTCTGCTGCTCCATGACTTCGTGAATAGCGACTCTGTCGATGTCAGACATCTTGTCGAATTCATCGATACACACGACGCCTCTGTCAGCAAGTACCATAGCACCTGCCTCCAATCGGCGTTCTCCAGTGTCTTTGTCAGTCGTGACAGCAGCAGTCAAACCAACACCGGAACTTCCACGACCAGTCGTGGCAATCGCCAATGGTGCCGTATTGAGCACGAATCGAAGGAGCTGCGACTTTGCTGTGGATGGATCACCGACCATAAGAATGTTGATATCACCTCGAATATGAGTTCCATTTGCGAGATTCTTCTCAGCACCGCCAAGAAGCATCAACAAGATAGCCTTCTTTATCCAGTCATGACCGTAAATAGATGGAGCGAGCGATTGTGAAAGAAGCTCGAAGATTTTAGACCGCTTTGAAAGCTGGTTGATCTGGCGAATGTCTGTACTTGTAAGAGGTGTATGAGCAATTCCACCCCCAGCTTTGGATGAGAGCAAATTGATATTGTTTGCTAGCATGAGCGTCCTAAAAGCAGCATGAGGAAGTGCAACCACATCATTTTGAAGATACGTACTTGAAGGTTCCTGAGCCACCACCTCCAACACTTCGATATATCCCGACAATTTGGATCCTATCACCAGGTTTGCATCGGTCTACTAAATCATCATCCAAGATAACATCCACACTCCGCGGCAATTGTCCAGCGGGTGCACGTTCCGGCATCTCCTGAATACTGATGCGCTGGTGGTCACGGAAAACGCACAAGCCAAACTCTGTCTCAAGAATGTGCCCATCATCATCCACTTGCGGCGTTATCGATGAGGTCGGAGGTAAGTTGGAAGTCGCAGTCGCGTCTCGATACTCGCGTGCGTGGAACTGGCCCGTCTCAGCACAATAGTGCACGGACTTCAGCATTTTAGGCCGGACGAGCGAGCAACGCGTCACGATCCCATCGATAGATATCATCTTATTAACATGCGTCGCTCGAAGTGTACGCGGCGAGACGTGGTGATCACCAAACGAGCCGCTAAGTCCGACTTTATACCCCTTCTCCGCCAACGAGTACTTCTCCGGGTCATACACGGTCTTCACGATCGTTAGCAATGCGTCTTCCGCAGCAGGCAGGAAATCCGTCGGGTCCTTCAGCAGTCCATCCGCATACTCGCGTTTGTAGTCGCGCAAATCATCGATATTAACGATGAGTCGCGTCGAATCTTCGCGCAGCATCCGCGCAATGTTGTTTTTGTAATTATAATGGTCTGTCTGAGCATTGAAGAATTCTTCGAAGTACCGAGCGCGCTCCGCCTGCGCTTGATCGAGGGTTTCGAAATCTAAAGACATGGCGGGCTGATGTTTAGAGTGAAAAGACAGACGCATGGCCGGACGCGCATTGTTTCGTTTCGCGTACAAGCCGGCCCTGAATGCTGATTTAGTAAATTATTTCTTTTCTAACAAATCAATTCGCCCGTATTAAACTTCACTACTGGAAAATGTGCTGAAAGAGAAAGGCAAACAGTATGTGACAGGCAACAAAGATGAATATATCATCGGCTCCAGTTTCCAGCTTTCCTCTCTCGACTTTTCTTGAACATCTCCTTCTGCACCTTTTTCTTCCCTAACGTCTCCATTCTCCTCGCCTTTCCTTGTCTTTTATCACTTCTTAACTCCTCTTCTTCGCCCTCTTCATCCTCCCAATCATTCTCCTCGTCCTCCTCATCATCACCGCTTTCCCATTTTCGTTTCTTCCCGGACTTGTTCCCACTCTTCCCGCCACCGACAGTAATGTTAACTCGAGGAGGTACCGAGAACCCAAATGCTCGTCCAACCTTAACAAGATCCAGCGCATTTACGTCAAATATCTTTTTGTGCGAGTGAGATGCGTAAGCCTGAAGGTACGAGCGATATCCGTCCTTCGCAGATTGGTGGAGGAAGTAGTTCTTCTGGAGGAGCTTTTCAAGCTGTGGATAACGTCAGGAATACGAAATGTATAATAAAACCGGAATATGTACCTGGCTCTGGACATTAGCAATACGATCGGCAGGGAAAGTATATTCATTTAGAGGTACCTTAGCTTCCTTTAAGTATCGAAGGAAGCCAAGTTCGCTCTCCAACAAGAACAACAGACTCTTGCCAGCTTTACCTGCTCTCGCAGTCCGTCCTACACGATGGATGTAATCGCGAGGATCATCAGGAGGATCATATTGGATGATCCAGTCAACTTTGGGAATATCAAGACCGCGAGCAGCCACGTCTGTACAGAGCAAGATACCGGACTCGGCATTGCAGAATTCAAAGAAAGTATTGGTTCGCTTCTGTTGCTTCTGCTTCCCCTGTAAAAATGAACAAAGAATCGTCAAAACAACTTGGTAAAACAGCTCGATAAAAATGCATACATGAAGATCCAGGACAGGCACGTCAATATAATTCAACAGCTCCGCGTGGTATTTCACAGAATTACAACTCGAGAAGAACGCGATGACCTTCTTTTTGAGGTTTTTCCTGAGGAAGGTAAACAGCAGCAAGAATCGACGATCAGAGGGGCAGACGACATAGCCCTGCGTAAGCGTTGAGACAGTACTCGTCTCTTCTTCTTTATCGACGTCGACGTGCAACGGTCCAGGGCGGAGAGAGATTCGCGCCAAGTCCTGCACTTTTGTAGTTTGAGTTGCGGAGAAGAGCATTGACTGCCGATTTTCTAACAAGGTAGGTCATTTGTATGTTATGCAGGGCTGGAGACAGGCACAACGGAAAATACGTACCATTTGGAAGAATGGCAATGATCCTCTTCATCTCTTCTTCGAATCCAACCTCGAGAATTCGATCCGCCTCATCAATAACTAGCGCTCTAAGGTTTCGGAATACAAATCCCTTGGTGTTCTAAGTCCCGAAGATTAGACCTCCGAATCTTCACTATTCAGAGGTGAGACGTACTTCTAAGTGATCCAAAAGTCGTCCTGGTGTTGCAACCAGCAAGTTCACTCCTTTTGCCAGTTTGTCTGCTTCAGCCTTTCTATTCGCACCGCCCATGACGATACCGAATGTCTGAGAATGATGCGCCATGAGTTCTTTCGCCACTCCGAATATCTGCAATGCAAGCTCCCGGGTCGGAGAAAGTATGATAATACCAGTTCCTGTACCACAAAAAGGAGGGAAACATCATTTATTAGACAATCCCGATCTCGAGAAAGAAGAATGTAAGAACGCACCATTCCTAGGTTTGAATTTGAGCCTATGCAAGAGTTCAACAGCTGGTACAAGGAACGCAAGCGTCTTTCCGGAACCTGTCCTCGCCGCACCAAGGACATCCTTTCCCGCCAGTAATGGTGGTATAGCCTTGGCTTGTACAGGAGTCATCGTAGTAAACCCCATCTCCGCTATCGCTTTCGTTGTAGGCTCAGAAAGCTCGAGCGTTGAGAATGGTTGGCGGTCCTGCTCTCCTCGGGTAGGAGATACAGAGTCTTCGGTGCTTAACGCTTGCTTCCGCCGTCATCTTGTCACTGCTCGTCCGGCTAAGGAGGGGAGCTAGAACAGAAATGTAGCAGGACAAGAAATGAAATGAGCGATCAGAAACTTTGCATCCGTCTGACTGACAAAAAATCCTTCATCGGCCATTGCCGACTGCCATTGATCGACGCCTCGTACTTACCGGTGAGGCCAAACTCCCCTCATCCACAATGACGACCTTAGAGCAAAGCCCGTTCTCAATGCACAGTTCGTTCGTACCTTAGCACATCCCCAAACTTCACTTTCCTAACTTGACTTTCATCGATCTCATTGAATATACAGCAGCGGCTCAGATCATTCTCGCTCTCACCTCCCTCGCAATCGGATTTAAGCTCGGTGCAAGTTCATGCTCTCACCCGGATCCGCAGTTTCCTCCTCCTATACTGGACCTGCCTCCACCCTCGGAGTCAGCGATACAGAAAGCTGCCTCAGAAGATTTAGATAAAGAGAAAGAAGATGGCGTTAACGATGTTGATGATGCCGATCAGGACTCAGGCGTCACTGAAGAGGAAGAAGCAGACGGGGACCTTGCTGCTGTGGAGCCGGGTGTTTGGGAACCATGTAAACTTGTAAGTATACTTTCCTCGAATATCTTACTAAGTTCTTCTCGTCGTCAGAGAAATTTGAGATTTGAGTTGGTCTGATTCTTGCGAATGATAGGTCCTCATAGTCCGATCGGATCTGAATATGAGTCCAGGAGATGTTGCTGCACAGTATGACATTTCCCTGTCCCTACGCAAAACGAATTCTGATGTATCCTTGCGCTGCACCTAGATGCTCGTAAGTAATTCCTTTCTTTGTACTCTCACAGACATCCTCAAACGATCTTCATCAATATAGCGACGCAACCCTCGCATGTTACAGAGTCCTCTCTCGTAAAAACCCACTTCTTGTCCGACACTGGGAAATCACAGGGTACGCCTTTCTCTTCTGTCTCTTCAATTCCATATTGACATTGTTCTTACTCTCTTTCCCCTTTATTTTTTATAGTCAAGCTAAAATCGCCTTGAAAGGCACCTCAGAAGAACAACTCGTCGAACTCGAAGCCATCGCAAAGAGCCTCAACTTGTGTGCTCGTGCGGTGCATAATGAGTACGTCTCATCGCTTAAGTTCCGCTTTATTCGACTGTCCCTTGATGTGCCTGTCTCTTAATATAGAGAATTGACAAAGGACAAAGAAGGAACACGGACTGTTCTTGCTATTGGCCCAGGTAATTTTCGTTGTTTTCTCCGTTTGTCTGTAGTCTGAGAGCAGAACTCATTTGAAATTCTTAAGCTCCTGTGGATCTCGTGAATAAAGTGACGGGAAAGCTTCGGCTATTATAAACTAGGACGTCTCTATGCAAGCATCATCAATATGTAGAAAGAAATAGAGTCGGTCACGAGTGTCGTACAGTTTACCTCCAAAATCAACCATCATTGCACACATACTCACGAGTAAAAAAGAGAAAGGAAAACGAAAGTATATTAGCAAGCTCCGCAAAACCGACTTCTACATTTCAGAACGGTAGGATAAGCACAGTTCACAAAGAAACGGTCAAGTACAGGATATCCCCGTTTCCTCTCCAGAACCAAACCTCTCACCGACCCCTCATCCATTTTAGCGGCGCGCCGGACCTGCACCAGCAGGGTTCGCGGGCTGCTGTTGAGTGAGAACAGATCCAGACCAACGCGCAATAATGAACTGCGCCTTGTCCCACACGCTGACGAGCACGGGCGGGTTTCCCGGACGACGCACATAGCCGTCAATGAACGTCTTCACGTGCTCGACTGCGCGCTGGGTGAACTGAGACTGGTAATAACGTAGGCGCAAGAAGTGTGCGTAGATGATAGGTGCAAGGAGCGAGTTTTGGAAGAGGAGGGCGCCGAAGATGACGCGCACAAGGATCAGAAGCTCGGTGTATGCGACGATGCGCATCGCAGGATCATAGTTCGCTGCGCACAACTCGTAAGTAAAGCAGCGCAATCTCGTGGATGGTCTTTTGATGTCGGACGTACCTTTTATCCAGCCCTGAAGTTTTTTCAAGAACGGATGTTGCGTCGGAGGCTGGCCCGCAGTAGCTGCCGGAGTTGGCGGGAAGAAATGCGGCAGAATATTCGAGCGCACGAACGTCAGGACGTGAAAGAGCGAGAAGGTCGCGAAAGGGATAAGAGAAACTAGTGATTGATTGCCGTCGCGAGTTTCAATCAGCCACACATGTTGTAAATGAAGTACACCAGTACTAACCTGGGATAGGCTTGGACATCCACCAGAAAAGCGCGAGCAAGAAATATTGTACATTCTGTTTGTAATAATGAAATTGGCTTTACGACGAACAAAGAATGATGAAAAACGAGCCTCGTCAACCAATGCACGTTTTATCGTTTGCGCGTTCGGTTGAGTCGCCTTCTTGTGTGTTACTATGTTTTCTCGAGCTGTCATTCAGAATACTCACTTGGTTTGCGAAAGATTTACTAAAGAAAAGACGTAAGCAAGCGGGAAGAGGGGGAACCGAAACACGCATAAAACACGCACTAGCACACGATTGCATAACTGACAAGAGCACCGAAGTAGCTCACTATCGATCGTTCTTCAGATGACAGATAGGAGAAGGAGAAAGGAAAGCATACAAGAGTAGAGCCTGGACTGGCCAACACTGCGGAAAGTCAACCATGCGATAATGTATTTCGTCGCACAGACGAGTGAAAGGAAATGGCCTCCTGCCCAAACATAATGCTTTCGAACAAGATAGTGTTAGTTGATTGGTAGATTTTACAGACTCAAAAGCTTGCCTGCGGCGTCGCCATTGTGATATACGCGTGTAAGTTTGGATACGAGAGTAGATGGATGAGCTGGATGGAGAGGAGCAGAAAGAGCGGAAGACAGAACCACCTTTAGAGTTGACTGACGTCGCCTGATTTAGGGCCGGCTGCACAGCAGCACGTGAGTTGAGCGTGAGCATGACGTGTCCGTGATGGTGACTGTGACTGTCTGATCTGACGGAGTGACAGAGACCCGTCATTGGATGGATAGACTTTCTTTCGGCTCCAGTGTGAGAAAATATTTAATAGAACCGCTGTTACTTATACTCAAGCTGAAAAGCGACAATATGCGAAAATGAGTTGGATTCCTATACAAGCCTGAAGTGACTGTTACATACAGCATTACCCAATGGGAGTGATTGATCGGCAAACAAAACGCTAGTGCTAGTCGTTCTGAACCTAAGACTCTGAGATTGACCAACCAACGAGCTCACGCCCTAGGCCTGTCGGATCTAATGTCACGCATTCCTGTCCCAGTCCACTCCCTCTCCCCACCCCACCCTATCCTCCAGCAGCAACGCGCTCCCAGCCCGATACCCTTTCCTGAACGTGCTGCATCGCCTGCGTCGCCTTCACATATTCCTACCCTCAGACACGCTACATCCATGTCCTCTGTCTCTTTCGGCTCGTCGGCGGACACGCGTAAGAAGCAAAACAAACGCGATGAGGTGCGTTTTTTTTTCTTTCCTCCTCATTTTTATCCGTCAAGTGGCATGGATAGAGCATGTTAAAGACGCGTAAACAAGCATACATGATACGTGTTACTTGTTATTTTCCGGATATTTTGACACGCGATTTGTGATTGTTTGTTTGTCCGGAAGCTATCACGGGTGGAACGCGCTTCGAGCTTCTTTCTTGACAGCTGGTGCAGGACACGTACTGACAGCCCTCACAGGCCATACGCAAGAAAATTGAATCCGAGCTCGCACGAAAACGCACGATATCTATCAACAACACTCAGCGTAGACCAGGAAACAGGAAACTTGCGGCACCCAAGGGTTCCGTTGCTGCTCTTAAACCTAGCCCTGCTTTGACTGTACCAGAAGGCATCACCGTATCCGATGCAAGTCAGCTATGTGCAGCGAAAAGAACAGACTGTGTGCTTGTCGTGGATGAGGAGGAAGGACTAAGCGGCATTTTTACTGCAAAGGACCTTGCTTACAGAGTATGCCATCAGAAATCTGTATTCCGATTCCGTGCTCAGATAGTAAAAATTCCTAGGTCACCGCAGAAGGTTTGGATCCGCGTGCGACACCCGTCAGCGCGATTATGACGCGGAACCCAATGGTGACGAGGGACACTACGAGTGCAACAGAAGCCCTCCAGCTCATGGTTACCCGTCACTTTCGCCATCTCGTAAGCATCCGTCCTGATAGTCACCTTTTTATCGAGACTAATGGATATTTATTCAGCCGGTATGCAATGAAGAAGGGAATGTAGTTGGTCTACTTGATATCACAAAGGTATTCCATGAGGCTCTCGACAAAGTAGAACGTAGCTCCTCCGCTTCAGAGAAGCTCTACCATGCTCTCACTGGTGTTCAGACTGAGTTGGGTCCTAACATGTCCGCAGACCCACAAGCAGCCGCGATGCTCGCGTATGTCGACGCTTTGCGAGAGAAGACTGCTTTGCCAGACTTGACAACCGTAATGGACTCGCGTACGCATCCTGCGACCGTCGGTCCGAAGACAACGGTGAAAGAAGCAGCCAAACTCATGAAGGAGAACCGCACGACTGCGGTTTGCGTAATGGAGAACACCGGCGTGCCTGGTACGCCTCCACGCATCGCGGGTATTTTTACGAGTAAAGATGTCGTCCTTCGTGTTATTGCGGCCGGGCTTGAGCCTTCCCGGTGCAGTGTCGTTAGAGTTATGACTCCGCATCCGGACGTCGCTCCTCCGACCATGACTGTGCAAGACGCGCTTAAGAAGATGTACAGTGAGTGTTTGATTGTATATTACATTTATGCGTGAATTCCTATCACGCTTCCCAGATGGTCATTACCTCAATCTTCCGGTTGTGGAGTCGGACGGTCGCTTAGTCGCTATCGTCGATGTATTGAAGTTAACGTATGCTACGCTCGAACAGGTCGGTCAAATGTACCCTTTTCAGTACAGAATGGAACTGATTTTTTTTTTTTTCGAAAATATATTATCATTAGATGGACCAAATGGCCGCAAGCAATGGTGTTGATACTTCCGGTGGCCCGATGTGGGGACGCTTCTTCGAATCAATCGGACACGACGATAATGACTCTGCGATCTCGGGTTCGAACGTCCCGACAGACATTCACTCGCCGCCTCCGTATCCAGACTCGCCGCTTCATCATTCCCTAAGGCGGTCCTCTGAAGTCGGTCCGAATGACTCGGCATCTGCTGTTGACGAGGACCAGGGCTCGAATATCGTTGACTTCCCGCCTCTGCGCCATAAACCATTATCGAGCATCGGCGGGCACGTCCCAGTCGACGATGGGACTTACGTCTTCAAGTTCAGCACACCGAGCAAGCGCGCACATCGTTTCCAGGCGCGGTACGACGACGTCGAGCACCTCCGGGAGATTATCATCGGCAAGCTCCAGACGGATCCGTTCTTCGCTCCTTCAAACACCGAAGGAGACTCGGAAGCACGCTCCAACCCCAAGATAGACGACTTCCAGATGTATTACAAAGACGCGGACGGGGATGACGTGTACATCTCGCAGAGCGAGGACCTTAACGACGCAGTTAAGATCGCTCGGAAAGCAGGCGTGGACCGTGTCGTGCTCTTCCTGCATGGTGGCGCTTCGTGGGTGCCGCCGAAGAAACCGGAACCAGAGGCGACGAGCGCTCCGAAGGAGACTCCCGGCATTACCACCACCACTACTACCAATACGACTATAGCGCCGGCTGATGAGATGGGAGCTAGTGCTGCGCCTGTAGTCGAAAAGGCCTCAGAGCCGGCGCCAGTGCCGGCCACTGGGACAACTCCCGTGGATGCTACCGCTGACGATATTCTCGGAATACCACGCGACTTGCTCTTACCCGCGAGTATCGGTGCTCTGGCAGTCGCTATCATCGCCGTCTTCACCATCTCGCGTCTGTCGGACTAGAGATTGAAGCGAAGCTCCGTGTCTGGGCTGAAGACGGAGAGATGCGAGATGCAAGAAGAACGGAAGCCTAAAGCCCGAGAAAACGAGTTTTTTTTTTTCTTTTCTTTTCTTCATGACATCGTCATGCCGGAGTCGTTCGTAACGTAACAATCCTCTCCTAAGTCTTGAGTAACAAGCACACAAGAACTACTACAATCTCTTCCATTTTTACCCGTTTCCCTGGTCTACTTCTCTAATTTCAAACATTCCTCTTGGAAGAGTTCGTTCTAGTAGTGAGAATCCGAGCCCCCTTTCTTCGATATTTCCTCTAGTGGCCTTGAAACTCCTTACGCATGATTACCCCTCTTGGTCTTTAATACATTGCCTAATGTCGCTATCTACATAGACCTCTCCACTCCGTCTGTACATATTATGCACTTATGCAAGTATGCATTGCCGTTTCGAGTCTGACCTAATTAGTCGGCACAACAAATCACATATATGCACTTCAGTTTTGCTATGAGAAGCTCCGTTTCTTGACTGTTGAAGAAATGCCATGTCATGTTTATGTCTATATTCAGAACATTCCGTACGGGCTTTGCTGTCATTCTTTTCACACATGCACGAACTTAATGTGAGAAAGAAAAAATTGCATTTTGGTCATTTGGACATAAACAGCAGAGAAGTATAAGAGGAAAACGAGAACTTCTTCTTTGTAAGTCCGTATAGAAGAGGGGGTGAGGACCGTCATCATGCACAAAAAGCACGCGTATCACGAGAAGCCTGCAAAAGAGGGGTGGGGGAGAACGGACAGAAGATGGGGAGGAGGAAAGAGTGGAAGAAGGGGGAGAAAAAAACCTTTGGCTTTGTACAGATGGGAGATATTGAGAAGAACAGGAAAACAGAAAGAAAAAGAGAGGAAAAAAGCAAGTGGTGGATCGATCATGGACAAGACGAAGTAGATGAAAGCGCCGGAAGAAAAAAATACGGGGGCTTGAGAGCAGTCTTTGCGTCTATGTAAAAAAAAAGAGGAGCTACCGTGTCCTTACATTATGATACACCGCCTCTTCTTTTCGCGCTCCTGTCGGAGCGGCGTCGAAGGATTTTGGTCTGGCTGCCTCGTCTGACGGAGCGCGCGAACAAGATTCGTAAAGAGCCGATCGACGTTGTGCGAAGTCTTTGCTGAGGTTTCCAGGAAGTCGCATCCGAATGAGCGCGCCAGCGCTGCGCCCTCCTCGCGCGATACTTCGCGCTCGTACGTCTTGTCGCATTTGTTCCCAACCAGGACAAAAATAGGCTTGTTGCGCTTCACGCGCAACATGAGCTGGCGGAATACCTCCAGCCGCTCGAATGTTGCCCGTGAAGCGATTGAATAGACCAGGATGAATCCTTGGCCTTCCCTGTGGGGACAACGCAATCAGTCGATCGCAACGGATGTTGACCTAGCAAGTAATATGTCCAATTACGAACCGGACCCATTGATCCCGTAATGTAGCGTACTCCTCTGATTGATTGCCATCAGCAGGTGCATTCAGACCGTGAATTGTTTAGGCACACACACCTTGGCCGGCCGTGTCGATAACCTCGACAAAGCACATTCTATTGTCCACCACCAACTGTTTCCGATATGCATCCTCAATCGTCGGATCATAAGTCTAGATAACAAAAACAACGGTCAGTAAAGGTAACGGCATGGGATGAATCAGCAGTCCGTGAGGCGGAGCTTAACGTACCTCTGGAAGGGAAGAATGACGTGGAAGTTCCGGCACGAGATCCAGAGCAGTGAGATTTCAGATAGGGAAGTACGTAGAGCATCACACATACCAACGAAACAGTTCAGCGTAAACTACAGTATCCAGTATGAAGTCAGACATACTCATTGAAGAAATACAAAGGATCATGCATACCTGGACGGCGAGGGCAGTCTTTCCGACACCTCCATCTCCCAAAACAGCGACACGCCAAGAATCCATCTTCTCAGCTGATCACAGTACGACGCGAGAGAGAAGACACGAAACGGGTAATTGGTCGAGATTGCGATGAGGAGGATGAACCGACACGATAACGGGTAGAAAATGAGGGAGGCAAGTGGCGAGTGTGCCGGGAAATCCGCTGTTTTCTAGGCGGAAAACGATCAGTCATGGGCGTCGAGTGAAGGAATTAGAGACGGAAGATGCATACTTTTAAGTGCAAGTGAACTGGATGGATGCAAAGGGGAAGGGGCGGGAGGGTATAAAGCTGACCAGTAGCCGAGGGGGGGATGGATGATGGTAGGTTCTCAAGCAAAAAAGAGAAGGATAAATGAGAAAAAAAGGAGAGAACTTAGTCGTCGTGCAAAGTTCGTGTCTCGTCGTTAGAAATGATGAAGAAAGGGGAGAGGGGGAGAAAGAGAAAGTTAAGGCTCGTGCTTGCTCACGGTCTCCAGAGTTGGGATGCAACAACTTTGACTTTACGCCGTTTGAACTCACTTATTTGTATGCCTTATATAATACCAGTATGATTATGTCATGCTCCTCTTCATACTAGTACTCTCCTCTCCGTCTACCCTTATATATAATCCTATAATCTGAGTAAGCCATCTCCTATTGCCCTTGTCCTCCCACCACATGTCATGACCTGACCACTGGCTTGCTATGGCAGCAATACCAACAGCGTGTAGCTGACAGTGTTGTTTACTCGCGCCGAGCAAAAACAATAAGGACCCATGGAAACTCTATAGCCGATTGTTGCCCAATCACACAACACAAAGTATCACTCGAGCACTTTGCTTTGACGCACAGAGAAGCACCACAGAATCGATTCTGTGTTCTCTCTCTATTCCAGCATCCCGACTCCCGCACCGTTCGAGTCACTCCTCCATCCTCTTTATCCCCTCTCCGGCTTGCCGTGGGTTTCTCCTTCTCGTTCCCACTCAAATCCACGGCACAGCCCGTCCGTCCGTCCAGATTCCACTTTGCTCACGAGTATCGCGGGCTTCTCTCATCGATCGAAAGCAAGCACTTGCAAATAGCTAAGTTAGCACGCTCCCAGACACCGGTCATGACATGGGATGCCGAGCTTACACAAACATTATAGGGCAGTGCGAACACCGCGCATTTTTGTGTGTTCGTACCCTTTCTTCTTCTTCCTTGCTTTTTCGAATTCGAATTCTACTCGATCGAATTCAAGGATGAATTCGATGGCACGGACATTCCATACAAGGCGAATCGTCGAGCCAGTCCTAATTTCCTATTTAATTGACAATTAATTCAATTCATCTCCCCATCGCACATAAGTCACTTCTTACCAAAGGACAGAGCAGAGCAGAGAAAGAAAGAGAAAAGTTAATACACTATACAAGTATAGAGTTCACGGAGCACATGTTTTCAATCACCCCGAGCTTGTTCAATCAACCTTAAACCTCTCCGGGTCTTGGTTCACCCCCGCGCTCATGGGGTCGCACATAATTAAGCAAGGGACCGGCCAGAGCACGACGATAGTACTCAATCTCCTGCTCATGATCTCGCTCTAGTAACTTTTATTTTATATGTTCGAGACCGAGCGTGCCCGGGGTTCTCGGTTTACTGAATTCTTTTCTTTTCCCTTGTGCTGTTTATTTTTCTGCAGAGAACGTTCGCCCAGGTTACATCGTATCTCCCTTGGACTTGAGGGTATATATTGTCTTACATCCTTATATGCCCTCTTTTCAGGCACCCCAGTCTCGTTCACAATCTAGAACTTGCAAGGCACCGCATGCTCGAGCGTTGCCAATCAATCGTGCTCCTCAGGGTCGGAGCTACAGGGACAGGGAAGGAATACATCGCATTTAACTGTCTACCTCATGTCCATTAACGACTATATCTCCTCGAGCAAGAAGTCACGTTCAGAAGAAGTTTCGAGAGAGAGACAATTGTACACGTACAAATACTCCGTTCATGCAGCATCTTTGATCCTTCCGCACCAAGCCATCCCGCCGGCTTTACTTCAGGGAATAGGAACAGATTCGCCTCAGTGCTGTGCCGTAACTCATCCTGTCCTGTCTTGTGTTCCACACGAGTACACACGGTGCTTGCTGCTCCATACCTAACGCCATCAGATTTATATCTATCATTATTTATCAATCCCGTCCGATAGCTCGGAAGCAATAGCCCAGCAAGCTCAACATTATTATTATTAAGGCGAGTAAGGCACGAAAACATGATGCCATGGCAAGGCCTTTTGATCCTATGTGATGTTGATGTTGCGTAAATCTTGTCGATATGACGGGGAGTTCCGAGTCGGACGAAAGAAAAAATTGGTAGTACCACTGCTTAGAAACTATGCCGATTAGAAACTCTACCATGACGCAAGCGACATATGCAACGGCATTACGGGTGTGGAAATAATATTGACAAACATCGTATTCCACCTCCGTGTAATATTGGAAGATCCGGACATACACACGATATATTAGATTAGATTCTACCGTATACGTATCTACCAAGGGCTCCGAGCCGGAGGCCAGTCCAAATCTAAATCCGAGGACTTTTTTCTCTCGGCAAGAGCCGAGATTTGCCAGCGTACGTACACGGCCGAAGGTTGATTCTTTCTTCCGCTAGGGAGCCGCAGTAGGAGCAGGAGCAGCCACCGATAGGATACCCTTCGTGCTTCGCGCCGGAACCCTAATCTTTCTTTGCACTCGACTTCGGCTTCATAGGTTAAGTAAGACGCCTACGCCGCCGGACCGCCGCCTCCTGTGAAAGTGCCTCCGCGTTCTCGTATCTCCTGAGGAGTATTTGTATAGTCTGTAGAGCTTCAAGAGGGTCGAAGTTGAACGGACAATAATCAGTACTCCAGGCTCAATGACGATGACACCTGACCGAATGGATCAACGGACCAAGACGGCGCGGAGAATTAAATTTGTGTCGAGCTGTGTTGAAATTGTATCTTGTGAGTGAGCGAGACGCCACCTCCCAGCCTTATCCTAACCTTTTCAAAAAGGAAAAATACTTATAGCCTGAACAATAGAGAAGGGTAGCAGTCAGTACGAGCCAAGCATTAACTTTAAGAAATAGGAGACCACCCACCAATCTAGAGTTCACCAAAAACTCCATGGGCGCTCCGTGTTCCTAAGTATACTCACCGTACACATCTAATCCTGATTGTCAGTTCGTCATCATACCGTCCCACCGTCCTTATTGTGTTCGAAGGCCGAGGAAGATTGTAGTTTGGATCTGTCTGGAAAACCTCCTATTTTGCAACTTTGCTTCCGTAATTGCTTCCTGCCACTCTGCCTTACTCGGCTGGCTTCGGATCCTCGATCTATGTATCGAAAGCGAAGTGGTTCAGCGGGAATGCCTCGAGGGAACTTCGAGGTGGCAGGTGCTGTCGTAAGTCCCTTCCCCCAAAGCTCGGCCGGGCATTGGAAAAATGGGAGAAGAAATACGTCGAAGAGCCAAGAAAGAAGTAACGATGAGATACATCGATCGTTCTTCCCCTTCTCCCTTCCGACGACGTTCCCAGAGTTCTGTGAGTCGTTCTACTTACACCACGATGAAGATGATGAAAAGCTTCCGTCAGTGAACACTGAGCAAATCGTCATCCGCCCTATTGTCTCGTCCAGTCTTGGTTATACGTCTTTATAAGTCCAAAGGAAAAGACACATATGAGGCAGTAACCTATGCTTACGCGATATCTGCGCACTGTACACATATAGCTAGACTTCTGCGAAGCCGGGAGGTGGAGGCGTTGCAGTGCGAGTAGAACACCCCGGAGAATGACTTATTAACCCTCCAGGCTGTCACCGACGGGTGGCATCTGACTGGTCCTTTTCTTCACTACCAGACCCTTCCATCCCGCGACTCCATCAGGAAAATCATCTGCTGTGTAAAGCCCGTGAGTCTCCCTTTTATCACGGAGTTCTCCAGCTGCCGTACCATATTTACGAGGAGGTACACTTGAAGGGAATAAGGCGCCGGCCCCTGCGAGGCAAGGAGTCCACGTTCAAGCCATTCGAAAACCTCGTGTGCATTGTGAAAACTCAGGGTAAACAAGAACCTGCAGAGTACATTCTTCTCTCAGTATCGCATACAATTAGAGCACAGAAGATTCGCCACGATGTTCACATACGCACGCACCAGAAGACCAGCAGACAAAAAAGTCAGCAAATGTGAGCATGTCGGAATTTCCCGTCTTGAGCTAAAGATGTCTAAAAAAAATCCCACATGCACACGTTCCGACTTCCGCTTTGGATGATGATAAATTACTTTCGAGGCTGATCGTCTTGATATTCTATTCGGCCACCACAGATCTCTGGAGAACCACGGGAATCTCACGACCTAGATTTACAGAGCTTCCATCGATTCACCATAAGCATATATAACCATATATGTATAATCGCACCGGATAAAAAGACGAGCGTCTATGGATCACACATGCATCTTCCTCAATTTCCGTACTTTATCAGCGGACATCAAGAAGATACCGACTCACCCGGATTTCTCGGACGGCGGATGCATGCACATATCCTTGGCCAGTACAAACACGTTTGATTGGAGCAGACAAGCTGGCTGTTTCCGAAGCCCCTAATCAATTCATCCTGCTAAATGGGAATCCCGGAACTAGAATCGTCTTACTACTTATTAACCGATGTAATCGGGGCATGAAGTCTGTTTTCTTTCCTTTCAACCCGATGAAGCATAAGGAAAAACGATAAGACTTTATGACGCTTTTTTTACGGGTGGAATTGACATGTACTCACAATTCAAGAAAAAGAACACCACGAGCGGGTCCCGTCAGAGGACTTACAGCGGAACCCCGGAGCCTAATTCACCGAAATCAGCACTAGTCGCTGTGGTCCGCCGGCACGAGCACCATTGTGGTGGATCAGACTTGCTGAAACACCTCAAGCTCAAGTTGAACAAGCTGATGCCCCTACGTGCATGCTAATCCCTTGAGCATGGTTGAACATGGAAAGAAGTACCCAATGAGCGGGAGTAAAGCGACTCAAGACTAAATCATTATCAAGCTTTAATGAATCGAAGAACTGTACAGGGCGCGGCGAACTTGAACTGATGAGAAGTACGTGATAAAGTCACGGGGTGCAAGTGAGAACGAATTCAATTCCTTGTTGAGTGCATGGCTTAAGGCTTCCACACCGCCTCCAGCAAGTGTACCAAACAGAGTACGTGAACGATTCCAGTCCAGCACGGTTGTGCGAGGACCTTCACGCACCAGCTCTAACTTGTCAATAGATATTCATTTGGGATAGTGACACTCACACTCACATATAAATTGATTAAAAAGAACCCCTCCTACAAGTCCACGCATGGCTGGACTAAAATAAATTCATTATCGAAGCCCGAATATCTGATTCATGGTCCCATCTCGAGACATCTGCAAGATCGATGTACTGGTGAGAACGATAGAATTGAAAAGCGAGCTACTGCTCCCGTGAACAACTCACATCGAGGGATCGATCGTCGTCCGTTGACGTGCCGATCATGAATAATGCCTGTCGATCATACTGTGAGTCGGTCAAATCCGGTCCGACTGTGCAAGGTGCAAGATATGTCGGCCAGTGTCATGTCTTGCAATTGCTGAATCCTTCGGGTTGAAGCGTCTAGAAGAGCTTTTTCCGGATGGCTATACATCAGGAAAGAGATAAACATACTTACTGACTGCCGCATCTCGTGCATTTTTGCCAGATATGGGTCAGTGGTTGTTGGTTCTGAACAGTAAATTTCTTCAGATTAGAAAATGACTAATCTACAAATAGCACATTCATTCATTCGACATCGTGAAAAGTGTCTGTAGTAGTAACGCGGTATCAAAAAAAAAAGATGTTGTGATTGGGAACGAAGCGTAAAAGGAGGAATCGTCGAAAAAAACAACATCAAGTCGAAGGCGAAGGAAAGAAAAATTGAAAACTAGAAATACAAACATCTTTATATTCAAGGGTCTGACTAGCCGAAAATATGAATCGTAAATAAAAGACGCATAAAAAGTGAAAGAATTCGAAAATTCATACTGGATAGAAAAGAAAGAATATTGATGTAAGCATGGTATTCGAGTGAAAAGCATCGGGTGCGCACACCTTTTGAATTACGTAGAACCTCCTACTCCTGCCGACTGAACTCCGCTTGAGTCAGGTTAAGCATGAAGCATCCGGACTTGAATGCTTCGGGGAGTTCAAAGGTCTTTACAGGTTTCGACGACGCCTTCGGTGTGATAGATGGAAACGGTCGGAGTGGGCGCGAGGTGGGAAAATATGGCGCACGTCGCGCAGCAATATTCGATTTCGGTGGTAAGCCAGAAGTATTGTTTGAAATGTCATTACTACTGGCAGTTGGAGGAACAGACACCGAACATGCGAGAGGCGATGATTTGCTTGGTATATGTCTTTTCTGCTGCCTCGGGTGGTTGAGCGGCGACGGCGCTTGAACCGAGAGATTTAAAGTTGCAGTGGCTGAACGCACTTGAAGCACACGCGAGGATCCACGGCGAGAAGGTTGATAATTGATAGATAGATAGACATAGTCGACGAGATTAAGCAGGCAAATAAGATATGAGTTGAGTAGGTTGTTGGGGAAGCAATAGGCTCGCGGAATAACAAGAAGTAGCTACTCACCCATGATTGTCCAAACTTAGCTCCCCAACGATTGACGCTTCCCCGTTGGTGGCACTGACAAGCCCGGTACCAGTGGAACGTCGGTGATAGATATGATAAGGTGGCAGAGAAAAAACTTTTTAATAAAAAGCGGGGATTTGTAGGGACGAAAGAATGGACAGGCAGAACTGGAGACGAAGAGAGTGGCGAACTCGCAGACCAGCCCAGTAGCGAATCGTGAGTCCTTTATGGCAGAGCGAGTTTAGCGGACGAAAACAGAAAATGAGGAGTGAACAGAATTATTGGGGAGACAAGAGACACAAGAGCGTCCCGGATCCGCCGTTGCTCGCCTGTCATTGCTTACGTGCGGCCGCTCTCGTTGGGGATCAATCCAAAATCATCACCTTTTGCATTGCATCACGTCGACTTCCCTTTTTCGGTCTAGACGCGTGTCTGGCTTCTCCGTGCCGTTCTCTTCCGATCCGATCACGTGATTGAACGGGTCACCATTTCTTTCTCCATGTTCACTCACTTCTCATTACATCCATTCAATATCAGCATTCGAATTCGTATCTTTTCAATGTCCTCGACTTGCTTAGGTGAAATCTCAGCACAATATTTCCTACACCGTATGTTTTTCTGACGATACTGCGGCGGCACATTGAAGCTATTTGAGGCTGTTCTGGAATCTGGCACAGTTGCTGGTCATCATCGCCCGTTACAACTCACGCGCCTGGCGCATGATCTGGGATACCATTCATAAGAAGGACCGACTCACAAGAGCGTCAAGAGCACCATAGGGGTTGTGGTGCTCAGTAATGCTTTGCGGCCGTCGTCTCCATCTTTAGCTATACAGTCTCATTTTGCACGGGACGAACTGATACTACAAGAGCTCAAAATTACATCATTGCCTCCGATATTCGGAATGGGAGGCCATCTTAAGTGGGTGCTATGGTGAGATGTCAATTCGCTGCTAGTTCTTCTGAAGTCTTACGCCGTTTAGGTGCAAGCGATGACTGTTTGTCTGTCCTCCGAGTTCGTTCAGCCTCATGGGCAAGAGCGACTTCATCCCGCGCCTGCACAATCCTTTTCCGAGTTTGAAGCGATCTCATGCCCGAGATGTGAACATACCCGTTCCATTCCGTGCTTGCTACATGATGAAGCTCGACTCGCAGAGGCTCTCCGGGTCGGCTTTGACTGATCTTGTCTGTGAATGTGTATCGTACATCTCCTGCCGACTCTGCCGACTCAAGAAAACCATCTTCCATCTATGAGACAGTTTCTCTCGCTTCTGTTAAATCCGCAAGATAACAAAGTTTCACGGACTTGAGATGTTGTCGCCGCAATGTCAGTCAGACGTCCGCTATCGAACGGGTCCACTATCCTGCTTTTCCTCCCATGATGCCACGGATTTGAAGACTGAAATGACCAAGTAATTGTCTCACGCGTGGAATATGTTTGCCGAGTGTCAAGTTAGAACGCTCCGAACTTCGGGCTTCGGATACGAGACTCTTTGTCGACCGCTACAGCAACGGACAGGTTAAAGCGCTGTTATATTCAACTTCTTCTGAACATCATTGTCCGAAACGCGTACACACAACACATGTCCTACAAACTGAAAACAAGAACAGAGAATTGGAGATTGGGACCACGATCAAGGAAGGACCACGTCGGTGAACGATCTATGTCCGACTTCTGCCACGAAGACGATCGATGCGGTATATGCATCGCGTGGGTGCGGAAGGACAATTGATTCCGACGTCATCCGAATCGGCGAATGCGTTCTGAATTGACTACGTAAAATGAGTGCGTATGACGCGCTTTCGGCGGCAATCGATCGAGCATGGTGCAGTCGGTAAAGCTTCTAGTTCGGGGAACATGGCAATTCCAGCTCACCGTAGCCGGGAACAAACCAGATTACGACCAGATGAACGGTTCAAGTATTCGCAGAGACGATTCTGCAACTGTATGCGACGTTAAGAAGCGCGCTGAATCCGAGGGGTATTGTAGACAGACTGGATTGCCTGTCAATCAAGATCGAGCGCACGGCGCTGCTAAGTGAATGACGGATGGGTTGGTAGCGTTTACAATAAGCCGGGAGAGTAAGAGGTGACTGATTGAAGTGCGGAAGACCAGGAAGAGGAGCGTCGTGGAGACGCGGCGCTACAAAGGTCACTGGACGTCCACGAGCAGATTTCGTTCAAGGATATACTTTCCTTCCTTGTACTTCTGGGACACATCGTATGCAAAGTCCTGCTCAGACGATTAGCAAAAACACCGAAGCAAACGTGTCAGCGGGTCAAACTGGCAGAGAAGAGAAGCTGCGAAAGAATCTCACGTATTTCCAGCCGAGGGTCGTCCCACACTTGACACAGTAGATATCGCGGACTGTATGGTTTCCCGTAGTCATCTGGCGTTCGCTAGGCTCTCCCTCGGTGACATTGACTCTAATAATATAAGTGAGATGAGATGGAAAACCAATTCCCGTTAAAGAAGTTTAATCTCCGGTTTAGAAAGCCACACGCCACTTACACGCCATCGAACAGATAGGCCCGACCGTGTTGGCCATTGAACGCCTTTATACACAAAGGACATGATGATCAGTGGGGCTGTAAAATGACCGTGATATGCACTGGTTGCTGGCTCACGCGAGAGATCATTGAGTGGATGGTAGCTAGGTGCGTGCGACAGGTCGAGCAGCCGTATATGCGTGCTCCCGCAAGGTACTGCCTGTAACGCATACCCATATTGACTCTTGTACTCTGCTAGTCGAAGAAACGGCTCCTTGTATTTCGAGGCAAAAAATGCTCTCCTTCTGTAAACAAAGGCTGTCGGCAAGAGTTGAGCGGGGTCAAGGGCAGGACACAGAACGGTATCAGGGAAGTGAACTGAGGAATGAAATGGGGTTGCTCAGAGGAAACGCTAGAAGATGATACTTCTTATACGCCGGGGCGGCGCGATAAATATGAGAATATCGCGACGAGAAGGGCAGGTGATGAATCGCAAAGGGGGGGAAAGGAACGAGGAGCTGTGAGGTGGTAGGATGACGCTTATGTATGACCGGCTGTAGGCGATCCTGCTAAGACAGGAATGTCGGCCCGTGAGATATTGCCGCGGCTCTTTATGCGCGTCCTTCGTATATACCACACCGGGCAAAAACTCATTACCAAACCATGAAAATGTTACCCAAATTGGAAAAAGAGCCAATCGGATGAGAGCTCACCCGTTCCGATCAAAATTTCTAAGGGCGAGGAATGAATTTTTGCCCGGTGGTACTACTTTGCCACCCGCACCCGCCACATAAATTGATAAAGCGCCAAATACACCATACGTAGGCCAACGGAATCTGATTCGGATGTGAATATGCCAGAGCGAAGGGTGATTGAAACCTCCTGTATCATGGCAAGTAACGACCGTTTATTAATAGTAACATTTATCATCGTAATTTCGTGTGATTATCTTATGTATCGGCAAAAGGCATTTGCACACAAAGAGGAAACGTTCAGTCATCGATTACCATAATTCATCTACTGAGCCGAGAAAGCAAGTCCCTAGCGCATATGGACAGTCAGGCTCTCGTGCTTTCTTGACCGGATTTACTTACGCGAACACGCGATGTGCTGAGTAAATGCATGACATTCGAAGAATGAACTGGTCGAATACAAAAAGAGCGAGGCTGTGAAACATCTGACCAGTCGAATTACCCGGCCTGGTGGGAGAAATTCCGAGTTGTGACGCAATATGGGATCTAGACGGGCTCATCAGTCAAAATCATAACGACCGTCGTGATTTCGTCAAACCGGTCGGCGTCCTTCAGCTTGTCGTATCTAACAACGGAGACTGTGCTGCCGTGTTAGAAAACCCGTCATCAGACAGATAGATGCAACCACTAGTACTGTCTTGCTTCGAAGATACGAGAAACCGAATTGTGGTGCACTTGGACCCAATACAATAGGCATCCTTCATTGAGGCGCGCTTGAGGATTTCGGAATCAAAGAAACGCCTAGTACTACTGTACTAGTACCCTGGCCAATGGAAACAAGAATCCGAAACCTGTATAGAATGAGCTGCGGTTAATCCCGATGCCTTTGATTAGTAGAAAGGTCGCAGTCGCACAGGATATGCAGCATCTGATTACAGCACTTGAAGGCGCGCGTCGCTTGGCGGTTGAATACTGAACTTCAGCGCGTCGAAAGCCCAGAACCGTCTGAGCAAGCCCCTGAGAGATACTTGGAAGAAGAGCATGATCCATAAAAAGCGAGCATACAGTAGTTCCAGCACGTTCCACATGTTGATATCATGTCAGAATGACTTTGCGAGAGGCCGTCTTATCCAGTTATTCCATACAGACGATTGCTCGAAGCAATCACGAAGAAGCGAAGCAAAAGATAGATATCGGCGGAGATGAACTTGATCTAGTGCGACAAGAGGACTGTCAAGTTTGCAGTGACTTGAAGTATACATAATCCGACACGTAGCTGAGCCCGTGGAGTGGAATAGAACTTATCTATGTGTACACCGAGCTGTCAGAGAAAGTGTTCTAGGCATCGATACTAGAGAAATTCAGGATGGTCTTCATTCTTGGTGTTCCATTCCTTTGATAGTTACAGTGTACAATAAGATAATATAAAGAAATATATAGAACTTAGACTTGAGAAAGTGTAATCGTGAGAAGCTATACAGCACTTACATAATCATTCACTCCAAATTCCATCCATGCGTCCAATTCACGGTCCACTCACGAAAACACCTAACCCTCTGAACTGGTGACGAATTTAAAATGAGGTTTGTCGGTGCTGTTGAAGTCTCTCGACTCTCGTAGCTAAGTATCTGTTTACAGTGGCAGCAAAATCGCAGTGTCAAGCGTGCGGGGTTCCGTCAAGGAGATGCTCGGCGAAGCCAATGGCGAGAAGAAGCGTAACTTCGTCGAGACCGTCGAGCTTCAAATTGGGTTGAAGAACTACGACCCGCAGCGCGACAAGCGTTTCTCTGGAACCGTGAAGCTTCCTAATATCCCGCGCCCGCGCATGTCCATTTGCATTCTTGCCGACCAGAATGATATCGACCGTGCGAAGATGATTGGGCTTGAGTATATGTCCGTGGATGACTTGAAAAAGTACGTTTGGTCTAGGCTGTGTTGCTTGGCGCGTGGTGCTTATGGGCTTTGCCAGGCTTAACAAAAACAAGAAGCTTGTTAAGAAGCTTGCGAAGAAGTACGATGCTTTCCTTGCCTCGGAAGCTCTCATCAAGCAGATTCCTCGTCTCCTCGGTCCGGGTCTCTCGAAAGGTTCGTCCAAGCAGTAACCATTACTCGCAAGTTAGATATTCATTTCTCTCGCAGCTGGAAAGTTCCCGACTCCTGTATCACACGGCGAGGACCTGAACAACAAGCTGAACGAAGTCCGCTCGACCATCAAGTTCCAGCTGAAGAAGGTCCTTTGCTTGGGTGTCGCCGTTGGTCACGTCCAGATGACGGAGGATCAGATTCTCGCTAACGTCATGTTGGGTATGTGATCTCTCCTGCTTCTTTTTGTTCATAAGCCCGTACTCATATCTTGAACTCTTCCAGCTATTAATTTCCTTGTCTCGCTACTGAAGAAAAACTGGCAGAACGTGGGGTCGTTGCACATCAAGACAACGATGGGCAAGCCAATTCGTCTCTACTAGACTCTTCCTTCTCTCCGTTCTAGCGTTATGCAATTTATGCGCATGTGGTCGTATGTTTATGGTGAAAAGGGATACTGAAGAGGACTGACGAGGAGAGAAGGGTGGAAAACGTCTTCATGGGGCTGCAAGTTCCGAAAATAAGAGAGGAGAAAGAGGGATGACAAATTTCTGCGTTCGTTTATATACGCACCACACGAAGCACACCCCGCACGCTTTTTACCAACGGCTTCTAAAGAGGGTTGGAGCCGATTGGGAGCTGTCGACGATGCGCAGAGATTACTCATTTCATTTTTTCCTTTCTCCATTTTGCTTTTGCTTTGCTTGCAACCTTATGGGATTTTTTTTTTCTTTTCTTTTCCTGTATCGTTAGAATACAAATTATAAGATGACGGTACATGAAATAACGTTTTGGTCTATTGTGTGCATGCACGCCGAAGATCGAAAGAATCCGGCCCTCAACAATCGAATATTTCACCAGGAAAACATTTCCTTTCCCTTTCTTTCTAGCCAGACACGATGACCATCTACCCTGCGCGTATTACCCTGCGCGTATTCTACACTACTAGATTTCACTGTGCGCGCAGTGGTAGACGGTTACTTTCCTCCTCGTAAGAATGCACAACTCTGCGTTGATTTTGTGCTCTAGGAACGACGGAGGTGGTTTGACGTGTCAGATTAAACTGATAAAATCCGATTTCGAGTGGAGCTTCGCGTGTCTATTGCAGCTGGAGATAATGGTAATAGTAGGCGCGTTCAGGGCGAATCGGACAATTCGAAAGAACATCGGAAGTCCTTATACCTAACGGAGAAGATTTATCGTATACCCTACGTAGGTCGGCCAAAATGAGAGAATTCATTTATTGAACAGAATATATATGTACGTATATAATGTACCTTGACGACATTTTATCGCTCTGCATGTACATACGGATATTGAGTAAGTATGGATGGACGAATGGATGAGGAAAAACTATGAAGACAGGGCGGAAGACGAAAGAAAGAGAAAAGAGAAAGAAACAATACAAAATAACTTTACTGGCCGGGAGACTGGTTGATCGATTGATTGACTTGACGACATCTAAAGGAACTAGTAACATTCACCCAAGGTTAGGCTCAAGAAGAGAAAGAAAGAAAGAAAACGGACAGGAGATTATAAAGTACGAACTGAGTAAGGAGGAACGTAACATATCGAACTAGGCGAATTCTAAGTAGGACAGTAAAAAGGAAATATGAAAGCTGAGTATATGCACGTCTTGAATCAAGCGTTCGTAGAAGGTGCAGTGGTGGTGGTGGCGGCTTGATACCCAGATAGATAGTTCTGAGATGCCGCTGAAAGTACCGCTGCCGTTGGAAGTGGGCTCGAAGGAGCCGCCAGACCACTAGCTCGGAGGTGAAGCGGCAAAGTATACACATTAGCCATAGGACTAGGAGTCCCAGGAGTAGCTGCTGTAGCCGACCATCCATTCGTCGCAGGTTTAGCCGAAACAGTATTCGCCACAGCTCTCGCTGGCGTCGCGCTGGTCGTAGCCGCCAATGCAGACGTGTAAGGCAGATAAGTCGGGTTAGTCAACGTGCTTGTGGCTGCCGCCGTCGACTGAGGGCCGGGAGTCCCTTTTCTTGAACCCGGAGTCGGCGTGCCCACTAGACTTCCCGCCGCTGCTTGATTCTGCAGCCACGAACTATACGAATATTGATTCGAGCCGCCATATTGTATCTGCGTCTGATACGGCGTTTGCACATTTTGCGCTTGTGGCGTCGCAGCAGTCTGTGAATAGGCGCTTCCGAGGTACCCTTGATTTTGAGTGGGCACGGTACGATAGTGCTGCTGGAACGCCGCATAAGTGTAATTTGTAGAAAATGGCGGCGCGGGCGTCTGCGTAGTTGGTGCAGTAGACGTCGCGGTTAGCGCTGTTGCCGTTATTGAAGACTGCACATTTTCCAATGGACCCTTCACTCGAAGTGTCGTATCGTCACGGACAGAAAGCCCTCCTGATTCTGACAGGGTACCATGCCAACCTTGAGAAGCCTCTGAAGGAAGCGTCTGCTGGAGAACTCGCAACACCGGCACAGGTGGGAGTGTGGCAGACACTGTCCCACCCGGTTTCCTGGGTCTGAAGGAAGCAAGTAGCGTCAACGAGTCCATTATCATTTGAGCTAGAGTCTCAATCAGATCTGATATCCTATGCGAATAAGATGCAGCATCGACTTACCAAGATTCCATTCTTCAGAACCAACTGCAACGTCCTTCGATGTGCCATTCTCACTCTGAAGGCGCTCTTTCTGCAGCTCCTGTAATTGTACAAGAGCCTTTGCATTGTGAAGCAGTAGTTCGCCCACATTTTCTTCACGCTCCAGAGCGTCTAGCACCTCTTGCAAAGCTTCAGATTCCTCTGTCGCGAACAGCTTCTCAAGAAGCTCCCGGCGCTTCCCCGCTTCTTTCCGCAGTTCAGCATCCGTCATCTCGGAAGGGACAGCTTCGACGACCTCATCAACTTCCATAGCGTCCGCGGCCTGCAACGCAAGCTTAGCACGAAGCCTTTCTCCCAATATCCGCGCCTTCTCACGAGCTTTCCCTTTTACATGTCGTCGCCACAGAACATCGCTCACGCCAATTCGCCCGACATCTGCGCCATCACTGTCAAAAGCGGGCGCAAAGCTAGCGTACGGCCCGTAGTCTAGATAAGAACCACAGCTTACGTGCCGTGTGGTCGGCGGCTTGTACTTAGCTAGGACCTTCTTGTCGGCATGGAGCTCCCCAAGTGTAGGTATTGGTTTCGAGGATGATGATGAGGGGATAACGGCAACGAGCTCCGCATGACCAGTGCCGAGCTGCGAAAGCGGCTTCGTATCTGACCCGGCAATATCTGAGTCCAATGACGTCCAGAGGTCCCCAGTTGGAAGTCTCTGAACAAGAGCGTATTTTCGCCGCCTCGTGTCGACGTCCTTCTCTGTATCGCCTTCCTCGCCCTTGACTGGTAGGATATGTTCCGGCTTTAACGAGAGCACGTCAATAGTTCGATGCGAAGCTTGCTCAACGAGTGATAAAGCAAGCTGGCAGAATCGCAGCTGATGGGCAGCAGGCGGAGATATTCGTGCTCGTGGCTGAGAAGAGATGGGATACAGCTGTTTGATGACAGACTATACAAAGCAGTTTAGAACATGACATAGAATGGAAATTGAATGCGCATACCCGATATACTCGAAGAGGGTGATCTTTCGATTCTTTCAGCAAGGTTCGTAGCGAGTACGAATCAGATGTTGTTTTTGAG
Organism: Phlebopus portentosus; assembly: GCA_037892935.1. Classification (NCBI taxonomy): domain Eukaryota; kingdom Fungi; phylum Basidiomycota; class Agaricomycetes; order Boletales; family Boletinellaceae; genus Phlebopus; species Phlebopus portentosus. The sequence continues at coordinate 3,415,150 of JAYXKI010000001.1, forward strand.
CTTGATGGGGAAGAAGATGGTAGCTTAGGAAGCCGTGCATCCTGTACAGGGAAGACCCTGTCTAACAAGCCTTGCGTGTCAGCCCTATGCGGAGTGGATTAATGAGTCAAAGGTCAGATAAGGTGTTTATGCGGAGCCGAGGCGTACACTTCCAATATCTCCAATATTTTTTGGGCGTCCTCGTCTGCCATCGGCAGGTCGCCCGCAAAGGGAAGATGCGCAGGCTCCTCTTGTGGTAGTAAAGCGTCTTCGCCCTTTTCAGGAGTCTCTTCCTCCTCGTTGATTTTGTTCTGCTTTGCAGAAGGGAGGTCCTCGGAGTCAGCGCCTTGAGTACGCTTGCGCTTCTTGTTGACGGTCTTGGATGGTTTGGCTACTACTGGGGGAGGTGTGCCACTTGGATCCTGGTTCTCATCTTCGTGCTTCTCCACGCTCGCCGTCGTGGACCGAGTTGCGCGAGCCATGGCCGATGTAGAGAGTCGAAGAGGTAGAAGAGAGAGCTGCGCTTTCTGCGGTGCACGGGGCTGTTTGTGGACAAAGTGAAAGTGAAAGTGCTGTTGTGTTGTTATCGCAAGGCGACGAGGGCGAGTCAGAAATATGACCAAGACCCAAAATGGCTGATAGAATAAAGAGTTGTGGATGAGATGAGTGACGAGTGCTGGAGACTTGTTGGAATGCGAGTCGCGTGTGAGGTTAACAGCAGGCGCGTCGCGGTGCGCGTCGTTCTAAATGACAAGAGACTGTAGGTACGTATTCGACCCACAAGCAGCAGCCCTGGAAAGTCGTGACATAGCGTGACAGACCCGTGACACGCCGAGATCTGTTTTGTGTTTTGTTGTGCTCAACCCCATCCAAGGATGGACGGACGGCATGTATCTCTATAGATAAATTGTACCCGATTTGCTGCGATAACCGCAGTATATATAGGAAAAATTACATGTTGAAATGAATCAGTTTTCCGAGGCTGAAAAGGCGTTTCGTTTCCTGTCGATCCCTTCAGGCCTCAAGCATTTTGTTTCTTGCACTCACCATGCCCCGCCTCCCTCCAGCAACTCCGATCATCAACAGACGCGCATTGAAAACAAGACAATCAAACGGACACGGTGCATTCATCCCAAGCATCCGGAAACTCGTATTTGAATACTGCGACGTCTGGCCTTCATCTGCCAACCTCAGAACATACATCTTCAACCACGCCGAGCAGCTCGCACGCGAGAATCCTCATGTCGAATTCGTAGTGAAGCAACGACCTTCGAAAGAACCTGTCATTCGAGGCTTTTACTGTACGTATCACTGAAGTCTAATAGGAAGAAGTGCTGACAACGTCTTACTGCAGTGAATGATCGCGACAAAGTCATCGGCCTTAAGGGCTACGAGGTCACCCAGATCCAGCAAAAAGTCCAATTGTTGCTCGACTCATCTGGGGCCAAGATTGTCCCGTTAAAACGGAAGACGGTAGTCAGTACAACTGAAGCGGCGAGAGGTATTTGGAGTGGGCTGCACGTCCCAGAACCGTACAAGATATGACCCAGTTCTACGACCGCTGCGACACGTTCCCTCTTCGTCGTTCGTGTCTCCGACCGATACGAATCGAGTTTCGAGTCTTGCTCGTCAATTGATTACATTTATGTTGCAATGACGGTTTGATGGGCATCACATCTAGGGCAGCCGAGCTTTGGGACCAACATCGTGAGGGTATAGAAACTGTGTTCCTACACAACAAACCTACTTGTACTACGATCTATAATACGATACTAGAAACCACGCTGCCTAGACTGAAATCATAGCATGTAACGATAATAAGTAATTGGACGCATGGAACGGGTCCTCAAGCTTTTACAGCCCAAACAATGGCTTGAAACCAGGAATCAACAGTTCGGAAGCAGTTCAGAGTCCCGCAACTGCTCTTTCTCGTAACTCCGCAAGACCTTTCCTAGTATTATATGATTCTGAGCGAGAAGCTCCAGAACTCGCAAGGTCTCTGTCTTCAAAAAGCATCGGTATCGGACTGACGAAATAAGGCTCAGATGTCCCAAAGAACTCTTGCTCTGGTTCTCGTTCCTTCTCTTTCTCCTTCCACGCGTCTGAGAAGACATTGAACCTCGGAGTTGGACCCGCGAAGCGTCGTGATGGCAGTGCAGACGCGATACCCAGGCGCACTCGAATATCACTGGTGTTTTCATCGTCCTCGTCATCGTCCGTGGCGTGTGAGAAGACACTGCGCGTCGTAGGAGCCAGATATTCTAATCTTGTGCGTAATACAGTTGAGGGGGATGAGGATGCATTTGTACTGCTACGCCACGCTACCCCTTGATTGGTTCGGATGCGCTGGGCGGTAAGAATCCGATCGATTTCCTCTTCCTCGTCGGTTGGTATCTCGTCTCCATTCGCATCAAGACGTGCTAAAGTAGAATAGATAAGAAATCTGTGCCAAAAGCAAAAGACTGAAAAAAGACACGTACCCCAACCACGTCTCCTCCTGGTAGCCATATTAGTATTCAAAGAAGGCGAATCCGTTATAAGAGGTGGCAGATCCGTTTCACTTTGCTGGCTTTGTCTTACTATATTGAACGAGCGCCTCAGGCGATCCAACGAGGAAGGTATAGCGTTAGAATTAGTGCTATTCGTAGTACCACCATTCGTATTTGTGGCGTCGGCCTGAGCAGCTGATAGAAACTGGTGTTCTGTCTCACCGTTGACAGCACCGCGAAGTGCAGCGAGTGCAGTCGGCCCGAAAGGATCATCGGTCCATGGATCAGAATTCAGCTGGTGCACTTGTTCGTCTCCGTCTGCATTAAGTCGCCGAAGAATACGATAGGACCGCCCTTCCTCTTCGTCAACGACTTCGTGGTACAAGTCGTCCCCTTCTCGACGTCTCCCGGCCGTGCGCGAAAATAGAGCACCATCTAAGTCTCCTCCATCCGTTGAAGATGAGGAAGGGCCTAAACTGCTCGGCGCATCTGACAGAGCGCTTGAAAGACGATTTAAGTGGCCATATACATTTTGCATGCGAGAAGTCACAGCTGGTGGCCGTTCTTCTTCGGTCTGTTGTGGTGAAGCCTCTGAACTGGACGGGCCAGTTGATACTGTTCGTCCAACGGAGCTTGAAGGGCTAATTGTCACGAATCCCAGAGGATTTTGGGGCCGCCCGTCACGACCTGGATCCATTTGCCTTTGAATACGTTCGCTACGGCCGTTATCATGAAGCAGTCTGCGAACGATTGGACGTCGGAAAACATAATGGTCAACTTCTGTTTCCGATCCATCACTATCTTCATGACGTTGACGTTCGCTTGCAGCTGATTCAAACTGCGCGATGCGTCGTGATACTCTTTCTGGCACGCGAGCAGGAATGACAACTCGGGACATTCCTGCACGATGAGGTATTCCAACGAACGGATCATTCTGGCCCTGCCAATGACTTTGCCAAAAGACAGTTGATGGCGGTATTGCTCGGCGGCGCTGGTCAGAAGTAGAACTCCCTGAAGATCGAACCGCAGCGCGAGATGCAACACGTCTACCAAGCAAGGTGCTGGGGGAATCGTCATCACGATGTGCAACACGCCAAGCGGGAAGCGTATGTGTAGGACGAACTTCTTGGATAGTTCGGGTTTCTGGGCGAAGTAGTCCATCGTTGCTTTCTGCGCTCCGATTAAACTCTCGTACGGGTCGAAGAGGCCCTGTCCGCCCTGATACAGCATCCGATGTCCGATTCCGAGGCGAAGTCACAGCTGCGCTCTCTGGCTGTCTAGAGCGGCTAGTTGATCCGTCTGACGGGCTCGAAGAGCTTCTGGTATCCTGAGTTCGACTAGCGTCCTGTCGCGTTCGCCCCAATATTTGTATCATGTCTGTCGTAGCATGCATTACTTCAGGGAGATTCCGTTCGATTTGTCGCAATCTCTCGCGCAGGCTCTCGAAAGGTGGCGTCGGATTGTCCTCTTCAGACAGAACAATGGCGGAGTGAGTCGGTCCAATGCCAGTCTCCACATTTGAGGTGGAAATTTGTGGGGCAGTAGCAGTGACTTGTCCTTCGATCCTATCCGCACGGACTATACTTTCTTCTAAATACGAAAGCGCGCTCCGAATCTGCTGAAGCCGGTTGAAAGTATCAGTCAAGTCTGGAGATGTGTTCTCGGACGTCACTTGTATGTCGTTCGATTCTGAGTCTTCTGTTGAGTCCTGCAAGAGACTGCGAGCTGGTGCCTGGTCTGAGCCTCTCGTGTTTGTAATGCTGCGGCGAAAGCGAGCCCTGGCAGGGGTCCACCGAGCGATTATTGATGCGAGGTCTTCATCTGAGTTTTGCATGGCAGAAGTGAGGCGAAGGATGCTGGTGGGAAGAGAGGCGATAAATCTCTAGGTGAATCGACCCTCGTCGTCACGTCTTCACGCTGTGGCCGCTATGGCCAGCACGCGGGTTCCACTACTTTCGATTAGCACGATCCTCAAGAAATTCACGCTCGAAATGCTCCGGTACGTCGAAGAACAAGATATTGGGTATAGAAAGGTGAATGAAAGTGTGTAAGCCTAAGCCTTCACGTTAGCACTAGTACTGTGGTCATATTGACTACATGCACGTGAGACAGGACGCGTCCGCGGCCGTCGCGTCTTCTCCGAGCTGACCCGTGCTCAGCGTGCTGGCACCAACCACGACTTACTTGGTAGCTTGCTTATTAGTACTCACTCACATCGCAGAATACAATGTTTCGACAGCTGCCACTAACATTACGAACCTTCGCTCGTGCGCGCTCAACTAGGCCTTGTTTCCGGCACTTTTCTTCCCATGCAGCGCCGAGGACCAATTGGAGTGCAGTCTGGAGACGCAGCGGCCTCCTCGCAGCGGTCTCCGCTACGGGTGCTTCTATCTTCTTACTCCAGAAACGCGACAAAATTCTTCTCGACGCGAAGCCGCCAGCTGCTTCTGAATTAGCAAAGTCAGGTACCGAAGCAGTACGCAGTTCGTAAGTTATACTTGATGGCGTGTTTCTCGCATTCATTCGTGTCTATTTCTTCAGAGGACCCTGCTACTGGAATCGAGTTTCCTGAGGCACTCGTCATTCCATCTCGTGTCCGTTTACCGCCATTCCAGCTTGTGGGACTGGGAGTGCGGACAGTCTCGTTCGTCAATCTCAAAGTCTATTCAGTCGCATTTTATGCAGACCTCTCTAATCTGAAGGTCAATAGAATCACCATAACTCTTATGAGGTTGATGGAGTTGACATTTTTTTGATAGATCCCTGAGAACCTTACTCCGGATGAAAAGATTGATTTTGTCATCTCAAATACTGCATGTGTTCTCCGAATGAGTACGTATTGTTTGTCGGTTTCTCGTTCTATCATGTTCAACTGACAGGTATGGATTACAGTCCCGACGAGAAATACATCATACTCCCATCTTCGTGACGGTTTCATTCGATCAGTTCAGTCAAGATTGTCATCTCAGTTGAAAAGTGGAGAAATCTCCACACAAGAAGCTGAAGAAGCTCAATCTCCAATTCGGAAGCTCAAGTCCATGTTCCCTAACACTCCATTGAAGAAGGGTCGACCCCTAGACATCCTGCTGTTGGCCCCGCCAAAGAATCCTGATGAAAAGAGGATTCTAATAGTTCGAGACCTTGGCTCTGTAGAGAACAATTGGTTGGCAAAGTGAGTTGATAGCGAACTGCTAAGACGCGGCCGGAATCTGACAGGTTTATAGGGAATTCGTTAAGATTTATTTCGTCGGCAAGGGGATCAGCCCACCTGTAAGTCTTCCAGCTCTCTGTGACTCGAACACAGTAGCTAAACGGTATTAGATGAAAAACTCGGTAATCGAGTTTTTGGAATCACCGCGGCCTCAGATCACGCAATAAGCACCGCTAGCTGGCTTGGATATCGGAGTCTGCTCTCTATCGCATGTTATCATAGTATCCCTACTCTGTATTCCAGCTCCCACCTCAATCTTACTTTGGAATCTTGCATGTCCCTTCTGATATATCGTCTAGTTCGAAGTGACTACCCAGTGACGTCGGCCAAGAGAAGGCTACAGATGTCTTTGTCCTTGGGTGTGGTGTTCACTGTTCCGTTCGTTATTCTTGTTGAGCTATCGAAAGAGGGATGATAGACCTCGACGCGTTTCGGACTCCGATACACGTTTGAGATCGACGATTATGACCAAGCTTTCTGATCTGATCTTCAACCAGCTCCACTGTTGTTATCCACTCACTCACCTCTGAGTTCATACATGATAGACTGATGTTCTGATACTGATACTGAATCGTCAACAAAACAAGTATTGTCGTCCAATTCTCACTCGATTCTGTATTCTACGAAAAGTCTTGCTTCGTCTTATCCTCGTTTGAATTTCTCACTCTGCCGAACATGATCTCTAATTGGCGCAGTATTTTCGCCCTCATAGTCTTCCTACTTACCAGTCAGTAGTTCAATTGTTACCTGATGGTACAGTACCTTTCAATTTGATTTTTCTTTCTTTGTTTTCCGCAGACCTTGTTGGCGTCTTCCCACTTTATATGACAATCCCTCTACCCGCCTCCTTCGCTTCTCTCACAGCGAAACTCGCAGAAATCCTTCGGTTATGCATCCCTTCGCAGACATGCTGCCATCTTCATCCATCTCTTTGCAAGTCGGACGCAAGCACGCAGCACAAAAGGAAGATTCGTTGGTATAGGATTGCCATCAATTTCCAAACTGCCCCGCTTGCAGCCGTACTTCTTTTGCTGGCTACGCGAATTTTGGATGGACATGATGTGAAAGAAGGTATCGTTGGTAGCGACTCCAGTGGCATACAACCGCTTGATATAATGGCGCTCTTCGTGTCACTGGTAAGACAATTTGACCTGTAGACTGTGTCTGGTTGGTCCTGGTGTTAATACTTTACCTCAGGCGTATCTTTCTATTTCGTTGGACGCTACTGGACTGTTTCGCTTCTTAGCATTCTGGGTCGTCCGCAAGGGCGGCTCGTCTGGAAGACGCCTTTATCTGTATCTGTATATCTTCTTCTTCATTTCTGGAATTTTTGTCGGCAATGTGGGTTCTATATAGTTTCTGATACATAGAATGAGCTGATAGTATGCATTCAGGATCCGGTCATCCTCTTCGGTACCCCTTTCTTGGCTTATTTCTCTCGCGTCTCCGGGTGAGTGGTCTTTCCAATGCTTTAGTATGTTCTTGTAACGACTGTCCCAGTATCGTACCTCCGACAGCTTGGATCTTTGCTCAGTTCGCCACAGCCAACATGTGTCAGTGTTTGTATAGTATAAATCTCGCCCATTTGCTCACACTTCATCAATTATTTCTGTAGCTTCTGCTGTGCTTCCTTCTTCAAATCTTACAAACCTCGTACTGACAGGCGCATTTTCTTACTCATTCATCTCCTTCGCTGCCCATACAATTTTGCCTACCCTTTCCGCTGCGACGGCAGTATTCCCTCTTCTCGCATTCGTTCTGTTCACTTCGACGGAGCTCGTTCCTCGAGAAATCGATGTTGTCGTACTTCAACACTCCGTCTCCGAGTCTGAATCCGCTTCGTCGAGAGACATGACTTCAAGACATGCACCGGGAGACCTTACAGATAAGCATGGAGCGATTTTCGGTTCCATTTTGCTGGGTATTACACTCAGCGTTCTCATCGGAACATCGCCTCTCAAAATTCCGGTGTGGCAAGTGACGGTTCCTCCTGCTTTGATCATGCTTGGAAGAGACATTTGGCATGATCGTAAGATGTGGACAAAGGGTTCTGAACCTGAAAGTCTTGAAGGTGGACGGTTAGAATCCAATAGTCCTCCGGATCCGATTGAGTTACAGCCTTTTCCGAAGTCTGGTGAAATGGATGCTCCGCAAAGTGACGCGACGGAACGGAAGGACCGCTCAACGCTGGCTTCGTACATCCAAAATATAAAGAGGGACACGCTACCTACAGTAATGGGCATCATTCCACGCCTGCCACTCTCGCTGGTTCTTTTCGCGTTCTGCATGTTCATCCTAGTCCAAGCTTTAACAACTTGGGGTTGGGTTGAGGTTTTCGCTGGTTGGTGGTCTGCGTGGATCCGGGTATGCACCGATAACGGAACGGGCTCTGCTACTGTGGGTGCTATCGGGGGGATGCTGCTGATTAGCACCTTGCTATGCAATGTAAGCTTCTTCTGATCGTCAATTACGATATTTAAGTTCACGTATTGACTGTATGTGGCTCGTATAGATATGCGGAACGAACATCGGAACAACGATCCTCCTCGCGAGAGTCCTGCAAGCCTGGCTCGACTCATCTGCCTCTTCAGGCACCACCGTCGACCCAAAAGTAAAACTCGGCTCGATCTTCGCGCTTGCCCTTGGGACGAATTTTGGTGCTTTCACATTCTCCTTCTCTGCGTCGCTCGCGGGTCTGCTCTGGCAAGACACCCTTCGGCAGAAGGGTATTGTGGTTCGACAGAGGCAATTTGCGATGTTTAATCTCCCCATTGTTGGTGTCGCTATTGTTTCAGCGACTGCGGTGCTTGTCGCAGAAGTTTACGTTACTGCTCGGTAAACTTTCGTCGAAGCAAATGAATGGCCTTGAAAGGAAGACATTTCCGAGATTCGACGCTAGGAGACTATCCGGTTTCTAGTTCGCGTTTTCTTGAAGAACTGACAAACCAAATAGAGAGATGTTCATCGCATGCTGGTGATCAGTGAACAATAGAATCCATCACATTTCGCACTAGAAAAAATCTGCTTTCATAGATACAAATGTATACACAGTTGCCGGTGTATGTATGTAAAAGTACAAATTGTGACTCAGTAATGAAACGGTCTGAGTTTCAAGGACAGCGAGAAGCACTTCCAATGAATTCGCACAGCGAAACGAGAGCAACAAAGCAAGACAACATGCATAGAACAAAACAACAAACACACAATTAACACTACTGAATGAATCCGGAGAAAGGAAGATTAACCGATGGCAAAGGTGACAATTAGGTACCCATTCGCAATGAGGATGACGACCCAAATGGCATACGACAGGATCGTCAATGGCCATCCGTTACTGTAGTCGATAAACTCGGTCGTCTCGTCCCCGACATTCAAGGGAGTCGCAATGGTCTCGGTGTACACCTTGTCTGCTCGGGCTTTGACTTTCCTCATCTTCGTTTTTGTTTCCGGTTCTTCATCTTCAACCGATTCCGCCTCTCCTGATTCGAGTATAACGGCCCCCGCGTATTCTTCGTTATCAGCAGCTTCTTCCTCGGAAGGAGACGATGGTTCTCTTCTCTTCTCGTCATCGTTCATTTCCAGTTCGACGGACAACTTCCGCGGGCGTGGCACTCGCATGACAACGGAGGAAGACGTGAGCCAGATAAGGGGGAACATGACGAATGGAAGAACGATGCTAAGGACGACTTGGGAGATCACTAGAAGAGTGTCTATGCCTTTCCGGCCAACGATAATGGCAACGAGCATGGACGGAATGAGACCGAGGAGACGAGTAACGAGGCGACGGAGGAATGGCTACGAATCGTCATCAATACCGCCATTCAATCATCACAGAGACTGAACTTACGGAGATACTCCATTGGATGAAACCTTCAGAAACAATTTGGCCAGCTAGAGTCGCGGTTATACTCGCACTTTGTCCCGAGCAAATCAATGCTATTGCAAATACGACCGCGGCAGCTGTCATTTATGGTTAGCATGACGGACGAGGAGTCAAAATTGAAGAACTGACGTCTCCCGATATAGTCTTGAATTAACCTGAACGCATCAAATAGACCTGCAGGAGTCCCGTCCGCCGCTTTCCCTGGTCCAAAGAAAAACACAGCGGAGGACAGGATTAAAATTCTAGATGGACATTACAGCGTGTTAGCACAGAAAGATCAACAAATATCATTATAACTTACGCTGAGTTGATAAGCACTGCAAAGCCCAATAGGCTTAATACAAGATCCCAAAGGCCGTGCTTGTAATGGGCTTGAACGAACTCGATCGTGTTGTTTTTCCGTTCTCCGTACGGGGTCCATGTATCTGGCTGGTCTTCGTCACCCCGTTGCCGCACACGTCTTGCCGAGAAGAGATCTTTCAACGTCTTCTTGAAGGAAGAGAGTTTCGTCGAGCGCTGTGCCGACGAAGGCGTAGGAAGACTAGATGAATCTCCATTGCCGAAGGAGAGACGATCTTGAGTTGCAAGACGAGAACCTAAGAATAGTCCGTGCGGCATGACGGTAGCGCCAATTATTCCTACGGCTAAATGACATATGAGGGTCAGCACAATGCGCTGAGTAATTATGAGATGTACATACCGGCATAGAGGGCAGATGGGTCCACGAGGTCTTTTGAAGGCAAGTAACCTTCAAATACATCAGGCCAGTGGGGAGAAACCCTAACTAAGAGAACAATGAAACAGGAAAAGACGACCAAAACCTAACCTCAACATATTAATAATAGGAATTAAGGGGATAATGCAACAGGCTTCTCACCAGGGAGATGATTATAAATTCGAAGAGGCGGACGGGCCTTTTACCATTCCCTTTGGAGGGGTCGCCAATGGCAAGGATGAAGATAACATCGAGTGCTGTTAGGAGCACGGCAATCGGAAGGGGTAATCGTGGTATTAGTAGGACAAGCCCGATTGCTGAACCTAGTAGTTCGGCGATGTCTGTGCTTATGATAGCCAGCTCCGATAGTACGTAGAGCGGGTACAGGAAGACATATCGAACGAGCATCGGGTATCGAGGATGGTCGTGAAGGAGCAAACGGCAATGAGACGCCAAATCTGCATTGTCCACGAATATTGAGAATAAATTCGATTTTCAGCAGAGACAACTCACCTAATCCAGTCACGCATCCTAACTTGCTTGACAGAACCTAGCAGACGTGTTTACGGTTATACTTTGTCAATATACAGGAGCACCGATCTTGCTTACTTGTAAAACTACAGCTCCCAGGCCTGCTAGAAGCACAACAAACAAAAGCTTGTAGCCAAACTCCGATCCGGCTAGGAGATCGGTGCTCCAGTTTCCTCTGAGGCCAAAGCAGTCAACACAAGGAAATATCAACCAGAGAAAGAGACGTACGGGTCAAAGTAGGCGACAGCACAGACGATGCCGATACCGAAATGGTGCTTCATATGATGTATAACAGTGCGAGACATTGACTTTAGGGTGCGAAAACGCTCCTGAGGCTGAATCTTGCTGCGCTCCGACATGTCGTTGGTGTCTTGGCGAGACATGGGAAGCTGAGAGGGCCTTGAAGAGGCGACGGAGGGGATGGAGAATGGGCTCTCATGGGGTCGGATTAAGAGGAGAGGACGGCACCCGACAGTATGGGACCCAGTATTCGGGATGGACAGAGAGATAGTGAGAGAAGCAGGCGAGGCGCGTCTTCATAACAGTCACGGTACTGTACTACACTCCATCGTCACGTCCGCGTCCGCTCGTCGGACCTAGCCTTGGCCTTCACCACCAGGCATGGATCTCGACGATTTACATCCCGTCGACGATTATAGCCATCGCTTTTTTATTTGGCACGAATGGATCCAGGTGGTTATGAACAGCTTATTAATTGAATATTATGTGACTTGGAGCTCAGTCCCAATTCCTATTGGCTTTTCTCAAGGCAAATGGTCCGTTGACAACAGAGACCGTCTTCGATTACTTTGCTACTTCTATGTTCTATGACAAGCAGAGCAATAACCAGGTCCTTCGTATGCAGACAATGCATACCGGTCAGCCAATCCTAAACGAAGCAGAGGAGCTCAAGTAAGAGTTGGAGCCAGCCACAATGATATTCAATCTCACGCGTTCGTTTGCCCAGACGCTTCACAGGCATCGAGTTCGCGATTGTCCATGCCCAGCCACCCTCTCTGTTTATTATTCACAAGCGTGAGCGCCTTTCGCCCGAAGAAGGTATAAGCTCGATATCCCTCTCATCGGCACATCAACGCTGATTTTTGTTTACTCTCACAGTCCGCCCGCAGGCGGCATATTTTATCATTAACAACCGCATCTATCAGTCCCCTGACCTGTACACCGTGCTATCCAATCGTCTGGTTTGTCTTTCCGCCTTGCCAAGAGATCGGTTGACTTCTTATCTCATTTCTTTTCGTCCCAGCTTACCAGTTTACATGCCCTGCAATCGTCATTGGATGTCCTTCGGATACACAGACCAGACTTTACCCCACGTACCGGTTTCGTCTGGCCGATCGTCGAGGCTCCTGCTGCGGATTCCCTTGTAAAGAAACGCACTACGGAAGACACCCTTGACGTTGCAAATGTGTCTTCTGACTCTCTCCTTGCGGCTGCCGTAAACTCGGACTTGAATAACCAGAAAGACGGTCCAGTTGCTTCCAATGCAGCAGCGAAGAAGCAAGAGAACATCATACCTCTTGTTAACGCTATGCGAACGACTGCAGCCCATACTACAGCGAATTTCACACCTCGAGAGTCATCACAAGCTCCTGGAACGGCCGTGTTTACTCAGGAGACTCCACGGGCGTCGTCTACCCCTGGTCCAACCCAGTCAACGCGAGAAGAAACCCCTACCTCTTCTGCACGTGAGTTTTTCCCGCGTTCCTCCGCTAAACTTTGTCTCTTACCGGTCGCCAACAGCTGGGGTAAAGAAAAGGAAGAAACGTGAGTTTTCCTTCCCTATTTTTACCACCTAGATATTACAAGTTCTGATTTACGATTGTTACAGGTATGTCCAGTGCTGCAATCGGACCTGAACCCAGCACTGCCGGGTAATGTCGCATCGCACGACTACTAACTTCACCCCGAGCCTAATATCTTCAGACCCCGCTTATTCTTGGGTCGCATCCACGTACGTAGCGGGAATGGGAAACACCTTTCTGGGGCAAGAAATTCCGTCAAACTGTACTCTCAAAACTCAGTCCATCGCGGTCTTCTCATCGGTTCCCAATGAAGACCCGACTATTCGTTTACTTCGCTTGCCTCCTGGAATAGTCTTCGCATTTGGTAGAAGGAATTTGCGCCCGTGTTTACTTATTTCGTGGCAATCCTGCGCAGCGAGGCATGTGGTAGAACCCTAATAGTGTATGCTCATCCAGAGCATATTCACTCAAACAGTATAGTAAAGAAGACTGATTAATCTCCGACAACATGTACCGCCCTTTTGGATTGTGTCCGTCAAGTAGATAATCTTGTCGTTTAGTATCCATGACACGGGTTCGGAAGCTGAACGAAATAGATTTCCACGAACCACATGAAAAACTTTCTCCGCACAAGCAACGTTGCTTTGTCTGGAAAACTGTTCATTCAAGCACGGCATCTAGTCATGTCCTAAGGTTGTTCACAAAAGAACGCCGATATCGCGCAAATAGCCGGAATCGGATGAAGTGCGGCGCTACCGAGAACCGACACCAGTAAAGCGATTGGTTAACCAGCCAATAGGGGCCTGTAAGCTCGATCCACGCGGTCCCGATCCTGAACCTAAGGCCAGTGGGTTGGCGGACTGGAAAGACTGCTTGCGGGCCTGCGAGGATGCATGAACTGTATGGAAGACACGATCAGTGGGTTATCAGCGGTAGCGACGGAAATTAAGACTCGGAGCGGAACTTGTAAGGAGTCGACAGAAGAATGGTCAATGTGAATGAGTTGGATTGAGGTGGAGAGGATAAAGAGGTCTGAGAAGACTCGAGAGGCACAGGCAGCGAAGGAAAAGGGATGTTGAGGTGGAAATAAAGACCAGGCAAAGAAATATGAAGGAGTACGTACCAGCTTCGGCAATTTCGTTAACATTTGTTTCCAAGACAAGGCCACCTTGAATGACCTCCGCGAGGATGTGATGCACCTGAGTCAGACAGTCAGACGACGTCTTGAAAGATGAATACTAGTTTTGCCGAGGGTACGAACATCGTCAAAGTGGAACACAAGGTCGAGCTCGCAAACGTTCTCAAATGATCTATCTAGAGACTCAACGAATACCTAATAACACAAGCTCTAGAACCTCGAGAGCTCCACAAACGAGTGGAGTATGCACACCTGAATCAAGTCCAGAATCCCCAGCTCGCTCTCCGATGTATCCACAACGAACACAAAGTACAGTGTCGCATAACACCGATATACCACGCGCACTTCATCTCCGATCCTGTCGCCCAGTAATGCGTTAAGTTCCGGTGTGTCAAGAAAGTTGCATAAAGTCGGAGAACGGGAAGACACGAGACTGAATATCTTGTTGATAAGCTGTTGAGAAGGTGTCCGTAAGGGCGTGTAGAACTTGGTGAGGCGTGGCACGCCGGACGTGTTGACTATAACGCATGTTCAGACGCTTTAGAAGTGGAGGGCTAGGTTATTGTTGGCGCACATATTAGTACAGCGTGTATCATCGTGCAGGTTTTATGGCGAGTGAAGTATCGTGGCTTCGTCACTCCGTTTTTGGAAGGTGATCAGCGCCTGCTTAATCCCACTCACTTACACCTCGGTGTTCTATGTTGTTTTTAGAGTACAAATGGAATTTATATGGCACTTTCTCGCAACTTGGAGATGTTGTATAGGCAGCAGCTGGCAAATCGAGTACGGACGATCAACGTGTAGTGGCTCCGTCTCCATTGGCAATACCCAAGCAATCAAGTAATGCAATACTATGGATTGTGCATGCTAAAAGTAGTACTAGAATATTACTATAATGCCGTACTTAAGCATTTTCCTAGTATATACGAGGCGCCTGTATGTCGAAGTATGTTATGTTAGTCAATCCCTCAAGTGTCCTTGCTTCGTCTCCGTTCCAGATCGCAGAAAATATCGATAGTCCAAAAGTACATTAACAAAATTTATTCGCCGTCCTCATCTTCAGTCATTTCTTCTTCAGTCATATCCTCATCTTCGTTGCTGTCTCCCTCGTTTTCCTCACCTTCATTTCCGATGCCAATGACAACGGGATGGTTCGCGTTCAAGTTGGCATTGATTTCGTTCCTTTCGGTATCGTCGCGTTCCGTCGGCTCGCAGAGATGCTAATCCAACCAATAGTAAACATAGTCTCAAGGATTGAGAAAGAGATGCAAACGCTTACATTTAACTTCTTCGCGTGATCGGGCTTATGCGTTTGCGTCCGACAATTCCACCCATACCTAATTACGCCTAAAGTCAGTCCACTGCAGCACAAGGTAGGGACCGCCGAGACTGACCAACAGTTTTCCTTGAATTGATGACCGTCTGACAGAGACGGCATTAATATCAGAATTGGGGATGATCAAGTCTCGGCTTACTTTTGACTAGTTCGCCCACGAACCATGAATAGATTCTTTGGGATAAGAAAACGTGAATGCAAGATATACATAACCAGTCTGTCCTCTTCCAGTCATTGTTTGGATCATTTTGACCGTCAAACATCTCGCTTAGGATCGAGGCAGGCGAAGTGCGCCGGACAAGAATCGCGTTCAAGTCCGACCTCACGTAAACGTTGGCATTCACCTTTCCAGGTAAAAAGCTCAAGAGAACGTCAAAAGTGACCATACGTCGTAATAAATGCCAGTCTAATTGCGCTATTCAGCGTAGCAAAGAATTGCGCGAGGCTCGCATACTCACTGTTCTCTCCGAAGAGATCCTGAGCTTGCGCAAGACACTTTTGACCTAGCGACAGTGAATTCACAAAATTATAGGGCAACATAAAGATGACTCACAAGCTTGGACCTCTTCGACTCTTGCATTTACTAGAATAGCTTGACTGTTGTATTTCTTTTTGAGCAACTCGCTAGCTTGTCTGTCCCTGGCTAAAATCGTGTAGCTGTTCACGATTGCGGTTGCAGAACGATGCAACGCAATACCAAACGTCTGCGCATTGACGTTCCCGTCGAAGGCAGCTAGTAACTCGTCTACACGTAGCTCAAACGGCCTTCCGCTCCTGTCGAAGGGTCCTTGTAGTAAAGATAAGAAGATGGTTAGTGAAACTTAGAAATAGTTCTACCTTGGAAGGTGGCCATTAACATGTTGTAAACGACATCCAGGAATTGCATTGCTTCATGCATTTGAACAAGCTCTTCTTCGCTCGTATTCTTTAAGAAGCTGACGTCCAAGTCGAGAGGCCTTGAGTTATTATGTCTATCATTAGCCAACACACTGCATATCCATATCCGATAAATGGCTCGATGAAATCTGTAGCTCTCCTCTTCAGAGAGCGTGCTGACTGCGGCCGTTCGATCCTTATGACTTGGACCCAGCTATGTTGAGAGAATCTATCCACATGTAGTATTGCTGCACTTACAGTATGCAGAAATATGATTCTAGTCTCTGTACTGCCGCCGATACACCTGACAGTGCACAAGCCTCAGCACCAGTGACATCGCACGTCCAGCAGTGCGAATCCGGGCTAGAATCATTCAATCCTTCCAATAACACCTGCATAGGCCCATCTCCGAGCTTATTCATCGTGCGTACGAGAGCAGCAGCGAAAGACAATGCCGGTCCGACTTCGTTCGTCATCACAGCCCGCATTATTGAACGTTTTCGGGACGAGAATGTCTCAGAAATGAGTTTCGAGGCAAGCACAGCATGCTGCAGGGACAGGAAGTCGGGCAAGAATGTGAGTAGACGGTCGCAAACGTCGAAGGGAAGAGTGCAGAGAGACATAATGTGGACATGGTCAACTCGTTGGTTCAGGTGGTTCGTTATATATTGTCGTTCGGAGCCGCAATATGTCACATTTGATGCGCCCACTACCTCGAGTCACGTTGTGTGACACGTTGACTCGAAGCACCCGCCGTCGCCGTATAGTGACTCAAAATAATTCAATTCACCCTGGCCTGCACTAATATTATGATTCATCCCTCGGCAACCAACCTGGCTCCAATCTCCCAGCCAGCGAACTCACAGGACCCGCGAGGCCTGCCTGGCTCTTGAAGCTTTCGAGGAAGTTTTTGATCATACCATAATCCATTGGCTCCTCGTCGCCCGATTCCCCTTCGTCACGCTCAAGAGCAGCACGAAGTTCTGCGTCCATGGCCGCCTCGATATCTTCGATCTCTCCATCCATTGTCACATTGCTTTCAGCTGCTTTCTCCTTCCCTTTTTTGCTTGAAAGTGGTCTAGTGTCGTCATCTTTGGACTTTCTGGAGGATTTATACGGAGCGGTAGACGTTTGCTTCGCTAGCTGAGCATTCCTCAACTCCGCTTCCATTGCTTCCATGACAGCTTCAAACGAATCGAGATTCGGATTTGCGTTCGGTCGAGGGCCAGACCGAGCCTGTCGTTGTCGCACGGGCATAATCTCCTCTGGCTTCTTGCCAGGTTGCGCAAGAATGCCTTCATCTTCTTTCGGACGATTTTGCTTAACTTCTATTCCCTTCGGAACGTACACTATGGAAAACGAGGCGTTAGTTTTGCCGAAAGAGTAGAAATCAATACGATTACCTCCTCGACTTTTCCGGTCTCGTAGAATGTCGTTCCACATATCGTCCGAAATACCAAGCGCCGTGCGTGAAAACTCAAGAAATTCTTCTTGCTCCTCCCGCATATCAATTTCGACTTCCCCAACAATTTGCGGGCGTTCGTCTTCCTCTTCCTCTTCATCCCCAGCCTCTTCATCTGTCTCGTCATCCGAGTCGACTCCGTCGAACTTGTCACGAGGCAAGATCGGTCGGCGGATAGGTCTTGAGCGTCGAGCGGATTCTGTCGCCGCTGCCTTCGTACGGTCCATAATTTCAGCGACTCCTGCTTCTGTCGATTCCGATTGAATTGATAAAGATACCTGAGCTGTTTCCTCCCTTCGTTCCGTCTCTATCGTGATTGGAGCGACTTTCTGAGAATTGACGTAGAACTGTGGTGGCATCTTGCCGTACTCTGATGGATCGAGAGCGGGAACAAGTTTGTCCATTGCTTCCTGACGAGCCGCCTTCTCTGCAGCGTCTGCCTCGCTCTCAACCTCTTCCATTCTGGCTTCGCCCTCTAGTGAATCGTCATCACTGAGATCCCATAATTGATCATCGTCCGATATTTTCTCACTATCAGAAGATCCCAATCAGTGAAAAGCAATGGAGACTATACAGGAGGGAAAAAACACGCACTCTTCAAAGACTGCACCTTCAAGAGTACCTTCATCTTCTACAAACTTTTCGATCTTGCTCGCCAGACCTTTTAACTTATCCGCCTGAGCCTGTGCTACACGGTTCTCCTGTTCTTCCACTGAGGCCGGTTGGTCGACCTCCATCGCGTCTGCATTCTCGGTTGTACCCTTTGTTTTTGGACGCAAGGTTTCTTCGAGTTTCTGGTCAAAATTCTCCGCATCAATGTTCATCCAGTCGTCAGGATCCTCTTTCAAGTCCGGAAGCGTCGGATTTTCTCCCGCCTGTACGATGGCATTGTTGACGAGAGTCGCGAATGAAGGACGGGTCGCGTTCCTTAAAAGTATCTCAGGTAAGACTTTGTTCGATTGGAAATGCAGTCTTTTCCAACTTACTTATCACGTCTCGAGTTGATAAAAACTTCAGCAGCTCTATCCTCTAGTTCGTTCCATAACAGAGAGCCTTCCAGCTCGCCTCTGAAGTATCCGTTCGATTTGAGCATTTGGATATATTCAACGTATTCCGTATTCCTTCGAAGAGCGTCTTTCCGCGCTTCAGTCTGAAAGAGCGCTTTAATCAATAAACAGAGTAAGCGTGAGACTTATGACTTACAGAGCTTTTCAGAGCATCTGCATTTGTTCCCTCCGCCTTAGATTTACTCTCCTGATACAGCATCTCAAACCCACATGCCTATTGTATGCTTCAGTAATGTCTCAGGCACTGGTGAACGGGTTAGCCACGCACAATTTTCATACCAATATCTCTCCATTTCCACCCTCGTGTCCTCTCTCGTTCCTCGAATTGTCCAAAGACTTTTGGAGGGTGGAATTTCTGACCGGATAGCTGGGCATAAGCTGTCCGCGTCATTCGGACGGGGCTTAATATCGAAGTTTGCGGGGGGAAGCGTGACATTTTGTGAGCGGCCTGAATAAACGAATTCAGCTCGATAAGGAAGAGTACGAAGGAAGAAAAGACTTACACGAAGCTGAATAGCATCCCTTGTGTAGAACGTTTCGACCACTCTTTGAACTAGATATGGCTCCCTTACGAGCGCTTTGGCAATATCAACGGGAATGAACGCCTTTGTAACCTGAATATGCTGACGAGCAGCACCAGGATAGCTGCCCAACCATTAGACAAGCAGAAGGCAATAAAAGCAAGCAATGACACACCCAGATATCCGTTTCCACACGGCCTCTTGCACCTGTCCTAGTGCTTTGGTTGGGTTTCCGGACCTGAGAGCTTTCAGGGCATCCTGTGTATTCAACCATCCGTCGTCGTCGCCATCCATGAAGTCCTCTCCTTCATCGCTCTCATGGCCACCAAGTTTACGACGCCGCTGTGGCTTTGTAGACGGTGCGGATAGGTAGGAGGGTGGAATAAGGTGAAGACTGCCCCTATACAGCCAAACCTTAATGCCAAAAAAATGATAAGAAGGCGATTAGAGAGGAATAAATTATTGTATGCGCACTTACCCTGTTCTCGGAGTTACTTGGTGTAACCCACGACGGCAGATATTCAGCCGCCTCGATGAGTAAAAACTCTCCATCCGAGTCATACACGCTGCATTACAAGGTTCTTTTGGTCATTTCTACCCCGTTCTTTCATTTTCAGAAAGTAGTTTACCTTACAGCGACGTCCCACTTCTTGCTGACTTCACGCAAGAGCCAGACAACACACCACTCGTCGTCAACACTGTCTCCAACACGCATACGACCCTCAAGCATCCATGCGTCCTGACTTTCCTTCGATGAGCTATTACTATCTAGCACGACTGTGAGTTCAAATGCATCGCGGTGCCAGATGAAGTCCGTCGGGAGGAGTTGCCCGACGTACCCCTCGATGAGCGCAGCAAGACTGATCACTGATGACCTGTCTGAGGCATTAGGAGAAGGGTAAAGCATGTATTGTAAGGCGTCTTCCGAAATGCCTGGAGGTCGGTTGAAGATGTCCATTGTTGTCGAAGGTCAGTGAATTGTATAGAATTTTTGAAGAGACATGCAAGTTCAGTTCATGGATGAGGATCATGAGGATCTCAATCGCCGATCAATGATTTATCACGTGGTGTTCTTTCCTGCTGCGACTGAAATAATTCGCTGACTCCCGGGCTTGTGCCAGAGCCCCATGCAGGTTGCTCTCCTGAAACTCTGAGTATGACGACGGCTCCGCCCTCCAAGGAACGCAACTTGCTCGCGGTTATAGGGGATGAAGTAAGCCGTTCATTACTTCTCTGAATTTGTTCGCTGACTGATGAATTCTGTCGGACTTCTCGCGTTTCGTTCTTTGGACCTTGTGGCGCTCCTTAACCTATTTTTCATTGATCATGGATTTCAATAACGATCGTCACTGTGTTCCAATGGGCATGTCACTATAGGACAGCATTACGGGTCTTCTCTTAGCAGGAATTGGGCATGTGAATGAGCAAGGAAAGAAGAACTTCCTCATCGTTGATTCCAGTTCGAATCTTTCTCTCTTCCACTGAGACCGTGCTTAACCTGTCTTGGTTGCCCTGCTTTCATGTCACTTCACACTTCGACTCGTGCATAGAAACGCAACCCTCCACAATAGAGTCCGCGTTTGAAGAGCTTACTGAACGCAAAGACATTGCCATCTTGCTAATCAACCAACATGTATGCCTTTCTTTCCAATGCCAGTAACAATCACCAACACTTACTTACTTACTGTGCCCGGTTCGCCAAGGTTGCAGATAGGATCCGACCGACTGTGGATAGATACCAACAGGCTTTCCCTGCACTACTTGAAATCCCTTCGAAAGAACACCCTTACGGTACGTACTTGCTCTTTTCTTTTCGTTGATACGGCAACTAATTCTTGTATGCCAGACCCAAGCAAAGACTCCGTGCTCAAACGTGTGCAGAAACTTTTCGGAGACTAACGTGTTGTCTGTTCTTGGGTCAATGTAAACTGAGTTTATATTCCATGCTTGCTTCCACTTCCCGCATATCAGAAGTATTCATTTCCGCGAGCCCATGTCATCATAGAAGACATACTACCAGACTTCTGCCGAAGGCGATAGTTTAAGAGATACTGCTAGAGATATGATCGAGCTGAGTGGGGCTGCTTTCCAAGAGCCTATGATACAAGTACACCATCCGTAAACCTGCTGAGCAAGATGCACACACGAAAGTTATCCGCAACTATAGCTATAATGAGGGTCATAGGTGTGGGCTTGGACAAGCAATCAGGTTCGAGGGACTTTGGATTGAATGGAATGGAATGCACGATAGCGATAGCGCTGATAGCACACAAGGCAGAGTGAAAGGATGCGTTGAAAGTGAAAGCCAAATCGATTTTTCGAACATGCAGGAGGGTGTAAAATGAAGATATCGAGGAACGGATGCATCATGACCATCGCAGAACTGCTTCGTGTTCGCGCACATCTAGGGTGCGTACTACGAAAACGCGCTTCGGATAGTGGACTCGTGAATCTGAAGAAGTCGTTGATTTAATTGATTAGAGTAAATGAAAGAATATGACGTACGTGGCATATCTACAAGGATGTATCGCCAGACAAAGTCTCCGTCTTCGTTCTGTAAAAACACCGGAGAAATAGCGTTAACCACGAAAACCAGACGTGATAGAACTAAACCAGTTTATTCTGCTGACCTTTACAAGATCACAGTGTACCTCACCCTCTTCGAACACTTCCACGTGCTTCTCTGTGCCCGAACCCCTACTTCGGCTAGTAGCACCTATGCCCTTTCCGATACCAGAGAAAAGACCAGTGATAGTTGCCCAAATTCCGCCTTCCTCAGTAGTCCTTCCGATCCGCGTATCTCGACGTGATGACGATGTTGTCGTCGACGATGGAGAATCTGGCCCTGATCCTAAAGGATATGACGGACCAGGGGGTCCGGAATAGGCTTCTCCTGATAGGTAGAGAAAAAGCCGTCGTGCACTGTCCCGTGTGTTTCGCGCCGTTTCGCTCGCCCAAGACTGAATCTCTTCCCATGTCCAGGCCTCTTCCCCGACTCTCTCCACCGTCTTCTTGATTCGTTCGAGGTACCCTTCATCTCCGTGAGCGGACCGAGGCTCCGCACGAATGTAGAAATTAAGCAGTAGATGTTCCCGTCCAGCAGAGTCCTGCATGACTCGCGAAGACACGCGCCTGTTGCGATGACGTGGCCGGACAGCCGAAGGTGGGTTGTTGTGGAAAATCAGTTTTCCCGGGAGGTGAGCGCGAAGGACGTCGGATTGTTCGATGAGCTTGCTTGCTTCGTTGAATTTAACCGTTGGAGAATTGCGCGCGAAAAGTTCGGAAAGGAGTGTGTAAACAAGGACTATGGTTAGACCTGCGCCGATGGCAATGACCGTGAAGTTTGATGTGCGTTCGGTCGAGCGGAGAACTAGCGCAAAGTTATCAAGACATCAAAAACTCTGCAGTAGGCAGCTTTGGACTCTGAACGTACCTTTGCCCTTCGTAGACAATTCACTCCATTTCTTCTGCTTCGGTCCAGTCCTTTCAATAGGGCCTAGCATGAAAGGCCCAGCAGTGTCAGCTTGTGAGTCACGGACAGCTTGTCTGCGCTGATCGAGTGCCTGAGAAAGCAGAGAGGATGGAGGCGCATCACGATGAGTCGCGCTGACCGGGGAGGATGACGCGAACCCGCGTTTCGGACCTATAGGGGACACTTGCGGAACATTCAAACGGGCGCGTGGGCGCATCCGGGGGTGGAGTTGATGGATGCATGGTCGAAGAAAGGAGACAAACGAGCTACTGCCTCGATTAAACGCGTACACTTGGACGCCGTGCATGTCGGAGTCAAGGGGCAAAAGTCGAGTGTCGATCTGTGGATCATCATCAAATCATCACACGTGACTTTAACTTATTTATCCTTGGCACAGCTCGATCCGTTTATACAAGAATTGGAGTGTATCTTTGGAATTAAGGTAGAAAACTGGTACATCCCATGGTACGCAGGCATACGGTACAGACGATAAACTTTAGTACGTTCGCCACGGAGACGGCGGGCAAGGGCAAGGTCTTTGGGCTGGATAGTGACATGTTTGGCATGGATGGCCGCAAGATTAGTATCTTCAAAGAGCGAGACGAGATATGCCTCGGATGCCTCCTGAAGAGCCATAACGGCAGACGATTGGAAACGAAGATCCGTCTGGACAGAAGTAGTCATAAGACAGCTGCTAGATGAATCCGCGCGAGACACGCACCTTGAAGTCCTGAGCAATTTCGCGGACAAGACGTTGGAAGGGGAGCTTGCGGATGAGGAGCTCCGTGGACTTCTGATAGCGACGGATCTCGCGGAGTGCAACAGTACCAGGCCTGAAGCGATGGGGCTTCTTGACGCCACCAGTCGTGGCCTAGATGTAAGAAAAACATTAAAAGGCTGTATAGCGAAAAATCAAAGACGGCAACTCACTATGGCAGTTTTGCGAGCAGCGGAAGACTTGGCAGCGAGCTGCTTACGCGGTGCCTTACCTAGACCTGTGTGAGGACTAGTACAGTGACAGCATGGACAAGGAAACCTACCGCCAGTAGACTTGCGAGCGGTCTGCTTTGTGCGAGCCATGGATAGATACCTTTATTAGCAGATGCCGTTGGGTTGAGGAAGACTTGAAATGATGAAGATCTGTGATTAAGGAACGAAGCGCGAAACAATCCGTATTTATATTGTCTACAGGATGTGGACCGGCATTATCCAAAAATAGACTCGGACGAGTGGACCAAGCCAACGCGTCGCGACGCGTCACGCCGATCTGTTTGTGACTGTTTACTTGTGGACTCGGATGATCTGTATCTGTAACGCGGCGCCGATGACCTCAGTCACTCCCGTCTCGCCGCCACTTCTAATACAATAAGCAACGGGCCCAGAGTAGCGAACGTACTTTGGATGTTTGGATGTATGTATTTCTTTCGTGGGACCAATGCTCTGTGACTAGGCAATACTAGCCAATGGGTGCGAAGCAGTTTATAATGATGATTGGCTCAGGAGACATGTACTGTACGAGGCGCTGTCGATCGATCGGAGCACGGGTTCTGTTATTAATATTGGGGTAGTCTACACATCCTTCCAGATCCGTTCCCGGGGAATGAAGTCATATCCTACGTCGCCTTCCGTTCCCTTATATACCTCCTCTGCCACACTTATTTCTATTTCACCCTCTCTCATGTCTTCCATTACATCCACTCTCAAGTCTGTCGTCCCGGGCATGGCTACCAACACCAAGCTCGATGATCTCAAGAGAGACACTGTTGACGTCCAGCATCATGAGCCGGGCATGACCACCGATCACGGCGTCCCCATCTCAGATACCGACAATTGGCTCAAAGCTTCTGACGGTGTCAAGACTGGTCCCTCTCTGCTTGAGGATCAGATCGCACGCGAGAAAATACACCGCTTTGACCACGAACGTATCCCTGAACGTGTCGTGCACGCCCGTGGCACAGGCGCCTTCGGTGAATTCAAGGTCTTTGATGACAGCGCCAGCAAATGGACTCATGCCAAGGTCCTTACGGATCCTTCGCGTACCACCCCCGTCTTTGTGCGCTTCAGTACCGTTCAGGGTCCTCGCGGTAGTGCTGTGAGTCATTCAAGGGTTTTTAAGGCGTACTTCGACCTGATTGTTAATTAGGATACTGTTCGCGACGTTCGAGGATTTGCCGTCAAACTCTATACCCAGGAAGGAAATTGGGACATAGTTGGCAATGATATTCCTGTATTCTTCATTCAGGATGCTATCAAGTTCCCAGATTTTGTTCATGCCGTTAAGCCGGAGCCCCACAACGAGGTGCCGACTGGTCAATCAGCGCATAACAATTTCTGGGATTACTTCAATCTGCAGCCAGAGAGTGAGTTTTAGTACGACTTCAACGATACCTCCTCATTCATTTCTGGTTTAGCGTCACACATGGTTATGTGGGTCATGTCGGATCGTGGCGTCCCTCGCTCTTATCGCATGATGCAGGGTTTTGGCGTTAATACTTATACCTTGACCAATGCTCAGAAAGAGCTTTTCTTTGTCAAATTCCACTGGATCCCTGAGCTCGGCGTCCATAGCTTCATGTGGGACGAAGCCCTAAAGCTTGCTGGTCAAGACCCTGGTAAATAGATACTCTCATCCATACGTCCGATCGGAGATCTGATGGTTTTATATAGATTTCCACCGAAAGGACTTAAATGAAGCAATAGAGAATGGCGCACCGCCGAAGTGGACACTCGGTTTGCAGATTATTCCAGAGGCGGACGAAGACAAATTCGATTTTGACATTCTCGATGCAACTAAAATTTGGCCCGAGGATCTCGTCCCGGTGCACCCGGTCGGCGAGCTGGTGCTAAACCGAACCGTCGATGAATTTTTCCCTCAGACTGAACAGTCTGCTTTCTGCACGAGTCATGTTGTTCCCGGCATTGGTTTTAGCAATGATCCACTACTTCAGGGAAGGAACTTCTCGTACTTTGATACTCAGATTACACGTCTCGGACCCAATTGGGAAGAGGTCAGTTGAATTGTGGTGTCCAGGCAATCAACCTTACGCTCTTTGATAGCTCCCGATCAATCGACCGATCTGCCCGTATATGAATTTCAACAGAGATGGAGCAATGAGGCACCGAATCACAAAAGGTACGGTCAACTACTGGCCGAACCGATTTGAGGTCGTGCCGCCTGTTCAACCTGATAATGGAGGATACAAGGAGTGAGTTAAATTTTTTACTCATGCTTGAACACTACCTAATCCATATGTCAGGCACCCTCAGAAAGTACACGGAATCAAGCAGCGCATGCGTGGAGCCAAATTTTCGGAGCATTGGAATCAGGCACAGCTCTTTTATAATTCTCTCTCTGACGTCGAAAAGATGCATTTGATCAGCGCAATTTCATTCGAATTGGATCATTGCGACGACCCAACCGTCTATAATACGGCGATTTTGCGTTTAAACGACATCCATGTCGATCTAGCGAAGCAAGTTGCAACTAACGTCGGTGGTCCTATGCCTGACAAACCAGGCCGTCCTAATCACGGTCATAAAGCACCACGGCTGTCGCAATTCGATTTCATGCCTAAGTCTCCGACCATCAAATCACGCCGCATCGCGATATTGGTTGCGGATGGGTTTGATCTACCCGTCGTGGAAGCCATGAAGACCGCACTTTCTGCAGCAGGTGCTTTGCCCTTCGTTATTGGTCCACGCAGAGGCGAGATCTATCCTGAGGACACTACGTTTGGCAAGGGCGGAAGAATCGTGGCGGACCACCATCTCGAGGGTCAGCGTTCAACAATGTTCGATGCACTTTTCATTCCGGGCGGTGCAGAATCTGTCAAGACACTTGCAGGGAATGGACGTGCAATACACTGGGTGCTCGAAGCATTTGGTCACCTGAAGGCTATAGGTGCAGTCGGTGAAGGTAAGTCAAGCCATCTCGTCTAGGCTCTGAACCACCTTTGAACCTAGCCTTTGTTCGCAGGTGTTGATTTCCTCCGCGATGCTGTCCGTTTACCTGGGGTCCAGTTTGCCGAGCCATCGGGTGACTCGGTTACAGTGGACTTCGGCATTGTAACTGCACCAAAAATGGGATCACCTGCTTCTTTCTCAGAAGGATTAAAGATTGTTAAGAATGCGACGGACTTTATCGGCGCTTTCGCATATCAGATCAGCCAGCACAAGTGCTTCGAACGCGAGGTCGCTGGTTTATCTAGCAAAGTCGCATACTAAAAGATTCCACCGTTCTGCTGACAAAACAATAATGAGTGTACAACATCCTTTCTGTGCTCTTTATGTATAAACTATGAAGTGTTTTTTCTCGTTGATGCAACATTTGTGGTGATTCGATGAAGCGCCCAGACAGTATATTTAGATAATCGACGAATAACCGTAGACCTACCTCAGCGATTTCCTGGGGGGTCCAAGTCGCTACGGCTGCGCAGTCTTAGGTCCCAGGATGACTAGTTCCAAGCGACCCGAGCTGACGTGGACTACTCCGATACTATATTCCTATCACAGTACTATGCCAGAAGAGACGGGGATGTCATCTGTGGGTGACTTCAATGAACTATGTCAATGAACTGCGCTTAGTACAGAAGACGAATCAAGCGATGGTGCTAAATCTTGTCGACGTGGATTTGCAATTATCAACACTATCAGACTGCGAGTGCTCGCCGTGATCATCAGGTGAATGGTGTCTTCTGCGGAGCGCAGTCAGGATATACGAACGAAACAATTATCTCGGAACGAAATTGAGCTCCAGTAGAAAAACGCACAAATACGAGGATTACTGCGCGATAATTAATACAGAATCCGTCAATGATCCCAGTCATGGGAGACGTTAAGTTAGTAGAACTTCCATAGCTTTCGACAAACAACGCAGGAGGACCGATGAGTCATTGCTGGTCCCTGCGGAGCGCAGCTAAGTTCTTCCCCCAAGCAGTTGTTTGTCCGGACTTGCAAGTCATAGTTGTCGCAAACTTCAATCCTGTAGGAATTCCGCAGTTTGCGCCAGATTTGTTCCATATGCTACATTCTTTCTGTGTCAGAATAATTTCGTATTTGTCCGCAGCCACATGTGGCAGTTGATGTCGAGAACTTCACACTCGACGTGACAAGTACGAAACCATGCCTATAGAACGGCTCGGTGATGTCGGTGAAGGGGAGACCAAAAATATTGCGAGCTCAGATTGAACCGATGATGGATCACAAATATGATATAGCTGTATGGCGCGCTAGCCGCCCATAGACCCAAGTACACAAGAAGAATCTAGTCATGTCTAACGCTTCAGATCAGATGTACGCAGAGACGGCCCAAATATTAGTCCGCAGCTATCATCGATGGTGTAGTCCGAAGGGTGGATTGCTGCCCTGCGGAGCGCAGCATTGTCTAGCACATTCTTTGTGACCGGAAAATCAATCTGAATTATCGAGCGCCAGTAAAAAGACGCAATCTAGGTAAAAAGACGTCAAGTCTTTGACCATAGATTGAAAAGCTTCGTCCGCAGCGAACCTTGCGAAGGGTTCAATAAGCCGATTGGGACACGCACCGGTTCCGTCAATTCAATCATGGGACGGAAGTACGGGGAGCTACAAGGATCATGCATGTCAGCAAGCTCGGTCAGGTCCCTCAACTAACCTCCATGCTCGTGGCTGCGCACAATAAAGTCAGGACGCGTTGTTTACATTTGTTTATACTCCGAAGCGCAGTTTAGCTTGCGACCGCAGCGCATCAATAGCGCCTGAGTCTGGGCAGGAGAGACGATCGTATAGTCCAAGCGGAACGGAGCTGTCTTCTGAACATCCACAAGATTCGTCAGTGGACGGACCGGACAAAAGTGCGAGTGCTTGGCATAGAAGGATAAAAGAAGTGAAACGAACGCGGCGCGAGCTGCGCTTTGTCGAGTTTCGTAACTTTTGTCCCTACGAGTCTGGCGCGCAGTCGTCGGAGTAGTTCTCGTTGGAAGATTTGGAAATATGAGCGGGATCTGAAGTCGGAGCGCCCGGTGTCACGCTTCCATGCCGAAGTGAGCCTTTGGTGCGTACCATATGGCTTTGTGAACGGTGAAGTGCTGCGCAACTCTCTGAGTGATTGTCCTTTCCCCTTGAATGAAGTAACACTTTGCTTCTTCGACGAGAACAAGGCAGACAAAATACATAGTTTGCCAACGTTGTCCGCCCGGATCCGTGATCTGATCATCAGCGAACACATCGTCGTACCGACAACCCATGTGCCGCCCCTGTTCGACAATCAATCACTACTGCGCAGAGCAGCGTGGCCTGAGGTCAATCTCGCAACGCTGCTGGTCCTAGTTGTGAATTCGAATTCTCAAAGATTGAAATTTCCCATTTTAGACTGCTCTTTATTCTAAGTAGTCCACAATAGGATAAAAGAAGAACTCCTATAAAAGTGCATGACGCAGAACTTGAACCCATAAAGGGCAGAACGTCGTTGGGAATGACCATAACAGAAGACAGTACTACAGTTACCTTCTTCAAAAGAAGATTAGTATTATTTTATTACTAAGTGGTATCGTCCGAAATTTCTCTTTAAAGATCAGAAATAAACTTTAACGGAAATTGTATACATGTAGGCAGTGCCTGGCCGGTAAAGTCTAGAGCGCTGACGTGGTGACCATTACGACAATCGCCACAGGCGAATTCATAGGATAGGCTTTCAACTCTGCCCTTGAAAGCATCGAGTTTCTTTTTTTCTGCTTTACGAAGACCCAAATAGTCGTGGAAGGAATCAAGGCGCAGCATCTGAATGATTCAGTAAAAAGAAACTAAAGATGTGACTGTGTGACAGCGCAGCCACCGGCAAAACGGTAAGTGCCGTGGGTGGGAGAATGCAACGAGCAGCGCCGCAGTCGTGCCCCTCTTCAGTCTTGTCCTCTCACTCTCATTCCTACTACTGCGATCAGCCCTCTCTTCGTCAACTACTTCAGCGTAACTCATCCTCCTAAATATCCCAGCAATGGAACAGTATATCTCTCCAGAGCTGCTCACAAGCAGCAATACGAAGCAGTCGCAGCACGCACAGCAACAGCAACAGCAACAGCAGCAACAGTTGCAGTTACAGCAGCTCCAGCAGACAGCGGCCAACCTCGACTTCCTATCCTTCACTAACCCGACCGACATCTTAGCGCCGCATCCTGACCTGTTCGAGTCTGAATTAGACTCATCTCTTGCAGGCTTCGATCCTCTCCAGCTGCAGTCGCTCATCATCGATCAACCGGACGCGTTCAATTTCCTACGCTCCGACACGCCGACCTGTGGCCCTCCCTCAACGATTACTGTTAGTTCTGAGTCTGCATCGGCGTATGAGACTCTTTCGTCGTACTCAGAGTCGTTCTACAATCACAATCAAGCATCGTCGAACTATTCGTTCCCTTTCGACCTTGATATGGATTTCGCACGTGCATCCCTCAGCGCCCATAGTGATTACGGATCGGCATCTGCCGCTCAGAACACCGCCTCCGGCCTGGCTGCCGACGCCACGTCGGACGCGTCAAGACATTCGCCCGCCAGTAGTGGTTCTGGGTCGGGCAGCATCTCGCTTGAGGAGTTCGCTCAACCATCTCCGAGGCCTGCGAATCAGAATTCTACCGTCTACTCAGGCTACGATACACGGTCGGACTACTACCCAGTTAGCTCCAGCCATCCGTCGTTGGCATACTCTTCATCAATCACCCCGTCTGCGATTTCAGCTCGCGCGCAGACTGCCCAAGTGCAACCTCCTCAGGCGCGCGCACCGAGTCCAGTGGGCGCGAATCTCGCAATGTCGTTGTTACCTCGAATTTCGTCTCGTAATGGCAATCACTCGGTGTCGCGCCTCCATCCGGTAGCGCAGATGCCAGCACATCAGAGTAGCTCGCGGCATCTTCGGAATGAATCTTTTGAAGATCCACGCAAGAAGTATCAATGCAATCAATGCTCACGCGCCTTTGCCAGAGCGTATAATCTCAAGACCCACATGGCAACGCATGATCCTCTGCGCCCCAAACCATTCGTCTGCTCTCATACTGGATGCGGTCGTTCGTTCTCCCGCAAGCATGATTTGGGCCGTCACTTAGTGTCAATCCATCGAGATGAATCCGCTGCGACTGGCTCCATGTATGATGGTGGTAGCGATAGTGGTAGCTCTAATGGAGAGCCGCGCATCGGTGTCAAGGACGGCATGCATAGATGCGATGTCTGCGGTAAGAGCGGTCCAAAGAAGTGCTCCTGCAAGCATGACGGCAAATAATTGTTCGGTCGAGTGGCGCTTCGTTAAACTACTTGTGAGTCTCATTCTCTCAAATATAACTGTATTCTTCTAATTTAGCTTCGCAATAGGATGATTGTCCCAATTTCTGTCCGTCGTTAGAAGAACGACGTCGGACGGCGGGTCGTGGTTCGATCTGTACCCTCATTCCAGGCTTCCGTTTTTGTGTCACGTATCGTACCGTTCAGACACCAGGCTGGGCCCAGCGACGAACGTGATCAAACGGCCCTGGAGAAGGCGGCCTTATTCCCGTCTTCATTCGCGTTTGTCATCTGCGAAACAACATGCGTCTTTCCTTTCCTCCCTTGCTCTCAATCACCTTGGTTACCATTCTTCGTTTTTCTTCCTCTTTTAAACGAATTGCTTCGCTTTCTTGGTTACTGCTAATATTTTCACTCCTTCTCATTTATGGTATCTCAACTCTCTTGATTAATTATATCTGCCTTTGTAACTTAATCTCTTGAACTGAAGCTATTGTGGATTTTTGCAACTAAACAAAACCTACCAACATATACGAGAAATACTATTTATGTGAAGTGTATTGATCGCCAAAGTTTGACCGTTGTGGAAGAGATCGAGTACTAAAGTAAGGATCATCCCTCTCTCGGAGTGACGTGTATGACAAATTCACTTCCGGTTGGTTGAGACGTCTCAAATACGTTACTTCAGACAGCATTTTCTCAATTGTACATTGGTCTGCAGTGGTACATTAAAACTCGTATGATATATATATGGTAGGAAAGCGAATAAGGCGAGACAACTAAACACCGACCCTGAATTAAAGAAAATCACTATACTGATTTCAAGGGATGTATTGTACTATGCTCACCTATGGACGACCTTTTTCTGCAGACATGTCACATCAACAACGTGAGCTTGTGGATATCAGGAGCAGACCAGGACAACTTACCTGTCCAGAAAATCGAATTACCTCCCTCTTCTCTAATACGAAGAGAGTCCGCTCAAGAGCATGACTTGAATAGCCTTGGTTTGTGACAAACTCTTTGACGAGACTCTGGTAGCTGGTGCTCCAGCCTATAGGAAGACGTCGTCGGAGTTCCCTCTCAATCCGGTTCATCTCTTCGTTGAGTTCGGAACGAGAGAGGCCATCGACTGAACCTGCGGAGGCTGCGTCCATTGTCGAATACTTAAATAGGCGGATTGCTTCCTCGACATGGTGAGGCAGTACAGTTGGGGAGAGCGTCATCTTTGCAAGGGATTCAGAAATGCGGACGATAGCCTCAAGTTGACTATGATCTTCCATTAGAAACAATACCAATAATTATGACACATATTGTGCTCACTCACCGAACTGTGATTGGGATTGAACTTCGCTCATCATTATCTTGTTCGACTTGCTGAATCTGCTTCCTTAATGCGACGAAGTGACTACTGAGCATTTCCTGCGCTTCAGCGGAAAGTCTCGGAGCGCATTTCCTACATCATTGATGAGCATCGGAAATGCTGGGGAAATAGAATTTCATACGCTTTGCAGTAGGCGATATAACGCTTCATCTTATCAATATCAATTTCACCTACTGTTTCTCCATTCTCGCCGGAATTGTCATTTGATCTATTCATATGGATATTCATGACATGTTTAGCGATTGTCTGGAATATATTTTCATTAGAGCTTTCTTCAAACAAATATCAGAACATCAAGACTAACCCGATCGCGCTGTTCATTATGTTCATCTTTTACGATGAAGATCATGTCGAAACGGGATAAAATAGTGGTTTGGAAATCGATGTTCTAGCAAGATATCTGGATCATTTCAGCTTAAAAACCAGAGGGAACGAACCTCTCCAGGGCTTCTTCCTTCATCGTATCTTCCCCAGATAGGATTCGCGGCTGCAAGCACACTGGTTCTAGAGTTAAGCACAGTTGTGATTCCGGCTTTGGCGATCGATATGGTCTGCTGTTCCATGGCCTCGTGGATGGCAACGCGATCCTCGTCTCGCATTTTGTCGAATTCGTCGATACAGACAACCCCCATGTCTGCAAGGACCATAGCACCGCCTTCAAGGTAGAATTCGCGCTGGTAACAGGTGAATAAATGTAGTTACAGGAGATAAAGTAGAAACTTACCGATACAGTATCCCTCTGTACGGAAGCTGTCAGACCGGCAGCACTGGAACCTTTACCAGACGTATAGACAGCAATAGGTGCCACCTATGCATAAAATCTCGTCATCAACCTTGAAGCAGATTACACCTTACGCTTACTTTTTCTACGAATTTGAGAAGTTGGGACTTTGCAGTACCGGGGTCCCCAAGAAGTAGCACGTTGATATCTCCTCGAAGACGCATACCATCAGGAAGAATCTTTTTGGACCCGCCAAAAAGTAAGCATGCGATTGCCTTCTTAATGTCTGTCAATGACAATAATCAACACGATGCAACGTAATTCACACGGATTTGAAAGTTACCTAGGCATCCGTAGATGCTCGGTGCTACACTTTTGGCGAAACGCTCATAGAAATTCTCGCTTCGAGCCATTTGACCAAACTCTTCCTCTTCTTCTGGGCTGAACTGAACTCCAAAAGGATTCGAGCCACCAGACGCTGCTGAGGGTGACGACAGCTCGAGGTGAACAACCCGAAGATATGGATTACGAAGCGCCGCAGCTCCCCCACTCCCTTTCTGCGAGTTACATCGTCAGAATTGTGGTGGAAATTTCGCATACGATGCTCACAGTTTTTGCTTCGTAGGTTGAATAGATGCCCGTTGCAATAACTCGTGATCCTGGTACGACCTTGCCTGTCAAATAACGGTCCGCCGAAAGCAAAATATGCCGGGGTAGTTCTCCCACAGGTACCATATCCGGAGCTTCTTGCAATTTCAACGTCTGGTGATCGGTGAAATTGCTCTTTGAATGGACAATCAGATATGGATCCAAGGGACAATCTTTCTTTTGACCAGGAGGCTCTGGTGCATCGCATTGTCTTGGCAGACCCCGATCTGCTCCTCCACCTACGCCTCCAAGTCCACCAGGGGGATATATATCCTTCGTAGAACGACAACCTCGGCACTGGAGATGCAATTTTGTTGCTCTTGACGAGAGCACGGACGTAGAAATTACTATACCAGGGACACGAACGAGTTTATGGAGCGTATCGGCCGATAAGTTTCGGAATTGAAGCATATTCAACCCCGACTTAATCGTTACCTGCACCGTAGGGATGATAGAAGCGTCTGTCTGGCTCCCTGTGCTCTTGGCGAGAGGGAAGAGTATACTTCTGGCTGCATTCGCTGCTGCCGCTTCGAACTATAAACATGCGTCAGTCTATAACGTCGAGGTATAACGAAGCGACATACGCTCGGCATAATCTCAGAGGGCGTCTCCTGTATCGCGTGGGCCAACTCTTCATTGTACAACGCTACATGTTGTAGATCCACCTCCAAGTAGTATTGCTTAAGCAGGAGATTTGCACGAAGTTTATCGCTGATATCAGAAAATGAGCGGTGATATTCGCGGCTCAGCATAGAATGACACTCGTTACCGGTAGATGAATTCGCCACCGACGCGGTACTCAAGCAAGAAGTCGAGCAGCATGCGCTCGACTTCGGCTGGACGTTCGATATCTCGGGGCGGGGGTGCATCATGAACAGCGATGGAATAGATTCTGTCCGCATCGAAGCCAGACATTGTAATGAGAATGAAATACGCGGCGTGTAAGTAGGAAGAGATGAGAGAGAAAAGCGTGTCGTGTCGTTCTGACCACGAAACGCCATCTGACCTACCCTGAACACTCGTGTCTGGCTTTCCCACGATCGGTAACAACTACATCATATGAGCTGTGTCACCCTTACGCTCTATTATCTACTGATTACTAGTAAACCTAGGATGATGTCGAAGAGGCAATGCAAGGCTCTAGCGTACTTGGGTCCAGCGGCTACCTGTCCTAGGGACTGCGTTCCGAGTCAGGGGGGGGGCTCGCGCAGCTTCTGTTCACGCTTCCCGTGTAAGTTCACATCATGTAGAACAAGCGCTGTTTCAGGGTTCTTCTGCCTATACTCGCGCTTGACTCATACTCCCTGGCCCCGGAAAGTTATAAAGATCGGCCACTCTGCTATCATGCCTATACAGTCGACTACAGGACACTAGACTTGTGAGCAATCTACTAGTGTCACTTCGAAATCAACCACTGATCAAATTCAGAATTTCGTATGCGGCCATCTATTGACGACGATAGACTAGATTATAAGCCAACATGGGCTCGAGAATGTGCGGAAGACCCAGAAGTTGACCTTAACTTGGCTGAAATAAGCGTCTTGCACTTCTCCGATGTCGAGGAACCAGCCGAGCTACGGCCTCCATGCGCGAAATTCAACCAGAGCATCTGTCTATCCCAAGCTACCTGCCCCAGCCCCCACGTTTGTAGTAGATGCTTCTCGGCAGAACACCCCGCCTTCCTGTGTGCCGACAAATCCGATCGTACGCGTTCCCGCACAAGAAAGGAGAAAATTTGGTGTGAAAATGTATCGTATACTCCTTGTGCAAGGATCTCGCTTTACGCGGAACCGCTTCCCAGACCACCACCCCGCAGCAAGCTACCGCCTGATCTTGTTCGAGTCGTAGATGAGCATCCGGAGCTTTTCAAGATCGTCACTTCGATAGATGTGGATACCCTCGAGGCCCTTTTATCAACTCATCCGAATCGGCCGCACGTTGAATCGGTCATATTTTCGTTGAGAGAAGGATTTTGGCCGTATGCAGGCCTTCCAAAGCAGTTGCCGGATGAATCCTGGAGACAACGGCGCTATTATGGACCGAAGCAGGACTTTCTAGTAAAATACGTCGAAAAGGAGATTGGATCGCAGAGATTCTCTCGTCCTTTCGGAAGGAGGCTTTTGAAAGGTATGGCGGCCATGCCGATCCACGTAGCACGAGGACAAAGCGGAAAACTCCGTTTGATTTACGACCACAGTTCTGGCGAGAACTCGTTGAATTCGCTTATCCCGAAGTCCGAAAGGAGCGCTGCGATAGACAGGATTGATGCTCTTATTCGCATTTTGCGTAATCGCGAACTCGACCCGACCAAGGTGACGCTCTTCAAGTCTGACGTATCACACGCCTTCCGTATCCTACCCATGTCGCCATATTGGCAAGCATTGCAAGCAGTCAAAATCAATGACCAGTATTACATAGATAGATGCAATACTTTCGGAAACGCGGCTTCTCAGCGACTCTTTTGTGCATTCTATTCGCTCGTCCTATGGATTGCTGAGAACGTCTGGCGGCTGCCTGACATCTGTTGCTACGTAGATGACAATTTTTCCTGGGACTTTGCCTCGCGTATGAAGGATTACAATGGAAAACGATATTCGAAAGGACTACCGGAAAAACAGGCGCGTTTGCTCGAGCTTTGGGACTTGGTTGGTATTCCACATGCTCCGAAGAAGCAGGAGTTTGGTTCAATTCTGTCTATTGTTGGCTTTCGAGTGGACCTAAAGCGTATGCGCGTCGCTGCGTCCGAGGATCGTCTGAAAAGAATCATCGGGACCATATCCGAATTCCGTTCCTCATCGGCCATGACATTACACGAATGTCAAAAATTTGCAGGCTCTATAAACTGGATTTTCGAGGTCAATCCCCTCCTCCGTCCGGGAATTGATTCGTTACATAGGGAGATGGCGAATGCCGATCAGTCGAATGGCAGTGCACAGGTAGAAATGACGAAGCGGATCGTCTTCGACTTACAATGGCTCTCGGATTTACTCCAGGAATCGAAAGGGATACATTTTACCAGTACCATCTCTTGGGGACCAGATCAGGCTTCCCAGACTGCTTACGTTTGCGCGTCCAGTGAAGGTTTTGGCATTTGGTTTCCTTCCAACAAGCAAGCCTTTTATCACAGGTATCAACGTCCAGTGTCAGCATCCTTCGTTTCAGACATACACATATTCGCTATTGTCTGCGCAATTGATAGGGCCGTGAAGTCGTGGAATATAAATTTGGAAGGGCGGCCAGGAAGGCTCTGCATGTTAACTCTCGACAAACCGACCGTCGCTGTGTTTGGTCAGCTACGCGCACGGGATGAACTGCGGGACACTTTGCTTCTCGCTTTGGAGTTGTTAGTCGGAGCAGACATCGACTTCCTCGTGTCGCAGTCAGGGAAGCAAGGCGACTTTGCTTTCGTTTCCCGCCTTTCGCACGAGTCCAAGGATGTCCTCGACACTCTGTATTCAGACATGAGCATCACCATTAGAGAACTCAATATCCCTACGGAACTTGCGAGACGAGCTGGATGGAAGACATACCCACGCAAACGCCGCATTTCATCCCGCTCCAAGTCAATTAGCGCTGTCTCGCGTGAGTCGGACATTTTATGCAGTAAGGAGTCCAGAGCACGCGCATCTGAACACGGAGGAATGACTTCGAAAAAGGGGGAGTCTGGGTTTATCAAATCGTTTCTAGGGGTCATAGGCCAAGATTTAGCTGAACGGCTTACATACAGTTTCAGATGAACATAGTAATACATATACATACAGTAGAATACATGTGTAATAACTTTGCCTTGATCTGTCTGTCTTTCCTTACCCCTGACCGAGCATGATCGACATAGTCTATTTTGGGGCATCGCTAATCCTCGTTGTTCGTTGCATAACATAACACGTTGCTTTCTTGGTTTTCGACAAATGCCACTGAACGTGCCAGGCCTTCTTGCTCCCTTCCAGCTTCTCTTTCGCCCTTACCTTCTACTTCCATCTTTGGTAATAAAAGGTGCGGAAAGCATCGCATAGAGTTTTGCCATATACTGAGTATGCATCCTTGAAGTCAAGACTTACGATGTCTTGACTTCCACGTACTTTACAAGGCTGGGTACCGTGGAGCAGTGATTGACAAAGATAACTGTCTAGTGCGTATGCTACTTCTGGCTGTCGGTCCTAGCTGGAAAGTAACTGTACATTAGACTATACCATACGAAGATTCTCTTGTGCCAGAGCTCAAGGTGCGCAAAGACTTGCTGTATTACCTATCTTTTACGATGCAGAGCCTCTAGGAAGCTTGGGAGGAATGTAAGACCGTCTTCGGTGCTGAGAACATACTCGTTGTAAGCAACTCTGCTGGCACTCATCTGGATCCTGGGGGTATTGAGGCGAGATACGCAACTACAATATCAAACTAACGTTTCTGACGAAGAAAAACCAGGCCGAATCCGTGTCGCACCATCTAGGTGTCCCTGTTTTACGCCACGGTACCATGAAGCCAGGCTACGCCTGTATCAGCGCCATAAGAACATACTTCGCATCGCTCCCACAACCCATCCCCGATTCCGCTTTATTCATTGCTGGTGACCGAATATTCACAGACGTTATACTCGCAAATCGAATGTGCCGTTACACACGATATTTTCCTCGGAGACCTGCTGTAGATTCGGTACAACAGGACAAAATGAACGGAGCTTCTTGGGAAACACTATCTGAAAATGGCCGCCAAGGCCCTTTATCCATACATGTAGAGCGGATCTGGCAGAAGGACTCGACTGCGATGCGGTACTTGGAAAGCAAACTTGTTGGTCTGGTCCGTCAGTGGAATAGCGTGGAAGTCGAGGACGCCCATAAATTATTCGTCCGAAGTTGATTATATTATGCTGTGTATGCCTACATGCAGATAAAAGTGAACGTTTGCGAGGTCTACGGTCTTCATTCTGGGATCCACATCCGGATAGCAACACCACCTTTTTGAGAGACGGAGAAAATGCAGGAAACACAAGAAATGGATAAACACGAGGAGTCATTTTATACTAAACATCCATGCAATAAGTCCTGAAGATTGGTTGCCGCTAAACTCGCGGGATCCTGATCATCGCATGTTCCAGGAATTGGTTCGGCTGTTTCAGCCTTCGAACCGAAGACATGATCTGCATCGTAGTTCAAGTCGAGAGCTTGGTCAGAGGTCACTGAAAGCCAGCTCTGATGCTGGTCTTCGGGCGTCCTATTGTTGGTCGAATTCCCGTCCATGCGCAGATCCGGAGGGATGTTATTGAAGAGAGAATTTAAAAAGTTCCATCCTTCAGAAAAGTCCTCTTGCCCAAGTCCATTTTGTAGCGCCTCGAACGCTGCGGTTTGTGATGGACCTTCCTCCCCGGTAAGACTGAATAAAGAGGCGAACGGGTCATCTAGATTTGGGACATTCATGTACTCAGAGTTGTCGTCCATATTCATTCCAAACTGTACGGCGTTACCAAAGGGGGTCAGGAAGTTCGACTGCCCATCATTTCCGGCAGGTGAAGGGTGATTCGAATTCTCAATTTCCGAAGCAACTGCTGGCGAGTCAACTTCTGATAAATCGGACGATGGTATATCCGAGCTAGGCAGATCGCTCTCATCCACGGGAACGATGGGTGGACTAGAAGGAGGTGGAGGCGAAGATGGCGGTAGATCAAGAGACGACCAATCATGTATCTTGCCAAAATTCATTACCGAAGAATCCGACCGTATCGAGGGCGTCTGAATGGAAATACTGCTGGCCAGAACATCATCGCTACTTGCGATAGGAAGTGAACTAGGAAGTTCGCTTTCTCCCTCGAGAGATCCGCATTGGGGCCCCGTGTCTATACCAAGCGATGTCTTTTTGATTGCGGTCGGAATACCTGAAGTTTTGGTATTTCTCTTTGTTGGAGTGGGTGACGGAGGCATATCCTCTTCCTCATCTTCTGCGAATAGTTGCCGCGGCTTGACACCAGATGCCGTCCTTGTATTGGATGGCGTTGGTGTGAAAAGAGACGAGAAAGTCGCAGAATCACTCGGAGTTCTCTTTGCCGACTTCAGCGGAGTCGATGGCGGAGTCTTGCGAACAGAAGGTCGAAGAGGTGAAGTTCGAAAGGCCTGAAATAAGGTCGCTAGTCGGGACTTTCCTATAGGGGATGTATACGCGAAAATTGGAGCTTTTCCGGGAGAGCTACGAGGGGAACTGTGCGTATTCTCTGCGATCGATAATGCATTACGCGAACTGGATACAGGCAAGGTTGACTGATCCAGCGGACGACCATCGTTTGGCATGCTGACAGTACGTCTCATTGTGCCTTTCCCTCCAAGCCGACTCAAACTTTTCGATTTGCTCTGCTTTTTTGACCGCGTTCTGTTCCCACCACCATTGCCTTCATCCGGGATTACGGGTTTGGGAGGTGGCGCTGGAGGTGGTACACCTTTAGCCCAGTCGGGAAGGACATAAGGTCCCTTTCGAACACTGTCAATTGAAGGATCTTGTCGCGAAGAACGGAAGACAAATGGCTGTTCATTACGCTTGATGAAAGACGATGAAGCCGCTTTTGAGGAAGCAACGGGCGTTTTTTCACCCCAGAGCGTGCCATCAGAACGTACGCGAAGACCACCCCAGCCCCTATTGAGACGTATACCACTGACATCTTCGGCTAAAGGTTTCGTTTGAGACACACTCGGTGCAACCCTTCTGTTCTGAGAAGTTTCCTCGGCAAGAGTCGCATCACTGAGTTTTCTCTTTCTTGAGTGGTTGCCAGATGCGGAGGCTCTTTTCGTATCTCCCTGATCCGAGATTATTTTCGATTGGTCACCAGTAACTCCTACGTTGATTCGAGCTGATCCTAATGGCGACAAGCGTCCGGCCGACTTCGGTTTCGAGTCCTTTGCATTCTGTATAGGAGGCTCGGGCCGTGGTTTGTGGTTCTCCTTGTCTTCTAAAGGGTCTGATTCATTATCGGGTCTTACGGTGTTTACTATAGCTTGCTCTGAGCTCTCGGGTGGAGGAGGGTCCGTGTTTGATACGGGATTCGGGGCAGAACTGGGCTGCTTTTGTTGAGCCTCTGCGTACGCCAGATACGCTCGAAGAAAGGAGACCAATTCGGGACTAGGTGCCAAGCTTCCCTGAGGGGAAGAAATGCTTGTGTTGGTCGGATCAGAGGATACAGAAGACAATGCCGCCAACATGACAGCGGATTCCGGAATATCGGGTGCCTCAGTCGTACCGTATGGTCGAATTGTACTTGAAGAAGCGATACTCTCAGCATCAGAGCTTGGTAGCGTATCAGAGCTAGTAGGCTCTGAAGATCCATCATAGTTAATATCCTCGGAGCTCTGACTGGATGGTAGTTCCGATGGCTCAGCCGTAGAATCCCGGCTCGAAATATTTTCCTTCTCCGCACCCGTATTTCTCTCTGGAGCTCGCAAGTATCGGCGTTTTGGTGGTCCGATGTATGGTGTTGGCAGCTGGTGCGCTCGCGTTGCATGGGCGGGATTCGGTTTTCGCGGTTCTTTCGTGCCCCTAAGAACCTCATGAGGGCGTGGCTGAGCGTGAGAAACGGATATACGTTCGTTGAACGACGGCAAAGGCAACGGATTAAAGGTGAGATATGGTTGATTTTCCGTGGTACGCTTTGAGTTGATTTTCGTCCTTTCTGAACGCGAAACATTGTGAGGCTGGTCAGGCACCGCGTGCATGGCTGCCGGAGCCACCTTCGTTATCGATTAGAGTTAGTTCATTTATATCAGTGCAAAGCCAGCGCACCTGTCGCAAAGACACGACAACTTCGAGAGCATCTTCATTCTGACCACAGTCAACTAAAGTGCCCGTGACCATGTTTGTATCCAGTGCGTAAGGCGAGAGAATATTAGAAAGCAGTCCCATGCCCACTGCCACTCCCCCTGATTGGCCATGTCGATTCTTTGACATAAGATCTTCTAGAGGATCGAGGATATAGAATGAGAAGTCTTTCGTCGCATCGGGGCTAAGTTCAGGACTGCCAAGGACAGAGAATCAGATCGGGTAGTTTAGGGATA
This sequence comes from Phlebopus portentosus, assembly GCA_037892935.1. Taxonomy (NCBI): domain Eukaryota; kingdom Fungi; phylum Basidiomycota; class Agaricomycetes; order Boletales; family Boletinellaceae; genus Phlebopus; species Phlebopus portentosus. The sequence goes on from JAYXKI010000001.1 coordinate 3,456,614, forward strand.
AGCATCACAACAGATCATAACTCACCTTGAGCGACATATTGCAAGAGCGCATGCTTTGAGTGAGGCGCGGCCATGCTTCACAGGCAGGCATAATGACGACGAACTATCTACAGAAAGAAGTGGTACTTTCTGAGGTGCTTTGGCCAGGATGTACTGAGGAGATGTGTTGACTGTATACAAAACTCGCACTGCCCCATGGTATTCGCGGTTAGATGGCCGGCACAGGCATACCATAATCTGGACATAACTTACACGAGACTTCAGGCATCTCTCAGCACGCATTGGCTGGTGGTGTGTGGTTGCATTCAAGGCCGAGAACTCCGTGCGGCACAAATAACATAACGCGCACGTGATAGACAAGACGCGTTCCTGGTCCCGTGAGCGCGACAACTTTTATACAATTTGTATATCGTGTCTTCAATCCATCTAGTATCCTGAGAAAAAAATGGTATATCCATTCGTACGTCATAGCCTAATTTACATGACATGATCATCTCGAACAAACGCATGAATGAATATCTACATCGGCGAAGTAAAAAGTGAATAGGGACTCGTCCAGTTCCCAAAGATGAGTAGTACAACATGAACCGAGCGACAATTGCGTATATAAGTTTAATAGATAGGATGATAAAAGAGATGGATGGAAAACGTAGATAAAATCGTCAAGACCAGCTACTAGGGCCAAATGTCTGGCCTTCCGCTAGTGTCACTAACGGCGTCCCGTTGGTATCAGCAGTGTTCTGCCAAACCGTGTTTCCCCACCAATTTAACTCGATGCCATTTTTCGGGTACTGCAAGCAGAAGAATATGAGAATGAGCGCGAATGCAACTCCTGCATCAAGTGCAGCGGAAAGAATATAGTTGAAACGCGACCACCACTAGAAACCAATTCAGTACGGAGCAGATAATCTAGCCAAGATGACAGACTTACGCGGAGATGGCGGCGTCGCATGAAATACTGGAAGACTGCGCCAAACATGAACCAGGACGAGAAGTTGATACCACTTGCTGGCGGCATCATTCCTAGTCCGGACAGCATGACAGGTACGTTGACATATCGCCAAAGGGAGAGGGGATATCGTTTCGCGAGGTAATAGGCTGGGATAGGGAGGATGGCTCCGATCAAGAAGAAGTACACAATGGGATAGTAAAGAGCGCCAGGGCTGAACGTGCGGGCAGGACCAACCATACCCCAGATCAGCGCATTAGATCCAAATGTCCTTGTGCTTGGACAAATGAACATATGCTTCTGCGTAGGACTACACATGTCGGTGATGTTGGAGAACATCCACTCCTGCACAAAGATGACGACGACAACGCATTCTATGGTCGCTACCAACTGAGCGACGAACATCATGCGGGGAGGAACCTTCATGTAATGCCCAAGTTTGAGATCCGAGATGAAGTTAATAGCCTGATACATAGTCATCAGAGAGAAAGTCTTGAAGATCATCATTGCGACAGGTCGTCCAGGAAGGATGTAGCCCACGACAAGCTCCCCGAGAACTTGTAGTGCTATGGTCTGATTTGTCATTGCGCGAATGATTCCGGCCGGAATGACAAATACGAGCGCCAAAAGGACGGCAACGATTAGAGCCCATACAGGCAACTTAGTGTCCCACGCTCGGACTGATGCAACTGCCATGCCAAATGCGCCGAGCCCAAGAAGCGCGTACCAATAATGCGGGACCTCCGGGTAAATTGCCATGAGGCGGCTATGAACATCGCGGTTGTCTCTCAAAGAACTGCGTGTTTGAACGACAATGTCGCGACGATACCAGACTGAGAAGCATATTTAATCGGTACATTTCGGCTGACAAGCTAGCAAAGTACTTACGATACGTGTGCACAATAACGGAAGTGAACGAGGCGAATGTCACCGCATACGAAAGAACGTAAGTGATCGGCATGAACAAGGGTGAGTATGCCTTGTAAAGTTCTTCGTTGAATACATCGTCTTGGAGCACCGCGGTCACGTCGTACGACATACCCGTATTGTCGAATGTCGATCGGGACGACATCGGTAGATACTTGGCGTAGAACGTGTTCGTGTCTGGAGGCAGATAAGAAAGACAGCACATTTTCAAGAATGGAAAACGTACAATACAAAATTGGCGCAATCAGCCACACAAACACAAGGAAGACACCAAATATGTTGACTTGAGCCCACCACTACTCAATACATCAACAAGTTGGATCTGATACGTGAGTGAGATGAACGTACCGGAACGACGAGCGGACTACCAATGTATGAAACCATTGCCCAGTCAAAAGTCAAAAAGCCCATGCCCAACCCACTCGAATAGCCAAATAATTGATTGACGATGACATTATTCGGCGCAATCCAACACACCCAATTGAAGATGGATAAGGCGGTAAAAATGTATCCAGGGAACCAATACCAGACGAAACTGGCAATCATGGCATATAAGAAGAAGCGTTGCCGAGACATGTGCGAACCATCCCTTTTCCCGTAGCTGCCGTGAAGTGTGTTGAACAAAGCGCAATTTACAAGCACACCAGGATAAATCATAGCAGCTGGCCAGACCAGGAACTGTCGAACGACGCCTGCGCAAGCATACCCAAGCAGCTGCGACGAGAAGCAAAGTAGCAACTGGTACCCTACATCCCAGTTCTGGTTGAAGTATAAGCGTTGAGCGGCGACGACGTCCGTTGCATATACACCGTTCGCGATAACACTGGCCATGACTGTTATTAGCGTATGCTCTTTGATGTTGAATGGCCCAGGGTTGAATGACCAGACATATCCAAAGGTCCTGAATCTGGTCGAAGGAAGCACCCGCTCAAGGAACTTGCCACAGGGAAGGGCAACAAGCTGCGCTACGATCCCTGAGACATATACGGTCGGATCTGTTGAAATCCATGGTAAACATGCCAAGAAAGTAGTAAAAGTGGTGGAGCCAACGTACATCGCATCGAGAAGAATTGGTTGACACCCGACACAACCAACGTGATGAGGATACCAAGGAACCACATTCGGAACGTATTTACAGGCATATTTGGGTCGTCTGTGTTTGAGACCGCTGCTCGCACTTCCGCATACGGTGACTCACTATAAGTGCGATTAGTTATCGTCAACAAAGTAAAGAGGTATGTACGCACTCTTCGTAGTCGACTGCTTCCGTCGACTGGAAACGCAGTTTCGAAGTCGTCTGGGATTCCGTATCGTAGTCGGACGACGCTCCTTTGGAAATCCGGGGCATATCGAAGCTGCTTGAAAACTTCGGTGGAGGGCCAGACCTCTCATCGTCGAAGACGAAGCTACTCGTCTCAAACGACGCTGCATCTGAGGCATCAAAGCCCCAGTTGGGGTCGTTCAAGTGCAGCAACGCAACTGCTACGTCCTCTGGTACATCGGCGTGCAGGCGTCCATGATGCCTTTGTCTGAGGTGAGGAGCATGGTAGTCTGGCGCCGCTTCTTTGTTCTCCATTGTACAGCCCCACAGACCAGTATCAAGTATACGGAGGGAACTAGGCGGGACAGCGGGGACGAGGGAATGGATGGGCAGCAAACAATCAGCTCAGACTGTTCTTTACATAGTGTGCGGGAGTCAGGTCCAATTCAAGTGCAGAGACAATACACTGTATGGAATCATAGGCCTTCGCTGGGCGATGAAATGGAGAGGCTTCGAGAGCGGACTTCGCGAACACGATAAGACAAAGAACAATAAGACACGAGATCACTCACACCAAATTCGATGATGGGACCGGATCAAGAGCCGGAAGAAATTCTCAACTCCATCAATCATCCCGTGCACTCCGTGGTTGTCTCAGACCCACAGACAATATACAGATACTGCACCTGCACAGAACAGGGATTGTGTCGCATTTCAGCTGGCAGAAAGAAAGGTGATGAGTCGTTCCAGACAGACTGTAGCACCTGGAAGGCGATAAGAAGAATGATTTAGAGACAAAAGCACATCTATACCAGAAGCAGAACCGGTGGATATTCGTCGGCGAACGGAAATTAATTGTGTGCCTAATTCGTCAGTTCGTGTCGTCTTTATTGTCGTCGCTCAAAGTAGAAGGCACTCTCTGTGTGAATTGTGATCGACACTTCCTCTTTTGTCAATCAATCTACCTTTTCACTCACTATATGTATTTCCTGTACTGTACTGTACTGTACATAGGATGTTTTTTGTTTGCGTTTTTGAGTGTCCCCTTAGCAACGGAATACTGTCCTAAGCACAAAGACATTTTATAACCATTCTTTGATATTGGTTCAAGTGTCCGAACAATAGATGGCCGACTTGCCTTCAAGTTGTACGTTCAAGTTGACTGACTCTAAACTTCGTATGGAAGACGAACGAGTTATCACTGCAAATTCTTTGAGAACAATGATAGAAAGCATCATTCTCCTTGCCTTTCTTCATGGCTAACAAGTTTAGTATGCCAACTGGGAGATACTGGTGGTCACTACGCCGAGTTCTGATCAATAGGGTTCGTCAGCCTGGCCGACGTTGTCTACTTAACAGAACTTCAGATGATCGAATCTGTTTTGATGAGCCCTCTACGGGTCCACCAGAACTATTCCAAAGTTCGCGTGTATCAGTGCTTTCACGGGTGGATTTGATGCTTCTCAACTGGCATGAAGAGCAGGTTGAAGAACCATTGTTCTTGAAAAGACGTTCTCAGACACGATATCGATGTTTCCGACATCTCTACGACGCGACGGTAAATGAAACAATCCATCTGTCACTATCTCTGGATCCCACTGCTCCTGCCGTTGACTTTGGTTCCGCAACATGTACTTATATTGCATAGCCGTAGACAAAAATCGTATTTCTATATCAAGACTTGGATTGACCTGTCTAGTCGAATATTACATAAAAATGGAATACATTATGTATCATTCCATTTTGCGTAATATTAGGACGTATTCGTGAGAACTTCCGAGTAAAACTGTGCAGTATATATCACATGACTCAAATCTGTTCCTTACCTTGCACATTGAACTACCTTGCACATTGAACGACCTCAACCCTCGACTTGACGGTGTTTGTCAGTACTGGTAGGCATCTTCCTAGTGTTTAGAAGGATATTCTTTGACGCCGTTCTCTCGTTGTTGGACAGAAAATTAAGAATGACGCACGACGCGGTATGGTTCTCTCGTCCTCGCAAGTTTGGTAAGGGTAGTCGTCAATGGTGCGTTTCTCGAATCAGTTATTGGGCTTCTGGGATTACTCTGGCAGCGACTCATCCTAGAAGAACTAAGAGTTCTGACACCGTTCTGTATCTTATAGCCGTCTCTGCGCCCATCAGGCGGGTCTCATCCGCAAGTACGGTCTTGATCTGTGCCGTCAGTGTTTCCGGGAGAAGGCAAATGCCATTGGTTTTGTTAAGGTACGATTATCCAGCTGCCATCCACAGCCCACCTCGCTTATTCATCGTCTCCGTTGCCAGAATCGATGAAGACATCGTGACTTCTGCATCCGCCTCGTTCTAGTCTATTTTCGCATTCATTGCGATATACTCAAAGGACAGAGGCAATCTACGAGTCTTCGTCACTCAACTTATGACTGGATATCGGCGTATTTTATGTGAAATGATGATGTAGCCGTCGGCGTGCTCCTACACGATCATGTCCTCCCATATGCATGAGATGTTATTCAATCGAGATTGCAACTCCTACAAGATCGAGAGTTTTGTGATTGTTATGAGGTGGAACGAAAAGACTAAGTTAACCGAGAATGTTCGTTTCATTCAAGACTCGCCGCTCTTTTCCCGTATCAACACTGGCATAGATGTAGTGGCAAGATAAAGTGAAGATCTCAGTTAAGAACATGTAGTATATAATTATACACAGACAATCGCATAGCGGCCAAAATGATGTCCTTTTCGTGAACTAATAAGCCTTTGAGATTACCGGGTGTTTCTGGATGAGCAGGCTTTTTCAAAGAAAAAAAAAGACTATTAGCCCACGGCGAGGGTCGAACTCGCAGCCTTCAGATTTGTAACAGTTATGTATCTGTAAGAGTCTGACGCTCTATCCGATTGAGCTACGCAGGCTTTTCTTCTCTAACCACCACCATCTTTGTGGGAAAAAGTTACTAAGAACGGCAAATCGAAGTAGAACGACGAGAGCGAGAAAGACACAACCCCCTCCGGTTACGGAGGAGGTCGTGTCCTTCGACAAGGATGACCCCAGAATACAAGAGGCCATCCTTCGAGTGGTCGCCGAAGCGAAAACGGCGGCAGAAATCAGTTATAAGCCAATTTACATACCGGGCATGGCAAGCCTGTCTTTCCCCCCCGGTCATGCCATCTACGAGGAGGCGAAGCGTGTATGGAACGAGAAACATCGCGTCGCCATCCCCAGCCGGGATCCGAGGCCCACATCGGCCACCGCAGCAGTAGGCAGCAAGAGACGAGCCCCTACTCCAGACCAGCCGGTGCGTCCAACGCCGGTGCGCTGGGATGAAGAGGACGAGTCCATGGAGGACTTTGCAGCGGAAGATGCGACGGAAGTCGATAATTCAGCGCTTATCGCCTTCATGCAGGACGTTAAGAATAAGGTGATGGACTCACTGAACGACCTGGCAAGCCAGGATCCCCCTCGGGAGGCGTTCGAGTCAGCCCCTACGTGTTCCCCAGGCCTCGTTACGGCTCGCGCCGATGTTTATGCACTTGGATACGTTTTCGGTCAGATAGCAAATTTCTTGGATGATTTGGAACATTCGTTACCCGGAGCAAACGGATCATTCAGCGTTATAGCGGAGCACGCATTCGGTGCCGGCTTTCGTAGCGGGCACGCACGTAACTGCGCAGTCCAGGAATGGGTTGAGGCAAGACGTGATGGTCCGCAGAAGGGACCGGAGGAAGCAGATGACGTCAAGGCACTACGGGATATGATCCGTTCGGAATTTCATGAGCTCAAGTCACGCATTACTAACCTGGAAGGGCACGTGCCGCGTGAGCAAATGCCAGCAGCCGCTATCAGAGATAGGGGCTTGTACGCATCCATTCACGCTCCCAACCCTACCCAAGGTCGGCCTTCGTATGCCGCAACAGCGGCCACAGCACCACCAAGGGTGCAGCAGCCATCCATCCGTATAACGGAAGCCCGCCAGACGCAGCCGCCTCCCAGCAAGAAGTTCAAACGGGGAATAACCGCAAATACGCAGATTGCGGCTAGATCGAAGAATGGCCATACGTTGTCATTCTCGGTTGACCCTCTCCCGGTGGAACGGTCGGCAATAGACACATTTGCAACGGTGAAGAAACTGTTCAATAAGCTTGATCTGAAGTCTGACCGTTTGATTCGTGCAACATGGTCGGATAGACCCCGTCTTCTCATCCACGTTGGAAAGGAGTCCAAGCCAGCAGAACTCGGCCCACGCTTGAGCAGCGCATTACAGGACCTATATCGGCAAACGACCCCGACGGCAGAGGTGATATACCATCCCTTCTCCGAAGGTTTTCAGATTTGGGTCCCGAACGTACCGATTCGAAATCCCGAGACGGACGCCTTGTTCACCCCGGACGAATTGCAGCAGCAGTTCGCGGATGCGAACACGGTGTTTGACGAGCATCCGATAATCGCTCCCCCACGCTATTTGGCCACTCAGGAGACATTGCAGCTGCGCCTTCAGGAAGATAGACATGCAACGCTTCCGGTTATCCTGACGGTCGACAAGCCAGTGTCGGCGTACAACACGTTCTTTAACCGACACCGAGGAGTATTGTACTTTTTCGGCTATCGGCACATTATCAAGGAACCGCGAGCACGGTTCAAGCGCATACAGTGCGCACGCTGCTGGATGTACACTCACTCGACGTTGGACTGCCCGCATGCGCAAGTATGCAGACGCTGTGGGCAACGACATTCTGAGCTGCGCTGTGACAGCAAATGCGATCAATGCATGACGGTCGACGACTGCACGCATACCCTCAAATGCGCCCTTTGTCAAGGGCCGCATTGTGCCGACTCGGAAGTATGCCCTAAACGCCCGCAATCGTCATGGATAACCGTAAGCCAGCGCACGTCGTCTCGCTGAATTGCGGGGGGAGTTGGGCCACCTTATCGGCAGCCCTTCGGATGGTTGAATTACGGCACTCTGGTCACCTCGAATCGGTTATTTTTGCTTTTCAAGAAGTTCCTTTTGGCGTAGTGGGCCGTGCACGCTCCACCACGCGAAAAGAAGGGGTCGAACAATATGGTTCCGTTCTCATCAAGCGTTTTCAATGGTTTTTTCCGACCGATGATGATCCAAAGGTGGCATGGTGCGTCCCTAAGCATTTTCGCACCACACACCACCTCGAGGACAACGTAGGTCGCTGTGGCATACATATCTCGATAGCTGGGAGGTCAACAGTCCACTTATACAACTGGTACTGTCCCCCAGGGCCTGGCACGCATGCGCAGGCATGGCCGGCGATAAGCCATTTCTGGCAGCAACATCGGCTCCCAGACAACAGCATCATATGTGGGGACTTCAATGCGCACCCTATACAATGGGATACAGACTCGGTCTTCAGACGGGGCGGACAGACTACGCAGACTCGTACCGTTTTCTTCCAGCGATGGCTGGAAAGTCACCCGGAGATCCGGGTAGCGGATGACCCGACAGCGCATACCTTTCATGCACACAACACGGAGGGAACTCACCCAGACGCCATCATGTACAAGGGGCCTGACCTCCCGCCGCTCGAAATCACCTGGACGGCGGTCCCGATCAGGGGTATAAGGAGTGGCCACACAATTAATTCAGTATCGACACATTGCAGTTTATCAGTCATACCTCGAGAGACGCTTCTCCTTCCGAACTCACTCATCAACAGATGGACAGAGGCGCTCGGAAAAAGGATACCCGACGAGTTCTGGCACGAAACGTGGGAAGGAGCAGGAGACCTGGATAGATGGGCGCAGAGACTCTTTGACTACAGCAAGCAAGCTACAGAAGATGCCACGAAGCCGGCGAGCCTCAAAACTTTTGTCTGGTGGTGGAACGATCAGACGGACGAGCTTATGAACTCAGACCAACCAGACAAGCTATACAAGTTGATGCAGCAGCGAAGAGACGCGTACGCAGATGTGCGAGAACAGGCGACGGCCGGGGACATTTGGAAATTTCATTTGGCAGGCAGGCCGCGCAAGGCGATGTATATTCCGCCTTTGAAAGAGCCATTTCAAGCAACCTATCACGTCGAGATAAGTGAGGCCTTTAGAAGGCACTACTTCCCAGACGCACGAGACGGGTTAGAGGAGCCGCTACCAGAGCACCGAAAACCCAATAACTTGTTTACGGAAGAGGATCTGTGGGAGGCATTTCGGGGCATGCCTTCGAATGTATCCCCAGGGATATCGGGCATGTCGACCCAAATGCTGGGCGCCCTCATGGAGCATCATACCCTCACCCTTACAAGACTATTAAACAGGTGCATCAGTTTAGGGCACTACCCGGCTGCTTTAAAGCGAACGGTCGTTGCGATGGTCAAAAAGCCGAAACCATATGACCCATCGACACCGCGGGCGTACCGGCCTATTTGCGTTGAAGAGTCGTTAGCAAAGCTCCTTGAGCGAGCCGTCACACTGCGGTTACAGACATACATAATGCCAGGAATGTATTTCTTGCCAATACAACACGGAGGTCGACCGGGCGCATCAGTGTACGGTGCATGGCATGACCTATATAATCGCCTCCTCACGACGGAGGACTCCTGCGTTGGGCTTGTTACGTTTGATGTGAAGGGATATTTCGATAATGTGGATCTTGGGCAATTACGGCACGCCCTACGGCTACACGGAGTCCCCCTCTACTTGATACAGCTAATAGAGGCTTTCGCTTGCGATCGATCCATACAGTTTGCATTTAATGGGGATCATTCACAATGGTTCGTTAAGCCAAATCGTGGAGTACCACAGGGGTCCCCTATATCCCCAATTCTCGCGAACATGGCAGCCATGCCGGTCCTACACAGATTGCAAGATTTACCATGGCTACGGTTCTACATGGATGACGGTGGCCTTGTCACATCAGGCTCAACACCGGGGCGGCTCGTAGGCCGCATAAGTGAAGGTTTGCGGAGAATTGGCGACGAGTTCGCAGACACGACGCTTACGATAGACCCGGGCTCAGTTCAGTTCATAGCTTTCCGCCGCATTTGGGGCTCACAGGGAAGGTTCACCCCACTAATAAACCAGCCGCTCACGTATCAAAACCGACGAATATACTCATCGCCATCGGTCACATGGCTGGGCATTCGTATAGACAAGAATCTGTCTTTTGCCCCTTTTGTTAAGTCCCGGGTCACGGCTGGACACTCAACATGGTCCAGCCTGGAGTGGTTGACGTCCCGGTCCCGCGGCCTGAAGGCGCGTCACATGCGGACCTACTATTTGCAAATATTGCGGCCAGTATTATACTGGGGGGTGCCTATCTGGTATATGCACGCACCACACCTGGCAGAGCTGTTCCAGCCTGTCCATAGACGCGCATTGCTGAGATGCGGAGGTTTTCTCAATTTTACGCCAACAGCAACTATGGAGGCTCTGCTTTCCATCCCGCCAATCTGGCAGTACGCAGCGGTAGAGGCAACGTGCAGAAATGTTGCAATTGTAGCCCATGCAGCATCGAACCCGGCCTTACACCCGAGATACTATGAAGGAATGTGGCCAAATGGCCAGGTAAGCCCGGCCGCCTGTGCCATCCACCCTGAGCTGGAAGGGCGAGCCAATACCATCATCCGCGACTACCGACAAGCCCTCTCCCTCCGCGGGATGCGGTATGAGATGCGGCATGACGAGAATGGTAGATGGATAATGGTTTATTTGGTAGAAAACCCATTCCCACCAGTCGTCATTTTCACTCTTCAATTTACTGTTTACTCGGACTTACACTCTCAATATCTCATTGCTTTCCTACGCATACTTCGTCATATCAAAGATACCGTCCCAGCTCATTATTGTTATCCAGTATATATTGTATCTAGCTATCTTCCTCCTTTGTTCTCTCTTGAACGTACGAAAGACCCCTACACCCGCCATTTCACATACTTGATTTCCCGTTTTCTCCCAAGTTTGCGTCCTATGCACGTCGTCTTTATTTACACCCCACTTCGTTTCTTTGAATCACCTCGGGAGCAGCCAGAGGACTTCCTAGACATCACACTCGCGACGGTGCCGGGCAGCATAGCCTACCTGAAGGATTACTTCCTTAAGGGGTGGCAGCGAGCAAACCAGCGGTGGGTGCAGTTAGGACATCACACGGTGACGACCCCGTGGCGACGCGGGCTTCTGAGAAAGCCTAGTTATGATTTGTTGCCGCCTCTCAAGTGGCCATGGAAGCGCAAACAGGAAGTACGATATCTCCAGACCATAGCAAATGTGTCCAGTACGGGTACAACTCGCTCTCGCATCGCACACAATTATTCACCACTCTGTCCGGTGGACCGTCAGCGGGATACCGTAGACCATCGCCTCACGACATGCGTGCGCTATGCAGCGCTACGTTATCAATATTTTTACCATCGAAATCTGGAATCCCCGGATTGCTCCCTGTCTTTCGATCATGCAATTAATAATGCGCAATTCTTCTTTGATTTGTATAGACCACCCTAGGGTTTTCAGGGCGCGATGCCCTTTTTTCTCCCTCTCGCGCCGTCATCTTAGCTAAGTAATAAAGCATGCATGTACTATTTCACCTATATTCTCTAATATACATTGTTACGCAGGCCCTTTCTTTCTAGCTGCCACCATCTGGATCTCAGAATCTTACTAAAGACAGCAAATTGCAGCAGAATGATGAGAGCAAAGAAGACACAACCCCCTCTGGTGGTAGAGGAGGTTGTGTCCTTTGATAAGAATGACCCCAGGATATAAGAGGCCATCTTTCAAGTTGTCATTAAGATAAGAATAGTAGTAAACATCAGTTACAAGCCAATCTACATACTGAGCATGCATCACAAAATCCGGAACAAAATTATATTTCCTTATAATAAATTATAATAAACATAACTGATATAGTATACATAATTTATTGAGCAAATATTACAATTACATATACCAGTTAGTTCTTTATTGACAAGTACCGTAATACTTATTAAACTGTGTAGTAATTTCTTTATTCTTTTAATTCATGCATAATAGCTTCTAAATTATTGTAATTACAGGCTGATAATTTTTAGAAACAAATAATATTGACATAATTATTATGCACATATTGTGAAGTACATAAAATTATAACTCAATAGTTGTTGAATCTTTGCGATTAAAATATAATATCTTTAAAACTCTATTGAATTTATATAGTATCTATGCTCTTATTGTGGGAGAAGTAAAACTGTTGCAAGTTTATTGCGAGAGAAGATGATAATTTTAATTTAGTTGTAGAATGACATAATAGTTGGTCAAGTATTTGAGAGAGCATAGTAGTTTCTAAACACATACATTGGCTTATATGTATTAGCAAACTTGATAACAATAGTGCAATGAATGAGTAATTATTCTGAGGTGAAATAACTACAGACTCAGTATATAACCACTTGCAACACACAATTAATAGAGGATTCAGCAGCACAAAAAGGGATATATGTTAATGACAGCCATTAAATGAGTTGTCAAGAAATCAGCCAGTTATAGCAGAATAAAGAAATGAGTAAAGAATTAGTTTCCATCCTCCAAGTCAACATCCGAGTCCCTACTTTTATAGCCAGGCTGCTGGCAACGGTGGTGGTAGAAATCCTCGATGTCACTCAATACACCACTGTCATCATAGTCTTTCTGTGCAGGACAATCCAGAAATATCACACTTGAAAACATTAGACCAAAATAAGATGACAGTGAAAAAGAGAACGAGGGGAGTATCTGTTCCACCAAGCTAACAGTTCTTGATTGCACTCCTTTACTGAAGACTCCTTTGAACAGAACATTTTGCATACATGATGGTATATATCGTACACTTCAGGGCAGCCCCGGGGCATGAACTCCCTTGCTGTGCTAAGTCCGTAGAAGGTCTGGCAAATCAATGGTCTCAATGATCCGAATGCTAGGATTGATAAAACTGACCTGAGCAGTGGCGTACGCAATTGAAGCTGGAGTGACCTCCATCATGCCTGCAATTTTGGCAGCTCCGGCCTTTCCACGCATGCTGACATCAACAATGCCATCAATGGGATTGGCAGACCCTGGGCCAAAAAAGACTGCTGCAAAGCTCTTCATATAATTTGTCAGTATCGAGCCTCAAGGAGAAACATTCTGACGCCTGCCTTGACAATTATAAGACCTTAGAGGTATCCTTTCAGCAGATTATTTCAATAGTATTTGCCTTCCAGAAAGGCAAAGGAGTGTGGGTGTCCACCATTGAGATGAACTTCGATACCATTCCTGTGTTTGATCAGGGCGGCGCCTCTTCGAAGTTTATCCATAAAACTTGCAAATGTAGTTCATATCAGCATTAAGTCAATGTTATGAAGAGCAACCTACTCATTTGTAATCTCCTCAGGCTTTACTTCAATGGGCATGAGAAGCTGCCCAATGACATCATTTTCAAATCCTTGTAAGTCTTTTCTGCCTGTAGGCAGGCGTGTCGACACTATTGTGCCATTAATATCCTTGTAAGATGAGAATGTAATGTAATCGAGAATATTTGTCTTGATTCTCAGCGTGTCTATTGACCTCACACTGCATTGGCCACCCTTCATCTAAAAGAAAAGAGTGAGACTATAGCAGAGGAGATAAATAATAAGGCAAAAACAAACAGCTGCGACTATACGTTCAAAGTCATCTGCTCCAGCACCCATGAGATGATTGTAGATAGGACTGTCAGTCTCAAACATTGCTCGGAAAACCCTGGCACTTTTGACAGCACTAGAATGATAATACAATCAGCTGGAGGTGAAGTGTACAATAAAGAGACATGTTCCTAGCATCCGACAGCTGGTCAAGCTCCGCATCATTGAGCTCCTTATATTTGAAGCTATTCAGGAGCATGTTACGTGGAGACTTCCAGCATTCATACGCTCTGGTGAAATGTTGACCTTTCCCTTTAAATAGAGAGTATATATCACTAAACAATCCATTATGAGCCATAATATCAACTCGGAGCAAAATATTTACTGCTCGACTTCCACTTCGCTCACCTCTCATTGTCTTTCTCTGAGTCCATCTCAGGATTAGAATCGCTTTCTCGATCTGTCATCTTTGATCTCTTTGACTTCAACTTCGAGGTCGATCTCGACTGCCAGCTTCCCAGATGGGACATTGACTGCAGATCCGAGGCAAGGTTTATACCTTCGTCTGGCATACTGCCACTTTCTAGCACCGACTCGCACTTGGACCTCTCCTCATCTTGTGGAGGCGATGACTCCACATCTACATGATATTTTGGGTGCTTGCAGGATGACGATGTGTTAGACGAAGCAGGCCTGGTCGACGACTTGTGGGAGGATGACTTGGACATCTCCCACCGGCATGGCATGACAAGACTCAAGAGCACAAGGAGAGGAATGAAAAGGGAGGAGGGGGGACTCGAAGGTGACTTCAATTTAAATACCACGGCCTGGGATTCGTCTTCCACCAGGCAGTCAGATAAAAAACTTCCATTTGACAGGTTGAGTCTAATCTTGACTTGGGCAGCAATTATGGTATGGAACACTGACCAATCAGGCAGACAAGATTATGCCAGCCGGCAATATAAGCATTCTAAATTATATCTCACAGTTGATTATTACCACCATTTTCAGAATTGTTTAGAAAAGCAGATCATGTGAAAAATCACCGCATTGCATCAGAAAACCTTGAAAACCCAACAAACCTCGATTTTTCTCCACAATGAAGCCATACCATGTCTTCCTGTAATGTCGGAAATTATGCCATACTGTATATGCATAGATGCATGTAAAAATACTGGGACTTGGGTGTTACTATGTATTGTGAATAGAAAAAGAAGGTGCAGCTCCTGCGACTGCAGCCTTCTGCAGCGTACCAATTTAGTTGTGTTGTTCGAAGAACTGAAGAAGTCTCACCTGGACAGTAACATCCCTTGCCTTAGAGTCCTTGCGTGACCGACAAGGGCCTTGCTTTGGCTCAGCAGACACAGGAGCAGTCTGCTTCTCGATTTCGCTGACATCTCTGAGTTTTCTGGATGGATTCACCTGCCATGATGACCTTGTCACAACAGGCACATTGTCCAATTGCAACATGAGGGGAGATAGGGAAGGACGGAAGGTAAATGTTCCATCTTTTATTATATTATGAGTCAGGTCACTGTATGAATAGAGTTGTGGTATTGGCAATGGTGACTGGCAATCTCTATGTAAAAATGTTTATTCCCACAGGCTCTGGTATCACATGCCGATGAGATATCGCAACTCGCTTATTCTCCACTTTTTGAATCTGACTTACTATGCATACAAAGACCTATACCACACATAGTTATGGCTAGAAAATTTCTAATTTGTGCATTTCTGAGCTGGTGGTGTATATTGTATTGAAAATATCAAAAATTTTCTGAAAAATGAGCAAGATACAGCATAGTCACAAGCAATATTGAAAGAACCAAGCAAATCCTTGAAAATTTTTTTTCAACAATTTAAAGATTAGGACCATAAAATACCAATGAAGCATTTTTAGTGATGATTCTTGGTTGCAATTGAGCGAAGGACAATTATCTTCTTGAGGGATGAAAAGTTAGAAAAGGAAATTATTGGTCATATGACTTGAACTTTCATAGTGAAAGTACTTGAATTGACATATACCGGACAAGAAACAATTTCTTCTGACATAAATATAGTACATATATACATACAATAAGGTTTCTGGGAAAGATGAAACTGCTTCTAGGTACTTTTTGCAATGAAATATTGAGTTTTGGAAAGACAAAAAGCCGACTCTCTCTACAATTTTTTGATGCTGCAAAAGTCTTCCAGAACCATTTCATGTGCTCATATTGAGGCATAAGAGTCCTAATTTTTCTCCTAAAGGTCTGACCATTTAAATTCAGGAAAATATAGCTTCAGTATGATCACTAGTCATAATATCTTTTATATTGGTCATGTATTTTAATGAGATAGACTGGCAAATGCCATATTATACTATTTCCATATCATTATGAACTCAAAGATCCCACTTCTTGATGTTTGGGAGCATTGAGCACTGTGCATCCATCATTCAAGAAAGTGGACAACTGAGATCAACATTTTGCACCTTATATAGAAAATATAAAAGCTCCGACACAAATTTCTCAGTGCACATGTGATATAGAGAATGCCAGTCACTATTGGCAATAAACTCAAAACATGACTCATGGGACCATAAGTGTGCCATCAATCTCCTGAGAGCTGAAAGTCATCCTTTGCCCTCGCTCCTCATCCTCCTCACCCATGTCGATCCCTCCGCCCTACTTGATCAAACATATGGAAACCTCACACAATTCAAATGAAAAAGTGCATACTTGTCTCAGTTTATCTTCTGGCAGCTAATGCACTTTGTAGATGGGAAGAGGAACTGCTATCCCTCCGATGATGAGAAGTGCCATCGTTTACATAAATAGTACATGTCGTTGTGAAGGAAGGAAGAAAGGAAGAGTGCACAACAGACACCAAATGCAGAGAGAAAAAGGACAAGCTAAAAACTCACAACAGATACACATGGGAAGGGAGAACAAATGAATGTCTGATGCATAATGAAAGGAGGGACAAAGGAATGGCCTATGCACAAGAAAAGAAAGAGAGAGGTAGGGAGAGAGATAAAATAAATAAATAAGGTGGACCATCTTGGTTGATGAAGGGGAACTAGATGATGATGAGAGGAGAATTAGAAGATGTGACAAAACAAGTAAGGAGAGCTGACTGACAGGGTAGCTACTAACACCACTTCTTTGTCCTCTTTCGACTACCTTCACCTTCATCGAAGTCACCTTCTCTCTTTGGTGGGCATTTGGATTCATAAGGATAAAAGTTGGAGGTAGAGATTCTCAGGAAAACTCGAGACAACAGGAAGCATTGATGTCTGACCTGGGGGATTTTCTCGACTTCGTCTTCACTAATGGAGGCTCCGATTTGGCTGATGTCAGTACCTTTGCCTTTGCCTTTGCCTTTGATTTCACCAATATGATCTGCGAGACTGAGGCTTGTTTGAGATTGGCCGACTGGGTTAACACGATCTCTGAGACCATGGGATATTTTGGTGTCAGTTATTTTTTGACGTGAGTGCTTTGTGATGAAAAAACCTGCTTCATTGAAGGTAGGTGCAGCTCCACTTGTTGGAAAAGAATATGCGAGGGGATTACCCTCAGCAGTCTCCTACAATGCGATTTGTTGTACTAAAATTTTTCACTTTTCCATGTCGAGCTTATAGAAGGCTTTGACGGCATGCCCCTCTTCAAGAATCTCATCATTCCAGTTTGATTCCACCTCTCGTTGCGTATTCGGCCAATCACGGAACAAAATCAATCCCAAGTTATCGAGCCCTTCAGTCATTCCAAGCAACTCATCGGGGACCCTTCCATGAGCCTTAATTTGTTCCCCGACCCCAGAAAGAGTGTGAGGCACTATGAACAGCCCATGAGCAGCTGCAGCTACATATTAAGCAACCATTTTGATATCGTCATTAGTTCGAATGATTTGTCTTAGTTTTTTATTGTCCCCGAGGAGTTCGACGGCCTTCTCAAGCTTCATCGCGGTGGACTCATGTACGATAAATGATTTGATCATAGCAATAGTGTCATGATCTTCATAGGTCAGGGTCTCGTGGGTCATATATAATGCCTTCAAGCTTTGCGTACATTTCCAATATGTTGTGCGGCAAATCGGCCTTCACAAAACGCTTAGCCAAATCTAAGGCATTGGTAGCTTGCTAACAATGAAGATTGTAGCAAAGCTCGACATACTGCAGCAAGGCTTTCAACTCGTGGAAAAGTCCTGATCCAACTTTCTCCATGAAGATTGTCTTTACGGGTACTCTGTGCCACCAAAAGAATATCGTCCGTGATGCCCATGTCACAGAGTGCTTGAAAGAATTGAAGTTGAAGCCAACATCATCTTGCCTTGGCAATTTAACTAGGTCGAAGTCTGGTTGCAAGCCAAATGCAGTAAGGGAAATGCATTTTTTAGCATCAGCATTCTTAATCTTATGTCCTTGGACCTCAACCTTAAGTTCTTCCTCTCGAAAGAAATCAAAGGCCTCTGCCATAATCTTCAAACTGATCGCCACAGTCTTTTGCATAGACTCCATAAGGCAGTGAACCAGTATGCAGTCGATAGCTCTCGCACTCTGCAATCAATGAGGTTTAGTGCACAAATAGCATATACGTAAGGATAGAACTCACTCCAAGAATAGCATCGTCATACAAAGCAAGATAGAAATTCGTCTAATTCGCATTTTTGTCAACCTTTGTCTCTACCTCCTGCAACCGCTTTCCTAACCCATCATCCCCAGCAGTGACTCGTTCCTCCAAATCTTGGATCTTTGCCTTTAAAGATCGAGTTGCACCTGATGATCTTTTATTTTATTCAGGGACCACTTCATAAATTTCCTGACAGGATTAGGAGCCCTGCTTTTATAATCGGTGTAGGTTCTAAATGATCTGCTGATTTGTCATCCTCTTTAAAATGGTCAGTCATCTCGAAATCAAAACTAGTTCTATGCACCTGATAAACACACCAATAAAGTCACCTTCTGTGGGCGACTCGGAAGTATCACGAATAGGAGATGGGGATGTCTCAGGTGCGGGTGTCTCAAGTGCGGATGTCTCAAGTGTGGATGTAGATGTGAGTGTGAGTGTGGATACTACTTGAGATGAGCAAAGCTGACTAAGCAATAGGATAAATTTAGGAGTACTCACTGTCTGTGTCTGCCATCGGTGCTGACGCGTGAGTTATAGGTTTTCTCAGGCGAAAGGCAGATATGTGGTGTGAAGAATATATGAGGGAAGGATGAAGGGCACAATAGAGAAGATAATGGGAGATAGAGGATGAGTTGCACCCCACAGCCACCCTAGAATGAGGCCTTATATAAGTCTCATATGCCGTAATGGAGGAACCACCAGAAGCACCAGAAGTGAGACCCCATGTGGCACTGCATCACGATGTGCATCACTTTCATCCCATCATGGTCTGCCACATTCTACAGTGCTCAAAAAGTCTTCCGAGATGACATGGGGTAAAGACAGTACTGCACATACAATAAAGCTAGATATATCCTGAATTATGAAAGAATCCCTGCGCATCTTGAGGAGTGATGGAATGGACAAGACGATACATCTGCTAATACACGCCATAATCATTTGGGACACCATCCCTTGCAATTGGTCCTTCACACTGTATCTTGCTCTTAAGCACGGAGAAGGCTTGCTCAATGGGATTATAGTCTGGCAAGTATGCTGGAAGAAATTCGAGCTTCATTCCCCTTTCCTTACTCATAAGTCAGAGTATTGCCAGTTACATTCTGGACAACTCACCTCAACTCTATGAGCTCACGAATAGCTGGCGCCTTATGAATCAGACAGTTATCCATCATGACAACAGAATTTGGTGCAGGAAAGGGTTGTAACCGATCGACCAGCATAGAAATGAAATGTATAAACAGGTTTGTATTGAAAGAGCCTCAACAATGAGGCAATCTACGATGCCGTCAAGTGAGATTGCAGGAAGAATTGAATATCTGTCAGAGTAAGAACACTATTACATTGATACACATACATACTTATCATTTTCCTCTCTGAAAGAATGCCTTGCGGACAGTGCGCTTACCCTCCAATGCCCATGCCTGATTTTGTATATATGTCCAACGGTCGCAGGCACTTTCATCCACAAAGACAAGCTGTTCTGGACTGTACTTCTCAGTTCGAAGGACATATTCTGTCCTTGCTGCCTCGTTGCACTCCTGCACATGTTTGGTAACCTGAACAGTTTAAATCATCAGCTCCGTCTCAGGTATTGTGGGTTCCTCATTCCAACCTTCTTGAGACTGAATCTGACACACTGTAGCATTCTCCAAATGGTACTTTTAGAGCACGTCACACCGCATGTCTTCTCTAGCATTTCTTTGAGCTCATCCAGGTAATAGTCCTTCTGATGTCATAAAGAGCGCCACATAAGAACTGGAATTGATGCTGTGCTCAGACAAGTCACTCTAAATATACCAAACCCCACTCACCCTTGTGTCATCATAGTCAAGCAGCCAACGCCTTCCCCGGATTTTAAGCTGTCCTTCTTCGGCACCTTCCTCAGCAGACCAGGTCTTGAGCACAAAGTATACACTGGCTAATGACACATCTGTATAGTAGCTGATCTGTTTCACTGGCAACATGCACACCCTGCTCGTGTGAACAATGGCACTTCTCATCATCGGAGGGATAGCAGTTCCTCTTCCCATCTACAAAGTGCATTAGCTGCCAGAAGATAAATCGAGATGAGTATGCACTTTTTCATTTGAATTGTGTGAGGTTTCTGTATGTTCAATTGAGTAGGGCAGAGGGATCGACATGGGTGAGGAGGATGAGGAGCAAGGGTGAAGGATGACTTTCAGCCCTCAGGAGATTGATGGCGCACTCATAGTCCTGTGAGTCGCATTTCGAGTTTATTGCCAGTACCGCAACTCTATTCATATGGTTATCTGGAGTGCATTGCATAGATCACAATAGATTATCTGGTTCTACTATTTGGAACATTCTGAACAGATGATCTATGAGTAAGACCTTATAGGTATACAAAGGGCTTCTGATTTTGTCTTCCAAGCTAATCAACTTAGAGAATCTAGAACAAGACTTTCATAGGTAATAAAAGATTATATATTTTCATTTATGCACTGACTTACTTATATATGTCCTCTACTGCCATACTAGGAAATATACTTCCAGCTCATCTGCATCTATCTAGAGAGGTATATGCCCAATGTGTGGTGATGCTGTTTCGTACTAAGGTACCAATATACCCAGCTTCACTTTCGGATTCGCAAGCTTGGAAGAGTTCATTGTCACTGTAAGGATCACGCGCATGTATATTCAATTTCCTTTTTCTTTTTCCTTTTCCTTTCTTTTATTGTCATCATCTATACCCACCTAAACATTCTTTAACCTTCTCTGTTCACTCCGACGTCACATGGTCTCTTAGTTAGTTCATTAGTCATTCCCTATTACTTCACTCCAATGTTCCTCCATGCTTCCTCCGATCCGTCCGACCACATGACCTAACCCTGAACCCTATGACATCACACTCCTTTCCTTAGTTAGTAGTCTTTTCCCAGACTTGTAGGGTATATAGGTAGCTAGCCTTCCTGTAGAGGCCTCTTGCCTCGACATTCATTAGATCTCTGGCTATACACTCGCTTTGTCTCTATGTCGATGCTCACTCCTTGGATTATCTGAGGGGCTGGGTTCTCTTGCTTATTAAGATTGTCTCTTAGTTAGTAGGCATCGGCGATGTGGGCATTAGGCTGTCGCCTAACACCCTCACTGCCGTAATGGCCGCTCATATGGCCACATCAATCCCCTCCCCTCTCTCCCCACCCTCCTCCTCCATCTCTCCCTGTGACTCCAGCAGGACCTCCTGTCTGCTGGGGGCCCGCAACATCCTGCCTATGGCAGGAGCCCCCATCGCCGCCCCGGCGTCCACCTCCATCCGGTTGGAGGGAGCCTCCAACCCCTCCCTGCTGCTGTTGCTGCTGCTACTGACGCTGAGAATTGTCGGCACCATGGTGGAAAGAGAAAAAGAGAAATGGGGAACTCAGACACGAGTCCCTGTCATCTATATCTTCACTGCACCCAATTCAAACTCCGACTTCAGCCCTCCATACACATGACCTACCCGCCCCCATTTTACCAATCAATTACCAAATCCTCCTCATGGCTCCACCGCAATCTCCACTCAACCTCCACAGACTCCTCGACAACTCTCCCCCTCCAAAACTCACTGGAACAATCTGCCGAACCCCACCACAACACAGCCCCAACTTGTACACCTCTGCCAAGCCAGCCGATACAACATTCTACACTGATCCCCCCGCCAATCATCCAATACTGCCGCGCACCTTACCCTAGCCATACTTACACCCACTAACGAATTTCCAGCCTATATGCTACTACCTACACCACCCTAGCTAATTGCCAGGTGTTCCCGACTGGTTCCTGGACCACCAAAAACCCGCCGACTTGTATTTCCGATGTACCACTACCCCTGACTACAAGGCCATTGTATCTATATCTGGTACCAGATCAAGATCATGATATGACGACACCTTCCATGATTAACTATTTAAACTTTACTTCTGAACTCCCTTCTAAATCAAAGCTCATCCCACCGACGCCCCACCTATATGAAATTCCTTCACCCAGGCCCCCTTCTATTTGAAGATCGCTTTACTCCACGCCTCTACAGGCCACCATACCTAAACTACTAGCGAACCAGCCTCGCCGCTAGCCTCCTATCCTACTTATTCATCCTGCCGACGACCTGCCTATATGAAACTCCTTCGCTCAGGCCCCCTTCCATTCAAAGATTGCTTTGCCCCATGCCTCTACAGGCCACTATACCCAAAAACTCCAGTGAACCAGCCTTGCCGCAACACACCCAACCTAATTACCTGTCATGCCGACGATCCACCTACACGAAACACCTTCACCTAGGCCCCCTTCCATTAGAACACTACTTTGGTCTTCGCCTATATTGGCCTCTACACTATGAATACTGGCAACTTCACCTCTCCAAAAGCCGTCATACCCTCCAGCCAACCCTGAAAACACTCGCCGAAAATATATAAAGCGGTCGGTGACCCACTCATCACCCCAAAAACATCTACCCTACAGATTACAAATATCATTGGCACCCCCTCCAACATGCCTCAGCTATTTCCCAGCCTCGCCAAAGCGTTTTCATTCGCACCGGCAATACCACTACTGCAAGTCCCGCACCCAGTCCTCTTCCCCTGCCATGCCCAACACCTGTTAAATTTCAATTTCGCCTAGTTAATCACACTTCCCGGACACCCCATGCTCCTTTACCTATGGCACCCTGATTACACCGCTTTTCCAAATATTCTCATCACCGCCCTTTGCAGTTTTCATCATCCCTGCCCTGACACAGTGACTCTAATCTTCCTGCTGTACATCTGGGCCTCACCGGATGCACAGCAACTCCTCTGTCAAGACCCACACCTCGCCAGCAGAAACTGGGGATCATTTTGTGACCTCCTCGCTGACGCGTTTTCTGCAGCAATGCCGTTCCTCGCCAGACACGTCCCCGCGATACTTCAAATCATCCCCAATCTCTTCGCCAGACACCAACTGACACCTGCTGACAAAGCAACACTTGTTTGCCGCATCCGAGAAATGCTCCACATCGGCGGTGCCCTCACTACTATCCCTATAATTCTCGGTGTGCCTCTCGGCGATGGCATATACCTAATGCCGCCCTCGCCATCCTCAGAGAAGGGCCTATTGCACTTGAAAACACTGTTATTTACTCCGACGCTGTCTCAGAACTATCCCACAATGCCATAATCCAAGTCTTACGCCTCTTTGATGAGCGCAGCAACAATGATATATGTGACTGCGCTGCCAACATCATCGCCATTATACTTCAAGCACAACAGTATTCGCTCTCAGCAATCGCAGCCATCCAGGACATTGAAGAGCACCTCGCCGAGCTTCGGAAATCCATTGAACATTACCCATACCTCAACAACGTACCTCAACAAGATGCAGCGGACAGAGCCAACCCTCCACCGAATGCCGCTGAACCAATCCACGATCTGCCGATGATTGATCTCACAACCAAAGACTGATCCAGGTGCAAGTCACAGATATACCACCCAGTTACATCACAACCCCCGCTCAATTTTGCCTAAAACCTCCCCTACACTACTCAGCATTTTTTTAATCATTTTTTTAGTTCGTCAGAAGGAGATGTAGTGTGCTGCACTAACCTATACCGGTCCAGCGGCACAGGCCTGTAAGGGCTGTATTCCCCTATGCCATACCCAGGACACCCCACATACTATTGTCAGCAAACCAGCCTTCGCCACCATTACCTATAATACAGCCTGCTCAGTGGCTGCTGGACCTTCGGCGGCCTAGGAACAGCACCCACGCCACCACCACCACCAACCATACAAACCGGCAGCAACGCCTTCGCTTCTATCTCATGATCACCCTGTCCCCCCTTTGACCAAATCCTGGTTCCCCTTCTCTAGCCTCTCCCAAGAACGGTTCTGCTGAATCCAGTAATTCCGGGCTTTGGAAATGCTCACACGGTAGCTAGACACACTGCGGCGGATATATATCATGCCATCGCAGAGATGTATGCCTGCTGCCACGCTGGCTGGGTAATTGGTAGCCTATCTAAGGTGCATTTTGTTTAACGTTTCATGTTCTTATCATCCCACATTGTACGCCGAGCACAGCAGCATGCCCGGCGGCCATTCACATATTCCCCTTTTTAGTTTCATTCTACCCCTTGGCATTTCAGATCCACATAGAGTGCGCCCTGACCAATCCGAATGGCCCCGATGTTCAACACGATGTACCAGCATCTGCTGTTCCGATTGGGGCACCCTTAGGTCTTAGCGGCTTGGTGGTGCATCTCGGTGGTAGCCCCTACCATCGCGGCATGCCTGTCACGCCTCACCACCCACCGCTTTAGTGATATTTCTTATCAAGGACTCATAGTATATATAGAGAGCATGTATCTATCCTAAAAAGCAGTTGAGTGATGCGAGGGGGACGCTCGGGGATGGTCACGGGAAAGACCATTACTCTTGAGGTTGAGTCTGATGAGGGGTCAACGCAAGCGAAAAGGTCGAGTGGAAAGGAGGTATATGTCGATGTGTGTTGTATGTCTTGGATCTTATTCTTCACTGACATGTTTCGTTTCTAGGTGCCTCCCCTTCTGAAGTGCATACGTGAGCCGGTGGTCGAGCCGCCGGCGAAATGAGCAAGAGCGCCGGGAGCGGCGGCCTCGGGTGGGGGAAGGGCGAAGGAGGAGGTGACAGGAAGAAGGGACGGGACGGTGAGTGCTGTCTTGATATTTGTTCTTGACACTCTCTGACTATAATATTCAGAGGGAGGAGGGGGGTTGGGAGTTCGAGAGGGTGGGGCAGCTCCCCAGGGGTCAGAGCCGCCTCCTCCTCGAGTTTGTGTCGCCGGGGTGCAAGCGGTGCATCGGGCGTGGGGAGATGTGCACGAGGTGCCTGCTGGCGCTCCTGTGCCAGGCGTGCCAGGTATTGCACCACTGGTGCAATATCTTGGAGTCGGACGTGACCTTCCTGGTGCAGCAGGAGGTCCTCACTCTCCGCCGGCAGCTGGAGGGGATGGAGTCGACGTTGGCGGGAGAGAGTGCGGGTGGGGGGGTGGAGGTAAAGGCCCAGGGTGAACGCCGTGGATAGGCGGTGAGCCAAACGATGCAAACGGCGTCGGCTCATGGTCTTCGGTGACCATGAAGCACCCTTGGGCCGAAAAAAAATAAAAAAATAGGAAAAATATGAAAGTACAAAAATAATGTATTTTTCTTTTTCTTGTGTACTATAGTGGCTTGTAATAACAAGCCGAATGTTTTTCTTGTGAGGATGGTTCTTTGTGAGATCAGGGAATGTAAGATTGAGATGGGCTGGAGTGAAATAGGGAGGATAGGCGCCCTAAAAATAGCGCCGGGGCCAAAAGAATGACTTGAGTAAGGTGAAAATGTGGAAGGGGGTGACTCGGCATCTCGCCGCAGTCGTTTGGATGATGATTGGAGAGTGTGAAGATAGCGGCGGGTCCAAATAGGTGACTTAGGAATGTGTATATAAGGGAGAGGGTGATTATGAGGCTTCGGCAGATCTTCATAAGTTGGATTTGGCGTCTAGGTCATCCGCCGCAGTCTCTTGTGCTAGGTTGTCGAGTTCCGGCATAGATTTCTGAGTGAGGTCTTCGACTGAGTTGATTATTCGAGTGCGTTGAAGAGTAAGTCTGAAGCTTGGGAACGTACGGAGTCATTACGACCAGTTCCGCAGCGTTCCGACTGGTTTCACTCAGTTTCGACTGGTTTCGCTCGAATGAGTAGACTTAGCAAGAACGCCATAGTCCTGATGGCACATGCACCATTCTTTGATCGGCCATCAAGATGGGAGAATCACGGCATCGAGTTTGCACGCGTCGATCACAAGTCTCTGGACCTCGGATCCGCATTCCAGACAAAGAGATTTGACCCTGCAACCTCGTCCTCAGTCCCTCTCCTTTGTTAAACATCGCAGACTTACTTTGTCAGGCTAGCCAGAGCCCTTCCGAGTCATTTCCCCGAGTTCTGCTCCGTTCCGCTCAAAGAGACCCGGTTCCGAAGGTTTCGCACATATTCTGACCTTTCTATATGCGTCCCCTTTAATCCATTATGCTCTCGTTCCAGACATGCTTAGTATTGTTTCTTTTGACCTATGTGTCCCTTAAACTATTCATATGCGCTCCTCTCCTTTGTAGATAGCGATATGCGTTTCCTTTTCTTTATAACATAGGTTCTCTGACCGCTGGGAGGCTCAGTCTTGGACGTTTAGTATAAATATAGCACGACTCTCGTAGTAGAGGGACAGCTTAGTCGGAGCTGAGTGGGAGCTTAGCTTACAGTTCTCACATCGTCTCAAAGTCTCTCGACCTCCAGTCTACTTGTTTGTAGTGGACTCTCTCGTCTCTATAGTCTAATATACGATATTTCGTGTTCTGTACAGTTGATCAGTGATCTCTCTTCGTAGCAGAGCTGTTCGTACGTTTGTATAGTTCGCTGTGATCGTACAAAGGCTCCTCTTACTTCTCTCACTCGAACCGATACCTCCATACGTGTTCCAAACCGTTTCGCCCAGTTTCGCTCATAACCCAGTTACTCTGCATGCTGCTCGCATTTGGTCTCGCAACACCTTCTCCTCTCCATTGTCATCGGGAAAGGACACCATATTACCCCTTTCCTCTTGACTTTCCACTCTCCGCTTCCTCAAGACCAGCCCGGTGCTATTCCGCATCGTTTTGATCGGAAACAGTCAGTTTCATCGTCCCACACATATCCTTCGATTCTCTCAGTCCCCTTCCATCATCGTTTCGCACCTCCATCCCTCGCATCACATTTCGACACACTCAGCAATTGTCCTTCGTCCATTGAATCGCATTTTGAATCGTTACGCCGCTGTAGTGCGCCGCACTAACCTGTACCGGTCCAGCGGCACAGGCCTGTAAGGGCTGTACTCCCCTATGCCATACCCAGGACACCCCGCGTACTATTGTCAGCAAACCAGCCTTCGCCGCCGTTACCCATAATACAGCCTGCTCAGCGGCTGCCGGACCTTCGGCGGCCTAGGAACAGCACCCACGCCGCCGCCGCCACCGACCATACAAACCGGCGGCGACACCTCCACTCCTATCTTATGATCACCTTGTCCCCCCTTTGACCAAATCCTAGTTCCCCTTCTCCAGCCTCTCTCAAGAATGGTTCTGCCGAATCCGGTGACTCCGGGCTTCAGAAATGCTCGCACGGTGGCCGGACACGCTGCGGCGGATGTATATCGCTCCATCACGGAGGTGTATGCCTGCCGCTGCGCCGGCTGGGTGAACGATAGCCAATCTCAGGTCCATTTCGTTGATTGTTTCATATTCTTATCATCCCACATTGTACACCGAGCGCAGTAGCGCGCCCGGCGGCCGTCCGTATATTCCCCCTTTTAGTTTGATTTGACCCCTTGGCATTTCAGATCCATATAGAGCACACCCTGACCGATCCGAACAGCCCCGACGTTCGACACGACGTACCAGCACTCCGCCGTTCCGATTGGGGGGCCCCTAGGTCTTGGTGGCTTGGCGGCGCATCTCGGCGGTGGCCCCCGCCGTCGCGGCGCGCCTGTCACGCCTCGCCGCCTGCCGCTTTAAGTGATATTTCTTATCAAGGACTCATAGTATATATAGAGAGCATGTATCTATCCTAAAAAGCAGCAGATATACACTCTAGAACGCAGCTACCAGAGACCAACCACAAGTAAAGAAGCCTCCTTCAAGAAACCAGTATATACAGAGAACCAGACAGCCGGATCGGGCGAACTCCCGGTCACGTGCCCTCGCCGATCCCGTCCTGATGGCGTGGCCCCCGATCTCACAGGATAGAAGCCGCTGAGCTCATTCGCCGCCCTGGTCATCTCCCTTCTGCGCAGCTGTCACTCGTCTAGTAATCGCTCCAGGGACTTCCCACTTATATCTGCATCGCCGTCCCTCTCTCTCTAGCCTCCGCCGCTGCTCGGTCCTGAGCATTTGTGATTCTTCCTCAACGCCTCGACGCAGCCGTCACTCCTCTAATCGTTTGTGATTCTTCCTCAACGCCTCGACGCAGCCGTCACTCTTCTAGGCATCTGTTATACTTCCTCGACGCCTCGATGCAGCTGTCACTCTTCTTGTGTTCGCCGCTACCGTCGGCGCCAGCGCCCCTTTTCGACTGAATCCAGTCTCCCACTTCTCGCCGCCTCCGCGTCGTTCCACCGCCGACACTACTACCCTTTCAAGTGGTGTCGACGCTCTCTCTCCCGCATCTTCTCTGTGTCATTCCGACGTCATCTCCCCGACTACCAGGCGGAATTGCACTGATGCGAACCTCCGCCGGCGCCGCACCCAGTCCGCCGCTGCGACCCCTTTGCCGGTTCAGTCGGACTCGGCGATCCCTATACAGCCGTCGAGGCCCGGATCGCCACGGCGAGGTATTCGAAGGCGCAGCGGATCTGCCTAACGGCCAGATCCTTGTGCATCTGAGCTGAGTGTCGCTTCTGAAAGCCTGTAGGTAGTCTGTAGATCTGGTAGGACCTCCCCTTTTTCCTCTCGACACCTTTGACATCGCCTCCCTGTGGTCGAACGCCGCCGCCGCCGCCTTTGTCCCTATCTAGGAGAGTCTGACAGTCTACACCGCGTTCCGACACTTTAGACTATGAGTGAGATCGGCTGCAGTCGCTTACCAGTGTGTTAGCACAGTCGATTAGTCACGTTCGGGTTGGTGGTTCGACTAGCGTAGCTTAGTTAATTTAGTTCTTGTGCCTTAGGTTAGTCGGCTTTAGTCCAGAGCTCGCAGCTGAGCCGGAGAGTCGATTTAGCCTTTGCACTGCCACCATCGATCTCGGAAGAAGTTCACCCTCGGAATTCTTCCTCGAGCGCTTCCCTCACATCCCTCAAGCCCTTCCATTGTATATCCCTATCTCCCTCCATTCCTTCGTGCCCTTAGCTCGGGTGTAATTCTCTGCTGACCGTTTGAAGGTATTCTAGGGCAGCCCCTCGAACTATACACTCCCTGTCTGGCATCAGAACGTCCACAGGAGTTTTAGCGTGTGTGGTAGGGGATAACTCTGAATGCTGCATATCGAAGTGCTGAAATGGCGCCGTTTACTTCAGCGAGAACATAGGATCCTCCTTTGGTTCGCCACACGACAATCATGGGCCCTAGGTACTTTGGCTTTGTCTTCCTGTTCAGCTCATTTTCAATCTGGGAGTTCCGGACCAGCACAAGTGAGCCAGGGGCGAAATTGTAATCCTTAATTGTTGCGGCGTGGGTTTTCTCGAAGTCCTGTATGGATTTGAAATGTCCCTGGATGATGGATTCCTTGACTCGTTGGAGGTCCTCAGGTCATTTCTGGAGTGCCCTTGCTCTCGCCGCGATGAGTTGTGCGTTGGACATCTTGGAGGTGACCGCCGGCAAGATGTACATCTGTTCGGCGAGGTCGAAGGGGAGTACTGGTTCGACGCCGTGGGCCATAAAGTATGGGCTATAGCCTGTGCAGCGTTGGATCGTGATTCGTTTGGCCCAAATGGCGTGGTATATATGCTGGGACCACTTGTCTGGGCTTGCGTCGGCGAGCTTCATTAGGGTTTCTCTAAGGTCCCGGTGTAGTGCGCCGCACTAACCTGTACTGGTCTAGCAACACAGGCCTGTAAGGGCTGTACTCCCCTATGCCATACCCAGGACACCCTGCGTACTATTGTCAGCAAACCAGCCTTCGCCGCCATTACCCATAATACACCCTGCTCAGTGGCCGCCGGACCTTTGGCGGCCTAGGAACAGCACCCACGCCACCGCTGCTGCGACCATGTGAACCGGCGGCGACGCCTCCACTCCTATCTTATGTTCACCTTGTCCCCCCTTCAACCAAATCCTAGTTCCCCTTCTCCAGCCTCCCTCAAGAACGGTTCCGCCAAATCCGGTGACTCCGGGCTTCAGAAATGCTTGCACGGTGGCCGGACACACTGCGGCGGATGTATATCGCGCCATCACGGAGGTGTATGCCCGCCGCCGCACTGCCTGGGTGAACGATAGCCAATCTCAGGTCCATTTCATTGATTGTGTCATATTCTTATCATCCCACATTATACGCCGAGTGCGGTAGCACGCCCGGCGGCCATCCGTATATTCCCCCTTTTAGTTTTATTCAACCCCTTAGCATTTCAGATCCATATAGAGCGCGTCCTGACTGATCCGAACGGCCCTGACGTTCGACATGACGTACTAGCATTCCACTGTTCTGATTGGGGCGCCTCTAGGTCTTGGTGACTTGGCGGCGCATCTCGGCGGCGGCCCCCGCCGTTGCGGTGTGCCTGTCATGCCTCGCCGCCCACCACTTTAGTGATATTTCTTATCAAGGACTCATAGTATATATAGAGAGCATGTATCTACCCTAAAAAGCAGCGGATATACACTCCAGAACGCAGCTACCAAAGACCAACCACAAGTAAAGAAGCCCCTTTCAAGAAACCAGTATATACAGAGAACCAGACAACCGGATCGGGCAAACTCCCGGTCATGTGCCCCCACTGATCCTGTCCTGATGGCGTGGTCCCCGATCTCACAGGATAGAAGCCGCTGAGCTCATTCGCCACTCTGGACATCTCCCTTCTGCGCAGCTGTCACTTTTCTAGTAATCGCTCCAGGGATTTCCGACTTTTATCTGGATCGCCGTCCCCCTCTCTCGATCCTCCACCGCTGCTCGGTTCTGAGCATTCGGGATTCCTCCTCAATGTCCTGACACAGCCATCACTCCTCTAGTAATCAATCCCACAATCTTTGATTTCTCCCCGCGCCTGAAGCCACCTTTCGTGTTCCCTTGCCGCCGCTCGGTTCAGATCGTTTGTGATTCTTCCTCAACGCCCCGATGCAGCCGTCACTCTTCTAGTAACCAGCCCCGCGATCTTCGATTTCTCCTCGCGGCTGAAGCCCCCTTTTGTGTCTCTGCACTGCCATTTGGGTAGGGCATCTGTGATACTTCCTCGACGTCTTGACGTAGCTGTCACTCTTCTAGTGTTCGCCGCCACTACCGGTGCCGGTGTCCCCCTCCGTCTGAATTCAGTCTCCCACTTCTCGCCGCCTCCGCGTCATTCCACCGCCGATACTACTTCCCTTTCAAGTGGTGTCGACGTGCTCTCACCTCCCCCTTCTCTGTGTCGTTCCTATGTCATCTCCCCGACTACCAGACGGAATCGCACTGGTGCAGACCCCTGTCGGCGCCGCACCCAGTCTGCCGCTGCAACTCCTTCGCTAGTTCAGTTGGACTCGGTGGTCCCTATTCAGCCATCGAGGCCCTTATCGCCACGGCGAGTTATTCGAAGGCGCGGCGGATCTGCCTAACGGCCAGATCCTTGTGCATCTGAGCTGAGTGTCGCTTCTGAAAGCCTGTAGGTAGTCTGTAGATCTGGTAGGACCTCCCCCTTTTCCTCTCGACGCCTTTGACATCGCCTCCCTGTGGTCGAACGCTGCTGCTGCCACCGCCTTTGTCCCTATCTAGGAGAGTTTGATAGTCTACACCGTGTACAAGGGAGTCGGGGACGTAAAGGTCGTTGTCCTCCTGTTCTTCTGCGGCGGAGTATAACTGTAGGCCGGTGTGGCAGTGGATATCTGGGGGGTTGTCTATGTCGGAGAAGAGGTCTGTTTCGATGGGGCCAGTGGCTGGAGGTTCCTGGAGGGATATTTGTAAGGACTCGAACATTTTCCTTTTCTTTTCTTATGTCATCACTCATTTTAATATTCTTTTTCCTTTTCTTTTATTTTTTCTTATGCGCTTATTCATCCAATTGCCGGAACATTCCACAACGTTCTATCATGCTCACTAATCATCTCATTCCTTGTCATGTGACTTCCTATTAGAGTAGACCTTTCCTGCGCTCACAGTCTATATAAGTAGATAGTTTGACTCTTTCGTTCCTTGTCTTTCTATTCTACTTACCTTCACTGCGACATAGGTATCTACTCTTGTATTATTAGTTTGTTGAATTCTACTTACCTTCACTGCGACATAGCCCGGCGACTCGCGTTAGCCAGTTGTTTGTTGTTTGTGTTGGCCGCCTCGAGATCGACGCCCGTTAGTCTCGCCGCCTAACATAATAGAAAGACCTACTCTCAAACCCGTGGTTTAACCACTCGTTTGTCGCTACTCCACGCAGGAGACACATCGACGGTCAACGACCGCGCCCATCCCGGATTTATCCGAGCAACCCCTATCTTGCCCGTCAAGGTCCGACTGACTTTGACGTGTCCCGATAGTTCCCGAAAACAATCAATCAACCCTCCAATCGTGGCGCTCCGAATCACTCTTCTGTGGAACTCGCATCAGATGTTCTCGTGGGTGACTCATAGAGTCCAATCATCATCAAGCATCTCGTTCATCATCTACCTCGGTGCCTTCCGACTAGTCATCAATTTCAAAGACGAGCCGGTCATCCGAAGTCGGTCCCGTCCGAACACCGTACCGATCCCCGTTCCACCCCCGGCCTATCAAGGTGGATCTAACTGACGACCAGCGGGCGGCTCTCCCGACAAACTGTAGGTGGAGCGCGTCACGAGGACATCACATTGTCAAGTCAGGTGATCAAATCTTTACTGCCTGGTGGGACGAGAACGCGAAGAAGTGGTACTCTGACAGAGAAGGAAAGTCGCTTTATTGGCGAGCGAAGCGAGAGGGAGACATAGACGATCCTGCACCCCCTACCCCCACGCGATCAACGGCTCCTTTACCAGGGCCATCAACATCGACAGGCCAGACGTCAGCTCCACCTATAGCACCTTCGTTGTCTTTCACTGAACCACGAGAACCTGCTCCGCTTGTACCAACAGACGAAGAAGAGGAGGACGAAGAAGAAGAGCAAGAGATGTCGTTGTCGAAAGAGTCAATAACGGACCTTGCTACGGCGATCGCGCTAGCGCTCCAGGCAGCAGGAGAAGGCACGGGCCAAGGATCAAAGTCAAACAAGGTTCATATTGCCAAGCCCCGAGATTTCGATGGCGAGCACGGATATGTCGACTTCAAACGAGAGCTGCGCCTGTATGTCTATGCATCAGAGTCGGAGTTTAGGACAAGCAAAGCAAAGATCATGTTCGCTCTGTCGTATATGAAGAGCGGTGCTGCAGCGAGCTGGGCGGAAAGCTACACGAGTGGTGCAATCGACGAACATGGTAGGATAGCATTCAAGGACACTTGGGATGCTTTCCTAAAGAAGCTCGATACCTCGTTCGACGACCCGGCCCGGTCTCAAAAAGCATTTGAACGACTCGACGCGATGTATCAGGGCGATCTCAATGCAGATGAATTCTTCAACAAGTTTGACATTTGCCGAGTGGATGCTGGACTGGCCACGGAGGCTCACGACGAATGGCTGATGAGTCGCCTCAAGAGGGCTCTGAACCCGAAGGTGGTCGAAGGTATCATGCGTTTACCCAACGAGCCAACGACGTACGAAGAATTCAAGAAGGCGGCGGTCAAGGTTGACAGGGTTGAGCGCCAGATCAGAGATCTGATGGCTGAACGCCGGAGGAAGACGATCAGCTCGACGATGATGAAACCAGCGCCACAACCATTGAAACGTCCGGCACCACCTCAACAAGCAGCTCGCCCCTTTGCTCCACCCGTCCAAGATCGTCGTGACGCCACTGGAGTAACATATGGAGGCTTAGGCCAGCCGATGGACGTGATGATGAACCAGGCGCGCCGTACACGCGCTTGCTATAAGTGTGGTCAGGTAGGCCACTACATCCGGGAATGCCCTCGAGGCCGTGAAGCAATACGTGCAATCATTGCGGCCTTCGTTCCAGCAGACAGAAAGGCGCTCTTCGAGGAACTCGGCCAAGCCAAGGAATCCTCCTTCGAAGAGGTCGACGACGTCGATGTACGAGCGGTACCCGCTGATTTGGAAGAACTCGTAGGAGGCGAGGGTTTTCCGGAAGACCAGACGTAGACGTCGGAACGACTGGTCGATCACCTAAAGGATTCTTTTCGTCGGACTCGTTAAAATATAATCGTCCTGTTGTACAATACCAAGATGCGAATATCAGTGACGGTTTCACCCTTCGAAAACTCCTTACCGACGTAATACCTGATGAACCTGAAGCGGACGACGATGACTTCGACGTCTACACAGATTTGTTGGTTAGAAAAGTGAATGTGCAAGCAGGCGATTCGAACGAGCTTAGTGTGGAAGAGCGGAATCAAACCGCTATAAAAAATGAGGTTGAGGCGGAAGCACCTTACCGCGAGAACGTTGTTGCTCAGGCGAACGATACTGAAGCAGTATGGGATGTGGTTGGCAGACGCGCGGCTGAGGTATGGCGCGAGGGCATAGTGGACGCAGATCAATTCATCCGGAGGGCGGGAGGAAAGGAGCTGGACGCTTTCGTTAGCATCGTACATCCAAAGATAGCGGGCGATGATGAAGTAGATTTGTCAAACCCTCTACTCGAAGAGGAAAACTTCATCGATGCTCATGCGCTAATTGACTCGGGATGCACGGGTTCATGTATCGATGAGGGCTTTGTCAAACGATACGGTTTCCCCACCCAAAGGTACATTCGGCCTAGACCAGTCTTCAATGCTGACGGAACAAGCAATGAGGCGGGATTGATCAAGGAATATGTAGTCGTACGAATGTTCTTTGGGAAACACGAAGAGGAGATACGACTGGTGGTGACATCCTTAGCATCGAGCAACATCTTCCTTGGACATGACTGGTTGACGAAGCACAATCCTGAGATCGACTGGAGGTCAGGAACAGTCAAGTTCACGCGTTGCCCTGACGAATGTGAGTCGTCACTACCGAGTGAGGAGATAGACGAAGAATTTGTGAGGAATGTGCAGATGAAGGAAGCGGCGAAGTGGCCACCTTATCTGGAAGAATACGCAGACGTCTTTAGTGAAGAATCGTTTGAACGCCTACCAAACCATCGAACGTGGGACCATGCTATCGACTTGAAGCCAGATTTTAAGCCTAGCGATTGCAAGGTTTACCCATTGTCGCCGAAAGAACAAGAGGCAATGAAGGAGTTCATCGAAGAGAACCTAGCATCAGGACGCATCCGACAGTCGAAATCCCCGATGGCATCTCCGTTCTTCTTTATTAAGAAGGAAGATGGGAGCCTACGAGCAATACAAGACTATCGAAAGCTTAACGAAGGAACGGTTAAGAACAAATACCCGTTGCCATTGATAAATGAGCTCATCGATAAGGTCAAGGATGCGAAATACATCACGAAGCTCGACGTTCGCTGGGGATATTACAACATTCGGATTCGCGAGGGCGATGAGTGGAAGGCGGCGTTTAGGACGAATTTAGGCTTATTCGAACCAACGGTCATGTTTTTCGGATTATGCAATGCGCCGGCGACATTCCAAGGTTTCATGAACGATATCTTTCGAGAAATGATCCATGAGGGTATCGTCATCATTTACCTCGACGACATCCTCATTTTCTCAAACGATTTGGAAGAACATCGCCAACGCACCAAACGAGTCTTTGAGATCCTGCGTAAAAATGGACTTTTCCTGAAGCCACAGAAATGTGAGTTCGAGGTTGATACAGTTAAATATCTCGGACACATCATCGGTAATGGCGAGGTTCGAATGGACCCGAAAAAGACAACAGCGGTTCAGGAGTGGCCAATCCCGCGAAACGTTCACGAACTGCAACAATTCCTGGGACTAGGGAATTGGTTGCGACGATTCGTAAAGGACTATAGCTCTGTCGTTAAACCCCTGACGATGCTGACGGGTAAGGTGGAATGGAAGTGGGGAGAGGAGGAACAACAAGCTTTCAAAGAGTTGAAGGGTCGGTTGAGTAGTCCCCCGGTTCTAGCCATCCCGAACGAGGAGGGTCCTTTCCGGGTCGAAGCAGATGCGTCGGACTTTGCGTCTGGAGGAGTACTCCTTCAGAAACAAGACGACAAGTGGAAAGTGATAGCCTATCGATCGTCGACCTTCTTGGAGGCCGAACGGAATTACGAGATCTATGACAAAGAGATGCTCGCAATCGTACAAGCCCTCAAGGAATGGCGACAGTACCTTCAAGGAGCCAAGAAACCCTTTGAAGTGTGGACTGATCACGCGAACCTGACATACTTCCGATCTCCTCAGAAGCTGAATCGTCGACAAGCTCGTTGGCGGCTCGATTTAGCCGAGTTTGACTTCACGCTGGTGCACAAGCCAGGGAAGACGCTAGGCAAGGCAGACATATTGTCGCGACGAGCAGACTACAACAAGGGCGAACGGGATAATGAAGACGTCACGTTCATTAGAGATGAATGGCTGGTCAGAGGAACGGTGGAGACGTCAAGGGATGTGCTGATTGAAAAGATTCGAAAGGCACAAGCAGAGGTGAACAAGGAAGAGAGACCGACGAACTTAGTGCTCGTAGATGGGTTGTGGAAAAAGGAGGTGACGGTTAAGCTCTCGATGACGAAGACGAAGAAGTTTCAAAACGTTTTCATACCAACGAGTGTGAGGGAGGAAGTGATGAGGGAGTGTCACGACTCGACATTGGCAGGCCACCCAGGAGCGAACAAAACCGTTGCGCTAGAACAGGAGTTTCTGGTGGCCTAACATGTACGTCGACGTCAGAAAATATGTGCGAGGATGCGATCGTTGTCAGCGAACGAAGGCCCTCAGAACGACAAGGGCAAAGGTTTTGCACCCTAACGAGGTACCGGAGGCGCCCTGGCAAGTTGTCACGGTCGACCTGATCGGAGAGTTGCCGGAGTCAAATGGATTCAATGCGATTTGTGTGGTAGTTGATCGCTTTAGCAAACAAATCCATGCGATACCAACGACGACAAAATTGACGGCAGAAGGAATGGCCAGAATTTACAGGGACCATGTCTTCCGGTTGCACGGCTTACCTCGAAAGATCATCCACGACCGAGGAGTACAGTTCGATGCGAAGATGATGAGGGAGTTGTACAAACTCCTTCACATTGAAGGCAATCCGTCAACGGCGTACCACCCTCAAACGGACGGACAGACAGAACGAGTTAATCAAGAACTCGAACAGTACCTTCGACTATACGTCAATCATCGACAATCAGACTGGGCGGACTGGCTAGCTCTCGCAGAGTTTGCGCACAACAATCGTGAACATTCGGTGACCAAACTATCACCCTTCTTCGTCAACACGGGACAACACCCTTCAGGCTTCACGGGCGTTGGAACGACTTCGTCCAATCTATCGGCAGAAGAGTTTGCTAAACATGTCAAGGGAATACACGAACTCGCTCAGGCCAATCTGACTCAGGCCAATGAAGACATGAAGCGCTTTTACAATCGTCACGCCGGGAAATCGATAGTCTATGAGATGGGACAAAAGGTCTTCTTAGATGGTCGAAACATAAAGACGATCCGACCGACGAAGAAGATGGATGACAAATAGTTTGGCCCATTCGAGGTTATGGAAAGGGTGGGCGCGAGCGCATATAAGCTAAAGATCCCGAAGACATGAAAACACGTTCATCCCGTCTTTAACGAGATCCTGCTCAAACCGGCCATTCAACCGTCTTTCGAATTACAAAAGAAGCCGCCTCCACCCCCACCAGTGATCATTGATGAACAAGAAGAGTACGAGGTTGAAGAAATACTCGACTCACGTCTACATCGAGGAAGGCTCCAGTTCTTGGTCAAGTGGGTTGGATATGAGGAAGCGACATGGCAGCCGGAATCCGACGTCAAGGATAATGCACAGGAATCAATTCAAGAATTCTATCGCAAACATCCTGGAGCTCCACGAAAGTTAACAATACCTCGACAAAGCATGCGAGCACTGTATAGGTTCACGTCGCCAGAAGGATTATGTGGTTGGTCGGGACGCCCAACCTTGAGAGGGGGGTGATGTAAGGACTCGAACATTTTCCTTTTCTTTTCTTATGTCATCACTCATTTTAATATTCTTTTTCCTTTTCTTTTATTTTTTCTTATGCGCTTATTCATCCAATTGCCGGAACATTCCACAACGTTCTATCATGCTCACTAATCATCTCATTCCTTGTCATGTGACTTCCTATTAGAGTAGACCTTTCCCGCGCTCACAGTCTATATAAGTAGATAGTTTGACTCTTTCGTTCCTTGTCTTTCTATTCTACTTACCTTCACTGCGACATAGGTATCTACTCTTGTATTATTAGTTTGTTGAATTCTACTTACCTTCACTGCGACATAGCCCGGCGACTCGCGTTAGCCAGTTGTTTGTTGTTTGTGTTGGCCGCCTCGAGATCGACGCCCGTTAGTCTCGCCGCCTAACAATATTGACAGGTCCTCAATGCCACCGGAGACACGAATGTGAGTACTGGGGCGAATTTAGGATTCGCGGAGGTTTTTAGGAACGTGGATGAAGCGAGGGGGAATTATAGGCGATATAGGGCGTGCGGCAGCGGTGCTTGCGCTTTCGCCGGGTGGTGGGTTGCATGTAAAAGGAGTGATAGATGCTCTTCTGGGGCACCGGGTGGGTGGGTCGTCTGCGACGATGGACGCGCGTCGACGGTTCAGCGCGGATGGAGATCTGGGTGCAGTGGAACAGGGTTCTTCTGTTCAGCCTCTTGTAAAGAGTATGGAATAATGATATGGTTGGCCGGTGGTTGTAGCTGAGGCTGTTTGACTGTTTTCTACCCTTCTTTGCAGCCTTAGTGAGTATCGCATGCCCTTGGAAGGGCCTGAGATCGGTTGGAACGACACCTTTTTACCTCCCTCACGGTGGGCTCCAAAATGTAGACTATCAGACTCTCCTAGATAGGGACAAAGGCGGCGGTGGCGGCGTTCGACCACAGGGAGGCGATGTCAAAGGTGTCGAGAGGAAAAGGGGGAGGTCCTACCAGATCTACAGACTACCTACAGGCTTTCAGAAGCAACACTCAGCTCAGATGCACAAGGATCTGGCCATTAGGCAGATCTGCCGTGCCTTCGAATAACTCGCCGCGGCGATACGGGCCTCGACGGCTGAATAGGGACCGCCGAGTCCAACTGAACCGGCAAAGGAGTTGCAGCAGCGGACTGGGTGCGGCGCCGACAGAGGTTCGCACCAGTGCGATTCCATCTGGTAGTCGGGGAGATGACGTGGGAACGACACAGAGAAGGGGAAGGTGAGAGTGCGTCGACACCACTTGAAAGGGAAGTAGTGTCGGCGGTGGAACGACGTGGAGGCGGCAGAGGCAGCGAGAAGCGGGAGACTGGATTCAGACAGAAGGGGATGCCGGCGCCGGTGGTGGCGGCGAACACTAGAAGAGTGACAGCTGCGTCGAGACATTGAGGAAGTATCACAGATGCCCTAACTGAATGGCGGTGCAGAGACACAAAAGGGGGCTTCAGCCGTGAGGAGAAATTGAAGATCGCGAGGCTGGTTACTAGAAGAGTGACGGCTGCATCAGGGCATTGAGGAAGAATCACAAACGATCTGAACCAAGCAGTGGCGAGGAAACACGAAAGGTGGCCTCAGGCGCGGGGAGAAATCGAAGATCGCAGGACTGGTTACTAGAAGAGTGACGGCTGCGTCGGGGCGTTGAGGAAGAATCACAAACGATCTGAACCAAGCAGCAGCGAGGGAACACGAAAGGCGGCTTCAGGCGCAGGGAGAAATCGAAGATCACGAGATTGATTACTAGAGGAGTGACGGCTGCATCGGGACGTTGAGGAGGAATCCTGAATGCTCAGAACTGAGCAGCGGTGGAGGAAACACGAAAGGCGGCTTCAGGCGTGGGGAGAAATCGAAGATTGCAGGATTAATTACTAGAGGAGTGATGGCTGTGTCAGGACATTGAGGAGGAATCCCGAATGCTCAGAACCGAGCGGCAGCGGAGGATCGAGAGAGGGGGATGGCGATCCAGATAAAAGTTGGAAATCCCTGGAGCAATTACTAGAAGAGTGACAGCTGCGCAGAAGGGAGATGTCCAGAGTGGCGAATGAGCTCAGCGGCTTCTATCCTGTGAGATCGGGGACCATGCCATCAGGACGGGATCAGTGGTGGCACGTGACCAGGAGTTCGCCCGATCCGGTTGTCTGGTTCTCTATATATACTGGTTTCTTGAAAGGGGCTTCTTTACTTGTGGTTGGTCTTTGGTAGCTGCGTTCTGAAGTGTATATCTGCTGCTTTTTAGGGTAGATACATGCTCTCTATATATACTATGAGTCCTTGATAAGAAATATCACTAAAGCGGCGGACGGCAAGGCATGACAGGCACGCCGTGATGGCAGGGGCTGCTGCCGAGATGCACCGCCAAGCCACCAAGACCTAGGGGCACCCCAATCGGAATAGCGGAATGCTGGTACGTCATATCAAATGTCGGGGCCATTCAGATCGGTCAGGGCGCGCTCTATATGGATCTGAAACACTAAGGGGTCAAATAAAACTAAAAAGGGGAATATACGGATGGCCGCCGGGTGCGCTACCACACTCGGCGTACAATGTGGGATGATAAGAATATGACACAATCAATGAAATAGACCTGAGATTGGCTATCGTTCACCCAGCCAGCACGGCAGCAGGCATACACCTCCACGATGGTGCGATATACATCCACCGCAGCGTGTCCAGCCGCCGTGCGAGCATTTCCGAAGCCCGGAATCACTGGATTCGGCAGCACCGTTCTTGGGAGAGGCTGGAGAAGGGGAACCAGGGTTTGGTCGAAGTGGGGACAGGGTGATCATAAGATAGAAGTGAAGGCATCGCTGCCGGTTCGCATGGTCGGTGGCGGTGGCGGCGTGGGTGCTGTTCCTAGGCTGCCGAAGGTCCGACGGCCACTGAGCAGGCTGTATTATGGGTAATGGTGGCGAAGGCTGGTTTGCTGACAATAGTACATGGGGTGTCCTGGGTATGGCATAGGGGAGTACAGCCCTTACAGGCCTGTGCCGCTGGACCGGTACAGGTTAGTGTGGCGCACTACAGCACCTCATGAGGACATTATATTGTCAAGTTGGGTGATTAAACCTTTATCACTTGGTGGGACGAGAACGTGAAGAAGTGGTATTCCAACAGAGAAGGAAAGTCGCTTTATTGGAGAGCGAGACAAGAAGACGACGTAGATGAACCCACACCTCTTACCCCAATGCAATTGACAGCCCTACTACCAGCCCTGACTATGTTGACTGCTCAGACAACAGCTCCACTCATAGCACCTTCTCTGTCGTTCACTAAACCACGAGAACCAGCTCCACTCGTACCGACTGAAGAGGACAAAGAGAGTAAGAAGAAGAACAAGAGATGTTGCTGTCAAAGGAATCAATAACAGACCTCGCAACAGCAATTGTGCTAGCGCTCCAGGCTGTGGGCAAATGCATGAACCAAGAATCGAGGGCATCAAAGAAGGTCCATGTTGCCAAACCCCGAGACTTCAATAGCAAACATGGTTATGTTGATTTTAAATGAGAACTCTACCTGTACGTTTATGCGTTGGAGTCAGAGTTTAGGATGAGCAAGGTGAAGATCATGTTTGCTCTATCGTATATGAAGAGCGGTGCTGCTGCGAACTGGGCGGAGAGCTACATGAGCAGAGCAATCGATGAATATGGCAGAATAGCATTCAAGGACAACTGGGACGCCTTTCTGAAGAAACTCGATACTTCGTTCAA
Organism: Phlebopus portentosus; assembly: GCA_037892935.1. Taxonomy (NCBI): domain Eukaryota; kingdom Fungi; phylum Basidiomycota; class Agaricomycetes; order Boletales; family Boletinellaceae; genus Phlebopus; species Phlebopus portentosus. The sequence continues at coordinate 3,498,408 of JAYXKI010000001.1, forward strand.
TGACCCAGCCTGTTCACAGAAAGCTTTTGAAAGGCTCGATGCAATGTACCAAGGAGACCTCAACACCAACGAATTCTTCAACAAGTTCGACATTTGCCGAGTAGATGCTGGACTGGCTATAGAGGCTCATGATAAATGGCTGATGAGTCGTTTGAAATGGGCTCTAAACCCGAAAGTAGTTGAAGGTATTATGCGCCTACCTAATGAACCAACGTCGTATGAGGAATTCAAGAGAGCTGCCGTCAAGGTCGACAGAGTCAAATGGCAGATCAGAGATCTGTTGGCCGAACATAGGAGGAAGACGATCAGCTCGACTGTGGTGAAGCCAGCTCTGCCACCACTGCAACACCCAGCGCCACCTCAACAAGCAACTTGTCCTTTCGTCCCTCCCACCCAAGATCGTCGCGATGCAACCAGAGTAACATATAGAGGCTTAGGTCAGCCAATGGATATAATGATGAACTAGGCGCATCGTACGTGTGCTTGCTACAAGTGTGGCCAGGTGGGCCACTACATCCAGGAATGCCCATGAGGTCGTGAGGCGATACATGCAATCATTGTAGCATTCATCCCAGCAGACAGGAAAGCGCTCTTCGAAGAACTCGGCCAGGTGAAGGAATCCTCCTTCAAAGAGGTTGACGAAGTCGATGTACAAGTGGTGCCCGCTGAGTTGGAAGAACTCATAGAAGGTAAGGGTTTTCTGGAGGACCAGGCGTAGACATCAGAATGACTGGTCAATTACCTAAAAGACTCTTTTCATTGGACTCATTAAAATATAATTGTCCTGTTGTACAATACCAAGATGCAAATATCAGTGATGGTTTTACCCTTCGAAAACTCCTTACCGACGTGATACCTGATGAACCTGAAGCGGACGATGATGACTTTGAAGTCTACACAGATTTGTTGGTTAGAGAAGTGAATGCGTGAGCAGGCAATTCAAACGAGCTTCGTGTAGAAGAGCGGAATCAAACCGCTATAAAAAATGAGGTTGTGGTGGAAGCACCTTACCGCGAGAATGTTGTTGCTCAGGTGAACGTTACTGAAGCAGTGTGGGATGTGGTAGGCAAATGTGCAGCTGAGGTATGGCGTGAGGGCATAGTGGACACAGATCAATTTGTCCAGAGGGCGGGAGGAAAGGAGCTAAATGCCTTCATTAGCATTGTACATCCAAAGGTAGCAGGCGACGATGAAGTAGACCTGTCAAATCCTCTACTCAAGGAGGAAAACCTCATCGATGCTCATGCACTAATTGACTCAGGATGCATAGGGTCTTGCATTGACGAAGGATTTGTCAAATGGTACAGTTTCCCCACTCAAAGGTACATTCAACCCAGGCCGGTCTTCAATGCAGATGGAACAAGCAACGAGGGTGGGCTGATCAAAGAATATGTGATTGTACGAATGTTTTTTGGGAAACATGAGGAAGAGATTTGATTGGCAGTAACATCCTTAGCATCAAGCAACATCTTCCTCAGACATGACTGGTTGACAAAACACAACCCCGAGATTGATTGGAGGTTGGGAACAGTCAAGTTCACACATTGCCCTGATGAGTGCGAGTCATCGTTATCAGAGGAGGAGATAGACAAAGAGCATGTGAGGAATGTGTAGATGAAGGAAGCGGCAAAGTGGCCACCTTACCTGGAAGAGTATGCAGACATCTTTAGTGAGGAATCATTCAAATGTCTACCAAACCACCAAATGTGGGACCATGCTATTGACTTGAAGCTGTATTTCAAGCCCAGCGATTGCAAGGTTTATCCATTGTCGCTGAAGGAACAAGAGGCAATAAAGAAATTTATTGAGGAAAACCTAGCATCAGGATGCATCCGACAGTCAAAATCCCCAATGGTGTCACCATTCTTCTTTATTAAGAAGGAGGATGGGAGCTTACAAGCAATCCAAGACTACTGGAAGCTCAACGAAGGAACGGTCAAAAATAAATACTCATTGCTATTGATAAATGAGCTCATCAATAAAGTTAAGGACGCAAGATACATCACAAAGCTCGATGTTTGCTGGGGATATTACAATATTCAGATCTGTGAGGGCGATGAATGGAAGGTGGCATTCAGGACAAACTTAGGCTTATTCGAACCGACGGTCATATTTTTCGAATTATGCAATACGCCAGCAACATTCCAAGGATTCATGAATGATATATTTTAAGAACTAATTCATGAGGGTATTGTCATCATTTACTTCGATGACATCCTCATTTTCTTGAACAATTTGGAGGGACATTGCAGGTGCACCAAACGAGTCTTTGAGATCCTTCGTCAAAATGGACTTTTCCTGAAACCACAAAAATGTGAGTTCGAGGTCAATACAGTTAAGTATCTCGGACACATCATTGGTAATGGCGAGGTTCAAATGGATCCAAAGAAAACAACGGCGGTGCAGGAGTGGCCAATCCCACGAAATGTTCACGAACTGCAACAATTCCTGGGACTAGAAAATTGGTTGCGATGTTTCATAAAAGACTACAGCTCTATCGTCAAACCATTGACCGTGCTGATGGGCAAGATGGAATGGAAGTGGGGTGAAGGGGAACAACAAGCATTCGAAGAGTTGAAGAGTCGGTTGAGTAGTCCCCTGGTCCTAGCTATACTGAACAATGAAGGTCCTTTCCAGGTCAAGGCAGATGTGTCAGACTTTGCATCTGGGGGAGTACTCCTCCAGAAACAAGACGACAAGTGGAAGGTGATAGCCTATTGATTGTCAACCTTCTTGGAGGCTGAATGAAATTATAAAATCTATGACAAAGAAATGCTCGCAAACATTTAAGCTCTCAAGGAATGGCAACAATACCTTGGAGCCAAAGAACCCTTCGAGGTGTGGACCAATCACGCAAACTTGGCGTATTTCCGATCACTGCAAAAGTTGAATTGTCGACAAGCACATTGGCGGCTTGATTTAGCCAAGTTTGACTTCACACTGGTGCACAAGCCAAGGAAGACGTTGGGCAAGGTGGATATATTGTCGCGACGAGCTGATTACAACAAGGGTGAACAGGATAATGAGGACGTCACGTTCATCAAGCATGAGTGGTTGGTCAGAGGAATAGTGGAGACGTCAAGGGACGTGCTGATCGAGAAGATTTGAAAGGCACAGGTGGAATTGGATGAGGAAGAGAGACCAGCAAACTTAGTGTTTGAGGATGGGTTGTGGAAGAAAGAGGTGATGGTTAAGCTCTTGATAATGAAGACGAAGAAATTTCAAAACATTTTTGTACTGACGAGCATGAGGGAGGAAGTGATGAGGGAGTGCCATGATTCAACATTGGCAGGCCACCCAGGAGCGAACAAGATAGTTGCACTGGCAAACAGAAGTTTCTGGTGGCCTAATATATACATTGATATCAGAAGTTATGTGTGAGGATGTGATCGTTGTCAGCAAACGAAGGCCCTCAGGACAATAAGGGCAAAGGTTTTGCACCTGAATGAGGTGCCAGAGGCACCATGGCAAGTTGTCACGGTCGACCTGATCAGAGAATTGCCAAAGTTGAATAGATTTAATGCAATTTGCATTGTAGTCAATTGCTTCAGCAAACAGATCCATGCAATACCGACAATGACAAAATTGACAGCTGAAGGAATGGCGAAGATTTACAGAGATCATGTATTCCGGTTGCACGGCCTACCTTGAAAAATCATCCACGATCGAGGAGTACAGTTTGATGCAAAGATGATGAAAGAGTTGTATAAACTCTTCCACATTGAAGGCAATCTGTCAACTGCATATCACCCTCAGACAGATGGACAAACAGAACGAGTTAATCAAGAACTCAAACAGTACCTTCGACTGTATATCAATCATTGATAATCAGACTGGGTGGACTGGCTAGCCCTCACAGAATTTGCGCACAACAATCGTGAACATTCAGCGACCAAACTATCACCCTTCTTCATCAACTCCGGACAACACCCTTCAGACTTTACGAGCATTGGAATGACATTGTCCAATCTATTGGCAGAGGAGTTTGCCAAACATGTCAAGGGAGTACATGAACTCGCTCAGACCAATTTGACCCAAGCCAATGAAGACATGAAGTGCTTTTATGATTGCCATGCTGGAAAGTCAGTAGCCTATGAGGCTGGACAAAAGGTCTTTTTGGGTGGCCAAAATATCAAGACTATCTGACCGATGAAGAAGATGGACGATAAATGGTTCAGCCCATTTGAGGTTATGGAAAAGGTGGGTGCGAGTGCATATAGGCTAAAGATCCTAAAAACATGGAAACATGTTCATCCTGTCTTTAACAAGATCCTACTCAAGCTGGCTATCCAACTGTCTTTTGAATCACAGAGACGACCACCCCCACCTCCACCTATAATCATTGACAAACATAAAGAATACGAAGTTGAAGAGATACTTGACTCACGATTACATCAAGGCAAACTTCAATTTCTGGTTAAGTGGGTTGGGTACGAAGAAGCGACTTGACAACCAGATTCGGACATTAACATGAACGCACAAGAAGTAATTCAGGAATTTTATCGAAAATACCCGGGTGCTCTATGAAAGTTAACGATACCTTGACAAAGCATGCAAGTGCTGTATAAATTTACGTCATTGGAAGGACTATGTGGTTGGTCGGGACACCCAACCTTGAGAGGGGGGTGATGTAAGGACTCGAACATTTTTCCTTTCTTTTCTTACATCATTATTTATTTTAATACTCTTTTCCTTTTCTTTTATTTTTCTTATGTGCTTATTCATCCTTTCGCTGGAACATTCCACGACATTCTATCACACTCACTAATCATCCCTCTCCTTCATCATGTGATCCCCTAATAGAGTAAACCTTTCACACGCTTGAAGTCTATATAAGTAGATAGTTTGACTCATTCATTTCCTTGTCTTTCTATTTTACTTACCTTCACTTCGACTTAGGTATTTACTCTTGTATTTGTTAGTTTGTTCTATTTTACTTACCTTCACTTCGACTTAGCGTGCGTAAGCCTGGCAACTCGCATTCAGCTAGTTGTTAGTCGTTGTTTGGCCACCTTGAGATCGACGCCCGTTAGTCTCGCTGTCTAACAGATTGTCATGAAGGAACACCATAACTCGACCCTGGCAGGACATCTAGGAGTGACGAAGACAGTCCAGCTGATAATATGAAGGTACTGGTGGCTGGAACTAAGTGGAGATGTGCAGGTATATGTGCAAGGGTGTGATTGTTGTCAGTAAATGAAGGCCCTCAGGAAGACAAGGGCAAAGTGTTTGCACCCTAATGAGGTGCTAGAGGTGCTATGGCAGATTGTCATAGTTGATCTGATCGGAGAATTGCCAGAGTCGAATGGGTTTAATATAGTTTGTGTAGTAGTTGATTGCTTCAGTAAACAAATCTATGCAATCCCGACAACAATAAAATTGACAGCTGAAAGCATAGCAAGGATCTACAGGGACCACATCTTCCAGTTACACAGTCTGCCTTAAAAGATCATTCACGATCGAGGAGTGCAGTTTGATGCAAAGATGATGAAGGAGTTGTACAAGCTCCTTCATATCGAAGGCAATCTGTCGACAGCGTATTACCTGCAGACAGATGGATAGATGGAGCAGGTTAATCAAAAACTTAAACAATATCTCTGGCTGTATGTCAATCATTGACAGTCAGACTGGGCAGACTGGCTAGCTCTCACAGAGTTTGTATACAACAACTGCAAATACTCAGCGACAAAGTTATCCCCCTTCTTTGTTAATATGAGAATGCACCCCTTAGACTTTATGGGTGTTGGAATGGCATCATCTAACCTGTTAGCAGAAGAGTTTGCCAAGTATGTCAAGGAGGTACATGAGCTCGCCCAGGCTAATCTAGTCCAGACAAACAAAGACATGAAGCGCTTTCATGACCGTCATGCTGGGGAGTCCATCAGTTATGAGGCAGGATAGAAAGTTTTCTTAGATGGATGGAACATTAAGACAATCTGACTAATGAAGAAGATGGATGATAAATTTTAGCCCCTTTGAGGTCATAGAGAAAGTTGGTGCAAGCACATATAAACTCAGACTACTGAAGATGTAGAAGAAGGTTCATCTAGTCTTCAATGAGATCTTGCTCAAACCAGCTGTTCAGCCATCTTTCAAGTCGTAAAAGAAACCACCTCCACCTCCACCAGTGATCATTGACAAGCAGGAAGAATACAAGGTTGAAGAAATACTCAACTTGCATTTACATCAAGAAAAGCTTCAGTTCCTGGTTAAGTAGGTTGGATATGAAGAAGCAACATGGTAACCAGAGTCTGATGTTAAGGACAATGCACAGGAATCAATTCAGGAATTCTATTGCAAACATCCTAGGGCTCCAAGAAAGCTAGCTATACCTCAACAAAACCTATGTGCACTGTACAAATTCACGTTGTCGGAAGGGCTATGTGGTTGGTCGGGACACCCAACCTTGAAGGGGGGGGTGATGTAAGGACTTAAACATTTTCCTTTTATTTTCTTATATCTTCTATTTTAATTTTCTTTTCTTTTCTTTTTATTTTCTTACTAATGATTATTCTTCTATTTACTAGAACCTTCTGTCATTTTCCACAATGCTCATTAATCACCCCACTCCTTTATTATGTAACTTCCAAATAGAGTAGACCTTTCCCACAGTCACCATATATATAAGTAGCTAGTTTGACTTTTCGATCCCCCATCTTACTATTCTACTTACCACCATGATGACTTAGGTACTTACTCTATTTCTTTATATTATTTAGTTGTGAGTTCTACTTACCACAATAACAACTTAGCATTCGACGGTCTGAACTTAAGTTCTATCTTAGCTGTCTCGACCCGAGTGATGTATTTAGGATTACCTCATCTATACTTATTTGTTGTTATATTGGCCTGCCTCAACTCAGCCTCTGAGCCATCCACCTAACAAAACTATCTACTTATATGGACTTCAAGCATGTGAAAGGTCTACTTTAATAAGAAGTCATGTGTCAAGGAGTGGAGTGATTAGTGAGCATCTTAGTCAGAGGGAATGGATTTAGTAAAAGGGAATTAGTTAGTAATGTAAAGAATGATAAATAAAATGGATAATGACATAAGGAAATGAAATGAAAATGTTCAGGTCCTTACAGAATCCTCCGAACTACAAACCAGTCATAATAAATCCAGCTGTATTTTAAAAGTCTGAAAAACTTTATATTATACTGGAATTACATGGAATTCAACATATTCTGGCCTTTTGGTTTTTCCTGATGAGTCACATATCACTTAATACAGTATTTTTTATTATCCTCCATTGGGTCACAGAGTTTCAAACTTAGTTCTTAGATGTATATATACTGACTTTGTAGCCTATCTAATGCAACTGTATAAAACTGCTTGTATTACTTCTAGACTAATATACATTTTGGCACTATCTAGCTCATCTACACCAAGTGTGCCAGTGCCCCATAGTCAGACTCCTGTTTGCTACACAAACTGTGTATTAGATGATCTACATCTTGAATGTAGTCACGCGATTTATGACCTAGCACACATCTACACACATGTATTATATTATTTCTTTCGTAACGCAGTGATTGTGCAGAATTTGCAGAGAAAATAGGCATTTATTCCATTTTTCGATGTTTTAGCTCAGACGCGGCTCAATTCACATCAAATGCATGTGTCGTACTACGACTTTATGAAAAACAAAACACTGTAGTAAGATCAATGTAGGTCATGTGCTTGGCCAGCGTGCCGAGGTCATCTTCGCCCTTCCTCGCATCAGGTTGAGGATTCTTGTGCTGAACAGTCACCAAAGTGCTGCTCTTCAACGTAAAGATGTTAGCAGGACTCTCTGCACCAGAGCGCAATTCTCTATCCGAATCGGAGGACGACGTGATGAGGTTTACGCCATCGTCTATCTTGATCTCGATACGTGAAGGAAGGAATGACGATGTTCTGGCTAGCCGAGGAGATCCTGTAACAGGGGAATCCTAGATTACATGGCCCCCGAGGAAACCTGCACGAGCAACGCCTACAGTACGTGCCAATAGCATTAATTATGGGCACGGAAATAGATTACAATAAAAGCATTATTCTTTGCTGTCTCTCCAGTAGCGCCTTTCAAAAAGAAATTTCTCCTCGTTCTTCAATCGTAAGAGCCTGCTCCCTGCTGCAAGTAGCCCAGCAAAAGCTTCTCTATAATGCGCAACTTCTTGCAGAGTCTCCTGTTCGTCCAGATCTGCGGCAAAAGGAACGAGATCCGCCTCTTCCTCATAATACTTCTGCATCAGCGTGCTCATTTTGCTTCGTTTGTTCGCTTCCTGTGACGAAGTGGATGAAGCTTGCACGCCAGAAGAGTTATCAACCCGCTGGGAATCGTCCTGATCCGATCGTTGCTGTGCTGCTAGTGCTTTGATGTTGCGGAGTTGAACGATACGATCGGCTTTCAGCAGCATGCGCGCGTTAGTCCCTTCCTTCATATGTCCCAAAAGCAATCTACGTGCATACTTCTCCAGTTCAACTGCAAGTTCAAGGATGTACTCGGTCAGAATCCTATCTTCCTCGCGCTCTCTCTCCATCTCACGTTCTGCAGCTCCTTCCTCGGCTTCTCTGACATTATCCTCATTTTCCATGTCTTCCCTTGCGACGCCGTTTAGCAGCTTTGTGTCGATCCACTTTTGCTTTGACGTGATGAAATCTGTGTGGGTCCTTCCTAGCCTTTGCCGGGTATCATTCTTGCGAAGTCGCTCCTGCACGTCTCGAGGCAGGCTTTTTTCTTCGTCCACAACGTCTATGGTTCCTTTGGTAACTCCCTGGCCCTGCTCCTCGAGGTTTGCAACTCCAATGCCTGCCTTTGCTTCACGTCGAAGCAGCAAATTTGTTGCGAACTTCTGAAAAATACTCTGAATGGTCTGTATTGCGAAGGAGGCCATGATCGGTACAGCCATGATGGAGTACAAAATGAACACCACTGATCCCTTCGTTAGCATTTTTTTTTTCACAAAACACATTACAGGAGATATACCTCGACCAGCAGGTGTTACGGGTACATAGTCCCCAAACCCGATTGTCAGAAAGAAGACGTAACAAAAGTACAATCCTTGACCATACGTCCAGCTCTACGGAATAGTCAGTAAGTTATATCGCCGCAAACAAGATCTTCAACACTCACCTCAATCTGAGAGAAGATCAAGGCACCTAGGACCCAGAAGAGTAGGAATCCAGTGCAGTTCGTCAATAAATCTTGTGCCATCCTCCCTCTGTCGGTTTCATTATAGAGCTTTCGTAAGAATTCTAGCTCTTTCTCCAGACTCGGCTCTTTTTCGAGTTCGTCCTCCTTCTCCTGCCTTCGCCTTTCAAACTCCCTTCGCCTCTGAATGCGCCGTGAAGTGAGACGTCCACGTAGGAACCGGACGAGCAGCTCGATTAGAGAAGCGAGCTGCACAATACCGACGAGGACAAATGGAAAAAATACGATCTGCGAGACAGGCTTGGTGGGATAGAAGTCTCCGAAACCAATTGTCAGGATCGATACTACTGAGAAATAAATAGCCTGCAGGTAAGTCCAGTCTTCCTACAAGTAGTTGGTCAGTTTATTTTTCACAAGGCTATGATACTGACGATAAGGGAGTCTATCTTACCACCAGAGACATAAATAGTGCCAAAAGCCCAATGGTCAAGACGAAAAGCGTGTTCTCCAGCATGAAATGTCTACCTGCTATACGGACCCTGACTTGATTCTCGGATGTTGACTGATGTGATTTGCCGCGTACATGGAGCAAATAGTGGGACAGGAGCAAGGCAAAAATAATAAATGCAAGGACTAAAGAAAACAACCTAGAATCAAGCGGAACTGAGCTGGAAAGCGGAGCCAGGAATGGAAATACACATACGCGCACCAAAAGCCCTCCCCGTAACTGATTCCGGCAATGTTCCGCGATAGTATACCGTAGGCGAGGACATTACCGAAAGCAATGCCAAGCTGAAGCTCGTCGGATGCGTGAGTCTTACCGCTTCGAGTCCCTCAAAGAGACTTATACTCGCCTTTACTACCCAGCATCCCAGACTCACACGAGTTGAATATCTCCACAGCCCATCGCTTACAGAGAAGCGGAGGAGGAGAAGCCAATTCGCAAGAACGTTGAATGCTAGACCAACGGCACTCAGCACGATATTCGTGTGTGGATCCGGTAGTTTAGTGAGACCGTTTCCGTCCGAATTGTGTTGGAAGAACCATGGTTCACTAACGTCAGGTCAACGGAAGTAGAGTAGAAATCACAGCTGATGTTTCTGCTTACGTCAGCGCGGGAATATCCAATAGCGTGCTTAACGGCGCTATCACTGCTGCTATAAGAGGTGCGAAGGTGGGCAGTGACTTGAGATCATCTTTTGTGGGTAGCATCAAAGTGGCAAAAGACAAGTATAATAGCGTATGCGGGGCTGGTGACGGAGAACGCTCCTATATATACTACACCACACCCACAAGATCCGTCAGCCTTGCCGCGTCATTAATGTCCTATATAGGGGCCTTGGATCCGTTAACAAAGAGGGGCAGACGACTAGATGTATATTTTGACCAAGTTAGTTTCTTTCCACAACATGAGCTAATGAAAAAGTTACTGAAAGCAAGCCAAGTAAATAACAATGCGAAGAAAGAAAAAGGGCAATAGTGGTAAATACAGACAGACGAGCGTGCGAGCTATGAGACAATGGGTGGACCGATGATGATGCAGAACCGAGCACTGTGCTATACACGCAACAATCAAGAACGGAGTCAGAATGGAGAAACAGTCAAACAGTCCAACACTTGAAGGAAAGAGGACTCGAAGAGCAATGGGAGAAGCAAGGGTTAATGCGGAGAAATACAGTATGTGATGTCAGTTAGAGGGACGCGGGTTTAAGTAGGTGCCGTGGCACGGGTGTATGATGACAGACTAGCGAAGCAATGAGAGCAAAGGAAATGATCAACACAGTAATCAAACATTAAAGGACCAGACTTTGAGTGGTTACGATAGCAAGGTTGGATAGAATCTGGGTGGATGATTTTGATGGGGAGTGGTATACTCAGAGCGAAGAACAGGAAAGATGCGCGATCTCAGCACCTCGAGGTGCTCGCCATGCATGCGTTTTGCACCTACGCTTGGGATAATGTTATACGTTCTTGAGTGGGCGTAACGAAGATTTACATGTTGTAACCATACGTTGCGCGCTGGTAGGGGTCATTGATGCCGTTCGCGATTCCGACTGACCCACCGTAGGACGCTACGCCAGGAAGTTGGATACTGCTATTGAAATTGCCAACGCCAAACCCATTCGTGCCGGAACTGAGCGCATGAGTATGTCCAGATCCGCCTTGGAGAACATATCCATCAATCGCCTGTGGCTGAAGAGAATGAATTGGTTGTTGTAAATGTAAAGATGCCTGTTGACCATGTAGACCGGTGGCTGTAGCATTACTTTGACCGAGGCCGTACATAGTCGAACGGGTACCATACACATCCGCCAGCTGATGGGAAGGATGAATGGACCCTGCAAGAGGTCCACGAGGTCCGATACCAGGGTGTCCGACAACGCCTTGATTCGCAAGCGTAATACCCATTCCCTGTTGACCGTAAGGACCGCCGTAATGGGAGATTCCGTTCGTACTTGCCAGTTCCATCTGCTCACGTTGAAGCTTAGACTGAATGCGCTTCCCGTAGGGCGTATTACGGATGAGCGGAAGTATAGGACGGATGCCCTCGACAAGCAGTGCACGTTGCCCGGGTTCAGCATAGTCGAGGGCAGTCTGAACGCAATAGTTCCCGAAGGAGTCGCGAAGGAGCTTCTCGAGGCGCGTCCGGTTAAGGATCTCGTCAATAAGCATCTTGCGTGTGTTCGTCTCTGCCACACGAATGCATTTCTCGATGACATTCGAACTGAACTTTTGCACCGAGAGAGCGCAAACGTTACCCGTGAACTGGCGTATGACAGCATCGCTGAAGCGGCTATCGTTCAAATCCAGAATGTATTGCACAACCTAGAGGAATATAATTCAGATGGATGCCATCTTCAGCAAGTCATTGAGCTTACGTAGTTACCGTAAGGGTCTTGCACTAGCGTGAGGGCGTTATACGTGATCTCGTTGACGAGTTGCACCCTTTGGTGGTCTGACGCATGGTCAATGCACCGTTGAAGTACACAGCATCCGTGACGGTGAGTTGCAACTTCGACACAATTCGCGGCGACCGCATTATAGATGAACTAAACATATGACGTAAAAATCATACAAAAACGATGCTTCTCATACAAAATACGTACCTGATTGTCTTCAGGTGACAACTTGTTGAGGCACTTCTGAATAACGTGGTTGCCGTTCAAGTCCTTGATAAGGACCACTACGTGCAAACTCAATGCGACGATGATAGAATGAATCTGAGCATTGTATCTAAGATCAGTCTGCTTCCGCCTACGCGTAAGCATATAAAGAAAGAGGGAGCACAATAGATACTTGCCTGTCGCTGTGTCGACAGAAAGTCGATCATCTTCTGCACCGCACGCGTACCATGCATATTCAGCGAAATGTTTACCAGATCTTGTGCAACAGATTCGCAAATCAGGTTACGTTGTTCGTCCGTCGAGTACTCGAGAAGCTTTTGGCAAAGATAATTTCCGAAGGGATCTACATTATTCAGTCAATCGAAGCTTCTCATAGAAGACTAGGCGTAAAAATCCTCACCCGTCATCAATTCTGCAAAGTGCCCAAACGTTTCACGAAAAATTAGGTCCCGGTACTCCGGATTACCCTCCTCGAGCTTCTTCTGGAGGAATCGGCAGCCGTGTTGATCCTTGCACAAAGTAGCAATCTCGCCTTGAAGATCTTCCAGACGGGTACCAGTGAAACGATTGACTGAGCGAGAAAACAGTGAACCGTTGCTCGTTAACATAGATATGATGCCACTTACGATCAATGTCACCACGTTTATGTTTAGGGCCATGGAGACCATTCATCTTATTGTCAGACCCAATACGTGCTCCCATAGACAGACCGTAACGAGAACCATGGTGGTGATAAAGGGCGGTCGAACCACCAGTGGTACCAGATCCATTAAGACGTCCATTCGACTCTAAGCCGTATCCATTGAAGCGATTGTCTTGGTTCAAATAGATTGAATCAACATCATAGTGATTCTGTGCTGAGTCATTTGAGCTGAAAGTCAAAGGACTTTCATATTGAGACGGTGAGATCCTGCTGAGTGATGCGGTAGATGCCAGTTCACCAGCGCTTGCAGGAGTATCGAGCGCACTTGCTGCAAGGCGAGCACCAAGCATATGAGCCTCTGAGCTTGACTGAGGAGTACCAGGTGCCTTTCCAAACTGTCCAACGTCTGTACGCAATGAAAGTGGACCTGGACTGACGTTCAAAGGCGATGTACGACGTGACACACCAGGCGTATTTTGAAGCAGTGGAGTGCCACTCGCAGATACGGTTGCACCGAGCTTGGATTGCAAATCGTTCAGGCCGGAATTCAGCGCTCCCGCTCCAAGTTGCGGTGTGCCCGTGTGCCGATCGCTACGTACCGTAGCGCCCTCTTGGCTCCGCGCGAACTGTGGCCATTCTGAGGACCTCTGCGATAGCGGCGCAAGATCTAAAGCGGCCGATGACGACGACAGCTGATAGGAAAATTTTAGGTAACATCACAAACTTGAGCAAATTTATTGTACCTTATTGCCGAAGTCTCCTTTTGAGGCTAGCTTGTCATCGTCGGGAAGAGGCAAGTGCCTCATAGCATCTAAGAAGAGATGAGGTTGAGCCCTTTTCGACGCATACAGACAGTAGGGACAGAGGTAAGATATCTGATACATACTCTGCACTTCCTTATCGAGCTGCTCATCCAAGAGTATTCCAGCATTGTAGCCATTTCCAGGACCGCTGAACTGAGCACCTTCATGATCTCCTACATATCCTGCCCCGTTGACGCCGATCCTATTCATCGCCTGGGAGCCTGTCCGACTTAACGGCGACGTGTTACCATTGGAAATGGGGTCTTGAACTGACAAGCCCTGCAGTTGGTTTGCGAGATCCTCGTCGTGCTCGCTCGCAGAGGTCCGACGGCTCGCCGGCATTGATTTTGCACCTGCGCGAGCAAAGGCTGAGCCATTCGATTCCACACCGAGCCCATAGCCGATCTGCGGGGTATCCGCATACGTAACGGACTTCCGTTTGTCAACATTGACTCCCGCGCCAACCGCGTTCGACAGTGCCGCAGGGTCCATCAAACGACCATGCATGACGGGAATCGGCGAGTGCTCGCCGCCGACAAGGGTCGAGTTGACACGCGGCGGTGTGGTGGGTGCTGAGGCAGCGAGATGCTGGAGGTTCTGCGAGCTGTCTAAGGGCAGACTGAGAAGCTCCTGCTGCTGTTGGTGTTCCAGAGCGCGCATTTGTTCTTCAAAAATTTTTCGTTGTATGGCACGCTGGCGCTCGTGTTCCATGCGTTTCAGCTCGACACGCTTTAGTTTTACAAACGCCATTTCTCAGATACGGTTACAGCGGCTAAAATGACTGGGGACTCACTGCTGAAATGTCTGGCATATTAGTACCCAGTCTGGCCGCCTGGATAAGAGAGAAAACGGGAGACGTGTCAGATGGGTAGTGCACTTTAAGGCCGACGCGACCCACCGAGTCTGCGAGGTCGAGAAAAGCAGGTGGGCTCTGCTTGCGCTCCTCGCTCGTGCGAGAGTCGATCGGAGATGCTGAGTGGTCGGTAGGGACGTTCATAATGGATAAGTTTGAGGTATATGAATCAATGAAAAAAGTCTTTTTCCGGGTGAACGACAGAAGGGCAAAAAAGGGCGGTAAAAGAGAAACTAGCGAATATAGAGAGATAACCTAGTCGCACAAGCGTTATCCTAGGCTTGCATGTGAGCTGAGTGCGCCCGGAGTGGAGGTGGATGTTGTAGCAAGGGGGGCGCTCACCAGAAAACGGGAAACTTTTTCAGCCTGTCTAATAAGAACTGGTGATACAACGGCGTTCTCTACGTGCAAGACGAGAGTTTTAGAGGAGATACGAGGGACGAAGGGAGGAAGACGACGAGGAGAACGCACCGAGTAATATGAGATTGAGAGGAAGGTAAGTAGAGGAGCTAAAGATGCGTCCGGTGTAGCGGTCGGGTTATAAGGGACCACCAGTCGGCTAGCGCGGCAGGCAAATCAAGCGGGCTTTCTTCACATTTATTTCCATTTTGCTCTTCTTTTTTTTTATTTTTTTCCCTCTTTTTCCTCGTCTCACTTCGCCGTCCGTTCGCGGTTAGACAGTTCAATACGTACCAACCATCAGAAGCAAGGTGACTATACCCAATTTCTCGGCCGAGTATTACTTTCTAGTCCTTGCACTCAAAATCCTATTTTTCTCTCTCTATCAACTTCTCATATTCCTGACCCCTTTTATACATGCGAATATATTCCATAAGCATCATCAGTAGATTAGTAATGGATTCCTTCCATCGTGTGTGGTCATCAGAGAAATCAGAAAGGTACTATTGCAACGCGACACCCGAGCCGCACGCGTGAAGTTTAGTTTCTCAGCGTACGTACGCTTGTGGTCCAATGTGCAGATCGTTTGTTCCCCATCCAAATAATCATATTCTTCCGTTTCTTCCAGATAGGAACCAGTAATTCGGCCAGGGCCACACATGGGGAAATATTTCTACTGTCATGCGCCACGGTCTCGTTCCTAAACTTTAGGCCACCGTTCAACCTTAAATGAAATACCTCAGCAGACCTCAAAAACTTGACTGAGCTCCTTTCGTCTCCATATCCATATATTCTATTCTATTCCTCAATGCATAAATTCAACGTGCTGGATCGACTACTGCGTCCCCATCTTCAGCTGAATCTAGACGCTTCTCTATCTCGGAGCTCATACCGCTCGGAACTGCGCCTCGTAAATGCACACGCGCTTTGAGATTGTCGAACAAGCTTTCTGGCGCAATACTCCCGCGTCTTGAACGGGTTTCTGGCACAGGCGTTGTCGGTACAGAAGGTCCACGAACGGTGCATCGGTCATCATCTTCATACTCGTCGCTACTCCCCGAGGTTTCTTCAGTGCCATCCTCAGGATCCTCTTTAGGAGCAGGAGGGGATACAGATTCTGACGTTTGCTCCCGAAGGCTGGCGTCTTCTGTCTCCGCGGCTTTGCTTGACGAAGCGGCTGAAGATGAAGAAGCACCCCGTCCTCTCCACATTGAAGAGAGAGGTAACCCCAGGTACGACTGGATCTGGATTCGTGGTAGGCGAGGGCGTATTATGTTGGTGCCGACCGCGGTGCCCGATCTATCTTCGTTCCCAGAAGACAGAGATATATCGCTGGCACCCTGCGCTGCATAAGAGCCTGTGACCAAGCTGCCGTTCGGACCACTCTCGGCTAGATTAACAGCGTCTGCGCTTTCATCGACAGTAGGCAGACCAACGACTCTCCCTTTTGGCGTCGTGCCAGGATTAACTTCGTCATCCTTCAGACTCAAAGGCGGAGGTTCAGGGTTTCCAGACTCCGTCGTTTCTGCCGCATAGGGACTGGGAGACTGCAAACCAGGCGTGATAGATACGACTGAGGGCGAAGGTCTTTACGCGATGTCCCAACATTTTTTTTCGCGGATTTTTTCGGGCAGTCCAAGCGAAAGCATCAGGCCACGTCGGCATAAGCGAGACGCGGGAGTAATTTCAGAAAGTCGCATGTATGTAATCGAATAAATGAAAGAACCGGCGCATAGGCATATGTCAGCATAGTGCAAGCAGAAAACCAATTAGAACAAAAAAAAACAAAACAGGCATATAGGAAAGAAGTTGATAGAAGAACAGTCGTCAAGAAAGCGAGTTCAAGTGTTTGAGCCCAGAAGAACAACGGATACGTACACCACGGACGGCAAATATGGAGTAAAGATGACGCGAACGTGGGACTCACCTTGGTAATGCTCCCTCTCCGCTAGTAAGCGTTAATAGGAGATTCTTTAGGTTCGGCAACGTGTGGCGAAGATCGAGTGCGCGGAGATTACGCTCCGCCATAAGCTATCAAGTTTGAAAAGTCAGAGGACAAGATTACTCCTCAGGAACAGTCGAAATTGTATTGTATACTCGCAGAGCGTGTGCAAAAATGAACAAGACACCGAAATGAGACTCACCATCTCAATATCTTTATTGAGAAGAAATACAGCGTACTCAAATCGATACGTGTCGACGCCCTTCGAATACAACGGGAACCTGGTAGAGGGTAAATACACTCTAACACATATCCGTAAAGACGGAGGAAAGCAGATATAACTCACATCCGCGGCCCCATCATTGCGGAAATGGGGTCCTTGACAAGGCTACGGCTTCCCACGTACGTGATTGGGTATACGAGTCGTTGACATAGAAGGGCTGCCATTAGATGCACGAGGAGAGCTGCATACCCCAATGAAGTGGCAACGTTGTCTTCGGTTACTGCAGGCTCATGAGGGAGTGATAGTGGAGGTGCGGGATCGTTCCCTTGCAGTGGAATCGGTAAAGGAACGCCAAGGATGGTGTATAGCAGGTCAGGTGGAGAAAGAAGCTCTATAGGGAATATGAATGCTAGTGTGGAAAGGAGTGACGTCTGGACAGGTTTGATACGGGTTCGGAGGCCCTGTACTCGCTTTCTTGATAGTTACCGAGACAAGAAAAATCAGAAATCGCTTAGCGGAAATCAAGGATAAGACCCACCTTTCGTCTGCTAAGCGGACGCCGGCATCGAATTCAGTAAGTAGATCATCCTCATGCAGAGCGCGAGCCTCAACCAGTCGCATTCGCCGTTGGCTGAGCTGCTGTCTGTGCGATGAAATGTTGTCACAGGCTTCATGACAACTCACGAGTCAAAATGTTGCTAGTCAAGGCTGAGAGGCGCTTCTTACCCGATTTTATATGATCATCAAGTAAATCCCGCTGCTCTTGTAGACAACGAAGTCGGTACTCGCGCTCTGATGACTCCCGGCGCTAAAGCACGTTTGAGCTCAGTGAAGAGTATTACAACCTGAGAAACTTACAAGCACGGTTCCAGGTTCACTTTTCATGAGACGGTTGCAGTTCTCCAAAACATCCTGCAATAGATTCCGTGCATCCAACAAGGATGCTTGTAGAGAAGCGAGCCTATAAGAATTCCTTAGGATTAAAGGAGGGAAAGTCAGGAAAACTTGAATACACACTTTACTAACTCATTGAGGTTCGCACTTTTTAGCTGTCGCCGTGATTTGCGTTGACGACCACGATCAAGGGAGAAAATCGTTTTAGAAGGCGGGAGTCTACGCGAGATTTCAGTATCCGAGTTATAGTTCGGTGATTCTGGACGACTAGGCAGAGATGTGACTCCGAGCAATGAGGAAGGAATATAATGAGGCCTATTTGACGTGGAAAGAGTAACGACAAGCGTATTCGAAGGGAGCTTCCAAGGATGTTCGACAAGCTGCAGCAGTTTACTGTCAGCAAAGGCATACTATACAGCTGCTTCAAGCGCTCACATCATCTGGCAGAGGAACCAGGTCAGACAAAGAAATGTCCCATTCGCAGAGAATCTTCCACTCGTTTCCGAATAGGTCGGTATACTTCTCGTCCAGTGATTCTACTTTCTCCTTCCCTTTGCTTCCTGTACAGATATCCGATTCTACACCAATTCTTGCCCACAAGCGAATGATAACTCTGTCCGCAGACAGGTCCGTCCATCGCGCGAAGGCCGGATCCTGAGAATCTAGCATAAATTTCGGATTCGTCGACGGCCTGTGGAATGGAGACATGAAAATAGGTACAAGAGTTGAAGGAGGCGTAGCAGGGGGTGGAGGCGTAAGTGGAGGGGATTGTGGAAACGTCCCCACCAGCGGAGAGTCCGATGTTTTGGAAGTTGTGTCAATATTGATAGAACTAAAAAATGAGACGGAAGGAGATAAAGTATTGTGGCACGACATGTTGGCGGAGGTGGTCGAAATGGATGCAGTTCGCCGAGAACGTCGGGTAGGAGGCGACGAGGGGAGAAGGTGATTGAAATCGACCGAGCCACTGAGGCGTTTTAAAGGTGTACTCTTCGTGCCTCGACTCTTCCCTGGTGTGGGTGAAACGGGTGAATTCGTATTATCAGCTGGAGGATGAATCGTCAGAAAGGTATCCACGAGTCGACTCCATATCACATCTTCGAGCTGCTTCTGAGAGTTCAATGTATCGGATATCCAAGATGAGGAAGATTGCGAAGGCATCTGCCACGATGGTACTGAATCTTCCGGTAGCGACGCCTTAGCAGCAGTTCCAATTTGTCGAATCTCCGCCGATCTTGTCTGTATCTGTCTTATCGTCGACGGACTTGAGGACTGCTTACTACTCGCATGCAAACTGGCTCTTGAGCTCGTACGCTTTTGCGTGTGCTTGTTTGGCTCATGCGATGCTGCACCGTCATAATCGTGGTCAGAATGGACACTCCTAAAGGTGTGTGTTGACGCAGAGGAAATCCGCCTCTTCCTTCTTTGTCCCAGAAGTATGTCTGCATCGTCTGACGCTGATACGGACCCTTTTCCTGAGCCACGAGGCAAAATAGACGATTTCTGCGTCAATGCTGAAGCAAGAGAATCACGCGCGGGGAAGGGCGAAAGGTTACGTATTTGAATGGATGTGATATGTCGAAGACAGGGCTATCGGCACATTGATGAGACAGGTCATAATAAGAAGTTCGTTACAGTCGAGTAACAGCATACCTGAGGCAATGACAAGTCAAATGCATCTTTGTCTCTAGGTGAGCCGTCTGCATCCATAGTCGTTCCCTCCATATCGCTAACGTTTTACGACACTTTCAGCAATTTCAGAAAGAGGGCGAGCTACACGCAAACGGATAGATCCAGCTTCGAGCTAGAATGTGCATACAGGTGCAGTCAGGTTCAGAAAGTGCGAAGGGTAGAGGCCATGCAGATGGCAGTACGTTTGGTCACTGAGAATTCCCGTGGTTCCAAATGAGTGCTGTTTCCAGATGAGGTAAATAGCTTCGATCACCGTCACCGTGACGGTTCCGTCAGAAACATCATTTGCCTCATATCACTCGCTTGCTCACATTTGTACCCGAGTCTCACAATAACTGTCATTCAATGCCCCCGAAAGGCGCGTCAACCACGGCGAGACCCCAGCACGCTCGTAAGCCGTCTGCAATAGCCAATCCGGACCCTTTCACGAAAGAGAAGGGCAAGGGTAAGGAGAAAGAAATGGACGCGGAGAAGGGCAAGAAGGACGACAGTGCTATTATGCCTCCACCTCCACCACCTTGTAAACCACCTGCAATCCTTGAACCGGAGATGAATGCTTTGGAAGATAGTCTAAAGGTTTAGTGCACTAAGTTTCTGGCTCGAATCGTTAATTAAAACACAACGTCCAGAATGTAACTGTCACTGCAGCTCAGATATTCAGGTTCTATGCGGACACCAAGAAACTGTGTGTGCAAATTGAGCTCGTTGTGGCCCCATTCTCTGACAGTACACTATAGTGGCGTACAAAATCGAGCCCCTCGCCCCCCACGGTCCATGACTTCCGACCTTGAGCACGAGCTTGGGCGATATGACCAGATTTGCGATGCCATTGATACTCATTTGGCAAGTCAGGCCTTTTCGAGTTGGGTTCTTACACGTCATTAACCGATACCTTAGGCTCGCTCCATCGCTATTCTTCAACGAGACCTGGCGAGAGAAGAAAACCGAATTCGTGAAGAAGAAGCCGAGAGAGCCCGGGCGAAGGCAGCGGAAGCCTCAGCCAGGGACAGAGACATAGAAATGGACACTGGGACAGGGAGCTCTAATGAAGTTTCAGGAAAACAGCAGCAGGTCCCGCCATCCGGTGCACTGGCAGGAACAGGAAAGGTTCCGCTCCGCCGGCCGTCGAAGATCTCACTCTCTACATTACATCGAAGCCCCTTCCCTTTGAAACTGGACCTATCGTCCACTTCTTTGCGTCTTGGCTCTGAAGAGGTAGGCTTGAACATGTCAGCCTTGGATAACCTGGATGCCTTAACCACATTGGGCTCAATGAGCGTAGATGGTATTTCTGGGCTCGCCTCGCCAGGTGATTACCCACATGTTGTTCTGTTTGTGTTAAAGCTCATTGACTTCCAAAGTCACACTCGCTCCAAAATCCGCGCGTCCTATGGGTCCTGGAGAACTGCCGCCTGAAGTTCTCGCTGCTCTTGCGTCCGCTTCGGGGGTTGGCAATCAGAATATGCAATTGCCAGACCCGAGCCATCATGTCGACATTGATTTAACTTTAGATGACGACTTGCGGGTATCTGTGGACTTGCTGAACTCTGGTGACTCTGCGGACAAACCCATAGAGCTTGATATTGAGTCGGACGTGATGATGGCCGACCTTCATGTTTCTTCTGACATTTTCGGTGAGCAGGGGGGAAACGGAAAACAGCCATCTGGATCACCCGTGGACTCCGATATTGAGAAACTCTTTGGCCCGGAAACTGCCGGTATGGCGACTGCAAGCAATGCTGATGATGGGAACGGAGTGGACATGAGCATGTTACTCTCAGAGAATCATGGAGATGAATTCTTCGCGTCGCTTGATCCCAAGAACAACAGTCCTCACGATGACTCAATAAGCAGACGAACCGAGACAGGTGCTGGACAAGGCGATGGAAGTGGAGACAATGCAGGATTTGATTACTCGTTGTTCTTCAATGAGTCCACAAACCAAGAACAGATTGACATGATGACGCATTTCCTAAAAATGGAGAACACGGGAACCGTTGCTGGGGCTTCAGGGTCCGAAAAAAACTCAGCCCTCGATCCTTCAGTAGCTACTTGATGATCTTCTGGCATGTATTATTTGGAATAGCTCCTTCCAGCCGAGTACTTACTATACAAGATGGTGCCACGTAATCACTGAATGGACGTGACAAGCATCACGAGATGCGTGACACACGCGTTAAAAGGAATCTCAAATAAGGTTCATCAGAGCATCTAGCCCTGTGCGAAACAATGCCTTCTGTGAAAAAAGCGTCACGTACTTCTTTGCTTCCTACCACTTCCATATTGTTCTGTAGGGTCCACCATGACTCTCAGTGGCTCTAGTGGTCTCCGAAAGACATCGTCGCTCCTTATTAGTTCCCCGACTAAGAGTAGCGTACCAGTTAAGAAGGCTGTTGGTCGTGATACCGTGCCGGATAACGAAGAGGAAAGTGGAGGGAAAATCACGTACGCCCTGACGCTCGCCTTTGCCCGTTTTCACTAATTTATACAGTAGTGCGTACAAAGGAGATATCGTTGAATTATCTTCGGAATCAGATTATGATAAGATTAAAGAAACGTGCGTCCGGGTTGAACTTACGACCACTTCTGAGTTCTGCTCTTGCTCATACTTAATCACCTAGCTCAACTAGGAAGATACCGCTTGTTGACTCTGATCCGCTCTTGAGTTCTCCAAGAAAACCTGCGGGCCCGTCAAGCAAACGAACTACGGCAGATGTCGAAGAGAGCGAGACTGAGGGTGATTCTGAAGAACAGCCACACTAGTAAGACGCCGTAGGGAATGCGAAGTTCGATACGAACTTATATCTCGAATGTAGCCTTCCGAAAGCCAGTAAGATGTGGCGCACGGTCGTTTCAGACTCTGAAGACGAACTAGAGGAGAACGAAGAGTGTGATGACATACATCGAGGACTTGCCGAGGATGTCGATGGAGCAGTACTCATCTTGAACGATCCCACATCTTCTCGCGGACCTGTGGCTCGTGATTCCGATTCTCCAGTCAAACAGAAACAAAAGAAGCCAATGCTTGCCTCCTACGCCGATAATATTCCGAGACTTCCGGGCGCAGAGCGCGTTGAAGTGGAAAAACCCTCCCTAGCTCGGACTCCCATCTCTCCTCGACCCTATGCTGCACCGGGAACGCAGACCGAATTACCGAACTTTTTTCTAAGCGAAGATCAGCCGAAGAAAACTTCAGGACGCACGAAAGACACAAACCCAACGAAGGAATCATCTTCCGCAACTGCACCTTCAACACCCGCAATGACAAAGTCAAAGACTAAGCGCAAGACTAAGAAGGTTCTGCACCAAGAGAAACAGGCGCATTTGGCCGCGTATGCGCAAACTTTGTTTGACGAGTTGAACACATCCGTGTTTATGAACCGACTTCCTAAAGACACGCCACTGATATGGAACAATAGGCTTTTGGCCACTGCGGGGCGGGCAAAATGGCACAGGTAGGTTTTTTTTTCGTAAGTTTTGTTAGAGTGGATTTTGGAGACACACGCCCATAGGGATAGCAAAGGAGTTGTGACAACATACATTGAGCTTGCTACGAAGGTTCTTGACTGCGAAGGTGCTTTGATTTTCCTGTGCTATCTCGTCATATACTGATCTTACGCGCTCTTAGACCGCATCCGGAATACGCTCTCGCATGAAATGTGTCATCTCGCATGCTGGGTCATCAATTGCAATCCAAAGGAAAACCATGGCGGAGTTTGGAGAGGCTGGTGCGTATAGAAGCTCGTTGTCGCATATTAAACTTAGTTATAAATACAGGGTAGAGGAAGTCATGCTGAAGAGACCTGACATCTTTATAACGGTGAGTAATGATTATTTGTTCTCAATCCCTTGCTCTTATACAGCTCGAAATACTTGTAGACGAAGCATTCCTATGATATCTCATACAAGTACGAATGGCAATGCCAAACTCCCACTTGCAAGAAGATGTAAGCATGTCCAGGAAAAAGCAACTTACGACGTTTAAATCTGTTTCCATAGATATGGTCGTTTCAGCAAGTCCATTAATCCAGCCGAGAGTAGTACGTTGAATATTTACCGCTTATGAACAAACTTGATGAACATGATTTAGTCTGTGGCGCGTGTAAAGTGGGAGAGCTTATCCCTCTCTTCCAAGTTAGGACGAGGAAAACAAACGCTGTCAGCAAATTGGCTGCAAGTAAAACGCGGGGTATGTGTCGAATAGTGTGCAAGTCTCCACGGTATTCATGTAATTTGCAGACCCCCCTGTAACAGGATCTCCTCGGCCAGCTAGAAAATTGCGATTCATTCCTTCACGCATCAAGACCAAGATAGACGATGGTGTTATCCTCATCACATCGTCCTCCGAGTCGGATAGAGAATCGCTGTCCGGTGCAGAGACAGACACCGGCTGTCCTGCTGACGTCTCTGAGTCGAAGAGCACGTTGCCGACTATTCAACCTGAGAGTCCTCAACTTGACGCAGGCAAGGGCAAAGATGACCTCCGCACGCTGATCACACATATGTCCTACATTGATCTTACGAGTGACTGAGAGTCGGTCATACTCACATTGATGTGATCCTCCGCAATTAATCGCATCTCTAGTTCTTGATCATGTCATGTCACTAATGCCTGCTATGTCCTGTGTTATCATGTTTTCACAAGCTGATTTTGGTTGCGCTTATTGTTCCTAGATATATAGCGAGTTATACAGGTGGTTCCATTAAGTCTCCGGCGCCTCGTTTTTGGAAAGTGATCTGCACCCATTTTACAGTAAAGAAACCCACCATCTCTCTCCCCATTGCTCGTGTAGAACATGCTACAATGATAATCAAGTACCTCCGAATATTGTATACTTGTGCACAGGTTCCCTATGTGTGAAAAAGATGCACGCAGGACAGGACAGGAAAACTTTGATCGACACATTTCATTTTCCTTCAAAGGCATGCAAATCGCTTTCCAAAATGGGGAGCCGGAGACCACCTGTAATTTATAATGCACATGCTTCCATAATACTATGCATACACATATAAGATACAGGAAGTATAAACTCAACTACCCGTGACGCGCGTCGCGAGACCTTGACTTACCTTATTCGGTACCACAACACAACACCTTAATTCTGCCTCTCATGTTGCACAAACATAGAATTGGACTTCACAGATATCTTCAGACTGAAATTAGCTACACATCTACGGTTTTAATTTTCGAAAATATTGGGAATTGGCTTCCCAATTATGGAAATAAAACCTTTTGTGCCAAACAACCCAGAATTTATTTTCCAGCCTTCTGGCAAAGTTTCAGAAAATTTTAAAATTCTCAAACCAAGATTTTTGCCACTTCCGGCTGTTACCAGTGTGGTATTCGGGTGGTGTCTTTATCTGAAGGTGCTACAGATGTCTGTCCTACTAAGGGAGCTGAATGTATGAAGAAACCTCTTGAAACAAAGCCTTAAGCTATTAGATTCTAACCACCCACCACCTGGCAGGTACCAAAGACCGTCAGAGATGTGGGGGAGTGGCCTAGGGATGCTGAGGTATGAAAGGAATGAGTAGTAGGTCCACCGGACAGAAGGGGAGGTCACAGGAGTCTGCCAGAGTAGCGCAATCTCAGTAGGGGGACGCTAGGGAGCATATACGACAAATATGAGATGTAATGTGCAGCCAGTAGATGGTAAGGACACTGAAGGGGAATAGAAAAGGAGGCCTGGGTCACCGGAGGGCTGCCGAGGTTGAATAGGAGGCCACCGGGGACGAGGGAGCTTGCACGAATTTACCACAGTAGTGTAAGCTGGATAAATGAAAGGTAGGGACTGTATACGATGAATATAAGGGGTAATCTGCGGCCAGTAACTGGAAAGGATGCCAAAGGGGAGTAAGACAGAAGGCCTGGGTCGCCGGAGGGTCGCCAAGGTCAAATAGAGGCTGCCAGATGGGTACAACGTAGTGCAGTAAACATTTGGGGGTAGGTTCCCAGTCCTAACTCACACACTAAATGTCAGAGGTGCTGAAGGAGTGTAGAATGATGAGTCAAGGGTAGTATATAGTCAAGGGGGGAGCTCAGTACATGAGGGGGGGCTCAGAGTGAGGGAATCTCAAACCCTGGCCTTTGTATGCTGTAGAAGCTCTCTGCTATGCTGTATATGCTCGAGTCTGTCTGCCTTCTACTGATAAATATACACTCTATATATACTCTACTGCTCTCGCCAATGAGTCCTACTGTCTGACAACATCTCCTGAGTTACTGGGCTTGCCAAGGGCCGCCGCCAGAGCATCTAGGAGTCGTCTGAGAGCTGCATCATGAGGGGATCATCCAATGGCATGAAATATCGAGTATCTATAATAATACGGGCACTAGCAGAGTCTGGCTTGGCAGCAGTGGTTGGTGGCTTGGCACGCTGCTGTACCACATGCCTGACTGCCATATATAGTCTAGAGTCACCCGCCGCTTGGGGGGAAGTCGGAAAATGTCGGGGCCGATGTTCGGAGGCTAATATTGTATATATGAGATAGAGGGCACATCAGTCAGGGTCCCTGGGCCATCCAAGGGTACTGCTGCACTCAATATAGAGTGTAGGCAATCAATGGTAACTAAGAAGGGCACCGGAGTGGCAGATCTGCAAGTCACTGCTCGATCAGCGGCAGATTCGTAAAACTGCAGCCTTCAGCGGCATATGAGCAGAGATGATACTAGATAACTTGGTAGGCTTTGGGGGACTGTCTGGTAAGCTGTGGGAGGCTTCGGCGAGAGCACCTGAGGATGCCTGAGTGGCTGCTGGACTAATCTGAGGCTTGAGAGGCCGCCACAGGGGTGTCCAAATCCGCCACAAGGCTATACGTATGAGGAATTATAAGAACAAAGGCCTATAATGACTGGGGGATGTATCTTATGGTGTCTGGTGCTAGGTAGGAGCCCTCAGCGAATCTGTATGGGTGCTAGAGAGCCAGTGGCAGACTCATCTGGGCTCTAGGAGGGCACCACAGAGAAAAGTGTAGGCTAGAATCTATAGATATGTGCTCGTATAGCCTCTAGAGTGTGGTATGAGTATGCCCTGGTCCTCTGAGGTGTAGGTGGCGAAGGGATATGGTATCTGAAGTAGGAGAGAGCCATAGTATGAGTGTCCTGGCACAGGACTAGCCAGGGCACTACATCGGATGACTAATTTAATTCATATATAGTAACTTAAGATATTACTAAGTACAATTAAGTAAGCAATACTTCCAATGGGTCTCAAGAGTGCTTCAAACAATACAATAAGGGTGTAAACTGCATAGAGACTCAATATTTACCCTTCTAAGTGCCTCCACATGAACTACAAGTGGTTTTCAAGCATTCGGAAAATTCAACCTCAAGATTTTTGCCATAGGGTCCTTCCTAATTGAGTTAGGACAGGGTCCATCAGAGTCATCAGGTCACGTGTGATGGGTAGTCGAGTTTATACTTCTTGTATCTTAGTCCAAAGTGCATTCTCCATTTTGCATAGAAATGTATAGAAATAATTACAAATAACAACAAAATATAGCCTTTCCATGCATAGTAGTATATAAAGAAGAAAGTCACAGAGTCCAAGGAGTCCACTTACACTTTTATTGCCTGCCTGTAACAATGTATATTAGAGGATACAGATAAAATAATACATGTTTTGTTATACTATGCAGCTAAAATGATGGTGTAAGAGGGAGAAAAAGAGGCATCAGGCCTCCAAAACCCTAAGGTGATCCATACAGATCAAAGAAGAATTGAGCATTATTAACTACATATTCAAAAGACAAGGAGCAATCTAGAGATTCTAAATTTTGATGATAAAAATACTGATAGCACAGCACTACATAGTGCATGTACATTATAAGGCAGTGGTCTATGGTATCACACTGACGGTCCACCAGGTAAAGGGGAGAATAGTTACATATAAAATGGAAGAGGGTTGTGCTTATATAGGATACATTCATGATGGTTTGGAGGTATTGTACCTTCTGCTTATACTTCTACAGCCACTTAGGAGGTGGCAGTAGGTCATATCTGGGCTTTTTCATGAGTTTGTGTCACTACAGAGTCATTATTATATAGTGTCCTAGCTGTACCCATTGTTAGCTTGCCTACTACTAACTCTCAAGGAAATAATTTTTGAGATAAGCTACACTGCTCTGTACCATCACAAGTGGGATGCCTAGGAAATCTTCCAGCTGCTCCCTGAGTAACTTGAAAAAATAAAGTGGGGTATAAATGAAGATAACATGCATAGAATGTAGATTTGAAAGATAATAGGAAATTAAATATGTAAAATGATGGGTATAGGAATTCTTCATATGTTCAAGAGAAAATAGAGGAGGAAGATAATGTACCAGATAAATATAATGTGCTAGAACTGTGTCTTTAATGTGATGAAGTATGTGCAAGAAAGCAATAAGATAGCTAGAATACAAGTCTATATAAATAGTGAAACAAACTCAATCAGATAGAGCATCAGACTCTTATAAGCATGGATGAAAAATCTAAAGGCTGTGAGTTTGACCCTCATGGTGGGCTATTGGAAAGCTTTACACTTTGCAACTAGCTAAAGAAAGAACTTTTTTTTATAAAAAAATAGTACCATATATGAATAACAAACATTTATCTGATCATCACAAGGTATCAGAGGTTAGCAAATGCCAAAGCAATCTGCATGTATTCACAAATATTTACATGTAATAACCAGTAGGATCTGCTGTTGTCAGAGCTGCAAATACAATAGAATTTACAATAAAATGCACTCCTACTTTGACTTTAAATTCCTACCTCTATATTTTATGTATTACTCTGAAACTTTGTAGAACATATGTTATGATATACAAAAACAACTTAGGCTTAAAATTTCGAGAATTGCAAAATTATAGAAAATAAAAGAAAGATCTTGCCTTGCAGACAGTGAACAGAAAATCAAGCTCCATAGACCCATTACTTACATTGATCCATAAAATGAAAAAAGAATGATGATTTTTGGTTGTGTGGTTGCAATTTACTAATCTGATGACTGAGAGAAACAGCAGAGATTCTTATACAGTCAATAACAAAAGTATTACACCACCCAAGAAAAATTCATAACTTTCTCAAAACTCATCATTTCTTAGCTCTGTAAATTGGTAGTTATAGTGTAGCTTCTTTCAAATAAGACTGTTTTTTGTCTGAGAAAAAATGTCAAAAATTGAGAGAAGCTACACTATAACTACCAATTTACAGAGCTAAGAAATGATGAGTTTTGAGAAAGTTATGAATTTTTCTTGGGTGGTGTAATACTTTTGTCACTAACTGTATATAATTACTCAGGTATTCGGATGGCTTTCAATTAGTGTGTAGAACGGACTCCGAAGCCCGACTCGGAGGCAACGACGAGCAGCACTGGAAGTCAATGAAGAAATTCTATGAATTCATCCAGCCACACTAGCACACAGTAGATAGGACAATATTTACGCAAGTCTGACAAAACAAATATAGAGCGAAGACGAAGTAAGGCACATTCCGCGATAGATAGCGAAAGTACACGAATTAATTTGTTAGATGATAGATTAACCAATAAGTTATATACCGCAAATGTCGAGATAGTATTGCAAACGCATACAATGGCGCATGTATGTCAAGCATTGTACCTGGAGACCCTCAGAGGAAGCGCAGAGCCACTCCCGAGCCTATCCTTGACGTAAGGACGAGTAACAATAGTGTTGTATTTGCGGATTTCTGCAGCAGGTGCAAACACGAAATGTGGGAGCAACGCCGCGAGGAAGACTTTCATCTCGAGGAGAGAAAAGCGCCATCCGATACATGCGTGTGGCCCGAATGTGAAGGACATGACGTTTGCTAACCCTGGATGATGTGTAGCATTTGCCGATAATGAGAACCATCGGTCAGGCCTATAGGTCGTGAAGTGAGTCAATTGGTATGAAGAATCTAAAAAATAAACCAACCTAAAGACCAATGCATCTTCTCCCCATATGTCCTTGCTGTAATTCAGGCCTTCGATAGGTATATGAACATAGCTCCCTTTCCGAATATGGACCTCTCTCGCGAACTCGTTCGTGCGAAGCATGATGGGCTCGCTGAGCGGGATAACTTCATCTTTCATAGCCACGCGTATCGTTCCGTGGGCAGGCGGTGCGAACCGCAGCGTTTCGCGGACAACAGCATCTAAGAAGGGGAGGCTATCGAGAGCGTCGACGTAACCTGTCCTGCTAGATGAATCAGCATGGCATGTAGCGAATTCTTCGCGCAATCGAGTTTGGACCTCGGGATTCAGGGCTAGGCAATACAGAGCCCAAGAGATGGCAACATTTGTCGTATCTGAGCCAGCAAACTGGATGGCGACAATCGATTTCAGCTGTGATTAGTTGTTGTACGAAGAGGAACGTACCAAGAATGTCGAAATTTGGTCTAGGAGCTCCGAGTCGGAAAGCCTTGTTGAGGGATCTTCCGAAAGGTTTGCTTTAACTGTCATATTTGAGAGTAAGTTGCAAGCGAACCCTGCAAGCTCAGACTTACTCAGTAAAGAAAGAATGTCTTTGTCCCAAATGTCCTTTGGCGTCGCGATCCGCGCCAGGAGGGCTTGCTTTTTACTCTTGATGATTTCTTCACCTTTCCTTTTAATTATCTTGAGTGCGGCATTTCGTCTCCTTAGGCCTTCGTCTGGGAGGAGTTTCTCGATAATGGGGAAGAACAGTTCTGCGATTCGTTTGAAGTCGGGTCCATTTTCAACTGAGTGAAAGAGAATGCGATATGCAAGATAGACTTCCTCCGTCTCCGTCTCGAGTGCTCGAAAAGCGTAATCGAAACCTGTAAGTCCGATGACATCAAGAGTTGCACGCAGCACCCAATGGGTGATATCGATAATCGCTCCTTTATTTGCAGATTTTTCCAAACACTCGATACCAGCCTCGTCTTTCGTTGGTTGCTGCTCCTGGAGTTCTGCAATGATGAAATCCCATTTGCTTCTTTGTCCATCATCTACCATCGGGAGCCATCTGTCTCTTAGTTCTTCCGCCTGCAGTAAGTCAGTATTGGGTTTAATAAAAATACCGCATTGCTAACGACCTTCTGGAACATAACTGGTGCAAGATCCTTCAAAGCGTTGGATGTGAATGCAGGAGCCATGATCCTCCGTTGTATCCTATGCTTCTCGCCTTCCGTAGCGAAGACACCTTGAATGGGAAATTGACATCGCGAATGACGATGTCAAGGAGAAATCATACCTTGACCGAGTAATTGGCTAAGAAGTCTGCGCGTTTGCCACGGTCTCTCGAATGTCTGGGAATTGAGCACATACGAAAGCGCTCGAAGATCGAACGTCATGAGCCGGTAGTCATGCTATTGAATAGTAAGCCTCCTGTGAAGCTCGAGCAGATGAAACCACATACTGCTCCGAAACCATGGTAGCGGAATGTCTTGCCAAATCGCTTAATCCAATCTTCATGAGTTTGGGGAGTTCGTTCAGGATCCATGACCTCATTGAAATGATTGGATAATCGAGAAGCATCAGGACCAGGCAGATGCCTCAAGGGATCGAAAGGCGGAGCGATCAAGTACAGATTGATTATCCACCAGAGTCCGCGGAATAGCTGCACGAGCACGCATAGAGCAACAACCTTTACACCATATTCAAGCCCACGGATCAGCGTCTCAATCATGTCGACCGCCGTCTTACACAGCAACCAAGACCAAAACCCGACCGGTAGCGAAACGGACGAGTGAGCGGAAGTCAAGAGGCGAAGTAGAAGGCGGCTTGCTGTCCATGGCCATGGTATATATAACAGGTCGCAGTGAAAATGTCAGGTCAGGAGTTCCGCCAACCTTAACCCTAGGTGCCCCTTTTTAGCCTTTCCTTTATACAGGTGGGTACAAAAAGTCTTCGGCCCCCCCATTTATGGAAGGTGATTTGCATGCCTTCTCGGGAAACAAACAACAGCGAAACGAGGAGATCCCTCACCTTTGCCGATATGAGCAAGTTGGTGAGTGCTATCCGACGCTTATAGTACCAGATAGAGCACGCAAATCCTCCTTCCTAAAGCAGGGGGGCCGAAGACTTAATGTACCCACCTGTACCAAATTTTTTAATGTTGCCACAATTTCCTTCCTTCCTTCCAATTCCGACTGTACATGAGCAGGATACATTTTTCCAGAACGAAGGAATCTTTATAGCGAGTTCTCTGCTGCCTAGCAGCGGGTGCGCAGCATAAAAGGCTCAACTCGGGTTGCTATTGGAGGACGGATATCAGATCAGCAACGGTTGACTTTCCAAAAACGCGTAAGACACGTACACGTACGCGATTCTGGTCTGGCCGCCGTTTGTAGGCAAAGCTCACCTTAATCCCCTCTCGCCGCTCATGTCAGTCCCTGACAACAACTCTGTCAAGCTCTCTTCATCAAATAAATCTTCGAGACAGCGTCGCAAGAACAAGGATAAGCCTTCGCTCTCTCCAGATCCAAACTCGAAGCATATGCCAAAAAATCACAAGTACCCCGCCTTGTCATCCTCCTTGGAACTAGAAGGTATTCAGATTCCGCCACGAACTCCGAGAGGAGGCTATGGTTCCGACGATGCGGATGCCATAGATGAGGTAGAGCTGAGTCTGCTGAACGAGAATGAGCGTAGGGCGGCAGCAGCGGGCGGGATGGATTCGCCTCCCTCAAAATCTAAGCACGGCGTATCAGCCAAGGACAAGCGTGGGATGGCATTGCTTGTCGTTCTATGTGAGTCCATGTCGTCTTATACCTTCCGTTGAATACTAACCGAACTTCTAAAGATCTCATCCAAGGGGTTCCTGTAGGCTTAGGTGTTTCTTCTCTCGCAAGGATTCTGTTGCTAACTTATCCGTTGCGTTGCTCAGCTTGGCCTCGCCCTAGGCTCTGTTCCATTCCTTCTACGAGAACACTTGTCATATTCCCAGCTTGGGACGTTCGCTCTCGCTCAATATCCTTACTCACTCAAATTGCTATGGTCACCTATAATAGATTCTTGTTTCTTCTCGGGTGTAGGCAGGAGGAAATCATGGATTATACCCATGCAACTAATCATTGGCACTCTTATGCTCTGGATTGCGAACAATGTAGAGGTGCTTCTGGAGACTGTACGGAAATTTGTTTATATGCTTTAGATTTTTCTCACCAAGTTTGTTACAGCCAGCAGAGAACATCAACAAGCTCACATTCATTTTCACTTCGCTCGTTTTTCTATCTGCAACGCAAGGTGTGTGCTTTCAGTATTGAAATAGATGACAGAAGGCTGAATGAGAGCATCAGACATCGCGGTTGATGGCTGGGCCCTCACGCTTCTGTCTCATGAAAA
Source organism: Phlebopus portentosus (assembly GCA_037892935.1). Classification (NCBI taxonomy): domain Eukaryota; kingdom Fungi; phylum Basidiomycota; class Agaricomycetes; order Boletales; family Boletinellaceae; genus Phlebopus; species Phlebopus portentosus. The sequence continues at coordinate 3,531,404 of JAYXKI010000001.1, forward strand.
CCTATCGTATGCTTCCACCTGTCAAACAATCGGTCTTAATACTGGATACTTTGCATCGTTCACCGTGTTTCTGGCCCTCAATAGTGAAGCATTCGCGTTCGTTCTTCCCCCCGATCCTGTTTCGCGTTTACTCAAATGTTCCACAGATCAAAGTATGGGTTTCCGGTCCTCTCACTATCATCTTACTTGAAGTTCTGGACTGTCGTTTGTTATTCTGTCACTGTGTGGCTTTTATTTGCGAAGAAGGAAGATAAACCATCCGCAGACGATGAAGACATGGACCTCGTGAAAGTCTACAGAGTCATCTGGCGCATATGCAAGCTTCCGCGTGAGCATTATACACTCGATGTCAACATCATCACGTTTATTTACTGTTTCGTTCCAGATGTTCAATCTCTCCTACTACTGCACTTCGTTGCTAAAGTCGGATTCCAGGCGAACGAGGGCGTAACCTCCCTCAAGCTAGTCGAAAAGGGACTCGGGCGAGAGGATCTCAGCATTGCGGTGCTCATTGATTTCCCGTGTCAGATTCTCGCAGGATATCTCACCGCACGCTGGTCTATGGGTGACAAGCCCCTACGTCCGTGGCTCGCCGCAGGCTGGGTGCGTTTAGGATTCGCGGCAATATGGACAATCATAGTTGCAAAATTTCCCGGGCCAACTATCGGCTACTCATATTTCGCATTCCTTGTGGCAATGACGGTCCTGCAGGGCTTCTCAAAGTGCGTCTTCTTTCAGGTAACCCGAATTAGGGGTAAAAACCCTTTTTTCTTCGATCGCCGTAGCACGATCCAGTTTGTCGGCATCAGCGCATTCCATACTCGCATATCAGACCCGCTCATTGGAGGAACGTATATGACGGTGCGTTTCAAGCCCGAGATCTTCAATTTCATAATCTTGCTGCATTTAGTCTATTCGAAATTCTTACCTGTTTCTGTGAACCCATAGCTTCTAAACACGTTCACGAATCTTGGTGGCACATGGCCACGATACTTCGTCTTGAAAGGCGTCGATTTCTTTACTGTTGCTACTTGTAAGATCTCCGAAGGAGGAAGTGAAACGATTTTAGAAGGTACGTCCGATCATGTGTTCGCCCGCCCACCAGAATTTCGTCTGGGAACCGTGGCGAACTCGAGATCTTGGCTCATGCGTCTGACTGATGTCTTCCCTTGTATCATCTGTGCTTAATCCCACCACATAATCAGCGAGCGAATGCGTGTCGGACCTGGGTAAGGCACACTGCGCGGATCTAGGCGGGACGTGTGTAACGGAGCGAGACGGATATTACATCGTTTCAGTGGTATGCGTTGTACTTGGGGTGATAATCCTGTCAAGCTTTGCTGCACCTACGGCCCGGCGTTTACAAGGTGAGTGTGACCTAGCCCCGAGTCGGAATTGGGAACCGTTGCTTATGAGCGATCGAATTTCTTCGCAGCTTTGCCTACGAGCAAGTGGCGTGTGGCTTCTGCGGGAGGGTTGTGATCGGAGGAGACTTCTTGGAAATTCAGCTTTTGCTATTTGCTATCGGATTAATATTCTATTTATACATCGATAATTGCAAGCAAAGCGCACTTAAAGATCATATTACCACTGTACGATGTCGGAAGTGGGGCAAGCCATGATTTGCATGATATTTCCATTTCCGTCGCTCGTTGCAAGTCAAAAACTCAAGTCGAGTTCTGGCCGATTCCATCGGATACACATTATTCACCTTTGCGCTCTTGAGGTCCATTGACTTCCATTGATTATTAACTTAATTCCGTCTGATGATACTACGGAGCAGAAGAAAAAGGCTTATACAACAGTCAAACACGTCTGGCCTGAACATTGTTGCTCGCATCATAGTATCATTGTGGGCACGAGGGACGGAGATTATACGATTCGTTGAAGCTCACTGAATCGTAAGAAATGAACTGGGCAGAATGAAATGTGCGGTGCGGAGGTGCTGCCTGAGCGAGCGCTCTTTTGATGCGTACGTGATTCTTCGGCTCGGCTCGGTTAAGCTTCGGCACGAGCCGCGCGTTCACGGCAAGGTCTACAGTCATCTCACCATGAGTCCGATTCTGAGTCATCCCTTCTCCTAGGTGACCGTGTTTTGTTTTGACTCGAAACACAAAACATACGTAAAAGAAAGCTGAATCTGTGTGGATTCTTCGACGTGGTCTCCTTTCGCGGGAGTGAAGAATCACGTAGGGGAAGTGCTACGATTTCGCGCCAAGATTCCGCGTTTCCTACCTAGCAGTGTAGGCGCAGGCAACCTGCATTCCCTGGCCAGGAGGCTTGGTTTGACCCTGCAGGTGCTTGTCAGCGACCGACTGCATCCTCCAATCATCACCTGCAAGGCTCTGAGTCATGGTCACTTCTGTACTTCCGATACGTCGCACTACGCTACATCACCCATGGATCGACATTTTATTCACATTCATAATCCCCTATTCGCTTGGCTTTGTCATGCGCTCGGTGTGTTCTCCCTCGCCTTCGTCAGCGTATCTGTATCTGCCGTCTGACTTGCGTATACACTCTCCTATCAAAACTGTTCCGGTGATTCATCACTGATCTCGATCAACAATGGTGAGCTGCGAAATAACAGACAGGATGGAGATAGAACTATGATCTAATCAGTGCATCTTACAAGTACAGATTGGTGCGGTGCGGTGCGATGCGCGATTAGCCAATATGCACTACGCAGCGTCGCAAGCCTCAATAATACAAGGCATGGCTTTCGTTTCATTCTCGGCATGCCCGAATTCGGCTAGATAACCGTAACACGCTGTGGCTATGGCCCTCCGGCGTCTCTACCACAAACAAATAATCAAGATGCGTCCTGATCCCGCTGCGCATTTCTCTGTGCGGATATATAGTCGGACTCCTTTCCACAGATGGCTTGGTACCCGCCTGCCCCCCGAATGAGATAACTTCTCTCACTTTGTCGACCCGTTCCCCACCTTCACATACGGAGCTCACACTCGCCTACCCCTGATTCGTTGTCTAGCCGCGTCTGCCTCGCGCCTGTCTGCAAGTAGGCACACCTTCGCCACACAATTGACATAAACCTGTACCATTACGCGCAACTTCGGTACATATGTGTTCCCCAAAAACCTCGAAACCGGCGTCGCCTCCGCCACCAGGCTTTCCGCGTATATATGAATTCATGCGTGTCTTCCTTCGCCGACGCGATGCCCCATGGGAGGTAGTCGACTACAAACACGTCCAACCTGTTCCAACGTTCTTCGATGATGAAGGTTAGTTACTCCCTTTCCTTCCATACTCAACATGCCACATACATCCCAGCATCACACATCGTTCTATGATCATCACGTCTTTCTATTTCTATGTCATGATCTAACATCAAACAATTTGTTCTACAGATGTTGATATTCTCCATGTATCCGCGGGCGAAACGCGGGGAACTTATGTGTTTGAACTGCACACTGGTTCCGCTAGCAAGCGACCAGGAAGGACAACCACACGAATTGATACGGTAGTCGACAGCGAGCATAGACGCAAAGCCCTCATTTTTGCTCGTAAGCAGCTTCTTGCGGAGGTTGCGAAGAAGGATTGCAATATGCTATTACTTGAAGGGTGCGTGCATGACTCATCTCAATTCTAATATAACTCGCGCGTTTACTGACTCCGCATCTTCACTTGTGACTTGAAACAGATGGTGTCTAACGGTCCTCCGGAAAGGCAAACGCATCCGAATTGAGGTGCAATACAACGGCCGCGGCGCTTTAGCGATTGGAAAACCAGATCTTGCGGAACGGCATCCACCTTTCATCGAACTGCTGGGACGAGTGTAGGTGGCGAAGGAAACGAAGAGATTAAGAGCACAAGGCGTCTAACTGCGACAATGCGTCAACTGCGTTTCAATAGCTTCCCTGCCATCGGCGATGCATCTCGCTACATCACGGATTCCAATTACGGAACATCACACGAATGACGGCATGCCGGGTTAAGAGGCATTGATGGTTCTGCCATCTGCTTCTGCGAGATCGCAGTAGAGTCCTAAGCCAGAGGCACTTTGCCCGCAGTGCTATTCCCATCGGCTACGGGACCGTGCAGTGCCAGAATTGGCCCGCGCGCATCATGAAATTACCTGTGGGCGCTACCACGTTACATACATCATGGTCCAACGCTACGCAATCGTGGGAATTGCCGAGATTCGACATCAAAATATTCGCCTTTACAAAATATTCGCCTTTACACGATCCTATCGACCTACGCAGGCAAGAGAGCATCAATCGGTACAACCCAGCGCCATTCCTTTTTCTTGGTCTTGCATATCATCGTTTCTTCGCTGACGAAATTATCCATTCCATCCCATTTCTAACGCCGTTTCTCCCGACGTATTTACCCGCAAGTATCTCCTGTGTACCCTCACCCCCTGCATGTCATCATCCTTCGTCCGCCGGCTTTGATAACGTGTGCAATTATTTGTAATCCTAAGAAAGTACGGTTTTGTTGTAACACCATAGAAGTATAGCCGATTTCGTAACAGTATCTTTTGTGTATGTAAGTAGAATAGCGTCAACACCGCACTGTATGAATGGACTTTAGAGAAGAGAATCAGTTTCGGTCCGATACGCACGTTTGCTCAGGTTTGTCTAGGTTTGGATGGAAGGACAAATTGACCTGGCTAGCCGTATATTTCCTCCGATCGATTGAAATTCCCAGACCCAGAGTGTTCTTTGCGGCAGAAGCGCTGCCAAGGTGCACAATGTGCGCTCAAAAGCCGATAACTTCGATGAATGAAAAGCAGACGTCATTCGTTTTCAGTAATTTTTGAATAAAGGCAACGTAAAAAGATTGAAGTGCTATTGTTGAAAGCAATCAGGCGGTCCAGGGGTACGCACTGGGTAGGCCAGTGGGCCAACACCTGTTTTGTGTTCAATTCTTCAGGTAGTCAATACGGATGATGGACGTATGATGCTAATGACCCGTCGGACATCTCTTCGGATAACAACAGAAGTCAGACGGAAACAGTCACCAGGTCGTAATCCACGGTAAGTCATAAGTAATACAATCAAGATCTGCGAGACTTCGCAGTTGAACTTCACTGGCGCTCTGTATTGATTTTTCGTTGCTGGCTTCTTGTTCAGCTTTCAAAAGTCATTGACAATCTTGCTCTCCTTGCGAAGAGCGTAACCAGTCCAAGACTGAACAACAACAACAAATTGCTGTCAGCACAGACATGCGATACAAGCTGCTTTCAGATTCCTACCTCGTCATACAGTGTAGGTTTCTCGGCCCCCAGGATCCTCAGGCCGAGCCACAGGACTCCTGCAGTCATACCACTTCCACAGCTCGCGATAATCGGCCTTGTACCTTCCAACACATCTTTCGCGTTTTTCTCTCCAATTGCATCTACGAGTGCCTTCCGCAATCTATCAGGAGGCAGGAAGGTCGTGTAGAGCACTCCCGAAGGAGCAGTATTTTGCTGCAGGAAAGCACTGAAAGGAAGTGAGAAAGCGTTCGGTATATGTCCAGAAGGCAGTCCCGGTCGAGGTTCAGGATCCTGGCCCATAAATCTACGCCAGAAGGGTTAATGCTCTGGAAATGCTGCTGTGATGACTTCAAGCTAACCTCCCCTTCGGTCGAGCATCGACGACCAGAGAAGCAACGCTGTCAACCGAGGGATCAAGCTCGGCATTTGAGACGATTTGTTCGTAGCCTATGAGTATTGGAAGCAGGTGAGATTATGCTGGACATAATCATGCTTTTGTCAAATTGCATACTCTTCACGATCGAAGCGTCGTAGGCCGGAGGTGGATACTTTGCCCCGTCAGTCTGCTTAACTTCCGTCTCGACCACTTTAACCGGTAGTCCATCTGCTTCCCAGCGGGGCAGTCCGCCGTCGAGCACGCTTGAATTGGTATGTCCGAAAGCACGGAACATAAAGAGTGCGCGCGGAGCACTAAAGATTCCGTGGGAATCATATCTGATGCAAGCTCCGTTAGAAGTGACCCGTTTACTCTTAAGAAGGCATACATCACAACATGTGTATCCGGCGTGATACCGAAGCCCTCTACGATGCACAATATTTCAACACCCGTACGTAACTCAACCTCTTTTGATGATGGTATCATTAATACTCACGACAAGCTTTTGCAAATTTCTCTGGGCTGGGCATCATATGTTTAAGACCCAGCTCGTGCGGACTTGCAACAGCATCCAGGTCTAAAAAGCGTGCTCCAGGTAAGTGTTTCGCTTTGAATTCCTCGTCAACACGACGCGGAGAGTTCGGCATATGCCAACTCGCATCCAATGTTACGACTTTCTTTCCTGCATCCGCGGAAGCAATAGCAGACTTGAGCTCACTGGGCGTCAGAAGAAACGGTGCTATGACTTTAATAGACATTCTGTGCGAAAAGAGAGATGCTGAACGACCAAGAGAAAAACGAGAGGATGTATGGAGAAGGAAAGGCATATTCTCGATACAAAGAATGCAGCATGCTGACTGTCAGAGAGACGGCACATGAACTCACGTGCGGTGGCTGGCATTCTATGACACGTACACAGATATAAACAACGCGACGACCATTACTACAATAAGAGCCTTTTAGATTTTGGAAGCAAGGACGCCAGGCTGAACGTAGAAATTGCCCTATGTCATCATATTCTTCAAGCTAATGTCGGGTTAATCGATGTAACTTCTCAACCGTCGTCTCAAAATTGTTTCAGATCTATTCTCGAGGCTCACAAGAGAACCGATTACTTTCGTCATCTTTGTAGATCGGGGTAAATCAGCTATGGAAGAGCGCAGTGCAAGAATATTTAGCCTTGATTCCAACATTAATATTGCAGGACATTTATAAAATTATATACGGGCATACCTGCGACTACACGCGACTAGAATGCATCAAGACTACACCGGAATGTGTGTGGATATCTGCAGAGATTAATCAAGAATTGAAAAAAAAAGGTGTCTGAAGTGTGCATCGCGTCAAAATCTCTGGACAGAGATATGTACATAAACAATACGCAAGGATCGAAATTGCAAAACCACAAGAAATCTTGAGACGCATAAACGAAAATATTAATGTACAGGCAAATACCGGTCCTTTGAACACCCAATACAAAACACCTGCACAGCTTACTGTGCACATCTTTCCCTCAATATTAATATATATAATGATAGTCCTACATGTCATCTATATGCCTAATTATTTTCAAGATGAAAAATATCCGCAAAAAATAAATATGGACAGATGAAAAAGTAGAGAGAATGTCACAGAATACCACTCCTCTGAACACCATGTGACATTACAAATGGGCAAGTCTCGCCTAATCGTGTAACAAATGCTGATCTTATTATGTAAATGAATCCTTTATTCACCTGTCACACTTTTTGCTTGTCCATCTTGTATTAATTTATTTTGTGCATGCTTTCCCATGAAAATTTGAGTGAAGACAGTCGAAATGCTACATTATTGGATAGAGTGCTTAAAAGTACAATTAAATGTAAAAAGATTGCTTGAGAACACTGTGTTTAGCCTTAGGTCTACCAACTACACCCAAAATTATTGACTATCTGATTTTCACAGCCCCGAAAACTTGCTCATTTTCTTTGAAATTTTACACACATATCAATTGATACATTAAGCACCTACCATAATTTTTTTGTGGTGAGAAATGAAGAGTTGAGTGAGGAAATGTGAGGTGTTCAAAGGAATGGTAGTGTTTAAAGGACCGGTATTTGCCTGTATTTGCTCTGAATTTGTATTCCCACGTTGACGTAAAGAACACGTGTCACTCAAAAATTCGCGCAAGCTGTTCAAACGGACGTTTATTCGTATTCACACCGTCGTTTCTCTTTTTCGTGCTCAGTTTTGTCTCTAGCTGCTCTAGTCCTGTGCAGTTGTATATTATGGGAAACGTGAGTATGTTCTTCAGGAAGCTCGAACGGTTCCTTATACTAATAAACCTTTTCTGCGAAGGGCGCCAAAGCAGCTCAACGACGAGAGCGCTCTGAGAAGGGTGGATTAAAGGCTGCGAGGAGTCAGCTGAAAGGGAACGAAGCAGCAAAGACCATTCAATGCAAGGTTTGCAGGCAGCCTTTCGTAGGTTCTTTGGCAACTGTTATATGAATACGGCTAACATCCATATTTCCATGCCGAAAGATGCTGACAACGCGGCCGCCGCAGTAAGTAGATCATTTCCTTTGAGTAGCAGGAGGCGAACGGAGTACTGATTGCGATGGCTAAGGCTCCTCGAGCACGCTCAAAATAAGCACAAAAAGACGAGAGAGGAGTGCTTTGACTAACAGCCACGTTCGGCGTCTCGTCTTTTTAACTTGGTTCTTCTCTTTCGTTCAATATTGGATTTCATTTTGCAAGGCGCAAGCAATGATTAGCATTATAGAGGGCGTACATGTATGTTTGTGCTTTTGTGTCGAATGTCATGATGGTCGGAATACCGTGTAAGACGAGGAATGTGTTACGAGCATCAGTGTAACGACGTGTTCATAGCGACGTGAATGAGCCACCAGCGCCTCCAGCCTGAGCATTGGCACCCATTTGTTGCATCCTCTCCCCAACCTTCTTGTTGACCTCAAAAAATTTCGCAACGCAGCGATCTACGCAGACGCTCTCTCCTTTGTTAAGATCCGCCTCAGTGAAACGCTGGTTTATGCATTTCGTGTAACATGATCTAAAGATATATTAATGAGCAGGAAAACAAGATGGCAACCACCAGAAAGTGCTGACGAGACCAGACGGTTAAACATGTCTGTAATCATATCTAGTCTGGCGGCTCGTCAGACAACAAATCAGATATCCGCAAAATGAAAAAAAGACGAACTCAGCAGAAGCGAGCTCAATTCGCTCCGGATTAACATTACCGGTTGGAGAAGCCGACGGTGAGCCTCGAAGGAACGACATAGTAACAGATACAGCGTTTGACGGCAGAAGTGAGAATGTCCAAGACTACGGAAAGTGAGATCATGAGAGACCAGACAGGCACGTGATGTTTAAATTCGTCGATCTGCGTCTACGACGATGATCCTTCCTTTCTCAAAATTTCGAACAGTTCCAGCTTCCGGTGCACGATGCTCTACTAAAGTGCTTCTATCGTTTTTCTCCTTTCCACGCCTCGCGCGATGCCTGCTCCAATGAATTTAGGTTCTCAAGCACATTCTAATGCAGATGCGACCGCTTTTGCTGTACATCGCTGCAGATTTGTAGACTATTCTCCCTCTGCAATAACTTCTGTCGCGTTTCCTCCTCTGGTGCTTCCGACATCGTCTAACTCGAGATCTGGAAAATCACGAAGAAAAAGAAAAGGACGTTTTGGTCATCTTGCCGTTGGTCGTTCGAATGGAAATATTGAATTATATGAGTGGTCAAATCCACCAGACCAACAGGAACATTCAGCTAAGGCTCCCCAGGCATGGGTGCTGTCCAAGGTGAGATGATTGAAAGCTCGTGTCCTGTTGCTCATAAGCTGATACAATAACAAGATTCTGTATGGTCCGAATCCATCTAAAGTCGATTCAATAGTATTCATATTACGACATCCGCATCTCCTTGCGTACAACGAAGTTCCTGCGCTTGCCGACCTGCGATTATTTAGTGCGGGAGGTGGGAGCGAACTCGTAGAGTGGGATATTATGTCTGGGATAATACTTGTCAGTTAGCTCCTTCCTGGAAGTCGTGTAATGTTTCTTACGTTTATCTGCAGCGCACGCTGAATTCGCAAGGCGGAGCAATATGGCATATGGCTGCTAATCCTACAAGTACTCAGCTTGCACTTGGCTGCGAGGATGGTCGTGTGCGCTTAATAGACGTGTCTAATGGCGAAATGTCACATTTACGGCGGTTTGATCGAGCAAATGCAGGATACTTAGTATAGCCTGGGGCCCACCAGTACTACCTAAACCTGCGAGGTCGGGGGATAACGAAGAAGACGACGAAACCAGCAGTGAGGACGAGGATGATGAATGGACCGATTCTTGGCTTGTAACAGGCGGATCCGACAGCAGTCTCAGGAAATGGGACGCAAAAACAGGGAGAATTTTGGATAGAATGAGTACCGACAAAGCTCGGGGTGAAAGGACATTAGTCTGGGCCGTTGGCGTCCTTGCGTATGATTTTCTGCCTTTATGTCATTTTTTCTCGGCTGAAACAACGCACAGAGATGGAACTATTGTCTCGGGTGATTCTTTAGGCATCGTGAAATTCTGGGATTCACGGACATGTACTCAACTTCACAGCTTCCCAGCTCATGGTGCAGATGTATTATGTATGGCCATCAGTCCAGTAAGCATTATTCCCAATTATCAGCTTCCTTTCGCTCATGTCGGTACAGGATGGGCAGTCCGTCTTTACGTCCGGCGTGGACCAGAAAGTGTGCCTTTTTACTCATGTTAAAGTATCCGATACAGACAAAGCAGGGAAGAATGCTGGACATAAATCGAAGGCCCGATGGGTACAATCCACCTCGAAACGCATGCATTCACATGATGTCCGAGCGCTTGCAGTTTGGCCACCCTACTTGCCTATCTCTTCGTCAGCTCGGCCGTCACATCTTAGTCCCTTTTCTGGGATTGCTCCTATTTTAGTTTCTGGCGGTTTGGATGCTTCACTTGTTCTTGCACCCTGTGCTACCGCGGGCACCTCAGGTCAGCAGCTGATCAATCCTCTGGCGACGAGCGCAGTATCGACGTTTGAGGATTCGTATCACCGTAGACTTGCCTACCCTACAGGACTTCAACCTGCAGTGACAGTTGCACGGTCTGCTCGACTGTTGCTATGTAGACGAGATACTAGTCTGAGCATTTGGCGAATAATCGGACGCGCATGTATTCACAGTGCTCTAGAAGTCGATCTTCGTGCCGCCGATGCCATGGATGTGGATATGGATATACTTCCTCGTGACACCACCGAAGGAAAGAAACAGCAGGACGGAGATGAATCAGGGTATGAGAAGCTGCTCGATATGGAGTTGGACATCACGACAGACCTGTGCTCCAGCGCTATATCAGATGACGGGCGTTGGCTGGTGGTATCAGACGCATACGAGGTAAAGCTATTTGAACTCCTCGCAGACACAGGAAACGGTAGGATAAAACCGAGACGCGTCAAATCCTTCGTGGCGATACTCTCAGCCTACCTTTCATCAAGTTCACCGTCGAACAAAGAGCCTGAAGGCGCCAGTGCCCTGGGCTTTACTCCGGATGGAGGCAGGCTGGTGATTGCACTATCGCGGAGAGCACATGTGCTTGTCGTCGATCTTACGGGACGTTCTGCGGATGGACGACCTGAGCCTCGTGTCCTGAGGAGGTTTGAACATCATGCTGGTCGCGAGGCGCTGTTCGCAGGCGGGCGTGTTGTGAAGGACATCCCGGAACGTGCCAACGGAGTCGCTCATGTAAATGGCACCGCGGACTCAGATATTTCTGATGATACCTCTGATGTATCTGATGCCGAAATGGATAAGAACGGAAAGTTGGAAGAGGATGACGAAGACGAGGAAGAGCACGCGTCTATCACGCGCATGGCCTTCAGTCCTGATGGGCAGTGGTTTGTCACGACGGACGATCACTACCGCACACATATCTTCAACCTTGATGCCGTGCAGGTAAGAGTCTTCTGGCTCGTTGCGATCTTTCACTAACTAACCATTTAAATTCGTAGCATCATGCCGTCCTTCCCACGTCTCCTGCCCTCGTTACCGCATTTGCATTTTCGCCTTCTCCGTCCTCAGTATCCTCTACCTCGGCATCTTCAGGTTCCACCTTGCTGATTTTAGCACACGCGGATTCGACTATTGGCGTATTTGATGTAGAAGCGCGCCGGTTCGCACCTTGGGCCTCTCATCTTGCACAACTCGAACAACTTCCGCGTCGCTGGACAAGTTTACACGATAGCGTGCTTGGGATCGCCATTGAACCCCGAGCTTCTTCCTCGAGTTCTTCCTCTGTAGGGAGATCAGAAGATGGTGCAAGGCACGCTTTATTTTGGGGCGCTACATGGCTATGTCGTGTTTCCCTTGATGCTCCAGTTGGGTGGAGTGACTTCGCTAAGAAGCGACGGCGGGATGGTTCTTCCCAAAAACTGTCGTCGAAATCAAAGGGCAAATCCAAAACAAAGACTGGTTCGAATCCTACGGCAAACCGGGCGCCAGTTGTGGCCGCAGAAGGCGGAGAAGTCGATGCAGCGCCGGAAAGTGAAGAAGAATCAATGAGCAACTTTAAGCTCGTGACGCGATACCGTCCGATTCTGCGAGTAGACTTTCTAGACGCTGGTGAGCTGCTTGTCGTAGAACGCCCTCTTCTTGACGTGTTGCGCGGACTGCCACCGGCGTTCTTCAAGCCTAAATACGGTACCTGACGGGTTTTGACCATGCCAGAACTTCAGAAAAGTATATAATACGGTCATATCATTTCCTTGCAGATCTGCTTCTTGTCGTCATTGTTCGTTTGCATTACAGTCCAATGTCCTTAGTACGTTTCACAAGCATTCAAATACAAAAGTACATTTACTAGAGCCCAATAGGAGGTAGCATCTCTGCAAAATCACAGGCTAGATTGCATCTTTTCCAAAGTAGCTGCAAGCTCCTCCTTCGAGACTTTCTTTATAGGCCAATTCTCCTCGATCTTTACAACAAGTCCTTCCTTCGCGCTTGGTTTCGGGATGACGTGAAAGTGGACATGATCAATGTGCTAAGAGCAGCAAATTGTTGAGCCGTGTTGTATAAACGCATGCCATTGGGGGCCTGCAACTCGCCTGAAAGGCCAACTTGCCGTTGTTCTGGGCGGGCGGAAAGAGTAAGATTAGCGGAAGTAAGTAAGTATTCCGGTCGGAATGTCGGTGGTGACAGACCTGTAGGATATTGTATTGCTCGACTCCGGTTGCGAATGCGATCCTCTTCACCATGGGTCCGATTTCAGACAGATATTCATCAGGGAGAGTTCCGATGGTCACAGAATGATCTACCGTCGATTGAGAATACAGTATTCGTCTGATCCCTGGCAACACGAATGACGGAAATGCTTACATTTGGGAACGACTAGTGTATGCCCTGGACTGATATCAAGGAACGCTAATCTGATTTCTATTGTTCAGCCATCTCACGAGTATTTTGATGACGTTATGTTAGCCAGGACAAACATAGACAAACATACGTTCGTTCCGTTTCGGCAACTTTAAAACTGGGAATAGACCCTATGTCACCGTGGGTTGAAAAGACCGCGCCTCAGTTAATGATTTGACTGCGCATGTGAACAGTCTTGGCCACCTTCGATTATTTTGCAGAAGAGACAACTTTGTCGACGAGTTGAATACAAACTCAATGCAGGTACCGATAAAGATGGGAGATACATACTTACTTTTCGTCCTTATTCGCAGCCATAATCACAGCAGTTAACAGATATCACGGGAAGAAGTTGAAGAATCGCGCGGGTGCTCTTTGAAGTGTGATTCAAAGAGTCCGTTTATAGCCGGTGTACCGTGCTACAACTGCTCACACGCTCGGTGGTTTTTGGTGAGTGAATAATAGAAAATCCGACTCTAGCTCGAAGGAAGTAGACTTGGATTTCCATTCTTTTTGTCACTTTCCAGGCCTGGGACTCATTGTTCTACAATAAGTAGTAAGTAGCCATGGCCTCGAGAACGAAAGAAAGACCTAAAATTAAGTAAATTGCGGACATAGTCATATTCCAGGTGTTCCCTGCCTGAGCCCGAAGAACAATCAAGAAGCTTCCGTGATTCGACGATCCTCCTGAATCCTGATAGGCTGAGTCGAGGCCAACATTAATAAAAATAAGCGAGCCGCATAAATATTCTATTTTGGAATGGTGACGTATTTGACATTGCTACAATATATATTCGAATAGCAGACAAGAAAATATTGGTAGCGACTGTAAGTGTCGCAGAAGAAAACGCTAGCTCTGGATGTTGCAATGGAGAATGGAGCGGAGGAAATCGAATCTAGAGAAGGTCATTCGCGTCGATCCTTGGTTCCCACGGCGGCGCGTCGCCAATTTTAAGCGTGGCGGGCGAGTCCATCTGTGCTTCGTCATGGCTGACCGTGTCCTTGGAGCGGAGAGCGATGCATTTTCGTTTTAGAGCGCGTCCCAATGGTTAAAGGCCCCTCTGCTCTTTCTCTTCATTTCCATCAGCGTCTCATGACTTCCATTGCCCTCGCAGCTCGTGCTTATCAGCAAAGTTTTGATGCTCGCCCGTATACGACTCTCGCATTCACTAATGCCGCACTCAATGCAATCGGCGACGCCGCAGCACAGATTGTGCAAATGGCGGTGAGTATTATCGGTACTTGGACGTGAATCATAACTGACAGAAAACCTTGGTAGACTGCAGAGCGCGTAGAACATGAAGACTTGCTACGATACGATGTTCAACGTACCCTGCGATTTTTCACTTTTGGCTTTGCGATGGGTACGTCTTTCAGTCTGTCTCTGTTCACGCTCTTGTTTGCTTACGCATTTTCCTGATAGGTCCCGTTCTTTGTCGCTGGAATAAGTTCTTAGAGATGCGTTTTCCATTGCGTGCGCCACCTCCAAAACCCGGCATTGGTACCTTCTCCCCTCTTTCGGCAGGAATTCAGATTGGAACCACCTCGCCTCATATGCTTGCTCCACTCAACGTGCCTATAGGACAAATACCACGGGTTAGCGGCCTCGCTGTCGCAAAACGTGTGGCGGCGGACCAGCTCTTCATGGCGCCTATCGGCCTTGCACTATTCATCGTCTCAATGGGCGTCATGGAAGGCCTTGACGGCTCACAGATCAAGAAGAAGTTCATCGGCCTTTATCCCAGTGCCCTCTCTGCAAACTGGCAAGTATGGCCTTTGGCACAGGTAGTGAACTTCCGATACATACCTCTCTCCGCTCGCGTACCCTTCCAGTCGACCTGCGGTATTTTCTGGAACTTGTACCTCTCGTTGCTAAACTCCAGTGAGAGCCGTAAGAACGCAAGCAAGAGGCTATGCGTGATACCGTCGGGTGAACGTCTGGAGCTTCGCGTTTCTTCATTACTCCAACTCGTTTTTATTCCTAATCAATTCGCTTTAGAGAGCATCCTCCAATTTTTGTTGTCCGCGCGTCTCGGTCTTGCTTTGGACGCATACCCATCTGTATCTCTAGCATCATTGACCATCTCTTCCAGTTTCTTGTCTCTTTTTTCTTCGTGATATACACGACGCAACTTCGTCTTCATCCATCCAAACAATAATGTGCCAACCCCTCACATAGACTAGGAAAGTACCAATAGTTTTTGGTAGATAATCATAAGAATGCGGAAATTCTGCAGTTCTGAAGCTATACGACGTCCCCGGAAAGAGCCATCCATCAATAAGATATCTCAAGCGAGGTTTTAAGTGAGTCCAGTTCGGTGCCTTCCGTATTCTTTGTAATAGTTGTGATCAGAAAGAGATAAAACAGTATTGAATCACAGACCTAACTCTCAGCTAGCAATTATACAGTTGCATGATTAGCCCTTGCCAACATATCGCTGCTTGTCGTAATCCTTCCAGAGTGCTTTGAACACCGTCTTTCCTGCCGCATCGCACCCACTAACCATAAGTGCATCTCTTCCATGTTCACCCATCGCCTCGCAAAGTGTATATAGCCCAGGAGCGAGTGCTTCGCGAATCGAGCCATCAACGGTGACGAGCGGGTCGATCAACATATTGATATAAGCACCGAGGACGGGTGCAGCGTGTTTGGAGAAGGCACCGAGCAGGGACTCTGCAATCCGCTCTTTTTCTTTACCTTTATCGCGAGACGTGAAAGTCCGAAGGATCGTCTTCGCTTGCAGCGTCGTGAGGAGGCGTGCTACGGCGCGTCCTTCGGCAACGCCGGGCGGTGCACTCGGTGAGACCCACCAGGGGAGAGTATCAGAGACTTGAGTACGCTGACGCGCTCCGAGTTGCGCTCGTGGAGCGCGTAAGGACCGAATGAGTGAGCTCAAGACTATGCCAAGATGTGGAAGTGTTGATGTGATGAGGTCTCGTCGAAGGCGGATGAGGGAACCTGCGATCGAGGTTATGCTATGCAGAATCCCAGGACAAGTTTCCTGCACGTGTGTTGTGGAACCAATCAAAATTTTCGCAAGTAACAACCAGATGGGTCCTAGTGCCGAATGTCGAAGATATGCGGGCTGTTATATACCGAGGATTAACTACATATTTCAAGAGTAGAGCAGTAGGAACAATCCACTCACCTTCTCCAAGCACATCTTTCCGATGAAGCCAAGGACCTCCATCATGAGCTCTGTATCGCCACCTGCACACTTAGAATCACCACAGAAGATACTTAGACAGGCTTCGAAATGCTCTTGCGTGACTTTCATTGTGCCTAGTATGTTCAGAAATCAGTATTATTTCCAGGCTCGGTCGGGCTCAGCAGAGGAACTCCGCACCTTCAGGCGTGTCACCTATGAGAACACTGGATAGATGCACCGCAGTACGCGTCTCAGCATTTGTGGCAAGCCCCTTTTCCAGCGCCTCGCGGAGAAGTGAGAGCACATGGCTAAACTCATCCACAGACAACGTTTTGAAAGTGCGCCTTAAAGCTGCATCGCACTCAAATTGGTCTATTATCCAGTCAGAGTACGACCCGTGAACTTAAGAATATGCGTAACTGACCAATAAGCTGCAGCCTTCCAGCAAACAGTATGTACGCGGCTACCGTGGATGATATATGTTTTTCTCGTTCCTCCATGTTCAAACTGTCGAGCTCCTCCAGTAGCAAAAGTAAAATTTGCGTGCAATACGATTTGACTTCTTCATTTGATGATGGATATTGATCAGCTGGCATGATTCTCTGCACCAGTTGAAATCCGAAAGTGCTTGTGCCTGATTCGCAGCATTCTCAGAAATCAACAAGGACATTTCTGCGGTGAAATCTAATCTACCTTTCTTATTTAGCCAATTTTGCAGAATAACACAAGTCCTCCACAAATGGACTACAAGCCCACGTGCGTTACTTATCTCCAGCATCGACTCCACTGTTGTCGATAAAGCGCCTGAATATTTGGTCTGCATGTCGGAGCATAACTCATCGACTGCATTGATGCATGAGGTAGAGAGTTTCCTATGACGCGTGGTGAGCATACGGCGAGCGTATATATTGCAAAGAACACAAGTAATGAACGACTGACTTGGCGTCGGGACATTCAGCGACCAGTATCTCAATGAACCGCAATCGGGCTTGTTCTGACATGCCGGAAGTTTGTTCTCGGATCAATGTACATAGAGATATGAACTGATCGGATTTATTTTGCGTGGCGGAACGGACAGCTTGCCTGAAAGAACACCATAAGAAATCGATGCACTGCGGAAGCACAGACAACTCACCTGAATATAACCGACAGTAGATCCAGCGTCACTGTCCTAATATCGTTCCCGAGGTTGCCTGATCCGATCATCAAGTACTCAACGTAAGCCAGCAAATGGACCTTGACAGCGCTTTGTTCAGGTACGATCAAATAGAATATACCCATGCTCACAGAGATAATATCCGTAATGTCACATGAGTCAGAAACAGATGTTATCCACGAACGAATTGAAGTCTTGGCTATTCGAGCTATAACTGACGAGGCCTTCGTTGATTCGGGCTCGTGATGAGAAACAGCAAGGTCAAAAACAAGCGCACGGCGGACGAAAATGAGCCTCGCGTCGCGCCGAAGGTACTCCCGTGGAGCTCGGCTTAGTAGGCTGAACGCCGCGAGTACCGAATGGACTTGCTCTGTCGTCCAAGCTTCCAGAGAACTCACTGAAGAGGATTTTGTCTCGTTCGGAGCACGGACTTGCTTCAGAAGATTAGAGAATATTTCCCACTTAGCAAATTGCGTGACGGAGTAGATATTCGAGATCACGGCATCTGGAATGGTTCACATTCAGCACCGTCCCATATGCTTACGAGAGATTCTTACCTCGGATATTTAGCAACTCCCAAAAAACCGCTGAATGTAGAACTCGGTTCAAGAGCCACATGAAGTAAACTTGATTCGGTTCCGTATAGCTCCCGTCAGATGGATCAGCTCTCACAAGCAAAAGTCTGGAGATCTGTTCCAGTTGCTTTTGTGACGCTATTTCGCTGATACAGACCATTAGTTTTCACAACAAAGCGCAAACCACGAAATACGAACTCAATTATGGGAAGCCATCTATCGAACAGGAGATGGCAGACCGCCAATGCACCTCTTTTGCGGCTTTCAGAATCTACTGGGTTCAACGAACTAGATGAACCATTCCAAGCCAGCTCGGTTCCGAGATGTTTTTGTCCGGGTACAGCCAGATTGTTCTCTAAGTAGGTGACTAAAGCATCGATGACTGCTTCTCGTTCTTCTGGGCTAGCGCCCATGAAGCCCGCGTCAAAGAATGCTCGGAGCTAGTATGAGAAGTTGGATGAAGGAAGGAATATGTTCGTAACGGCTGAAATTACATACCAACTCGATGATAAATTCAGGTATTGTCGCGATAGATTGGATACACTCAGCTGTATCTTTACCAGTCACGATGGATGGTGAAGACAAGCCCGATGCACGTAAAGCAGGACATATCAGGACCGCATGACGGATGCGCAGAGTCGCAGCAGAAACACATTGCACTGCCCAACCATTGCTTGAAGGACTCGATCCGGAGAAGGCGGCCCGAGCCGCTTCTGACAATGCCATATTCCAAGTACTGGAGACGCTCTTTACGACACACGCCAAAGTCGGTTCTGAAAGTGAAGAGAAGGGTAGTGAAGGAAGAATAACTGCTATGGTACGAGCAGCCAGAGAATATCGAAGAGCCTCGTAGTCCGCTGAAACGAGGAAAATTTATAGTCATTCTTTGGACCAGATCTTTTCGGCTCACCTTTTTCCGGCTCCATTGCAAAGCGCCCAGTATCAGCTCGTTCAGAATAAGCTGTCCAAGCGTTTCTCAACGCTGAAAGGGAAGAGTCAACGGCAGCTTCCGTTTGTCCTGGAGTAAGGAAAGCACTGATACTTCGGGAAAGTTCTTCCAAATACGCGAGGCTAAGAAGTGCTCCAGACGTACAGAGTTGATGTGCTTGCGGTGCGGTTGATGCCGTTCGTAGAGCATTGTTATCAGAGAGTGCCTTCAAAACTAGGGTTAAGTAGGATGGCATTGTCCGAGTGTTCGAATGGAAGTCGAGGACTATGTGAAGCAACGTCTGCGTTGAAGGATAGACACATGGATTCATCTAAGTTGTGAGATAAGCATTGCAGGAGCGGGTTCGTTCAGGCCGATATACTGACTGTAAGCAGAGCAGCCAAGACATCGGGTAGCAATGGGCTGAGGAAATCAAATTCGATGCGTGACACAGCGCAGAGGATCCGAAGGGCTATTTCCGAACTGTCTATACGTTCATCTAGGACAAAGTTAGAATTCATAAGACACAAGACAGTAAATATCAAGTACCTTGGAATTCGAGTAAACGTGTAACAGCATAACTAGCAATATCATTTAAGACATCCGTTTTCTCCGTGAGCCCATATCCAACGAGATTCGCTTCCTCTAAGGCTTCAACCAAAGCCAATATGTTTTTCCACACCTCCAGGACATCCCCGCATTCTCTCAATGCTCTGTGACAGACACCGAACGCCCTCATTCCGGCGTCGCGCAGTCTATTATGTACCGTATGTTCCTGACTTTGGCTGGAACCGGAGCCAAATACAGTATATCTGTGTTTCCGCAACTCCTGCACATAAGCCCGAAACAGCATTGGCACAATTCTATACTGCGAGGTTTGCATATTCGACAAGGAGTATTTTGGATTGGTAAAGATTGTGCCGAGGGATCACTCGAATTCTTCAAGGAGTCAAGGCAGAAAAAGACGTCAGTGCCAGCTTGATAGACTTCCGATATGAGAAGCTTCGCCTCCCGACTCATAGCAGTCTGAATCAAGGAATCGAGGCACACGACACGAGTCCAGCGCAAGAAGCTCTGGTCCATGAACCAGGAGAAAGCCTGTACCAATTTGTATATAGTCATACAGGATGATCTGATAGAAAAACGAATCACACACCTTCTTTCTACCTGTCGTATTTCCAACCGTCTGTTTGAATGTCCTTGTGATCAAAAGACAAACCGGTGCAAGGCGATTGATCAGAGCGGATTCGGAAGCAATATACTGCAACAATGAACCAAGGCAATCCGTCAGCGCGTCAAGACTCATTCGGGTGGCGGCTTGAGGCCAAATGACTCGTATCGACCGAGCGAATGGTTCAAGTACATTCTGAAGATGGGCTGGCTCCGCGAGTGATGCACATTTGAAGAAAACTATCACAATATTCAAAATAGAAACACGGGTACACAGGCCCGATAACCACGTCCTGTTTTGGCGAGTAGCCTGCGACGGCGAACTCATGTTCAGGATGTCACCGAGGAGTGTCCAGTAATCCGGGTTGAGAATAATTGCCCTAGAGCTGGTCGTCATTAGGATAGTCCCATAGTTATAAGAATAAGATATGCTGACCAGGGTGCACCAGCATCTTTACCGTGTTTGATAAAGGACGTCAAAATCCACTCCGCAAGTACTTCAGCTTTACTCGGAAAGTGAATGTTGTTCGATTCCCATGCTTTCCTGGCAATTTCGATCTTCAAAGGCCCTCCAGGTGCAGGAGGATCCTCGGGTCCTTTCAGGGTCTTGATTACAGAATGCGAAGATGTGACATTTTCCATGGTACTCGCCAGCTCGCGGCGGTGCGAGGGATGGTCCGAAGTGAAATTGAAATTTGGCAAACGATCGGCACAGATCGACATAGATCTACACGCACGGAGTTCTGTTCTTTTTTGGTCACGCTTGGATGACTTATTGTCCCTTGTCCTTGACTTTTTGCCTGCATGACAGACAACCAGCTTCTGGTCGAAGAAGAGCTTCAGGTTTTAGAATCCATCTATCCGGACTACATATTAGAGTCTAATCCGAAATCTGTCCAATTGGAGATTACCGTTGAACTTGATACGCCTCGCGCCGTCTCAGTCTTCACAAACAACCTGCCCGTCAACCCACCGGACAATGGCTCATCGATTTCTTTGTCATACTTGCCTCCTATCATACTCAGCCTGCAGCTTCCTAACGGATATCCTACGGATTGCCCACCCATCATAGCATCTCTGCACGCAACGCATTCCTGGCTTCCAAGTGGAGCACAACTCGCGTCACTTCTTACGGGAGCATGGACAGAAGGAGAGAGTGTGTTGTGTTACTGGGTCGAGCTCGTGCGTAGCGGAGAATTCCTGGATCGATTACACTTAGTCGATCACTCTGGTCACATACGGTAGGTATGCATCTTCCGAATATCCAGACCAGTACCCCAATCATCTGAGGTCAGGCTCCCGCACACAGGATCGCATTCGCTATTACCACAGCGTCTCATAGAGCATGACACCAGAGTAGCGGCAAGAAATTTCTCACAGACCTCCTATCCTTGTTCGATATGCTTCACTTCCTTGAAGGGTGCCCGGTGTATCCAACTGGAATGTTCGCATGTCTTCTGCCGTGATTGCTTACGGGACTTTTGGAGTTTGTGTATCACAGAAGGCTCTGTAGAACGAGTAGGCTGCGCAGATCCAGCCTGTGTGAAAGGGGGAAGAGCAGCTTCCGAAGAGGAAGTGAGGCGTGTCGTGAGTGATAGAGAGATCATAAGATGGAAATGGTTACGAACCAAGAAGGCGATCGAGAAAGGTGAGGACCTTACTAGTATGTCAAAGTGCAGAACTTGAAGACAATCAGATCCGACCATTGTGCATTGTCCAATTTCAACATGTCAGGCGGCGGTTCCAAAACCCAGTGTGGACCCCAATGCTTCGGCTGCATGGGACAGATTTCGGAGCTGTCCGGCGTGCGGTTTCAACTTCTGTTCCTTTTGCAAACACACTTGGTGAGCGTCTATTATCAATCTTTTCTTCAGTCACATCGTACTGAGTTGTTGATAGGCACGGCCCTATATCGGCGTGCCCGAAGTCCGTGACGCTCACTGCACTTATGGAATATCTAGATCTGCCTGAGGGCTCGCCGGAGCGCGCGGCACTAGAGAGACAGTTTGGGAGAAGCACTTTATTGAAGCTCGTCAAGGAGTATGAGGAGGAGAAATCGACTGTGGAGTGGTTACAGAACTCGACGACAGCATGCCCGGGATGTAGCGTCCCGGTAGAGAAATCAGTGGGTTGCAATCATGTACGTAATTGTTTCAATTTCTTTCGAATTACTGAATCGAAACTGCTATTCTTATAGATGAAATGTGCTAAATGCAATCAGCATTTCTGTTATCGGTGCGGAGCCAAACTAAGTGCGAGCAATCCTTATGCGCATTTCTCCACAGGGGGCTCAAAGTGCTATGGGAAGCTATTCGACTTCAACAATAGCTCAGAAGAAGATGGATGGCAACGTGTTGAATGGTTCGAGGCGTTGTAATGAACATAGAAGTTGTATGCTGTGCAACTTGCTTTACTTTGAATATCTTAACATCTAGAGTTGACCTTGTTGCGATGACTTTCGAGTTATCTGTATAAAACTTGAGTCGAGTGTCTCGGTTTCTAATGTCACGTGATGCTGTACTTGAAGTGAGACGGGGTTGAAGTAAGAGACCCATTGCAACTTGTTCCTTTCCCTCATCGTCGACAGTTGCTGCATGCCCGCACTTGTGCACTGAGCGGTGCTGAGTGTACTCTTTTGTCGTTGCTCTTGCTTTTCTTTCTTTCTTGTTGCTAGCGCTTTCCTTCACATCGTCGGTATTTTTAAAGCTTTGAGGCGTCAGCACTATATCCTCTTTGCTATACCCCTTGTCTTCCATACCCGCTCAGCAAGGCAACTGGCGATCAGTAGGCGCAGCGACCTTCCTTATCCGCGTTCACCGATATGGATATCTACACGACTTCGTTCACTTATCCTCGTATTCCCCCAACGTCGTTTCCAACCTCTACCCTTAATTTTGCCGATCCCTACGCAGCGGGCTTGTTCGCAAATGATTCGCAGGCTGCGAGCTCACTTGTAGCGGACGCCGATGCCGTTCAGAAGGTCGTATTATCTGCGTCGGCGAACCATGGCTGTCTTGTGTCGTTCACCAAGGCAGCTCATGGCAGGGGCTGGAACTTTCATTTGTCAGGCTCTTACCAACAGGTCATGGCCGCCCGTGGAATGATTCTGCGCGAGTGTCCTACTCAGGTTTGTCTTTGGCATCTGAAACACTCTCCTTCCGGCTAACGTAGGTTTCTTAGCACCGGGCATCAATACGCCTAACGCGTTCCGAAATCCTTGATCTGCCTTCGACTAATCCAGTTGTGAAGCCGGAAGTACGCACTCGTCTCGATGAAATTGCCGCGCAGACCAATGTGCGCATTGCAGTTGTTAACAGTCCGGGTTCAGCGTCTCTTGCACCGCCTGATGCTGTGGGTGCGGATGGAAGCTGGGCAGGACTTGAGACGGAGCGAGTGTGCGAGCTTGCGATATCTGGCAACGGTGTTGACTGCGTAGATATCGCTCGGGTTCGCCTCCTCGTAATGCTAGACGAACTGAGCGGTCTTCATTCGGATAGCTACGACATTGATCCGAAACTTCACCCAATCTTATCAGGGCGTCGTCGTTGTGCCATTCAATCTATCCAAGAGGAGACCGGGACGAGCATTTACTTCCCTTCTCCTTTGCAGGGTCTCGTTGGTCCTGATGTAGGGCAGTCTCAATCTCCTATTGGAACACCACGACAGAACAACACTAGCATTTGGATTACGGGCGAATTCTTCGGAGTTCAGCGAGCAAAGGACATGCTAAACAAACTTGCTATGCAAAAGGTATAGTGATTGTCCATCAATTCTTCTTCACATTTTTAATGCATCGACAGAGCAACCAACTAATCCCGAGAGACACGGCAATTCTTCCTCGCAAACTTGACTGGATGCTGACAGATCGTATGGACGACTTAAAGACTATCATGAACGATAATGCAACATTCATTAACTTTCCTCCTATTGGCAGCTCAACTAGCTTAATCACCGTCTACGGCGATAATAAAGTCAACATACAACGCACTATTCGATCTATCATGCAACTGGCTTGTCAATTTTACGTAGCCTCGCTCTGGCTTTTGCCAGTTCAGTTCAATGTGCTCCTCCCTCCCTCGACTCTCAATCCGGCGCAGATGACCACTGTTTTAAAACAGACTTCGGATGTTTCTGGTGCGGAAGTTGTCTTTAAAAGTATGTGCTTTGAAATGCATGGGCTTGAACACGAAGTACGGGCAGCAGTTTCGATGGTTCTAGAACTTGAGGCAATAAAGGTTAGTCATTCTGTTTTTCTATATGAAAATAGACTTACGCCTCCCTCCGTAGGCCTTCCAGCACGAGATCCGCTTTCAAATAGAACTCGCCAACGAGCACCGTGATTTCATCAGCGGGAAGAAGAATGGCAAAATCAACAAAATTATGCAGACGTCGAACATCAAAATCAAGTTTGAAACATTCAATGAACACAACTTTCTCATAGACATCGCAAGCAACGACGCCGGCGCACTACAGGGACTCAATCTTTTGCAGGAGGAACTCCCTGCGGAAATCTCCTTTCATGTGCCGGAAGCATATCATAAACGTATTATTGGTGTTGGCGGCAAGAGTATCCAGCGGATCATGAAGAAATGGGGCGTTTACGTGAAGTTTTCGAATGCGGAAGAGTTCGCGTCACTTGGAGGATATCTGGACAACGAGGACAACGTGGTCGCTCGTACGCCTGCGAAAAATGCCATGAATCTTGAAAATCTGAAGGCCGCGGTGATTGAATTGGTAAACCCGAAGGTATGATTTGATTCATGATTACCCTTGAGTGGAACGGTGAACTGGCTTTTAGGACCGAGATTATGTTACGGAAAAGATAATCATCCCTCGCAAGTATCACAGGACTTTGCTTGGTGAAAAGAGCATTTTCATTCATGATATCGAGGGGAAAACGAACTCCAAGTTCCGTTTCCCGGACAAGGAAACGGCTTCAGACATTGTCTCCATTTTTGGACCTGAATCTCAGGTTCACATTGCAGCCACGATGCTTCTTGTACGTTCTTCAAATAAATTCACATTATTTCCTCCTAACTCATTGTTTTTAGGATCACGTTCCCTTCGAAGCTGAATTCGCTCTTCCGCCGAGCTCTGATATAGGTCGCGTATGCGGCTCTTCGGACTTTATGGCGTTTACGGAACGTATCAAACGCGATTTCCAAGTTTCCATTGTCCCGATCGTCAGGAAGAAGCCGAACAATTCGCCGTCTCTCTCCTCTGATGAATGCTCAATCAAGTTCGTTTGCCAGCGTAGCAATAGCGATTTCCTCGTAACGGCACGCGAACATCTTGAACAATTCCTTATCTCGCAGAATGTTCCGGTTTACCCTACGTACAGGACGCACCGACGTGCAGACTCATTCCAGGAATCGTTGCCACATTTCGATAGCAAGCTCCTTTCCGCTGCGCACAGTAACAAATCCGCGTCTTTCAGCCTCCCATCTCGTCATCTAACGACCAACATTCCTCCGGCTCTGGCCGAAACATCGGTGGACAGGAGATTGAGATTGGCTAGTTCTACGCCGGATGTCAAGGCAATGTTTGACAATCATAGCCGCGGGCATGTTCACAGCCACTCCGCGCAGCACACCTCTTCGTTCTTGTACAACATTGAACAAGAAGATAACGCGGAAACGGATTCTGTGTATGACTCACCCTCTGCTGACTTTTGGACACCACTCCCCACGATTGTGAGTATCAGCTACGTATTGAAGTTTCTGTGTGGAACTAACCTCTCTTTTCAGAGTACTCAACCACCGTTAGCACGGACGCATCAGTCAGAAGATGCTATTAAGCGCGGCTCAGATTCGCTCTTGCAGGAGAAAATCAAGGAGAAACTTAATAAGCCACGATCAGTGCAAAGTCGCGCTCAATCGCTTGATCTTACCTTCCAGCTTTCGCGGATAACGGAGGCAGGATCTGGTCAACCCGAGTCACCAAATAGCTCCATACCTGATGACGATGTTTCTCGTCCGACATCCGCTACTCTTCCGAACTTCCCGAGCGTGTATGCTCCTCCTGGATCTGCGAACGCAGGCATGGGTATTCCTTTACGCACAAACACTCTTCAGGCCAGCAGAGCCGCTCGTATATTGGACGATGAGAGTGTTGAAGAAGTCAACCGAGTCATGTCTAACCTTGGTTTGTAGAGATTGGAGAGCACGCTGACGCTTTTGATTTTTTTTTTTCCAACCATTTCTAACATCTAAAAAAAAGAGCGCATCACAGTCCAGGGGTTCATCGGAGAACACTAAAACACATCCTTATTTCTTTTGCTTATTGTTGCAATCTCTACTCCAGACTGTTTCCCGTCTACTTGTCGTTGCTTCTATCATGCACAAAAGATTTTCTTTACGCTGTCTTCTTTTGGTCAGGCTACATCAATATTTTAGACGATCTGCTCGCGCAACATCTACACTACTTTGTTTTTCTTCTCTGTGTTCGCATCTTCTATCGTAAAAATGTACATCTCTGACATGGCACAGGAGGTCAGTTTCTACAGCCCAATCTCATTATTTTTATCGTCTTCCATTCTGTACTTGGAGGGTCCGATGTATTGCCAATAAGCTGCACCTGCGAAGTGTCTTATATTAATATAGAAGATCATTAATTTACAATCCATGGCACATCAAACACTACGAAATCAAGGAACTCCTGCTCCATGAGAGTCTGGTATTCACCGAGGAACTCTTCGCCTCCACCTCCTGCACCCACTTGTACCCGGGCGCTATTAGAACGAGGCGCTAAGTACGCAAAGTGTGCATTTAGGATAGCGAGAATTTTCTTCTGTGCTTTAGGCTGGGGCTTATGATCAAGGAAACCATATAAGTCATCGTACTGGCGTCCTGTTAGGGGAAACATGTCTCACCAGAATGGCGATTCCAATGTAATTGGCAGGAAGACCGTAACGAAGCACGCTCTCCACGAACAACCTCAAAACTTTCAGATGCACAAGGAGTTTAAACGCTTCGGAGAAGTTTGTCCTCGAGATACGTAGGAGTTCGGTCTGATCGATAAGATTAGACGATATTTAACAACTAAGAAATTTGAGAGACAAACCCAAAGCTCTCTCTCTGTTGTCCCAGCCAGCTCAAGCTCTTGCTGATGTTTCAAGGCGAGTTCGTCTGTGTACACGAAATCCCGTACAATGAACCTATTAGTGATAAGATTGTCAGATATAAGTGCATGGACGCAATGTTCTAAATTATGTACTTGTTTTCTCGGCATTTCTGTGCAAATTCGTCCCTTACTCTCTTGAATATAATTACGGCAAATAGAGAATATTCATCATCAGATGTGACTAGTCTGAAAACATTTCAGGTCTAAGTAACGAATAAAGGAAGCAAGTCGCGCTCACTTTGAAGATCGAGGGACAACCATGGATGAAAGATGTTCATATTTTGAGTTCCAATCCTTCACAAGTGCTCTACCGTAGCGTCAGGGACGTTGAATCAAACCTTATTGGATGCAACGAACTTCGGAACAGCAACAAATACGGTCTCCATGTATTCGGAATCCTCTATAATGTCCTCTTTTGAAACGACGTCCACTAGTGAGCGTACGGATAGGTTGCCTCTGAATGATAGAAAATGAGGGTTGCAATTCTGATAAAGGTGACAGTGAACATACGTTCGCTTTCTCTGCATCTGTATTAATTGGCCCTTCGCTATGTTGTAGTTGTTTAACTTCGCCTTCATGACGTTATCTATAGATGTCACTTCCTGTATATCAATAGCATACAACCAGGTGACTGCTGATGCATTGCTACGTAATTCCTGCTGCTCACCTTGTTGAGGACATCCGCAATCTCCTTCGAACTCTTCTGAACGTTATATCGGCCCTCATTCCACTTCCATTCTTCTAGAATGTAGCTTTCCACAGGACGTTCATCTACTAAGGTATGTTGACTTAGTTTCTGAGGGTCATTGTTAAGGAGGTTCCGGAGCGTGTCGACAATCTTCGCCACAACCGAGGTAAAGTACGCGTCTTGCTTTGGTAGGTCTTCGGATAGAGAAACCAGGAGATCCAGAGTCCCTGTCTTGATACGCATAGTAAGATTTATCGGTTTATGTACATTAGTATGCCTATAATACCTTAAAAGATGGGACGGCGAATTCAGCGATATTTCTTCTGGAGAAGGAGCGCGTCTGCTGCTGAATTTTGGACGCTAACTCTTGGACGAGACCTTCTGAGTCTCCATCATGTGGCACAGATACTAGCCAAGTGCTTTGTTCGGAGGGCATTATCTCTTCGAAATGTCAAATCCGATGCAGGAAACAGAGTGAAGATGGGCTGTGTGTCGAGGTGCCTCCAACTTGGACTCCAAGCGGTGGGTGACGCACGTGACTCTGATTTTGTTTGTTTGCTCAAAACTCACTTTGACCGAAATCCAGACTGAGATTTTCAAATTTTTGCGATGTAGCACAGATTACTAGATATCAATGCCCAAGTTTAACAGCAAAAGCCATTATATCTATACTTAATCCTCATGTACTTACAGTGTCCTTACCGGCATTTCCGAGCATATCACTTTCAATCGCTGTATATCAGCGAGAGTGCGTGCATTGATTTCCGCAGGTTTCTTCGCTTAACGTTCTGCGTTTCTTAATGCTCGCAAGTCGGACCGGACGCTCGCGGCAATGAGCGACGAGCTCTACGAAGTTCGCAGAGTCGAGCTTCCCCAGGGTGACCCAACAGCTCTTTCTGCTGTAGTCCGCTTGCGAGCCAAAGCTTATTTTGATGAGATTTACCTTCCTAATCTTTCTTGATGACTGAGTACGGAAGACAAAAGACTGATAGATTTTGTGACCCTTATAACCTGGAAAGTAGGCGGTGATATTAGGATATACCTTGCTGGTATGAAACGTATTTATGCCCTTGTTTGTCATTCACATATCAAACTATCTCTGCTTTACTTTCAGAGAGCTGATGCATGTAGTGTCGTACTACCAAATGCGGTAGTAATGCAAAGACGATATTACGTGATGATCTACAAGCGACGCTCCGATGCGCAATGAGTAAAATACAGAAATATCAATCCTGCAAGAGAGGTCAGTAAAGTCGTGGCGAAATCTTCTTGATTCCTTACCCATAGTTTGATCAGCCCATCCCACGACGCCGTCAGGACTTTTGACTAAAAAAAAAGTGTTCATCAACACTGAGTCACGACAGGCAACTAGGACAACTTACGGTCTCGTGTGGCAACCATTCATGAGTAATAACGACCTTCTGATGTGCATGAAGCCTCGACTTTATTCGACCAGTCTTCCAGTCCCAGAAGACGACATTGCCTGAGCTATCACCGCTGCTAACCCATTTTCCGTCTGGAGAGAAACCAACTTGGCAAGCGTAACCTGCAACAGTGTGCCCAGCAAATCGCTTCTTACGATTCTGCCGGAAATTATCAGTGCTATAGATGAGTATCTGGTTGTCAAGCGACTGTGCGGCGAAATATTTCTCTGAATGAAGTGGGTTAGAGGGTTCAGCAAGGCATTCGGGTTGATCACGTACTCGATGGGTGAAGAGTAACAGCAGGCATTGAATGCATGAAGGGTTCTGCGATGTACTTGATGACGACAGGAATGTCGAAGTCCCATGCGCGAATTGTCTTGTCGTCAGACGTTGTCACGAAACGTCGGTTTTCGTCGACAAAGGTGATGGTATTTACAGGCCCGAGATGCTGATCGTATTCCTGCGTAATTTCCCCCGAATCGATATCATACTAGACATATGTCCTCGTAAGAAATCGGTTTCCTCAAACAAGTAAGAAATGAAGCACCTGGATTATCTTCTTATCCGACATACCCGCCAGGAAAATGTTTTGCTTGTCGTCGTCTGGATGGAACTTTATGCAATACGGAATCTTGCCGTTGCTGAACCGTTTTATACATTGTCCAGTCTCGGCGTCCCAAAGCTTCATTTGTCGATCGTAACCACAAGAAAGGAAGCTACGACCATCATTTGAGAAGCACAGATCTTTCACGGCCTTCGTGTGGCCCGTGAACGTGCGGAGACAATTTCCGGTTGTATAGATGTCCCATAACTAATTGCTAGTTAGTTTCCTCACCAGGCATGCTCCAGACCTACTCACCTTGATTTTGGTGTCCATTGAACCACTGAGGAAAAGGTGGGCGGTATTTGGAAGGAGCTTGATGACTGAGATGCCTTGGGTATGTCCGGTATACGTATGTATACATGCCTTCGGTATGAAACATTCTTGAGAGCCGGGCTCCGATAAAATATGCGGTGCTTGCGCGAGGGGTGGATGCATGTATGTTCTGCCCTGGTAGTCTGTTAATGATTTCCCATGGAAAATTGACGACTCCTGGCCCGCGGCACCACGTCTCCCTCTTGACTTTTTCTTCGTCGTTGTCTCTTCCTCTTCCTCCTCTTCCTCCTCTTCCTCCTCCCCCTCTTCTCCAGCCTGGAAGAGCTCGTCTGGTAAGTCGTTTGTCCTGTCATCGCCCTCATAGCCGGCCCAAGGTCCAACATAAGCACCTTCTCCATCGACAATATCAACGTCTCCCTTCGGTTTTCGTTTTCGTTTTAGTTCTTTCTTCTGAGAACG
The DNA here is from genome assembly GCA_037892935.1 of Phlebopus portentosus. Lineage (NCBI taxonomy): Eukaryota > Fungi > Basidiomycota > Agaricomycetes > Boletales > Boletinellaceae > Phlebopus > Phlebopus portentosus. The sequence continues at coordinate 3,561,984 of JAYXKI010000001.1, forward strand.
ACTGACACGTAGCGTATCTAGGGTTGCGAGTCCATTAGCTTGCGCTTTATCCACTGCGCCGATTATGGCAGGTGCACTAGGGTCCACTGAAGGATTTGCGGAATAACCAAGAATGTGGTACGTTAAATGTTGTTGTCGGAATGCGTGTTCAGTCATTGCTTGCTCCTCGACATGACCCGCCAATGCATTCTGGTATTTGAAGCGATTTCGTTCATCGAAAGGATTCTCTGGCCCTTGCTCTGGAAGTATCATATCGTTGAATGGGATGTTAACATTCATCTGAGTGTCTGTCGGCCGTGTCACCAGAGATGTTTGCTTTAGAGGGTCCTATTCACAATAGCTTTAGCATCAAGCTAGATTAGACAAGAAACTCTTCACACACCTCTGCAAGGACATCAGGAGCACTTGTCTCAACCTTCGTCCCTGTCTCCGCTTCTCCGACGCGTGGTTTCTTTGTGGAAGGTAGAGCTGTAATTCCGAAGGCATCCTGGGCGTTCACAACAGTGCTGTCCTCGTCTGACGAATAGCCTTGGACAAGAGACATAGTACGACAATGACCCCCGCGCTATTTTCAATAGACCTTTGCACTTTTATGAAAGAAATAGGAGACGACGACAAGAGTGCGGTCAGTGTCGACTGAACCAAAGTGACGATCATCATTTGATTACATAACGCAGTGTCTCGATTCACGTCCCTCCGCTTTATTTCAGACCTTAACTTAGTTAATGCACCCATGAGCAAGGCGAATGGGCAACAACGCTAATTGTGGTCGACCATGGATACCATACGAAGATGACTTGCTCAGGGCTGCCGTTGCCATTTACGGCGATAACACAGAAAAATGGAAGGCGATTGCACTTTCGGTGCCAGGAAGGACGAATAAAGCTTGTAGAAAGGCACGTTTGAAGATCCTCGTCTACGCCGAGTGTAGCCCGTATCGCTAATCCTAAACCATGTAGCGCTGGCTTCACTCGCTGTCACCGTCCGTGAAGAAGAGCGCCTGGACCTCGGAGGAAGACCAGCTCCTTTTATCGCTTTTTGAGAAGTATCCGAATAAATGGTCTCGGATCGCTCGCGAGATCCCCGGACGAACTGACGATGCATGTTCAAAAAGGTACAGAGAGGCGCTAGACCCAAATCTCAAGAAGGACGAATGGACGGAGGATGAAGAAAGGCATTTGCTAGATGCTCTCATGCGTCATGGAGGTCCGACAAATCCAAAATGGGTGCTCATCGGACAGGAAATGCGCCGGAGCAGCTTAGGCTGTCGCAACAGATGGCGGCTTCTCGAGAGAAAGAAAAGAGCCTCGATTCGTCGGGGTAATCCTGCAGACGGCCAGCCGAGCTTCGAAATTTCAGATCAGCAAAGCTCTACAGACCTTTGGATTCTTCTTGCGGAAAGCGGATCTTCATCAGACTGGGAAGCTGTTTTGAATTCTCTTGGTGTTCCGCTTGAAAATCCCTCAGGTTCTGAAGCAAACCACGATTTCAGATTTGACGCCTCCTTCGGTGAACGGTCCGAAGTCTCTCACCGAGCTGTAGAATCTGTCTCGACCGAGCCCCAAGCGACTGTTAACCAACGTGCCGAGTTATCTGGAGGCGCGCATGTAGGCATTTTTTCTCAAGATCCTCCAGCGACCACGAGCTTTTCTTCATCGTCGTCTGATGCCGGGATAGAAACTCAGACTAATCAATGTACCGGAGCAACTGCAGTCACGGGTTCGTCTGCTGGTAACAAGATTTCTGATTACTCTTTCGACGTCCGGGTACCGGATTCCCTTGACTACGGCTCGAGAGACAATGATTCGTTTTGTGTCTATGATGTCGATGCTCAAGTTTCACGCCGAAGGGGGGAGAATAGAGTCCGCGAAACTTCTGAGGAACCACATCATGCACCGGAGACTCCTGGCAACGCGCAAACTTCGAATGGTCTTTTTACACACGAAACGGAAAATTTGGGTTCCCTAGGTACATTGGCCCAAGCAGCGTCCACTCTATCTCCTTCACCTTTGGCTGGTGCCGACACAGGGCAGGCACAGCAAGCAGGACATAGTATCATCCTTCCGCTCCGGAAACGACGTCGACCCGCCACGGACTCCTTTGCATATGCTGGTATGCATGTAATCTCCGACGTAAGTGGAAGACCAAGGTCCGAGCCAAAATTATCATCGTCACTTCCTGTCGCTGGCGAGTGCGTCCCTGTCGTGACCGTATCTCTCTGGTCTGAATCTGACGATCTGCAGCCCATCAAATTTAGCGTATGTCTGCGGTCACTCAGCTTGTTTACCCGCAGGTACCAGCGAGAACACTTCTTGCTACTCAACGTCTGGTGAACTGTTGAACCACTATAAGGATAAGCACATGGATGATGCAGGGACGAGTAGTGAGACACCATTCCGTTGTGGCCTGACGGGATGTAATAAGGGATGGAAGGTATGCCGTCCCTGTTACTTCCAAACGCCATAAACTGATCTTGCCTGTGTTGTCAGAGCATAAACGGTCTTCAATATCACCTTCAGATGTAAATCTTTATCCCTACCATTTGTATGTGCTCTGCTGATTTCTTTCTGTCAGCTCCAAGGTTCATTATCAGCTCATCTGTTTGCGTGCTGCGTCCACACCAAGGCAGAATGCGGGCCGCACTTCAACGGCCTCAACGGCCGATCCAACCTGTTCCTCCGACAATGTACCCCGAGGCGGTACGAGGCGTACACACAAGTGTCCTCATTCGGGATGCTTGAAAGAATACAAGCAACTAAGCGGGCTGCGTTATCATCTACTTCATGTAAGAGTTCTATTTCTCCGAGAATCAAGACTTTATTCTGATCCTGTGTCTCCGCCATTAGGGCCATCCGAAAGACATTCCGACGCAATTCAACACTGTTCCTCCCAGAATTGCGGAACAGCTCGGCATCCAGCCAGCAACACTCGCATCGTCCAATTCCTTACCAATATAATCTACACACAGAAGCATTGGTCTTCGTGCCGCAGTATTCTGCGATGGAGTCGAGAAGTCAGGACGGGATAGAAGAAGGAATCATTTACTAAATTGCTTGGTGTAACCAGGTTTTGCCCTCGTTACATAGTTGCTTCGAGAAGTTGCAATACCACCATAATTCATACTTAACGTCGATGGTGATCATCTTCGGTCCCTTCGGGAACCAACAAAACGTGCCTTGTTTGCCATTCTTTAGCTAACAACATGCAGGTGTACACAGTGCAAGTATACGGGTCGTTGGACTCGCGACTATGCAGTATCACACTTCTGAGGTGCAGAGAGACTTTTTTTCCCCCAGAAAGCGCGTTTCATCCATGTCATTGATTCCTTTTAAGAAATTAAACATTTAATACATTTGGTTTCATGGTATGACTTGTCCATTATTGCGAAACGAAGCACTAGCACGAACCTACCGGCCAGTCCCCTCGGCCTAACCTTCTCGGCGCAAGATGGTCACTACGCAAATGGATTCACACTACGCATTAGGTTTGTTTGTACTTGTATGTCTACAGAAGCCACTCATTTACCAATTCTTAATATTATCAATCGTTCTGGAAGCACTGTGACCATCTCAAGCAAGTTTTTCCGCTTCTTTCACAGTTACTAATCGAGTCTTAAGTTGATCTATACATACTAAGTACATATATTAATACTCCCTTCAGTCCAATTCAGAGAAGAGCAGTAATGCTAGTACCCTAAAGTTCTTCCTTATTTTTCCTCACCCGAGTTAACCAGAGTCCCGTACTCCGCTATAAGTAAGATGCAATCTGGGGTTCGAGGGAAAGTCATAGATAGGATGATATTACAAACTTGACTGTCAATTATCACTGGGCGGTAAAAGTGGAGATGTATATATATGGCTAGTACTACGAGCTGTACACTCGTGTATTTGAACGCGTAGGTCTTCAAGTATTAAAGGACCACATGCAAGGATCTATTGTACAAAACAGAAACCACTCCGGTCTCATTACAGGACTCAATTAAAGAAGCAGCACATGTAAAAGTTGATATTTTCTCAACCATTCATATTTAGTCTCGGATACGGATAGTGAATATGCGTACCGAAGAGCTGTGCAGGGCTGCACAGGCTGCACAGGCTGCACAGGCTGCACATGACATTTCTACTGATTTCCTATCTATGGGATATCTGTAGGAGACGATGACGAAATCCTAGAGCTGGGACCGTATCGGCCCGTAGACTACCCAAAATGCAAGCCTGCGTCATTTCGCAGTCTGTCTGTGGTAGTATTGACAGCACAACAGTATTCAAGACGCAATGGTATGCAGTCTTCAGATATCTCCACATAGTGGACAATTCGAAATCAATCGCCACGCATTAATCTGTTCAACCTCATGGGAGTAAGTAAGCACGCCTCGGCATACTCACTCTATTGACTCTTATCTAGAATCTTCCGAGGTACCACAGAGTTAATGTCCCCGAGGTATGTACGCATTGAAAAACAAATCGGGGGTTCCGCCGAAGAGGTTGTACGTACGGGGCGCGGCCGTGCTTGTAAAAGAATTGTCACACCCCACGGCAGCCGCACGAAGGACTTACTAACGAGGAATTGGACTCGGAGTACGGCTTGCCTATTAGCGCCTGCGCGATATCCCTGCAGCCGTGCAATCGTCGAACATCGCGTCATCCATATGGGCTACTTGCCTACCCATCGCATGTATGTTCGATGATCTTTCTCAGGCCCAAGCACGTCCAAGCTCCGACAAATCACGGAGCACAGAGGTTCGGCCTCCGAGTAATTTATCCCCTACACATGTCGATGCAGCGCTAAGTTGAACTCCGAGTTCCGTAGAAGCAGTCTACCGAAAGGATGTCTTGGCAATGCAGATTTTGTTTGACCAGATAGATAGCACCATCAGATTAATATTGCATTTCATGAATACAGTAATGATTCCCGGTTGGCGAGTCCGAATTCGTAGTGGGGATGGCGCCACGGAGCCCGAACGAGCAAAAAAATTCTGCGGATTTGTTGTCGGGTGCCGACGCCTTTTAACATTTCAACATTTTGGATTTGATGCGAGAAAGTCGAGGAAAAGGAAAGAAAGAGGAACGCAGGAGAGTCGAGTCGTTCCGCAAAAATAATCCAAGCCAAGAGTTCCAACTTCTCGAAATGCAATTTAACATTGGAAGAACGCTGAGTGAGGAATTTGAGCGTTCGAATGTCAGTACGTCCAGCTGAGTTTGTCCCTCTGCTAGCCATGTAGGATCAGACGACCACCCATTTTGCGGTCTTCTAGCGCATGGAAGTTAATAAAGAGGCCGGCAGACCAGCAACTGAACAAGGCTCGAACAGGCACAGAGCTTGTTCACAAATCACCTGCTAAACTAGGTGAAACGAACATCGCGAAAAAGGGTTTGGGAAGATGAAGAGCCCGGATGAGGTGAAGATGCGGCGCGATATCCATATCAGATGAGCTTGATATGAAGAGCGGTGGGTTCTAGGGAGGCACCGAGGACAGAAAGAAACACAACGTCAGACCTTGAGGACTTGGGAAGAGCTAGAACTTCATACGGCGCGGCGGGCGGACGCAGGTGGGCTCTTGCGTCGTTGCATCCAGCTTGACCCACCACGAACAACGTCGGAGATATGGTGTGTCCGATACCGATAACGACAGAACGAACGAACGTGAGCTCCGATCTCGGAAAGTTGCGGTGTCCGTCCCGGAGACATGTGACATACCGATGATATTCCCAAAACAAAAGGAGAATATTAATAGAGGAAATTATTATAATAGAATTAATGAGTCGAACAATCGTTAGAGAATAACGGAACCTCGACTGAGATACGACGTACAAATAGCGACGTTCATTGCTCTGCATCTCGCAGCGCCATGGTTCCCCAAACCCCGCAGCACAATTATTACCATGGTACTCTTGTCTTTGAGGATTGATTACACAAAGGCGGAGAGCTTGCTTGCGCATCAGTAAATTTGATATCTTCATTCGTGTTTCTTTCAAGAGATCAGTCTGTTCGGCATGGTGCTGCCGCGCCTCGGTGCGGGAAGGAGGCATCCGCAGCAGCATGCGTTATTTTGATCAAGTCCGATGTGACGTGCTCTTGAGATTCGGCACGTCCGTGGGTAAGCTCGGGATCGGAAACAAAATCAGAAGACTCAGAACATTTGGAATCATAGGCCAGAAGTAATTGTAAGTGTGGAGAGGCCAGACGTCTCCCCGCGTTTTGTGGTGCTTTCATAATTATGAAGAACGGAACTCCCAAGGATAATAATGGAGCGCAAACTTGATGGTCGAGAATGGACCGCCAGCGGAACGAACCGAATGTAAATGGACGAAGGCGGCGCTTCACGACGAGACGGTAGTGAAGACGAGCGATGCGGAGGCGACCAGAACGAAAAATTAAGGATTAGAAACGACGGAAGCTCTCGATGCGCGTGGGCAGATGGGTAGTCCGGTGATGGGTCTGTTCCTGTCGGTCGTCGTTGACACCGTAACTGATCTCCATCCATACTGGTGACTGGCAATTCCCAACTCCAAACCGTGCGTTCCCACGATTCCTGCCGCGTCGTGCCAGTGATCGACGCATGCATGAATGTTGTTGCACTTTTGAAGATGGCCTTCGCCTCAACTAAAAATCGCAAATATTGATGAATTGAGGGAGGAGATAGATTTCGAAAGTAGGGGGTTGGGACAGTGCAGATTCAGAAAATTAACGAACACGTGATGTGATAGAAATATGTTGAACTCCGGCGACACCTCTGCTTCTCGATCAAAGAAGCAAGAAAAGGCAAAATTCAATCAGTAAGCATATGTAAAGGATAGTTTGATGCATACAGAGTACTTACAGTGCGATTTGAGAAGAGAAATGCCAAAAACGAAGCAATCACGCTCTGGAGCCCAAGTTTTGGTGCTCCAGAAAGCTCGAGACGATCTCGCAACTGTCAGTTCATCGAGAAAAGAGAATATTCCTGTCAAAAACACAAGGTCGACGAGTTTGAAGATCGAACAACTTACGGTGGACTTGCAAAGGGCAGAAGGGCGGCTTAACGAAACACAAAAGCTTGCTATTCAGCAAGCTGTCGACTTCGACCGTTTAAACAAGGAGTTTCAGAAGCTCGAGACTGCCAATGAATCGATGAGACATCACCTTGTGCAAATACAGGTGGCACTTACCAAAAGCGAGGACCAGCTGTCCAAGGCGTGGGCAAATACATCTGCCTCTCAAAACCAGGTCAGGTACCTGCGAGTTGCTCGCAAGCGTCTTTCCGAGACCAAAACTTTGCTGGGCAATAAAAACAAACAATTAAGAGGTCAGTTACTGGCAAAGGAGACAAAACTCACCAAACACGAAATGACGGCTGCTGCATTACATTTGCACATCGAAACCTTGAGCAATGCACCAAAAATCGCACCACCGTCACTGTCCTCAACGAATGTCAGTACTTTGGTCACGAATTCATGCCAGAGAGAACTCGAGAGAAGGATCAGAATGCTGGAGAAGAAGATTCGTCAGATCGGAAGAAATTACGACAGAAAAATCGAGAACTTACGCAATCGAATTCAGACAACCCGAAGCAAATACAATGCTCTCCGAATGCAACTTTGCCGATCTCGAAAACATGTCAGCAAGCTCGATTTGTTCAAGAAGAAAGCAATGATAATGGTTCGACATACCTATAAAGGACTGTACTCGACTCGTCTTCGCTCGCTCATTCGCCGAATGTGTAGTCTTGGATGTCCTCTGACAAAATGCGGAATGGTTTTTTCTGAGTTCATGAAGTTCCTCTGTAATTTTATTGGACTCACCTCTGGAATGAAAATTCGAGTGCCGAGCATACGAACAATCAGAAGATTTGTCAAGGAAGGAGAGGTCGCGTCCAGGATCCAACTTGGTGAAGAAATGAGACGAACCGTTGGTACGTTCGTAATGTTGAAGAGCTTCCTGATCAATCGAGTTTAATTTTTGTCCAGGATTTACCACTGGCGGCGATGGAACTACAAACAAAAGTCAGAACTTCGATTCTTTTCATCTGAACTTCTCGATCCCAAAAAATGCCTCCTCGGAGGCATCTTCGTCGTCTGAAACCGTTCGACATGTTCGCTTTGGGAACCTACGAATGGAGGCAAATCATAGAGCCGAAACGCAGATGAATGGAGACGTCCAGTTCATACAAAATTTCATTGATCTGTACAAAAAGAGTCCATTGGGACAAAGAAATGGTCAGACTATACTCAGCTAGGATCTATTGTATAGGTGCTAACTCGAGTCTCAGATGTTTCGACGTTGGATACATCGAATGCTCCGCTGAGCATCGAGACGGCCGCTTTGAAGTACCACGGATCGCATGGTGACCACGCAGAGGACCAGAAGGCTAAGCATCGTCTTCTTGCCGCCTGGAAAGAGACTGTATCATTGCGTGGACTTGGAGCGAAGCATTTTTTTTCCTTACCTGAAGATCGACGCGAAGCTTTCATTTGTAGAGGAAGAGAAAAAATGATTGAAGAACTTGGAAGCGAATCAGCATGGCGGGCATTAACACCAGAAGAACAGGCTGAAAAAAACTTAGCTTTGACAGGGGATCTGGCCGATGAATTAGCTGGGGAGGCTCTTTTGTCACTTTCTGAAGAGGAGCGAAGACGAATCAATATATTCGTCTGGGCAGGGTGCGGAATGCACAAAGATTTAAATGCTGTGAAAGGTGGAGATTCAGCGATGCAGGAAGAATGGAAAAAATTCGATATCTCACCTATCCTGCTTGCCAATCGAGACAATTCAGCGGTTTTGGAACTCGCAGAGTGCGATGGAGAAGACCCGGGGGACGAACGAGACGAGACAGCTGCCGAGAAGCGTGCTCGTGAAGTTTCGAAAGCGGGTGGTGTCAAGTTATCATATCTGATAGGATTGCTGGTCAATGATAAAGACGATAAGAAAGGTGAGACTATACTCAGCTAGGATCTATTGTATAGGTACTTACTCGAGCCTTGCAGGTTGGCATCACATCTTTCGGGATTGGGCCTCGAAGCATATCGGCCTGACGTTCACATTTCCCGACACGTCGAATACACGGTATTCGTCGTATCTCGATGCGGCCGCAGAAATTCTCGCGCATTTGGATGCGTATGTCCAATTTATGGACCGAGTTCGCTATTCGAAGGTTAAACCTTCGCTCAATAACCTTGAAGAAAATATTAGCAACGCATTGAACGACCCACCGACACTCACCGAACTTGCATGCCTTGCACTGTACCGAGAGGCCGTTTCGATTCCCTACATATCTTCGATCCGGGGGGACTCTCTTGAGGAAGTGAATGCTCTCGAGCTTGGATCTAGACTGCGGGATGTGAGACTATACTCAGCTAGGATCTATTCACAGGTACTAACTCGAGTCTTACATGATAAAGGTCCAGTCGCACATAAAAAGGCTGATCGAAGCGCCGCAGACAATCTTGTCTGCCCATTCCAGGCCTCAGGAGGCAATCCTCGACGGAAATAAATCCTGGAATCGCCACGATACCATCGAAGCAATACAAGAACTTATTACCAAAGGAAGGCTACCAAAGCTGGAACAGCTTTTCGTAGCCTTTTGAAGGGCGCCCTATCAACTTGGGAACGATTTTCATCAGAATTTAATGAAGATGGAATCATTGCAGCACTCACCGAAGAAGAGAAAGAACTGGCTTGGATGCCAGCAACAAACGACGCAAATGAAGGAGCACTTGGCTCCTTCAGAGTATTCCATCGAGGAAGGCCGAATGGGTCTGTGGAGCTTTTTAACGCATTATTCAGATACCGAAGAAATAGAACAGAAGAATTCATCGAACAGAAACTTACCAGCGAATGGGACCAGAAGTTTCTCAGGAGGCAGGCACAAATCGAAGACGCTGAGGGAACGGACAGAAAGCGGCGTCGTGAAATTGAGGACGAGAGGGAGGCAGACTACACTGCAAAACGTCAGAAGTGCGAAATAAAAAAAAAAGAAGAGAAGAAACCGACGCACGAATTGACGCTGTCGAACTGCAGCTGGACCGCGACGCCATTGAGGAAATGACCGTCGCACAAATGAAAGATCAGTTAGCCAAATTACGCAAAATGCGAAGCGACGTACCGATACCAAAGGCAAAGGATATGCCGAAGAAGGAGGATATCAAGAGGGCCTTGCTGAACCTCCTGACAATTATGAGGCCGAATCCCTCATCATGATCCATCATCTCGCGCAGCCGCTTGCTTACATCTTCCCAATCCGTGCTTGTACTTCTTCAACTTTTTGGACTTGGGTTTGTCCGGTTCATCAGTAGTTGTTTTCATTATTTCACGTCACCGAATTCGAAGGATTTCTGGAGAACTTTGCTGCGCATATATGCGCAGCATACTGTGACGAGTAGAAAGGGGTTGACCAGCCACCAAGATTCTCGACACGAGCTCCAAGCATTGATTTCTTGAGACTGAAGATAACACGCGCAGATGGTGAGCAAAGGAAGCAGGAGACTAATTGTCGTATTCCCCTCTATCGAATGTATTGAAGATATAGTTCAATAGTAGTAAAGCTCGATGTCTGCAATTGAAGCTGAGAGGAGTTGCCGACTTAGAAATTCTGGAGGCAAAGCTAAGAAGATTAAAGTTGTGCTCGATCTAAGATAAGGTTGCCGTAAATGACAGAATAAAGTTTTGCACTGTCGGGAAGGCGTGGTGTCCGGTGATAAGGCTTTAAGACATGCATGTGCGAAGTGCGACAACAAGATCGACGTAAATTACTTAAAACAGGTATATTTCAAACTCCGCCCGGGAGAAAACCTGGCACGCGTCACTCATGGGAATTGCCAGTCACCATCCATACGGACAAAGCAAATCTAGAAAGCTTCGGAATGGGTCGACGCACGTCGCTCAACTTTCTTTGCTGTTCCCGGAGGAATGCGGGAAGGGCCGATGTGGCGACCTATGAGAGCGAAGATTACTCAAGAGAGAAGACAATCAGGGCAAGCATCAGAGCTGCGCCGGAAAGAACGTACGTGAAGATTGAGAGAAGGCGAGTAAAAGGGGAGGAGGAACTTTAAATTGATTGAATATTACGGCCGATGCGATGGGCGATGTTGATGAGATGAATTTGGCGCCATACAAGTTAAAAATGGAATCGGAACTGAAGCGATATCCGCGGGCCTCACCGCTCCGTCACATGTTCAGAGCATTTTGGATTTCATTCTGTCTGACTACTAGACCTGGCGTGTGCGAGGCAGCAACGACTGATGAGGACTCGGAGGTCAATCGAGATCAAGTTGAAGTTGACGAAAGAAGCGAGTAATATTTTGGATGCACGTGCAAGAAGGGGCTCAAACGCGACCCTGTCATCACTTACACAGCCAATTTAAGGAGGGGTGCCGATCACCGGGAGGGCAAATAGCGATCTTTGTCATTTACTTAACACGCACGCATTAATGAATGTATATCTCGATCTCGGCGATAGAAAATGACGGAAAACCGGAAGTGGAAATAACTAGCTGGATTGGGGAAGAGAAGCCGGAACCAGGACACGTCTTTGAGAAGGTCCAGGTCCCAATGTTGAATGTACGAGTGAAGCACGCGGACTCTCCGGCACGGGTAGAACTGCCTATTCTTCTCGCAGGTGCCACGGGTAACCGCCTACTTACTCCCACAGCATATATATCCCGTCCTTCCTCGAGCCCTTTATAATCCACTCCTCCCACACCCCGACAACTCTCTCCCAGCAGCACGCTCCTTTCTCTTATCAGGTCCACTCTTCTAGATCCTCTCAGTATTTCCCTCTCTCCATAGCCTTCTAGTGCCCTGTTGCACTCCATCACAATATATATCATCATCAACTCGACCTGATCCTCGATTGTAAACGCAAATCCAGGAGATTTTAAGAAGAGCGTCTCGTCGCCCCCACCCAGCAGCATCCTCTCAATTTTATAATGCTGTCATCAAGACTATTCTTCCTTTTCTCTTGCGTCTTCGTCTTCCTCGCTCTCGCCTGTGCTGCTCCTGTATGTTCATATACTTTATCCGGCGTTTATCCTCATGCTCACTTGTCTCGCTCTCTGCGCGTTCAGGTAGCGCAGCCTGACGATCTGGTCAAACGTATCGCCGAACCCGTGAGCACCTTTTCCAATTCGTATCTACCCTTTTTCGACATGCATCCTAATACACAAACGTATTCGATTCTTATAGCAAAATGGAATGGGTGGCAGCGGAAAAGATTGGAAACGTGAGGCACAAAACGGCATGGGCGGGTCTGGAAAAGATTGGAAGCGGGAGCCAGAAGCTGAAGCTGATCCCCAAGGCGGGTTTGGCGGTTTTAATAAAGACTGGAAACGGGAGGCTGAACCTCAACCTGTGAGTATCCACGTAGCCTATTATTCATCAGCGTTCCGTCGCTGAGACGACGCTTTTCTCCCAGCAAGGCTTTGGCGGCGTAAGCAAGGACTGGAAGCGAGAACCGCAAGGTGGTTTTGGCGGCTTCGGTAAGGACTGGTGATTACCGTCGTCTCCAGCGGAGCAGCCAGCGTGATAAATCCAATCATCATTTTTTGGGACTTGAGATAACGGATTAGTTAGTTGGGGTTTTGTGGAGAGTATGTGTCTTTCATCATTGCTACCGCGAACAGAGCTCTTATCCGACCTACTGCACTCCCGCAGAACGTGTACTTTTTAGCTCGAAATGGTGTTCCCCATTCAGTCCTTTCTCGCTTCACCGTGCTTTTCATTATTTTTTCACTTCCTTTCTAAGACTGTCTTCACGAAGACTAGTTATTACTCGTGCAACCTTTCCGCCATGAGACTGACCTCGACCGTACTTTACCTTACCAATCATTTTCATTTGATCGCAGATTACAATATGTAGTGTTGCTGTGCCAGCTTTTCCGCTTTCAAAAGATCATCTTTTCTGTTTTTTTGGACCTTCTCAGATGTTGCGCGCAACATGTTTTCTTCTTTTCCCTTTATTTTTGTTCCTCCTCGCCTTGTCATTCAATACGCCGTCATTACGACGCTCACGGTCTTTACATGCTTGTAGCTGTTTCAATCTCATATTTTTGTTCCAATATCTGTGCCTCTAGAACTAAGCAATCCATGATGATGCTGGGCATGACGCTACTGCATATATGTTGTACAGTATGTCATCGTAGGAACTTAGAGGTCGTGCTTGTGTGCCTCTCGAATGTCGTCACTTTTGTTTTCATATGTATGGTGTTTCATTATTATTATTTTCTGTTACTTAATTCCGAACAGGGCCAACGAAGTTCCGATTTGGGTACTAGTACTAGCAAGAACTTTCGTGCTTCGCTTCGTTGACGCCTACTGCCATGTAATTCTCAGGCCCAGGAGACAGTTCACGTACATGCACCGCTTCGTGCCCTCTTTTTCTCTTGTCGCGCACGTCTGCTGCTAGTGATTCGTTGGTTGGACTATTGCTTCTCCAGTGTTTTTTTTCTCTTACGTTGTCTTGAGCATCGCCTTGGGTTTGATGTGTGATGTATGCATATGGTCTAACTGTCCCATACGTTACAACAACTTGTGGTGGAATCCCGTAATGAATCGCTCATTCGCTCGAGAGATGTGTTGTTTGTAGCAATGTTCAACAGTTGACATCGACGTATACTGTTCTTGCTTGGATTTTGATTCATTTTTGTTGAAGGCTTGGCGCATGCACGCGTGTGCCATGCAAAGTGCGCAGCAGCAGGGAGCACGTTGTGGGTCCTTGGGTGGGATCTTCTCAACTTTGTTTTTCAAGGGCCGACGGATCTGCGTTTGTCTGGTGTCAAAGGGACACTAGTACTTAACAGTTACCGCCCTAGCCCGCCCTAGCCCGAATTCATTAGATAAACATAACTAGATAGAAATGTATATGTCGCATACAGATCCGTAGAGCGCTCATATTCACCGATCGATGGCGCAGATTAGCTGATCCAAGTTGATCTCTCATCTTTGTCCTTGCCGTATTTTTTTTTAGCCTTCACACACACTCGGATCTGTGTGAGCGCTCGAGAAGTTTTTGAAGACTATCATCATCATCATTATACTATCAAAAAGAAGACTTACATACAAGTAAGCCTGAGATATCGGGAAGGATGAGATTGACTTTGGTTCCGCGCGCATTCGACATGTTCGCGACAGTGGCTGGGTCTGAAATGCATTCTGAGCGAGTTTGAATGTTCACAGGAGGTATATTTATACACTGATGGAGTACCAATGAATTCCCTTGTTTGGTATTGAAGCTACCAGGCCTGTCCGACCAGTTTGCTTTATAGAACACAGTTACTTGGAAGGTGTCGATTTTATCAACTTGGCGTGTCGAGATCTGTTTCTGTTTTTGTCTCGTAGTGATGTTTTCTATCTCGCAGATAACTTTGATGACACAGGCGTGTGATATACATGTATATATATTCATATTTTGATATCTCAAGCTCTTTGGAATCCGCAGCAATTGCGAGAGTCCGATAGAGGCCAAAGTGGTTTAATTCTAAAGGCAAATTGGATGCCGTGTACAATTAGTCTTCTATTCCCTTTACACTGAGCCAGAGCCGAGTTTTGAAGATGATTGCGTGGGGATGCATGGCCTTTCGGTGGTTAGACTGAGGTTCAGTCTGCCGCTGGTTCAGTCCGCACCGCTCAATACTAACCAAACGATCCGACATCTTTTCCCAAGTTCTTCGTCTTCTCTGAAATATTTGCATACTTCCAATCCTATCCAGTGAACGGACCTGTCCGGCCGAGGACGACTTCTGTCGGAGGTTTTCTTCAGAAGAAATTGTGGGATGGTCCGGAGACTGGAATAAATATCCAAATTTAGTTCTGCAAGTCAAAGAAAGAATAATTCCGTCAGTTTAGATTTGCTTCCTCGCTATACTAGTACTAGTACTGCCTCCGCCGCTTCTCGAGTTCCCCCCAAACGTTAGTTTAAGTAACGTAGCACAAAAGATCCTAATCCTGATACCTCAGCTGATCCTGGGTTACGCCGAAGAGTCGGCTGAGCGAATCTTTGCTGGCTTTCAAATTGTGGAAACCGTATCATCTGAACATGCCAGCAAGGCGCTGAGCTATATATGTCACACGTACTGAATCCATGTGGATTTGGTCAGTATAGTACTAGCTGGCACTAGCTGGCTCCTTTGGCGGCTGAGCAGGATCAGCATCATGACTGGACAACAAAGATATCACACGAAGCAGGCAATGAGGACGCAGTGATGCTCCATGACATGTGCCTTTTGAAATGTGTCCGACGTCGTTCAAGCCCTCTCTGGCCAGTCAGGAGCATTCTGGGGGAGACGATGAGGCCAATCGCGTCACGAGCAGCCGCATCGGGTACCTTGTCATCAGACGTAGTCCAGACCAATTAGCATCGCGCACTAGAACTCGGAGGTGCTATGCGGCCAAAGGTGTGTGATCGACGGCGCTCGCGGCGTGGCGCTGACATGGTGACTATAGCTCACTCATTAGGGTTAGCTAGGAGTGTCGTTTGCCGAGATGCCGCTTTTGTTTGTGCAGAAGAAAACATCACATACATACCTCTTCTCCCACGTTCCACGAAGACAAACAACAAGATCCTTTATTGTTGCAACTTCTCCGCTCGAGGCCTCAGCATGCAACGGAAATGAAGCGGATTGAACAAACGATTCGAGTGGCAGCGATGTCGTTCGACAATTGGGCACGTACGACGTACGTGAGCCTGGCAACCCTGCAGGGCCTTGAAGGTGTCGTCCTCGAGACAGGTCGAAGGAGTCTATGATGTCGCTCTTGTCCAAATTCTGATCTCTGCTCTTCACAAGTTCACCATCGTTCGGTATGAATGACGATGGTGTGATCTCGATCAGAGTGCGACATCGATAGATCCTCTTGGACAATCGGAAGGCGTGCCACGAACGGAAATTAATTTGAAATTCATATTCACCTCCGACAGAGTGCTCTCGCGGATCGCCATTTCCAAGGTAACGTTTTTGATGTTCTGCATTTTGATTCCTTCATAATAATTCCTTTTAATAAACAGACAATACCATTCGTATTCATTAAAATCGGAAATTACTCTGATTAAGACCCCACTGTGCAGCCCTACTCTACAATAATCAGATGGAGCGAACAAGATAAGCCAAGAGCGGTCCGATATTGTGTTTGCATGCCCAAGAACGTGACATAACTCATTTTGTTAATTTTCATCGATCTCGACCCTGACGAGCCTCGGTAGCCATCGGCTCTCGGCCTCGAGAGAGTCTGGGCACCCGTAGGAGCGAGTCCTGAGTCTTCATCTTCATCTTTCTCGTTTGCGCCCTTCGCATGCTTTTCACATCGGGACTGACATTAATATTGAGGATACGGGGAAAACTCAATGACAGTCCGGAAAGAAGCAGACCCGTTCCCTGCCGTTCCGAGTCTCGGATATGCCAAGCAGGTCGTCGGCCGGCCCCGGCTTGGCGCAATAGAGCCATTCGATCGGATCGTCGGCAAGTCTTATCCGGTGGCCAATCAAGAAGCTCAATGCTCGGTATGATTGCCTTATTTGAGGTAGTCTGCTCGGCCCATTTCCAGGCCCAGGCACAACACATTAGTAATCACCAGGTACGCTCGTCATGACCCCGTGCAGGAAAAGCTTTAAATTGATAGCCACTTTTCATTCTTTCTACACCCTCTTTGTTTGACTACCTGGCTGCAAGTTCAGTGCGTTTGTGCTCTCTTTTTGCTCTCTGCCAACCCGTTGCTTGTTATCCTTTGCGCATTTTTCGTGAGTTTACTGGACAACAATAAAGGGTGTTTGGAGCTGACTAGCGATGGCTCGATGCTAGGCGTCTGCGTAGATTCAATCTACGGTCCCTCATGCGAGTAACCTCACTTATCGTTGCCCTCGCGGCCATTACTTTCGTCAGCGCCGCCCCGTCCCCCTTCCCGAAGCGGAAGCGGCGGCGGGCAACGTGGATTGGAAGCGCTATCCTCCCGACTGGAAGCGTGAAGCGGATGCCGTACCTGGTGCTCCAGCTTGGAAACGTGATGCGGACGCTGAGCCCGGAGCACCGGATTGGAGGCGCGATGCGTCGTGGGGCAGAACACCTCACTGGAAGCGTGAGGCAGATGCCTCTGAGGAAAAACGGGACCCGAGATGGGGCAATATATATACCTGGTAATCGCCGAACCGGGTTCCTTTCTCCTCGTCTCCTCGTCTTATTCTCCTCGTTGCAAACTCAAGTTCGTATTCTACGTGCTCTATTTTCGGCTGTACGCCGGTCACTGACTTTTACACTTAGTAGCTGGCTCAGTCTTCTCGTAAATTTGAGCACTTTTCTGCCTTATCACCAACCCGCCATGTGGCTGGGTTTGATCTGGCACCAGCCCTTTAACCCAACCCTGATCGATTCATGAAACCGCACTTGCGGAACGCATATGCTCTTCCGGTGCTCTTATCTTTATACTCGTCGCTCATTATTTCCCCGACTCTTTGTTTGCCTCGTCGGTGCACATTATGGACGTGTTTTCTTCTTATGGATCTCCGGCGCTCATTTGTTCGGTGTTTACCCTGTGGTTGCGAATTGCATGCTTCATGGATGAGGTCGTCGAAGACTTCAGCAGTTTACTGTACTTTTGTAACTAAGTATTTTAACCCCTCTTACTTTCGTCTCTTTCTTCGACGAGATGTGTAGTCCTCCGTTGAAGACGAGCAAGAATTAAAGAACGTCTTGCCCGTATATTTCCTATCCCGATTATAGGATTGTCCTTAAGTGGCTCGTGCATTCAGGCGTTTCAGAAACGACAGATTATTCGCCATAATGATTCTGAGTAATCGCACCTTAGCTGAGCGGTGCACGAAAGCTCTTGTCATAGGACTTCTCAAGCCGTCAGATGCTTGTCAAACGGCTGTGAGAGGTGGAGTACATCCAAAACCTCGTCCGCAGCATGCGGCCGGATGCGAAGGGGCAATGAGTCCAAGAAGATTCGATCAGAGTAATGGTGACGAAGTGGCGGCATTCTACTTCATTTCGTCAGTCAGTCAGTATGTGCATTGTGAAATAGAGGGCACGTCCATTCCAGGGCAGTAATGTGAAGAAGATCGACGGATTCAGTCACAATCCAGGCATGAGCTGTACTATGTTCTTCAAATGTAATATCCTTCTCAGGAAGGAGCGCTCAGGAACTATGGCTATGCAGTGAAACGTTTCCCTCATTTCGTGTGAGAGTGAGTAATCAATCCTGTTTGTTCTCTACGATTCCAGTCCAGAACATGTTGAACGCGCAGGTTTCATGCGATCAGTCAGAGTCAGAAGAACGCGGACAAGGCCTGAAGAACTTCAGGACATAGAGGTACTCCCGGCCAGCCCGACGTTCCAATACAACCTGTGAGAAATGCCAATATTGGCAGAATGTCAGAACGAGAAGGTGGAAGACCAGCGAAGGATCCAAGAAGAAATCATTGTACCTTGCTTTCGAACCCTTGCTCGATATTCATGCGTTCCTGAATTGAAGGGACGTCATTTTGCTTGACGGCGACGAGATAAAAGCGGCCACTGTGTGAGAGTATATCCTGAACGTATGGTGCAAAGGTCAGTTAGACGTAAGCATATGCCCTGTACACTCTTTTGATTATTTCCTACTTGCCTTTACATTATTAAGGACTTGGTTCGTGATCTCCATACCTAACTTGCCACCTGCCCAAGCCCCTGCAATATCCGCATCACCTTGTGCATTGAGGGCTTCTTCGTCGGCTGTAGGTACGTAAGGCGGATTGAAAATCAGGAGGTCGACTCCGCCGCACTTCCGGAACCGTTGATTGAAAGCATCCGAAAGTGAAGATAGTACGGGGTCTAGTGTAACCTGCGGTTGATAGTTGTCGTCCCGAGTCAGTGAGTACGTGAGAGGGTCTCCCTAAGTTGGGGCTGATTTGCTTTTCGTACGTACGTTGTTCTGTCGTCCGGTAAGATGAGTGCATCGAGCTGCGTGTTTGTTGATGTCCGTGCAGAGATATACTTTGATCAAGGCACGGCGTCAGATGTTTATCGAATATTGTTGAGAATATTATACTTACGGCATTCGGACGGTCCAAGAATTTTTGCAGCGAACGTGGACACACAACCGGAGCCTGATCTGCACGTCCATGAGCAAAGTCATCATCCAGAATGAAGTTGAATATGCGGGCATTTCACCACACACCCAATTTCAAGACATATCCGGGGCTTCGCTTCAAGAAGCTCTTCTACGTCCGCTTCTAGAGCATCGAGAAGGATGAAAGTGTCCTCTTTATTTGCTCATGGCTCAGTAAAGAAGCTGGTATCTTTCTACGATTAGGATCAAACGACGAACCAGCTGGCTCATAGACACGTTCATAATCTTCATGGGTAAGGTGGCTCAAATCTGGTGTTGGTAACGATAGCATCTACCAAAGGTTGCTAAGAAATTTAAAAATAGCTCCATTTGAAAGTCGATCGCGTCGATCAGTACAAATACACACAAATAGCCATACGTGGCAGTGAGAGAGAAACATCAGAGTCGGAGTCGGGATAAAACAAAACAACTCAGTTTTGACTTCCTAGTACTTTTTCTGCCTCGTAGACCGCCTCGCAGTCTTTGACGGCTCCTTTTTCTGCGGAAGTTGACTTTAAAATACCTAGAGTTAGCATTGCCCTCAATCGATTACAGAACAAATGGCATTCACACACCTCTTCTCTTTGATATCAGATACAACTTCATCCTCTTCTTTATCGTTATCATCATCGGCATAAAGTGACAACTCGTGCAGCTTCTTTTGCAGCTTCATTACGCCACTGGCTGATCGGGGATTAGGAGACTGATTCGCATCTTTGGCGACCTTCCCGTCTTGCTTGGCCTTGGGAGTCGATTTAGGTTCTGAATCGGGAAGCCATTCATCCTCATCCTCCTCCTCCTCAGTCACGGCGCTGGACCTTCTGCTTCCTCATCCTCTTCATCCTCATCGAAGTCGGTACCGGCACCAGCAGTCATGGTCTCATCCGCGTCCATTTCATCGATGCCCATGTCCTGATCAAGTAATCCAATCGTCGACGAACCCTTCTTTGCTTCTGAGTGCGATTTGCGGGCCAATGGAGACTGTGTGCTGGAGTCATCATATGTTGTCTCAGCATCTTCATCTTCGCTGAAACCGGCCAAGGAGTCCTCCAAAGAATCATCTTCCTCATCTTCGTCACTGTCCTCGGTCTAAAATGAGAAGTCAAATACGGGAAACAAATTACTAATGAATTTACTGACGTTGCGCGTCACATTACTAATGATTTCAGATCCTGCTTCGGTGCTCTCAATACTCGTCTCGACGGGTTTTGATCGAGTCTTTCTCCGCGAGTTTGCAGTGAAAGCGCCAAACTGGTGGAGCATGTCTATTTTTGCATCCGTCTTTGCTTCACTCTGTTTAACCTGAAAGAGACTAGTTCAGCACCTTCCATTTCACTGGAACAATAATCTCGCAGGAGCTTACAGCCTTTTTGAGGCGTTCAGCGAACACGCGTTGCATGTTTATCATGCGCTCTTCCATTTCTTGCATCACTTCTTCCCGAGTTTCGGCTTCTATGATTGCGCAACGCATCTCCGATTCGTACAGCTTCAGCATCGATGATCAATAATTTGTCCATGCACGAGTTCGTGAAGATCGTTACCTTAATACGTAAATCCTCTAACTCCTCGAATAGTGCGTCTACTAAGACGTCCACAGGTTCACCATCGCCATCAGACTCTTCGTCCTCTAAATAAACATGAGGGGTTATTGGATGTGCCCCGAAAAAAAAGGAGATCGGAGCAAAGAAGCTTACCTTCAATAATCTCCACACGGGCTTCACTTCGCTTCCGTGTGCCTGTGCCGCCTGTAGTTATGGTCACATTCCTCCGGTTAGGAGCTGGCGTTTTATGGGCTTTGAACACCCTCTCCGTGGGTGTTGGCGTCTGTCGAATATTTGCCTTTGGCACGGTGGGAGGCGCAGTTGTCACTTCTCGCGCAAGCGCCGCGAAGCGCATTACATGGCTGTTTTCATCGAAACCTGTATCATAGGGATTGACATTCACGATCATGGCGGCGTGACCTCCCTGTTCACCAGTAAAGAAGTCTTGGAAGAGTTCGGTTAACTTGCTATGCCGGAATGGGATGATAGCAAGTTTGACTCCCCGACCAGGGTTCGCGATGTCAATCTCACCCCGGCCTGGTGCAGCAAGCATGGCAGCTACCCTTCGTTGATTGCTCCGCATGGCCTCCATACACTGACCGAGAACCATGAGGGACTTGTTGATGTTTCCAGCTTCCTTCAATCGATCGCCTGTGTTGTGCGTGTTTTTCGTTCGCTCTGAGCCAGCTAGATCAACAATAGAGAGACGTGATACAGAGACATCGGAAGGGTCCCCCCTGTGAATACGGACAGCACGAAGCGTGAAGATCCCATGGCTCCGCGAGGAGACGGCATTTGTCAAAGTCCCGAACACTCGACGATTTATGTTTCCTGTGCGGAAGACGTGCTTCGCTTCTTCTGCAGAGCGCACGCGCACGCACTTCAGACCGGCAACGTACTTTCCTCCACCCTCGGGGTCTTTCTTGAGTGACAGTGCCTTCCTCTTGACGAAAAGAACGTCTGGCGGGGAATGCAATGAAGCAAGGGATGCTAAATTTGACCACGTGCTGGAACTTGATCCAGGAATTCGTTTTGAGCGCGGAATACCATTTGTCGTCCCTTGGGGGGTTGCACATGTACTGTCTCTATCACCGTTAGCTGGGTCGTTGGACAGCAAATCGAAGATCTTTTCGTTATACACTTCGGCATATGAGATCCAGATAGAGTATTCATAGTTCTTGTCAACCGGAACGGCTGTTGAGTCAACGTCTTGAGAGTTAATTTCTCCCAGGACAGCTGCAATGGCCTTTTCTTCCGACAATTCTGGGAGTGCACACGTAATATCATCGTCCATCGTTCGTTCAACACCGGATATCCGTACAGGTCGGTACTATAAGCTTACTCAATATCAATCCAGGCAAGCGGTGTTGCGACTTACAGGAGCATTGCTATGGAGACCCTCCAAGCTGTTGAAAACGACGTCAAGAGTCCTTGGGAGAAGACCAGCGGTATCCTTTTCCGTCCCTCCTTGGATTGTATATGTCTTTCCCGAGTTCGTCACACCATATGTGAATATTAGCCCATTTTGTCCTTGAAGAAGGTCTTGAACAAGCGGTAGAGTCGTCTTTGTGAAGAATCCGGACTGGCGTGTTTCGGGGGTGAAAACATGGTTGAAAGTGTAGACTTGAGCTTGAGGGTGTAGACGAATACGATTGCTTCCTGAGAGGTCAGTCATCTGCACTGCTGAGTCCGAGAGCTTCTTAAGATAAGGAGTCGCAGTTTGATCGTCGTCGTTAGTATCGCCATTGGGGCGAATACGCAAGAATGCCTTAGAATGATCGTCATAAAAGAAGTGCAGGTCTTTGTGTTGAACATTCGCGTACCTTGATTGGCTCTCTGTCTGCATCATCAGTATTAAGTTGCGCAGGTGCTTTAGCCTTCCCTGTTTTCTGATTCTGTGGATGGGCGGCGTTTCTATTAACGAGAGGTTTTCTCGGTTTAGTCTTTTCCGTTGCTGCTTTTTGTGCTGAAGCCTCTACAATCGCAGGACATCGCGCAGCAGCGGCCCGGGTGACTCTTGCAGGAGCAGCTACCTTGCGTGATGCCGCCGTCTTACGAGTCGCCATCCTGTGATCAACGTTGAGGACAGACTTGAAAGGCAGGGTGGCCTCAGCGTGTTTGAACACGACGCTCACGTGATCGCGAAACACGCGAGGCATCATCCGTGGTTGGGTCGCGCTCTCAACGTTGATCGACCGACACTACCAGGTCAAGACGCGTCTACCATGCCCCCACAGCGTCGTCAATCACTTGCACCAACCTCAAGCTACAACAGGTCTCGTCAAGTGCTGGGCAGGAAACGAGCTCAAAGCCTTGTTCCGGGCGAGGCAACCCGACACCTTGTACCGCGCAAAAGCATCCTCAAATCAACACACTTTACCTTCACTTCAAATCCTCAGCAGAACGAGAATGACCCACCACCAGATACAGAAAACTTGGGCGAATCAATGATGGAAAACACTGGAATTCAATACACAGCTGAGATTTCCGACAATACAACTCGCAAGAGCTTGGGACGCCGTGTGAGTTTCGCTCCTCTTGCTAGTTTCCGGTGAGTGCTTGCTGTGCCATTGCCAGTCCCTTCTTGTTGACTTTCCGTATCAGTGTATTTGAGACGAACGACAATACCAATAGCACGAATGGTCCGAGTTCTTCGCCCACTCCAGCGTCACCGGCGGAGTCGGCTTCGTCTCCTCTACCCTCTCATCCTCTGCCACCTATACAACTGAGTAACGAAAATGACTACCCAGGCAGAAGAAGTAATACGGGTCCGATTAGGCGAGTTTCCACAGTCTCTGACTACGGCGAGAGATCTATGTCTATGGACATGGACCAAGAGAGCGACGACATCTCGGAACCACCTACAGATCCTATCTTCTTCCATGACGCTGCTAATGGAGGATCTGATTACGGGCCGCCTTCAACGGACTTTGACGAAGACACAGAAGAGGAAGATGACGATGACGAAGAGATGGAAATCACAGAAGCTATCGCTATGAACATTGACAGAAAGCGCTCTTTATCAATAGCGCAACAACATGAACTAGCCAGACGATCGTCTCTGTCCTCACTTACTTCCCAGCGACTCTCATCCATCAAATTCTCGCCTGCTGCGACGAGCCGACCTGCAGACGAAGAAGCAGAGGGGAATGACGCCGAAGAAGATGTAACTACAAACACGCAAGCTACGCAGGAAAACGAAGCACCCATGGAGTTTACTATTGCTCTTGGGCAACCATTAAAGAAACCTAGACCTCCTAGTAGCGCATGGCTTGCACTAAAAGCCTTGGTGAACGGTACTTCTGGTGACGACAACGATAATGACGACAACGAATACAATGAAGACGAGATGGAGCTATCCAATGCCCTATCGAGACTCCAACAAGCACGCTCTTCCATTGGCTCTGGTGGCCAAACCGATGGCGAAGTAGATAATGGCGCGTTGCAAGATGACAGTTTTACGAATACCGAATCGAGCATGGAGATGAGCATAGATGCAGGAGATCGTACGATCAATGTAACAAGCCTTATGGGAAGGGTATCCAATCTCGAAATATCTGGTGACGAGTCGGAAAGAAATACAAGACGCATACTCGACGAGGACTTCGCGGGTCCGCTACCCACTGCCGATACTGCACCACTGAATATACATAGGAAGGAGAATGGATCAGGACAGGCGACCTCTTCAAAACCATTGAGAAGCAGCGTATTTTCTGCTTCCGTTCCCTCGCGGGCACCTACAACAACTGCCTCCGCTTCGGAAAATGAGAGGCATATTCCTCAAAGGTCCCACTCACCGGGCGCATTGAAGAGTTCGGATCCATCCCGTCCACCGTTAGCACTCAAGTCATCATTGAAATCGTCTGTCTTTTCCGCGCCTCCTACGCCTTCCAGAATTCCTGTGTTCGTATCACCAACCAAGCCCAAAGCGTCTGCGCCATTATCGCCCACGAAAAAACGTCTGGCGGAAGCGCCTGACGCAACAAGCGATGCTGGCTATCCAAGTCCTGCAAAGAAGCGTCACCTCGAGAACCCTAGTAATGCCAACAATAGCTCTGAACCAAATCCCACTCCGGTGCCTGCAACGGAAGAAAGCGTAGATGGACCCTTACCTGCATCTTCGGTACCTAGGGAAAGCTTGGGTGGTATCCGGCGACCATCGGGCTATTTTGCACAGAGACGAAGCCTGACTCCTGGAGTGGAAAATGTGCCAAATGCATCAAGATCTCCATCTCCCGCCGCGAATGGACCTCACGCGCTGACAGATTCAGGCAGACCGCAGAATGCAAATGTTCCTTCTACGTTTTTATCGTCGATGACGCAAGATGAGAACACGAATATGAACGCGAGCCTACGTCCGGTTGACACAGACAAGGATAAAAGTGCTGCATCCGGCGCAGCTTTAACAGCTCCTACTGTCATCGTAACAACCGACCACTCTCAAGAAAACGGTGTTCAGAGTGATGCTATGGAGGTAGAAGCCGAGAAGCGGTCACTGGCTATGCAACAAAAGTCACTAGTACCTTCCGATATGCCGCCTCCGGATGATGAATACGACGATGTTGTGAGTGGCGACAGATTTCTTTATCTTGAAATGGTTTAACGGGTTCTACCAGCCCCAAATATCCATTCAAGAATTCTTCTTGATGACTGGAATTAAGTTCCACGACTACACGATTCCCCGTCGATCTACGATCCACCCATCTCAACTGCAAGGGAATCGGCGAGGTAAACCTGTCCCGTCTTTGCTGTACCTCAAAATGTTAATGCTGCACGTTCTTTGAAACCAGATTCAAGTGTCCCGCCTTCAATGGCCGACTATCTGATGGCAACCGTGGTGCATGTTCCGCAGCTCGAGCTATACAGGTCGATCACCAGAGATCTGCAAAGCTTCATCGACAACAGTATGAAGATATATCGCGATGCGGAAGAGGAAGTCGCGAAATTGACGCCGATCCTGTTTCGCGAGTTTGCGCAGGCGAACGAGGAAGGTCGCGAAGAACTCATGGCAGGTCTTTATCGCAGTGATATATCTTAAAGTTCTGATTATTGTCTTATAGCACCAACTTAAACTGATCAAGGCAAACCGGCTAATTGCCGCTAAGGAAAGATGGTACGATGTAAGAAGTCGCTGGATTCAGGGCCTCTTAGAGACCGTCGACCGCGGTTTCATCGAGCTTGAAAATGTGACTATTTCAATGATCTCTGGAGATCATGGTCAGTTCTGAGTTTGTCGTTCCCATAGGATCGAGACACTCTCACGAGCATCATTGACAAAGCTCAAGCTCTGCTCCCTGCGTTGAGACATCAACACGCGCAAGCCCAGGCACAACTCGAACGAGAGCGAATCGATATCGAGGAGGTCGAGAACAGTGATCCGGCTTACCTTGAGGAGCTTAAGATCACCATTGAGGAACAGAAGTACGTCTTTTTTCTATATTCCTTTCTCATTGTAATGCAAATTTCTGACGTTGCCTCAGTCAACTTCTTGAAGTTTACAAAACGGACGTAGCTGAAGGGACTGCGAAGATTGAGCGACTTGAAGGGAAGCTTGCAGAGCTTGAGGCCCAGAGACTGGAAAATGTTCAAGCCATTGAAGCAGCGGAGCGCAGAATCGTGTTAAATAAGACCAGTACTCGTGCCGAGGTATTCCGACTCAAAGGTATGCATATTCTTATGTTCATACTATCATTTTTTTCTGACCTTTTCTTCTTCATTTCTAGATGAACTTGAATGTCTCCAGGCGTTACATTCGTGGCGTCTAGCTAAGGTCTCGCAACAATTGATAGAGCTCGTATTTGAAGAGCAGCTCTTCGTCTCTATTCCATGCACGAAGTTCCATCCGGTTACACCAAAGATCACTATAAGGCGAATACATCAAGCAAATGAATCTAAGTGTTCGAAGCGGATCGATTTGCACCCTCTCTTCAGCGAGCTTGTCGTTCGTCAAGCCGAGGAGTTTGCCCGAACTTTATCGACGACTTCAATCAAGCGGGCAAGTCATGAGTAGCCTTGACATGCTTTTTAACTCAAATTTTGATTTTTGATTGGCAGGTTCTCGAAGCTCTGGTGACTTCTGGACGTCATGCTCACAGATTCGGACGCAGTTCGGCTTTCTGGGCATCAAGTATCCTCTCAAGCTCGAGCTTGCCGAGGCTGATGGGACGACAAATCTGAGGGTAGTTGCGTCGATCTTATTTTCCAAGCGTACGACGAAGGTGCTTGTAGCCTTTGTATTTACGCCGGAGGTGCTTGCCGGCTGGCCGTTTGCGATCCGGAAACTTCAGTGCGAAGTGAAGACTATTTACGGGACGATTGAGTAAGTAATTTATTTCCCTCCCAGACCCCCTATTGATATATCTGTGCTTTCAGTCCTGAAGAAATATGCAGTGCCATAAAGGAACGCCTATCAGAGTCCTCCATCGAGGACAACCATGCTTGTCTTCTTGATTCTTGTGTCGAAGCTGCTTCACGCTTTGAATAAATTTATACATATAGGTTTTGTTTTACACTCACACGCGGAAGAGCTGCTATGTACATTATGTCTATCTACGTTTGGTTTAGATATGTTGCTGTCTCAAGGGAATAATTATTGACATGATAAATATTATTATTGGATAGCTCGTGAGAGTCGTAATGGACGTCAATGCGCCAAAGGGCATATACTGTACAAAGCAAGATCGATGGAAACGAGCTGAAAAGATGATATAATACAAGACACAAGTGAACGGTGAAGGTAGACACGAGGACAAGACAATTATAGATGCACCAGGAAGATCGAAAAATGAGGGCCGAATGGGGAGGAAGGTTCATGTAAGATGAAAACGTGCAGCTACGGGAGGCGGTATGCGAATGTTACGACTGATGACAAGCTGTGCTTCAAACACATCGAGTGCCGAACGCAAGACGGCCAGCGTCTCGCGATTTGCATGTATGGCCTCCATCTCACCATCAGCAACCTCGCGCACACCGGTCCATTTCTGGTGAGCGTCGCGCATCGCGAAGGCAAGCCGCTGGCGCTGTTCAACATGTTTTAGAAGTCGAGCACGCTCAGCACGCTCGCATTCTGCTTGGCTAAAAAGTGCTTCGGATATGGCTTGATGGCGCTCATCTTCAACTTCGCGCATACGTTCTTGGAGTGTTTGATGGCAAGCTACATGCGTCTCCTGATTGTCTGATGTCGACATGGATTCGCTGCGGGCGCTGCTAATGCTAGCAGCGCGAGAGCGTGTTCGTGCTTGCGTAGAAAGAGTTTCGTGCAGACGCTGCTCAAGCTCGTTGACATGCGTCAAAAGGTCTCGTTCGTCTCGCTTACGCGATTCTTTCAATGCATGCATCTGTTCTTCCAACATGGAGATCTGGGTGAGGCGTTCTTTTGCGAGATTCTCCATCGAAGCTAGCTGCAGCTTAAGCAGCGTTACAGCAGCGGATTCCGCCGAAGCATCAGACGCAAAACTAGGGCTCCTGTGAAGGCTACTGGCATGGTTAGAAAGGGGAGGTGGGAAAGGTGTTACTGTTGGAAGGAGCATTTGTGAAATTGAGCCATATTTACTCGGTGATGGGAGGGTAAGAGGAGTCGGACTCCGTTCGTGTCCATCATCCGATTCCATGCGCATCATGCTCGGACTCGGGGAGACAAGACCCAAAGGAGTCGTAGGAAGATCATATTCTTTGATCAGCCCTCCTTGGAGCTGGTCTGTGTTGATCTCCAGAGATAGGTCCGCCAACGCTTGCCATGCTACTGTCGAGTTCCGATCGGCTGTAGGTCGTCGATTGGGCGTGGACCTTCGCGACGTTGGCAAAGATAATCTCTCGCTTTGAGGAGTGTTAACGCCGAGAGATAAATCAAGAATAGAGTTAGACTGGCGTGGAGGTGTCGATGCAAGTGGAGGACCTTGATAATCAAATCCGATCCTCGGAATAGCAGGTGTGGGGGCAGAGGGCGAGGCAACTGCCGCAAGCATCATCTCAATGTCGTCAATACTTTCGTTGCCTGGATCCTGCTTAGCAGTGGAATTCTGTACCACAGGACCGGTAGGCGTGTTCTGATTCGATTCGGATGGAGCCCTCACAGAGGCCTTCGTGATAGTATCCCTGCGCTTCGAAGTATTCGAAGTATTCGAAGAACGCAGCGGACTTGGGCTATCGCGGCCGCCGGATAGCCCCGGCAGGTACCGCGACACGAGTTTCTTTGTCGAAGAAGGCGTGTGAGGACTTCCCGAGGAAGTATCACCTCGTGGAGAAGGACGAGGTAAACTAGATTTCTTAAGCACGGGTGAAGGAGTCGGCTTCTGAGACTTCTTGGCGCGTGGAGGGGTAGATGTAGTGGGGGTCCTCTCCATCGAACTGCGCGGCTCTCGTGGAGGCGATCGTTTACCGCTATCAATGCTGGCGGAACGCAAGCCAGCGGGTTTCGTAGCTCGACGAGGAAGTGGGCTAATTGGCCTATCTCCCTTCTCCATCTCGACAGGCACGTCACTGATACTCCTGGTCTCCAGACTAGAGTTATCTTTTTCCTCTTCAGATGTACTGTGCTTTCGTCGCGTCCCGACACGAACGGCGGAAAGAGTTTCTTTAGGTGAGCCCTCGACAATGACCGACTTAGGTCTGTACTTGGGGAGATTAGAAGTAGCAACGGGTGGCTTGCGAGGTCGCAATGTGTATGTGGAGTTTTTGTTGAGCGTTGTCGATTGTGCAGCCGTGGTGCTCGTGACCTTCACGCCGGTCTCATCGACAGATGACCTTCCAGCCCTTTGCAACGAGGAACTCGTCTTTCTCGTTGTCACGATCTTCTCATCAGGCGACGTGCTATCTTTTGCCTGGCCCTCGGGAAGCGTATCGAGGGGTTTCACTCCTTTGGTTGATGTTAGGGTGCTGGTGCGGCGTGTATTTGCGTTGATGGTCGATGCCGACTTCTTGTGAGTAGATTCTTTCTTGCGCTCAGAGTCTTTGCCTTCTTTCTCCTTGTCTTTCTCCTTGTTCATAACGTCCGCGAGCGCCTTTCCGACAGACGCGAGATTCAAAGAGTGTCGAATTGAGCTTCTGCCAAGTCGTTTAGTGGTCTTCGCCGCTTCGGGCGGTTTCGTCGGTGCTACGGTGGCCATCGTGGTCTACAGAGAAGCAGATATACATTAATAAATAAGACAATCGACCTTTGTGCAAAACTGACCTTCAGTTGTTAGGCGGGTAGGCGGGTGTTCGGGTTAAGTTGTGCTTCACGGGCCGAGAATTTAGGAACCAAACAACGTTCGAGTTCAACGCGTAGCGAATTCCCACGCCTTCTGAACTCTATTCTACGCGTCATGCACGTGAGCGCCATTCTCTCTTGCCAGGAAAAAGGCGGCGGAATCAAACGCGGACCATTAATATTCATTTCATTAATTTTAGTCCAAAAATCCGCGATCGAGATTATTCCCAAGGATACAGATGTTCACCTCAATTCCCCTTGATATGGATCGCCTGCTTGCGTGCGGCATTACCACATAAAACGCCCTACACCCTCCCGTTCCATGTACAAGAAAATATACATACTACCCCAGTTGATAAGAGTATACCACGCCCCTTCAAGCCAGACAGCCCATTGAGGCATATCTATAATCTGCGCGCGCATTAACACATATGGTATTAGAAAATATCGGGGTTCCAAGAGGGGAGTCAGCAGAAGAGTGGGAGCAGCAAATAACGGCAGAGCAACGGTCTGTAAGAATGTTTGGGAGGCACCTGACAGAAAAAAAAGCGAATATAAGCATATCATTGCGAGATTGTAACATGAAAAAGCTCTAACCGATGCGGATAAACCACGCCCATGCGCAAGCTACATACATAGGAGAAAACAAGTAGGGAACTACGGGATGGAATTGGAATAGCCGACGCCAGATGTAGAACGTGAAATGTCGATTATCCGACAATAGAAAAGGGTGGTGAATACTGTGTTTTGGAGAGTCAGAGTACTGTTTCAAGGAGGTTGAGGAGGATAACGTACGTGAAGAAGTGCACAGTTACAGCCACCGCCGATGACAACAAACTGGTGATCGCAGTGCGTCTGAAGATCCGTGAGCACAAAATACTAAAAACTCTGCACGGAAACGCATCTTACTTTGTAGTTCCGAACATACGGGTTTTCACGTCATTTAGTAGTCTGAAGGGACCTCCCGGACCGCTGACAAGAGCAGGCCATCCGAACAATGTCGCGAAAGCAAAGAAGTAATACAGTTGCGGAATGTGTAGCACAGGAACATGATTAGATTTATCCCCTTGGGAAATTGATAAGAGCCGAATCTGCACTGCTGATTATCGAGCTCATAATCTTACCTAGGACTATGCCGTCATTCCAATAAACGAACATAGCGAATAGGGAAACGTCTATTGCATATGGGACCGCATTGTATACGATGAGCGGAAGGACGCGAGGCACGCTGAACAGGATTTTAAGTAGGTCCGCTAGAGAGCAACAATGAGCGGGATCTGTATAGAGAACTGAGTGTATACATACAGGGAGTTGTCGATAAAGCCGGAGGATCATAGAGCTTGACCTCTGACTCCGAGGATTTAGGTTGATATCGCACGGCCCTGAGTTGACTGTACGCATACGCGTACATGACCCATATAATATTGGTCTGCCTAAATGCACAACTCATGAGACCTAGCTGTGTTCAGTATAAGCAATTATTCCTTTCGGAGTGCAAGAATACCTACCAGCGCAGAAAGTGTGTGGCTTCCTTGAAAGGCCGAAGTGACTGACAGTAGAACGAAAACGAGGCTTGGAACATCAGTGTAGTACAAGAATCCGAAGAACCAAGCAATCGGAAAGAGGGAGATTGCCAATGCGTCGGACGTTGGTGAAAGCAGCTCTTGAGGGGGTCGCACTCGGCGCTGGAGACTCAGCAACCGCGTGAGTATTATGGGAAGTGATAGCAGAGCGATAAGAGGAGTCAAACGCAGGATAGATAAGTTGCACTTGAAGAGGAATAGTTTACTGAGCAGAACGCTCAGAACGTATCTGTACGAAGTATTGTAAGTGAACAATTGAAGTAAAAATAGAAAGACTTGCAAGGCTTACAGTCCAGGAGGAGTGGTAATCTTCGGATCCCATGTGTCCCATTCTCCACGACAGTACGCTTGAGCTTGCGGGACATGGAATGGTTCATCCTGCCTCCCTAAATCATCAATACCACAAACATTCTATGATGGGGAGGACACGGACCATATATGGCTCCGTTACGATGCTATTAACTTCTCTTAGAAGAATAACATTTGCCGCACAAAATGCGAAGTAACAGATAGCATTTGACATGTTCTCCAACCAGGGAGATTTCACTTGGAAACAGAGTAGAGATGTTAGGCAGACACGTCACGACGCGGAAGGCGCGTCTTACCTGATCGACGCTTATTAGGATCGACGCGTAACCCAGACGCGCGAGCAGGCGTTCTCATTCTCTGCGCCTGGCTGCGAGGATCGCGTGCACACAAAGCCTCTTGTCTCCGACCGTCTGATCTACGTCTGTGTCGTCTTCAAAATGAGCAAAATGGAAACGGATGATCTTCCCGTTGTGCTGCCATCGACTACAACATCCGCTTTGTCTTTGTCTTTGTGAGATTACTTCAATAACTTCACACTCGACTAATGTCCGATAATTGATTCTATGCGGCGCACAGGCATCCGCTACCCATCTTAAACATCTCGGAACATTTAACGCGACTAAAACTGCAAGAGAATACCAACAATCCCTTTGGTGTGATACGCATATCTACAGTAATCGCCAGGAAACTCATGAAACTGTAGTGATTGGTGCTTTGTTGGGTACTCAGAACGGACGGGAAGTGGAGATCGTGAATTCGTTCGAGCTTGCGATGGACGATGACTCCTTACAACGGGTTGATCATGGATTTCTGGTTTCACGTCGGGATCAATGTATGTGGCCACATATTCCGTAGCGTCTCACTTATGTTACTCAGCTATCTACTCTTAGATAAACAGGTATTCCCGTCTTTAGAATTGATCGGCTGGTATACCGTTGCACAAGAAGCAACGGCCCAGCACATCGCCTTGCACGAGCAGGTATGTCATCCTTAAGCTCGGTCAGGTCCATACGTCACATAACTCCTGTTCGATTTCAGTTCGTAGAATACACAAGCACACCTATTCTTCTTATCCTCCAACCAACGAGCGAATCTGGTCCAGAAGCGGGACACTCACTTCCCATAAAAGCCTATGAGCCTACTGTAGAGATTCGCGATCGAGTTACAAGAAATGTCTTCGTCGAAGCCAGCTATACCATTCAAACTGGAGAGGCTGAACGAATAGCTGTTGATTGGACCGCAAAGGGTGGAGAAGGAGGGACAAGTTGTGAGTCAGTCCGTCGCATCGGACCTGTCCTATAAGCTTAACATCTTTACCGCTAAGTGGAATCGCACTTGCAGACGCAGCGCGCGGCTGTAAAAATGCTGCATGACCGCATACAGTTACTGATTCAATATGTTTCTGGAGTTGTCGCAGGTAGACGATATGGATTAGCACGAATAGATGAAATGCTGAGAAGGCATGCTCTAGGAACATCGTCTGTGGATCATACTGCACTTCGCTCTCTGTCTGCGCTCATAGCTTCGTTGCCTGCATCCGAACATCCTGGGTTCCGGGAAGAATTTGACAAGGTCACTATTGTGAAATCCATCCAAGCTTCAACGAAGGTTCTAATTCTATTTGAACAGGAATACGAAGATGTGCAGTTAACTGCACTCCTCTCGGCTTTGACTAGCTCAGCAAATGCATTGAACGACGTAAGTCGCGTTATTCATCCATTAGTAGTGTATTCTCACGCATCCTTACTACCAGCTCGTCGATAAGCACAATATCCTCAATTTTAACTCTGGTCGCGACGAAAGACTTCCAGGTGTGTTAAAACGACGCGGATTAGGTGGGCGAGGTCCAATGGGTATTGGGATGATGAGCGACTGGGAGCGCGGTTTCCATTGAGTTATGAATTACAGAAATGCGTGCATGATTACATTAATATTCCGAGTCCTTGCACAAATATCGCATTATATGTGTCTGCTAAGCTAAGAGTGTAGTTCCGACACATTGGGGAAGGGGAATGTGTAGTCGTAATAGAGCAATTAATAGAGCCTAATAGAGCTGACGCGAAGAAGCACGACCCGCGTTCCCACCTGCGTGTTCTCCTTCCTCTTTCTTGAACAACGACTACGACGATCTGACGACGATGGGCCAGCCTGAGGTGTTGACATTTTCGACTATTAAAGGTCTATTTGACCTTAAGGGCGCGTATCTGATCGCGTACGCTTGGCTGTTTGGCATGTGTAAGTGTGTTTATCGTCTCATGTTCGTTCACGATGCTGAGTCGCTCCTTGTGCGGCAGCTCTTTGGGTGACGTTCTTTGGAGGTATGTTCAAATGCATCACCAGCAGAGTTCTGGAATTACGAAACTGATGGCTGTCTAGGCGTTATTGCATACAAAGCATTGCGTTTGTCCAAATCTTCTACCCGTACAAGTCCTACTCTCTGACTTCACAATAGCGAGGCAACAATTCGGCGCTCTCCAGCACCGCACTTTCCCCGTCTATTTCAGACTTAGCATCGTACTTTCATCCATCTTGCTAGGCCTATGGACGTGGTCGCATCCCGCTGTGCTTGCGAATCCGACGTCCTTCCTATCGGTGGACGTAGCACAGGCCTACACGCTTCTTAGCGTCATACTTTTCCAAGCTGGCAACTATTTTGTCATTGGGCCGTATACGAGCAAGTACGTCGAGAATATATCCGTCGATTTGTTTTTAATTGAAGAATTCTTTCGTGATTGCGTATTACGATCATTTAGTCTTATGTTCCAACGTCACAAGCTCGAGAAGGCCGAAGGAAAGCAGTATTCGGATGACGGTGTCTCTGACGAGATGAAGGCGTTGAACAAGAAATTCGCGCAAGCCCATGGGTTCTCTTCGATCTTTAACCTGGATGCGGTCATTGCGATCGGCTTCCATGGATTGTGGATCGGACGTTATGGTCTCGGAAGCTTGTAAATGCTCATGTTGAAAGGGTGCATCTTCTGACGGTCATATATAACTGACGTGTCTTGCTGTGCAGTGACGAGACGTAGCTCGCTCTTCTGAGTAAATGTAAACGTCCTCTTTCAATAAACTATTCTGCTGTCTCGGAATCGAAGCTATTTTGTTCTAGTAAAGAAGTACCAAAAACAACGCGGAAGAGTGGTGATGCAAGACGGTATACGCACAAGCTCAAGCTCCGACAGGGTCATTGGGTATCCACCCCTCCCGCAAACTTCGCTCCAGCTTCTGAATCTCTTCTGCACTGGTTGCAGCAGCAATAGCTGCACGCGTGCGGGCTGCCTCTTCCTTCGTCATTAAGCGTCCTGCTTTGAATTGAGTGGGCGCGGCTTTTGGTTCGTCTGCATGGACAGGTGCTTTAGGTGCATTCGCAGAAACGGTAGTCGAGAGCGTTGTAGCAAGAGCCGTCAAGAGGCCATCTGGTGTGACGAATAGCGCTTGTGCTGTTTGTCGTTCCTATTTATATTCACATCACATCATAAAGTCAGAACAGAAAGAAAACTTCGATAATATCAAGCGAAACACGTACCTTATCCCTAATTCTCTGAAAATCAAGTACTCTGAGTGATGGTATTCTGAATATAATCCATTCTCGATACCACTTTTTATCCTTGACGGGATTTCCCAGGAGAGTGAGGTATTGAAGTGACTTGAGCTCCCTGAGCGGCTCGAGGTCACCGAGTTCGGATATGCTGTTGTTCGTGAGGACGAGAAGAGTCAAGTTGGGTACTGAGAGGTGCATGCCAGGAGAAATCGAGGATATTCGGTTGTTTGCAAGCAGGAGGGTACGTAGACGACGCAGGAGAGGAAAGTTGGCAAGCGCGACGATGGAGTTATCCGTGAAGTCAATCGCATCATGTTGGTCCTGCGCAAGTTCAAGAATCCAGCCTTTCGCTACGCACAGTGTTCAGCGTTGAAACGCACCTTGGTTACACCAAGATTTTCAATTGCGGGTATCTTGTGTCCTTTATGATTGGAGTATGATTAAAAGATGAGATGGCTTGTTTGAACATTTTAGATTGTTAAGCAACGCACCACGAAGGTCTAGCTGTCTCTCCTTGACCGGATTCAGCGCTGATGGAGATGCATTGATGAGCTCCGGCGTCAGCTTCATTGCAGCGCACGACGACCAAAGGAACCTGCTTATAGAGGCTGAATGACGCTCCGAAATCGTCAAATTGTAAATACTGTACAATCGAAATGAGTATCACGTGATATGCAACGCGTTTTGTTGGTGGTCGTTCCACTGTCAGTGCGTCTCTTCCCGTCTTCCTCTCAGCTATAAGGATTAGAGACATGGCACCTAATCCTGCATATAGACGTCTTGACTTGTGGGAAATCTTCTTTGCTTTGCTTTGCTTGTGCTGACAAACCACCCAGATACACCACTCCTGAAACCTACACGTTCGTTCCTGCAGACGGTGGAGACCGCAGTCTCATAGTAAATAGGATATCCGGGGAAATTCAAGTCTCATGTATGTGTCCATGAGCTTCCGGAGTCTGCAGGTCTTCTGACTGTTCACAAGCCAAATTCCAGACCTCTGTAAATAATGTCAAGTCCAAGAACACTGATATTTTCGGGATAGTTGGAATCATCTCGTTAGCCATCAGTGCGTATAGCTTCCTTTGGACATAATCACTTCCCTCAGCTATATCTAGCCGACTATGTTGTCGTAATGACTGGACTTGAGTTCAAGGGCGAACTACTTGGCCATGAAATCTTTCGTGCCACCAAGTTTGATTTACTGCCCGTGAACCCGGATGTTGAGCCTGAATTTTACCCCGCTGAACACTACCTTACTGGTCTACTACGGAAACACTTAGAAGAGGGATTATTTTGGTTTAGTTACACATGGGATTTGACACGTCGCCTTCAGGCACAGTGGAGTGATAGCGGTGATGGGAAATATCTCTGGGAGGTCGTGAGTATTTATTTGAATGGATTTATTCAAATTAAAGTAATCACTGACAGATATTAGGCGGATGACAGGTTCTTCTGGAACAAGTATGAGTTTTACGATATATCTGAAGGATTTATATTGAATCGCCACCTTCAGATTTCTACAATCCAGGCTCATAGATGCTGCAGTTGCCGATCCGGAGAGAAAGGTAGGTGACCAAGAATCGTCCGTTTTCCAGCCTACTTATTCTAGACTGCAGATTAGCCCTTTCATCCTTCCTATCATTTTCGGCAGTGAGTGGCTGCATTCTCTCAACGCTTCGCATAAATCTCAAATATACGCTCGTAGCTTTTGATATTCGACCGACGACTCTAAACGGGCATTCCATAAGGTTGTGCCTCATTAGTCGACGTTCACGATATCGCGCGGGAACGCGTTACTTCCGACGCGGTATGGACCGCGACGGACATGTCGCGAACTTCAACGAGACCGAACAGATATTACTGGTCGATAAGTCTGAAAAGACAGGGGCGACGACCGAAGCTCGACTGAGCTTCGTTCAGGTCCGAGGTAGTGTTCCTCTCTTCTGGGCGGAAGTCAACAATCTGCGGTATAAGCCTGAGTTACAGGTCATGGAACTGCCTGACACGGTAATTAACGTTTCTACTACCAAGTATAATGAAGCTGAACCGGAGTAGGAGGGTGGACTGCGCGCTCATTTGCAGGAACTCGTGAACATTTACGGCGAATCCGCGTGCGTGTCCTTAGTTAACCAAAAGGGTCATGAATTGCCGATCAAAGAAGCTTTCGAACGATATATGAAAAAGGTAGTGCACCCAGACACTGTCATTGTTCGAGGCTTTTAGTGAAATTCTTCGCAGCTTGACGTACCGAAAGTAAGATACGAACATTTCGACTTCCACTCTGAATGCAGTAAAATGCGGTGGGACCGAATAAGTCTCTTGATTGAGAAGATACAGGCTGACTTACTTCGAAACGGGTACGTATCAAGCTCTGGTCGAAGATAGAAAAGTTTGACAGATCGACCTTCCAGTTACTTCTATGAGGATGCTGGGAGACCTGATGCAGTCAAACTCCAGCGAGGTGTCATCCGGTCGAACTGCATGGACAATCTTGACCGGACAAATGTTGCGCAGTCTGCCATCGCGAAATGGATGCTTAATAGACAGCTTCGAGATATCGGCATTCTCCAGGAACATGAAAGCGTGGATAAGTACGAGGATTTTATGCATCATTTCCGACACAGTGCGTGTTTTCCTTGCGTTTCATATACCGTTGCAGGGACACTAAGATATTGTGGGGATTTCTCAGTGTGGGCAGATCATGCAGATTATATTTCGAAGGCGTATAGCGGCACCGGTGCTCTCAAGACCGATTATACGAGAACTGGTAAACGCACGAAGTGGGGCCTGCTTGATGATGGTCTAAACT